>CM057340.1:633352491-634004816 GCA_030015575.1 Agapanthus africanus | reverse complement strand
GAAGAAGAAGAACCCATTTCCCCAACCAAAACATTTTCCCTTTTTTCAGGAGTTTAACTCCACTAATTTCTCTTTCGAGGGTTTCTGGGGCTAAAAGCCCTCCTTTCCTCGCCGGCGCGCTAGCGCTCGAGCGCAAAGCACCCACGTGCCGACACGTGGCGCGTTTGCGCTCCAGCGCACTGCGCGCGAGCGCAAAGCGCCCACGTGCCGACACGTGGCGCGCGCGCTTGCGCTCCAGCGCGCAGCGCTCGCGCGCTTGCGCACCAAAGCGATGCGCAAAGCGCCCACGTGCCGACACGTGGCGCGCGGCGCTTGCGCACCTGCGCGCTTGCGCTCCAGCGCGCTGCGCGCTTTGCGCAAAGCGCCCACGCGCCGACACGTGGCGCGCGCAGCGCTTACGCTCCAGCGCGCAGCGTTCATGCGCAAAGCGCCCACGCGCCGACACGTGGCGCGCGCGCTTGCGCACCAGCGCGCAGCACTCTTGCGCAAAGCGCTCACGTGCCGACACGTGGCGCGCGCGCTTGCGCTCCTGCGCGCAGCGTTCATGCGCAAAGTGCCCACGTGCCGACACGTGGCGCACTTGCGCCTGAGCGCACAGCACCCGAGCGCACAGCGTCCAAGGTGCTGCCCCACGCATCCTTTGGATGTATTTTTCCCCTTTACTTATATATACATGTATATATATACATATGTATGCAAATGTACACATACACATACTCCACGACACTGTCCCTGTTAGAAAAAATTTCTAACGGGGCGCTGCCCCGCACCCCGCAAGGGGGCTGCTAGCCCCCTTGACCCCCAGCCCGCTATCCGGGTAGCGGGACCCCCGTAAAAACTCTGCGTGGCTCCCGATATATCCAAAACCCCCCCTTTTCAAAACAAAATACATGTACACTGCACATTGAGTTCGCATGACCAGTTTAACCCGTTAATCGGAGATTCCCTCGCCCCAAAGGCGAGGGGTAATTAACGGCAGCTTAGTCCGCGGCTGCCGGAGATTCGGATCCCCACAATCATTAAACCCCAGCCTACCCTAGGCAGGGGGAATCTGTAGTACGCCTGAGACGCGTGCGCGTATTCCCATCTCAATGGGGTGACGAAAAACACCCTACAGCCCGATGTCCACAACCATGGCCACCGTCACGACTACCGATGATCCACTTTCCACTCTCCTCGTCGATCCATCTATGTATCGCAGTATTGTGCGTACTCTTCAATATGCCACCATCACTCATCCTGATGTTTCCTTCGCAGTCAATCAGGCATGTCAGCATATGCATGCTCCTACTAAGTATCATTAGTCGCTGGTTAAGCGCATACTTCGCTATCATCCAGGCACGTACTATATGGCCTTCTCCTCTACCGAGATTCGCCACGTCTTCTCCATGCTTTCAGTGATGCTGACTGAGCTACGAATACTGCGGATCATCGTTCCACCAGCGGCTACACCATTTTCTTCGGTCGCGATCTCATTTCTTGGAGCTCTAATAAACAAGCAACGGTCGTTCGCTCAAGCACCGAGGCTAAATACAAGACGCTTGCGAATGCTACAGCTGAACTCATTTAGCTTCAGTCAATACTTCACGAGCTTGGTTCAATCATTTCCCACCTGTACTGTGGTATGATAACATTGACCGCTACTTGTCTTGCTGCTAATCCTGTTTCTCACGCTCGCACTAAACACATTGAAATTGGTTTTAATTTTGTTCGCGAACGTGTCGCCGACAACCAACTTATTGTGCGCTATATCTCCACGCATGATCAACGTGACGATGCTCTCAGCAAGCAATTATCACGACAACGCTTTGTTGAACTGCGGATCAAGCTCAACATCATCCAGCCGCCATTCAGCTTGAGGGGACGGAATAACAAACCAAAACGATCAGCAGATTCAAACGACAGACGTCTGACCCTGGCTAGGTTAATCTACAGATATCAGCAAGACGTCTGCATAATTGGGGTCCAGACGTCTGGATCAACTCTGCATAATTTACAAAGTGCAGCCAGACATCTCGCCCTATGCAATTCAGATGTCTAGCCCTCGCAGACGCGGACATGTATTGGAAAGATTTGATTCATATTTGATTGGAGAGTTTGGAGAGATTAAGTTGTGACAATAATTTGAGAGATTGTTTATAATTGATCTGGTTGTAACCGTATTTGCATATAATTAATATAAAAGAAAAGCCACGAGAGAGAGAATTCTCTAGGGCTTCTTTTTCCTCTTAATCTCCTATTTCTTTCTCTCTCGTCCTATTTCTTTACTAACACTAAATCTTTTATTAGACATGAATAGTATGAGCAACTCTAAGCCAACCATTGTAGAGCTTAGCGTGAAACATATAAGGAAAACTTTATATGGTTTTTAACAATAAATGATCTTGCATTCCTAAATCCCAACAACAATAATGGTTTATGCATTAGTTGACTTTGTTGTGATGTAGTATTTGGTCAATGTATTTCTGTCTCTGTACATGGATGATGTTATGATTGTCTCTGATTTGTAGTTATGATTCTGATTTTGTAAAATCCTTTTGCGGTTCGTTACCGTCTGATTAGTAACTTCACACCGTCTTATTTCCCCAAAGAAAAACACAACAATAATGATTAATCAACACCTAATGTGGAGTCTATTCACACCAAAAATTCATCACCCCTTTTTTTTGGGGGGCATCACTTAATTTCTTCCACCTGATTTGGACAGTGCCCCACTTGCTTGGTTAATGGAAAATCCCCACCAATGCTTTTAACTTCAATTCCAAGCTTCCATCAATAAGTAAAAATAATTAGGGTGAATGCATTGTGTGTGTCGATCGAACGATTAGCAAGTCGTTTGGTTTGTTCAGGTTCATGTTTAGGCCAATAGATGCATCAAATCAAATGATATAGATATCAATTGAATGAGATTGGGTCTGAACGAATCAGCTTTAATCCAATCAGAACAGTTAGTCCAAAAATGATTGTCTAACATGCTGCTAATCCTGTTTCTCACACTCGCACTAAACACATTGAAATTGGTTTTAATTTTGTTCGCGAACGTGTCGCTGACAACCAACTTATTGTGCGCTACATCTCCACGCGTGATCAACGTGACGATGCTCTCACCAAGCAATTATCACGACAACGCTTTGTTGAACTGCGGATCAAGCTTAACATCGTCCAGCCGCCGTTCAGCTTGAGGGGACGGAATAACAAACCAAAACGATTAGCAGATTCAAACGACAGACGTCTGACTCTGGTTAGGTTAATCTACAGATATCAGCAAGACGTCTGCATAATTGGGGTCCAGACGTCTGGATCAACTCTGCATAATTTACAAAGTGCAGCCAGACATCTGCCCCTATGCAATTCAGATGTCTAGCCCTCGCAGACGCAGAAATGTATTGGAAAGATTTAATTCATATTTGATTGGAGAGTTTGGAGAGATTTAGTTGTCACAATATATTTGAGAGATTGTTTATGATTGATCTGGTTGTAACCATATTTACATATAATTAATATAAAAGAAAAGCCACGACAGACAGAGAGAATTCTCTAGGGCTTCTTTTTCCTCTTAACCTCCTATTTTTTTCTCTCTCGTACTATTTCTTTACTAACACTAAATCTTTTATTAGACATGAATAGTATGAGCAACTCTAAGCCAACCATTGTAGAGCTTAGCGTGAAACATATAAGGAAAACTTTATATGGTTTTTAACAATAAATGATCTTGCATTCCTAAATCCCAACAACAATAATGGTTTATGCATTAGTTGACTTTGTTGTGCTGTAGTATTTGGTCTATGTATTTCTGTCTCTGTACATGGATGCTGTTATGATTGGTTCTGGTTTGTAGTTATGATTCTGATTTTGTAAAACCCTTTTGCGGTTCGTTACCGTCTGATTAGTGACTTCACACCGTCTTATTTCCCCAAGAAAAAACACAACAATAATGATTAATCAACACCAAATGTGGAGTCTATTCACACCAAAAATTCATCGCCCCTTTTTTGGGGGCATCACCTAATTTCTTCCACCTCAAGATTTGGACAGCGGCCCCACTTGCTTGGTTAATGGAAAATCCCCACCAATGCTTTTAACTTCAATTCCAAGCTTCCATCAACAAGTAAAAATAATTAGGGTGAATGCATTGTGTGTGTCGATCGAACGATTAGCAAGCCATTTGGTTTGTTAAGGTTCATGTTTAGGCCAATAGATGCATCAAATCAAATGATATAGATATCAATTGAATGAGATTGGGTCTGAACGAATCAACTTTAATCCAATCAGAACGGTTTAATCCAAAAATGTGTTCTTAAAGAAATTACACAAGTCCGATTAAATTCAACCAACCAATGCAATTATCGACCAACTTGATTATAAATCAAGCAACCTATCCAAGTCCGATCCGAGTATAATCGGGTAAGTAATCCGACCAGACAACCAATTAACATATTTTTTTATTCGTTTATATACATAAATACCAACCATAGGTTAAATGGAACGACTCGGTCCCTTATAACCTTGCTGCTTAATGTTTGATTTATATCCGATATTTTAACGCCGGTTTTGGATAGGATAAAAATAGCCATACCTACCAAACAGACTTAGGGTAATGACATTCTGATGATATCACTAACTCTACCTAACATAAAAATCATCTTGTGTTTTTGACATTCGTCGACATACAAGAAGAATGCAAGGAAGAAAAATCTATGCTAGCTAGCAAATTTTCTTGCATTTAGTTTGATAGGTCACCAACTTCATGAACTCATAACTTAATATTGCCGATCATGGACTTATTCAGTTAAGGTTTTCTTTGTATATTTTTCTCTCTATAACAGAACAAGGTTAGTGAGAAAAGGACATGGAGGTGGCTTTTCTTATATATGTCTCTTTATTAATTAAGATTGTTATCTTCATGTTTGGAAACTTCTAAGTTGAAAAATATATATGTTGGCCACATTTATTTGAAGATTTAATAAATAATTGTGAATATTCAAGATGACTTCAACACGGGAAGATGATAGAGGCAGTTGGAAAAGAAAGATGTTTTAAGAGGTAACTTTGAATGAGATAAAAAGTGATAAGCCGGTTACTTCCATATATCTTTACTATTATATAAGAAAACTAAAGGACAATGACTCGTCCAATTTAATCTAAATATAAATTATGGACTAAAAGGCTTATCCACATACTTTTTTTGGAAGAGCATTTTAAAGGACAAGAAATACTTTCCTCTAAGCATCTTATGTTGATCAGTGAAAAAGTTTTGTTCATATCATATTTGAACGCCACAGATTAACCAAAAATAAATATATGTATAAAAAACGGCATCCAAGCCTTTTTCATGGATCAGCTGTGAAAGAAAGAATTCATGCGCCTACCCCCTATCTAACTTCAATTCTTTTTTTATTATTTGTGACAAAATTGTTACATTTTTCCATGCTTGTATTTGAAGATAAATAAAGGTTAAGATGGTAAGCTAGCTGTGAGCATTACTTGTCATCTAGAAAGTGATATGTCAATCGTAAACTTTTCATAATTTGTTTTTTAGCAGAACACATTAAAGATGCTATAAACTATGTAAAATGATCTTAAAGAAACAAGACCAATGAAATGGTCAGAGCAAAAATCTATCTACTGTTTGAAAATTCAGGCTTCTTCTAGCAACTCTAGCCAAACAATAATACCCCAAAGTGCCTTTCATTGAAAGCAAAAGCATGGAAAGTTTGGGGGCGGGGGGGGGGGGGGGGGGGGGAGGGGGGGGGGGGGTGCTTTCTATTGTTCAAGTATGTTGACCATAAAGCTTGGCATTATCTTAAAAAAGAAGAGAGAATGATCCTCAGTTTCCATATGTCATGGCACCTATGTACTTGAAAGTCTCATGCATGCAGAAACATATAAACAAACAATATGGGGACATATTAAGAAACATATATGATGGTGTATAAATGAATTGATTGTGGTGAGGGTAAATCCGGAAGTCCAGCTTAGATGGCAGTTATTCAAAGATGGAAATGTAACCAATGTCAGCTCATAACGAGCTGGCAAGGTACATTTTAATCCCATGATATATTCGGACACAATCAAATGTTTAATCAAAATTTTCAGAAATGATGCAATCAGTTCATGTATATATTAAAATGCCTGAATCTTCGTAGTTATTTACTGTATATGTCAGGATCTGTCTTTAGTTCGGTATTGGACATATGACCGTCTTTCGATCTTCGAGTGAACCGATTTTAAGCAGCAACAAATTATATTCATGCTTTTTGAACATATATGCTTTTTAAAGACAGCGGTCCTGTGATGAAATGATTTTGATGGAAAGACATAAGCCATGATGATGTGTTGAATCCTTAGAATTCCTTCAATTGAGGAAGAACCGTAAGGAACAAGCTAGCGTTGTTGGAAATTACTGTCTTGTGTTAGCAAAATGAGGCCAAAGTGGGTGCAACAACTCCATCAAGGTTTGAACAAATTAAAGGAGAAGGCCCTTGAAGCTTGACCACCCCCATCTTAATTAGTTTACAGTACTAATCTCTTCATTAACAAATCAAAACCTAATCTTCCAACAACTAAACAACACTCTCTCTCTCTCTCTCTCTCTCTCTTCTCACTCTCTATATAACCTCGCCTTCGCCTTCCATTTGCACCACAAGCATCAAAGTCATCCAAGAAAAGAAAAACTTTTTAAGATCATGGAGGATAAGAGAAACAATGTTGCAATGCAATGCTTGCTCTCTTGCCTCATTCTGGTGCTTTCCCTTCTGCTCTCTCACTCCAATGCTGAAACTCACTACCATGACTTTCTTGTATGTCTTCTATATCTTTGCTTCTTTCTCAAGTCCTTAGGGTCTGTTAGGTTCTTAGAATATAGAGTATACTATCAACAACATCCTAGTCAAAGGAGGATGGTTGTTGCCGTAAAACTTTTCTCTTCAAAGTGGGAGGTCCTTGGTTCGATTTTCCAAAAGGGTCGCATTAAAAAAACCTCTTATTTGCAGTGTTTTGTTTGCTATGGCTTGCGGCAAATGCTGGAAACTGCAATTTAAGCTGCAATCACCAACATGAAACACTAACGGTTTTATTTCAAAATTGTTGTATTGCAACAAACGTTGCATGCTGACATTAATTTGTTGCATTTTTCACTTACCATGGTGGCTCATGCATTGTGATGGATTGGAACATGCAGGTCCAAGAGACGCCGGTGAAGAGGCTGTGCAATACCCACAACATCATCACGGTGAACGGCATGTTCCCAGGGCCCACGCTCGAGGTTAACAACGGCGACAGCCTCGTCGTCAACGTGAAGAACCAAGCTCAATACAATGTCACTATTCATTGGTACATACATACATGCATATTTCCCAAAAGTAGTAAATGGTTTGATTCTTAATTCTAGCTCATATACATAACTTGGTAATTACTTGGTCCAATTATAAGTAAAATATATAGCAGATAATCTAGATATATATAGTTTGAACCAAGTCATTTGCATGAAACCATCAAAGATTTCCTCAATACATTGTCACTAGCATTTACCTTACTATAATATATTTACATACAAACAACAAGCCTAATAACTAACATCCAGAATCGACTAATTCTACCTTACATTATCATCATCATTATTTTTATCACTAAATTATTTTATTTTTGTGTAACGTTTTAGGCACGGCGTACGACAGATGAGAACCGGCTGGGCCGATGGGCCAGAATTCATAACCCAATGTCCGATCAGGCCTGGCGAGAGCTACACGTATCGGTTCACGATTAATGGGCAAGAAGGGACTTTATGGTGGCACGCGCACAGCTCATGGCTCAGAGCGACGGTACACGGAGCTATCATCATCCACCCCAAAGAGGGCACTTCCTATCCTTTCACAAAGCCCAAAAGAGAAGCTCCCATCCTTCTTGGTACCGATTCTTTTGCAAAATTTAACGGATGTTTTTCTATCCAAAAAATGAACAGATGCAAAAATTTACTTTATTCGCGGAATATGGTAGTCTTGAGACAATGAGGTCTTCTAATTTGGGAGGCATAGGTGGGCCCAAGCATGCATACATATAGGGCCCACAAGAAATTATGTCCCTTCCAATTTGGATGAGCTCTCATCAAATAGTTGCAGCAGAAAAATTAGCATGGCCATGCATGTATACTCATGACCTATGAAAAGCTGCAACAAAATAATAGCTCTCCATTCAATGGTTGGATGCCTGCATTTTGACAAAGGATATGCAAATCTATATCGGTTCCAATAAAGAAAAACTTAGGTAGAAAAAGATAAAATTTTGTAAGCTGCAATACCAACAATAACAATGAGGATTTGATGATGAACAGGGGAATGGTGGAATCAGAATCCGATCGATGTCGTGAGGCAAGCGCAAAAGACCGGAGCTGCCCCTAACACCTCTGATGCCTTCACCATCAATGGCCAGCCCGGCGATCTCTACAGCTGCTCCAGTCAAGGTAAGAAGACTAAAACACCCCCTCATACTACTAGATATGGTAGATTTAAGGCTTCATTTCACTAAACTACTAAAAAGTATATTTGCTTTCACTAAACTACCAAGGGTTTAGTACATCACACAATACTACCAAAAAGTCGCATTCTGTCAGTATCTATTTTAGTGAATATATACTCTTGTTTTAATAAACTATCATAATTTCCGCAAAGAAATTTTCAAAATGTTGGTTGGCAGTTGAAAACAGGGTAGTGTTAGTATGAAAGTTTTCTTGTAGTCGCTAGCAATTTATAATGATTTGGGTAGTTTAGCGAAAATGGGTATGTTTCTGGCTAATTAATGAAATTAAGTATAAAGTAAATTGATATTCTAACAACCAAAAATATAATTGGTGTCGATTAAAATGACTTGCTTTACTGGTAAGATCCTGTAATAAGTTATATTAGTTGGTTTTCGAACAAATAACACACCTTCAACTGATATATGTTCTCTCCAACATTGATTTCAACAGATACGACAATCGTTCCAGTGTCCCCAGGCGAGACCAGCCTCCTCCGCTTCATCAACGCCGCACTCAACACCGAGTTGTTTGTCTCCATCGCCGGCCATGCCATGACAGTTGTCGGGGTTGACGCCTCCTACACCAAACCTTTCAGGACCTCAACCCTAGTCCTTGGCCCTGGCCAGACCACCGACGTCCTGATCACCACCGACCAACCCCCTGCACGCTACTACATCGCCGCCCGTGCTTACGCCAGCGCCCAGGGCGTGCCCTTCGACAACACCACCACCACGGCCATCCTCGACTACACATGCAGCTGCTCTAACAAGCCTGGACCAAACATCCCCCCTTCACTCCCCGCTCTTCCCGCCTTCAACGACACAAACTCCGTCACAGCATTCACCACCAGCTTAAGAAGCCCAAAAAAGGTCGACATATTGTCGCAGCCCATCGATGAGAACCTCTTCTTCACAGTCGGGGTCGGCCTAATCAACTGCCAGCCGGGGCAAACGTGCGGCGGGCCCAATAATACCCGGTTTACCGCCAGCATGAACAACGTATCGTTCGTCCTCCCATCGACTTTCTCGATTCTACAGGCACATGCCTTGCGCGTGTCCGGAGTATTCAGTTCGGATTTCCCCGCGAACCCGCCCGTGCAATTCGATTACACCGGTAACAACATCAGCCGGAGCCTCTGGCAGCCGGCACAGGGGACGAAAGTGTATAGGCTCAAGTATGGATCAGTAGTGCAGCTGGTGCTACAAGGGACAAACATATTTGCAGGCGAAAACCATCCGATTCATCTGCATGGTTATGACTTCTTCATACTCGCCGAAGGTTTCGGGAACTTCAATGCGGCAACCGACACACAGAAGTTCAATCTAGAGGACCCTCCGATGCGGAATACGGTAGGGGTTCCTGTCAACGGATGGGCGGTTATCCGATTTGTTGCGGATAATCCCGGGGTTTGGATAATGCATTGCCATTTGGATGTGCATATTACTTGGGGTCTAGCTATGGCATTTTTGGTGGAGGATGGGGTTGGGGTGTTGGAAACATTGGAGTCCCCACCAGAAGATCTTCCTCTATGCTGATATTACATATAGTAGTGATTCTAGCTATATGCTTTTTGTGTGTTTCTCATTGTTCTATTGCTTTTCTAATTATTTGGTTTGGTGTCATTGGTTAGAAGTTATGTGAGAGGATTTTGGTGTCATTAATGTTACCTTGTATTTGGATTTATAAATGAAATATTTATTTATAAAAGATTTTTAAGTTTTTTCAATTGATTTATTTCATACTTGAGTGTAGTTAAATTCATTTTAGAAGAGGTAAATTAATTATTTGCCTTTTTCACTGATTCAAAAAACTCAAATAAGAAAATTGAGTTGATTTTCCACCTACATGAATACATGAAGGAGACCAAGTGTATGGCAGATCGATCCAACTTGAGATCTTAAATAAAAAATAAACTATAAGAAAAACGGGGTAATAGATCGCCGTAGATGCAAGCATTGGGAAATATATGATTAAAAGAAAATTGTTTGAAAGATTGATTTTAAAGAAGAATAGATATAAGGTTATACCTATTAATTCCGGATAAAAGAAAAGTTATGCCACTGAGGGATGAGAACAATGACACTGACAAGAGTTGAGTATAAACAATAGCAAGCAAAATACACACTTTATATCGCTTCAAAATGTCGCCAAAAGGAAACATAAATTCATAGAGCTAGTCCGCTCATTCTGTAATGCAAGTACTTAGCTAACACTAATTTCGTCCTCCGAGTTTGACGCCAAAAATTCAGGACCGATTTATGTAATTATTGGCATAGACAGGTAGTTGTTGCAATATTATGGTTGGTCTCGGATAATTATTATTGTTGTTGGTATAAGTTTTTATTGAACTTCAGGGGAGTTCATTAGAAATATATCTTTGTCTGTATTTACAAAATCGAATAACAAACTTCAAGGTCGAAAAATCAGAGCAACCATTAGATATCTATATGCTTACACCTCAAGAAGAAATTAGATTTATATTTGTTTGACAATTTCTCAAGTCATAATAGCATCCCACAGCCTATGAACAGCCACACTGGGGATAAATCCTATGCAATGAACACTACATGACAATGTTGTTTCTATCTAAATGACACATATCGATTGTTTCAATGTTTTTTTTACTTTTTCTAATTAAGCTAAAAAAATTAAAAAAACTCTTGATATCTGAATGCTATGTTACAGATTCTTCGATGAGGAGACGTATCCGTATCGGATATGGATACGTATAGGATTCATATCCTTATTGGATTCTTTCGGACTCGGCGAGAACATATATCGAACTATTTTTGGCAAACTCTAAAATTTTAAATTGTATTCTGGATGTATCTAACATGTACTGACAGCTAAAATATCAACAATCTATGCACCAACACTAAAAATTGTTTGTATTCTTGGCTTAGGTTGTTAAAATGATGATTTTCTATGATAATTTATATATATATATATATATATATATATATATATAAACAAAAAAAAAGATCAATGAATCCTAAAGAATCGTATATTCGTATACTAGATTTTGAGAAATTGTGTATCCGCGAATCCGACTACTAGCGAATCTCGTATCCATATCTGAATCCATGCTGCGTAGCCTATGACTTTTTGTAGGGAACAAATTATCCACTTGGAAGGTATTTCTTAAAGGGAGAATACTCTATATGAAGTGTCATATACATGAATATCTTTTTCATCCCCAAGCTACGAACGCACTTTACACAATTGACCTTTATATCCGAACAAATCCTAAAAATACTTAACTTTTATCTAAACCGTCAATTGCGATATTGTTCCAACTAGTAAGAAGAAAGAAACATGATGTTTGGCTGTAATATGCATCAAAGGAGTGCCTTAGAAATATCACAAAGAGTCTTAACAGTGTCAAAAGGGACAAATTAAAAAGTAGAGCATACGTTTCGATGGCTGTCTAACATGCGCCCAGGGCCACATTTTTGGATTATCAGAGATCAATTCCAATGGAACATACAAAGACCTAAAAATACTATATCTAGTTACATTACCGTCATACTATCGCCTTAAAATAACATAAAAACACTGCAAAGATGTGAAATTTCTTAAACACGACCAAACCCGATCCATTAATGCCTCCCCAATTAAAAACCAAGCAATGTGTATACTCTCAATTAGGAGAACTTTATTTTTATTAAGTTTACATGATTATGGAGACTGAATGAGTGATGTGACAACATTATATTTTTTCCAAAATGGGAAAGAAGAAGAGATGAAGAGAATGGTACCTGGGCTCGATCAATGGCCATAGGGGAAAATGTTGTGTTCTGCGGATTCTAGGGTTTAGGGTTTTGAGGAGAAAGTGATTTGATCAGGCGAATTTTTTTTTTCCTTTTTTTTCAGTGAAGAAGTGAGCGAGCAGCGGATACAGGGAGCTGGATTTGGGTCAGGATCCAATATCTGCATCTTAATCCATTAAGAAGCCCGATCCACATTTAGAATCAGGGCCATGGAATAGAGAACCTTCTATAACAATTATAAAAGCTCCGACATTTTTCTCAAAACCGTTTATCTTAATATCATCGATTAAAGTATAGATGGGCCGGATAACATGATTTTATTAGGTTTTAACCATTGGTGTAGTTGCTGTAAAATTAATGGATTTTGTTTTATAATAGAAAATTGCAGCCACTGCTTAACTAGTAAATTGTATAAATACATCATTTGAAATTTAGTGCATCTACATTTTAGATGAAGATCAAGATGGACACGTTGATTATATGAAAAATGATATATGGTTGGCTTTTTTTACTGATATAGAAAAAATACCAGCTAATGGTCTATGCCTCCATTATTTTCTCTGAATAATATTTGTATGTTCACTATTGTAAGCCGAACAACAAAATGCATCAAATTAATGTTTAATGTTTTTAACACGTTGAGCCAAAACATCTCATGATATTCTAATAAAAAGAACTAGGATTTGTTTTGTTAAAGGAGAAAATAATTTAGTTAAGAAAGTATTGCTCCAACCGAGTGCTGCAAAAGAAGATTTGTTATTGTAGTTTTTCTTTTCGTTCTTGTGTGGTACATTCGACACATGATGTTTTCCACTCATCGTATCAAGAGAGAATTAAAATCAGTCTTTTTTTTACCCGAAGGGATTAAACTTCCGATCTCTCATATTGAATAGGAAATTGATACCGACTTTACCGAGACAAGTTGATAGTTATTAATCATATTTGGAACCATGCATGATGTAGAAATGTCACATTAATGCAGGGAACGACTCCAAGATTTCAAAATAGGGACAAATTTTACATAACTCCAAAGAAATTTCCTTTTTTAAACAACCCAACAAATTCAATATTTTTTTAAAATTTATTCCTTTACTGGTAGGAAGTTTTAACCTAGGGTTTTTTTTTGAAATAATATTATTTTAAAATTATATTATTAAAATAGAATAGTAAAAATTAAAATTATGAATATAGGACGGTTTGCACCCCGCCCGTCCTATCCCACCCCCACCCCCAGCCTCAGAATAGGGGGCGGGTTCTGGGAACCCGCCCCCTATACATTTGTATAGGGGGCGGGTTCCCAGAACCCGTCCCATTTTTTTTATTTTTTAAATTATTTTTAAATTATTAATTATAATTATTAATTATATAATTATAATTATAAATATAATATTAATTCTGATTTTAATTATAATTAAAATTATATAATGATAATTATAATTATTTTAAAAATTGTTTAAAAATAAATAAACGAAAATAAATTTGGAAAAAATATTAAAATTTCACTATATGGATGTTTTTTACAGAATGAATCCGTCAAATTTACAATGTAAAAAAATCCTATCTATTTGTAAAATGTAAATACTATATCGACGGTCAAATTTATAATAACAAAATGAATCCGTCAAATTTATAATACAAAAAAATCTGAGTGCACTTGTCACGATCCTGAAGGTCCCGCCCCTGATGCATGTCCTGGACATCTGGTCCTATAATGGCCTGGTTGTTTGCATAGGCTACATCTGGATTGCCTTTGCTGAGGATCAGCATCCATTGTCATTCGATCTCGACGCACCTTAGATCTTCCGGGCCTTATATTTTTTTCCGGCGGTAATACAGTCGGTGTTTGTCTGTTGGCAGTATAATAGTGCCAATAGCGACTGTCCGGTATAGGATGAAATTTTGGATCGTATGCGCCTTGGTAATTAGAAACTGTATAGTAATGGGAAGCAAAATTGTAATGTGAGGTATGCATACTGCTCGCAGCAGCAATTGCGTGGGCACAAGGTAAATGTTGTTGCTGGAAAAGACCGCATGTACACGAAGAGAGCCCTTCATCTCTAAAGTTCACGGTATATTGATTCCCATTACCGTCCGTTACCTGAAACTCCGGCGTGTCAAACCTTTCGGATCTGTAGTATTGTGCTCTGCGCTCTCTTTTCCGAAAGATATCTTCGTAATACGCGGTGAGCGGGGTGTCCATCGCCAAGGACTTTTCTCTTCTGTGCACAAAATAAGTATTCATCAGGAAAAAGGTTCGAACAATCAACCCCTGTATCGGTAAGCCTCTAACCCCTTTAAGGACCCCGTTGAAGCTTTCAGACATATTAGTCGTCATTAGGAGATATCTGCACCCATCATCATGTGCTTGTGACCACATGCGTACTGGATACTCATCTAACCACGCTTTCGCGGCTTGACTCATCTCCCCAATTTTTGTCATGTATATGTCGTGAACATTAGGGTCAGGCGTTTCACCGGTTCTGTACATAAGTTTATGTAGATCCGAATTTTTAAATTTTCGATCAAAATTTTGCCTGAAGTGTCGTAGGCAAAACCTATGTGGGGTCGTCGGAAATACAGATCTCATTGCAGCTAGTATTCCCGGATGTCTATCAGATATGATGCATAAATCCGTTCTATGAAGAACAGATGGGATATTTTTGAGGTGACGAAAAAACCATGACCAGGATGATGTATTTTCACTCTCGATAATAGAAAATCCCAACGGAAATATACCTTTATTAGCATCAACACCTGTAGCAATTAACATGCAGCCTCTGTACTTACCGTATAGATACGTACCATCAACGCACAATACCGGCTGACAGTGTGTGAAACCAGCCGCACATGGACCAAAACACCAGAAAATTCTTTGAAACCTGACAGAGCCCTCGACGTCTGTTTCTGTGGTTTTTAACCGGTATACGGTCCCCGGATTTGATGCTTTCATGGCTTCCATAAAAGGGACTAGTGAGTTGTACGAGCTTTCCCAGTCCCCGAATATCTTGCACAAAGCCTTTCTACGAGCATCCCATGCCTTCACATACGAAATCTGAATTTTATGCTCTCCGCTAACCAAGAGCCGTATCTCTCGGGGAGTCATCGCCACATCTGTATGGATCAGGGGCATGATTAGTGAGCAAATGTAAGATGAAGTGCAATTCCGGTGATCCTGTAACATAATAGAATTGATGCAAGTGTGTTCTTGGTTGTATTTCGTGACCTTCCAAGCCTTGGCTCTTTTGGAACAACATGCATGCAATCTCCACTGACATTCAGGAGCTTTCGTACATACCACGGTATAGTACGTCTTATTTGACTCTTCGGTTTTAAATGTAACGTTTTGCTGAATGGACCACGACTTCAGCTTGCAAATAAGATCTCCTTTTTCCTGAAACAAATCCCCGACGCTGATGCAATCTTCGCTTGCTGCTGTCGCGTCCAAATAGGGTGCCGTATTTACTTCTGCTACGGCTAAGTCTACCCAACCATCATCTTCCAGCGGATCGAGGCCGGGATCTTCTAGTTCGATAAAATCGTTATTCGCAACCATACCATCAAAGAATGCTACCTCATTCAATCCAGCAGCATATTCCATGCTATCCTCCACCTAATGACCTTCACCGATTTTATCATCATCACTGCCACACATATCAATATCACCCGTAGCAACATAAGGTTCGGGTGCAATATATGATGGTTGTGGTCGGTGTAATATGGATGGTTCGAGGTGAGAAGACCGGAAAGATGTGGACGGACATGCTTGGAATGCGCTGCTTGGATCGTGTTGGAATGATGCGGAGGTGTGGGGAAATCTGCGTTTAGTATATAAATTGTTATTATAATATTATTCCTTAATATTTTCGTAACTAAATCATCACTTGTTTCAGATTTATTTACCTGTGGAAGGCTGTGTATGGTAATTCTTGTTGTTCTTCTGGGGTGCATGTAACTGCAGCAGTCGACTGGAAGAACCTGGATTTATGGATTTTATTAAATGTTTGAATATTAGTATATAGGTATTACTAAAATGTTTAAATATGGGTTTATAAAATGTTTACCCATGAGTTTGAAGGTTTGAATAATGGTGTGTATAGTCATATCCACCGGCACTGACGGTATCATCGTTGACCATGTGACCGTACCCCCAGGAACTATCTCCAGCATTACCATCAAAATTACCCGTTGGAGGGGCATCTGATACTTCCAATTGCTCATTCTGAACCAAAAGTTCAAAAGAATGCTGGATGCTTGAGAGACCGAAATCTATCATCGAAGATATTGATGCATCGTCTATAATTTCAACCAATGCATTTCCACTGAACATAGGCCATATACAACTTAACTTAACCCTACTTTCACGGGGATCGTATTTCGTAATTTTGAACACTTTAGTCTTTAGTTCATCATAAGTCGTTGATGCTTCCAATCGCATGATTCGTGCAGACCCGCCCATATACTCGGGACCTTGTGCACTTGTGATAATCTGGCCATCGTATTTACATACAATAAATATACTTGGGGAGGCCATAATCCTGCACAAAAAACAGTTATATTTTTTATATTGTGTTGAAATTGCAAAAAACTTTCAAACTCGAAGATTGCTTACTTCCAATACTTTATGAACTGTTCCACCGCTTGAAGATTGCTTACTCGCAGACTATGGTACTGAACTTGACCTTTTTCTAAAACTCCACACTTACACAAAATTGATAGCGGAGAAGAATTGATCGAAGTAAATGGATAGTGACCGGTGTAGGATGAAAATTTGTGGATGATGAAATGGGGTAGTGAAATATATAGCGGAGGCATATTTATAGGATATGAGGGCCGGCAAGATATTGAAGAGGGCGAGTTCTAACAACCCGCCCTCTTAATTGACCTGACGGACTCTGGCATACTGATACAAATAATTATTGAAGAGGGCGGGTTTTAATAACCCGCCCTCTTCAATATGATGTTCTGACACTTCCACTTAATTTTAATAAATAAATATATTAAAATAAAGTGATTTGACAAGACGAGTATATAAAAAAACAAAATTAATGAAGAGGGCGGGTTCCAAGAACCCGCCCTCTTCCTTTGTGAATAGTAAACCCAGTAACTGATTTGACACCTCTCTGCTAATTAATGAAGAGGACGGGTTTTAATAACCCGCCCTCTTCAATATGATGTTCTGACAATTACACAACTGATGATCTGACACTTCCACTTAATTTTAATAAATAAATATATTAAAATAAAGTGATTTGACAAGACAAGTATATAAAAAAACAAAATTAATGAAGAGGGCGGGTTCCTGGAACCCGCCCTCTTCTTTGTGAATAGGAACTGATTTGACAGCTCTCTGGTAATTAATGAAGAGGGCGGGTTCCTGAAACCCGTCCTCTTCCTTTGTGAATAGGAACTGATTTGACGCCTCGGTAATTATTGAAGAGGGCGGGTTCCTGAAACCCGCCCTCTTTGAGAACAGAGACTGTAGCGGGTTCCTGCAACCCGTCCACCCTCTATAAAACCCTCGTGTGAGCATCAACCACACTTCACTTTCTTCAGTGAGAATCAACCACACTTTCTAATCTCTAGTTGATAAAACTCTCGACAAAGCTCTGCTCCAGTACATTTCAATAGAGAATCAACCACTCGACAAATCTCTGCTTGTGCATCAAAACGAACACGGATTGTTCAATATATTACACGGGGAGGAAATATTCTAAACTTAGTTAATTTTTTTTAATTACACCTTTCATTTAATTCTAATAGTTGAAAATAACATTATTTAATTTTGCAGGATGGAGATAATCTCACCGTCGTCACGTATAGCTCAGACAAATGGATAGTTAGCGACCAACGAATAAACCATCGGCTTAGACGGACAGGATTTTATGAAGCGTCGTTGATTCGTCATATCCAAATCGACCACGCCCTCGTCACCTCTCTGGTCGAGCGTTGGAGAAAAGAGACCCACACTTTTCATCTAAGATGGGGTGAGGCCACAATCACACTCCAGGATATTAGCCTCTCACTCGGTTTACGGGTCAATGGGCTTGGGTTGGTCGGAGGAAAAATTGTTGGTCCAGATACCGACCACCCATACTGGGATACATATGCCGAGTCTGCTCTCGGACAGGTAAACAATTTCATTCTGATTCCCCTCTTTAGTGTACCTATTTTATGTTTTACATTATTTCTAGCTTTAATATTTAAAAAAAATGCTAATATCAGGCACCAGGAGGCCACAGTAAGGGATATAAAATCAGTTTAAACTGGTTAAGAGATACATTTAGTAATATCCCTGATGAAACCACCGATGAAGTTTTGGATAGACATGCACGTGCCTATATTCTGTACATGATCAGTTCTTGGTTGATACCGGACCAATCAGCAACGCATGTCCATCCGTTATACCTTGGCTTCCTAACGGATTTTGATGTCTGTGGCCAATATGCTTGGGGAGCAGGGGTCCTGGCCTTTCTTTATAAGGAACTCGATAAGGCATGTGCTCCTACGAAGAATAAAATTTGTGGATGCATTACGTTACTTCAGGTAAATTCTTTATTTTTCACAGCTAGAATTTTGCAAAATTGCAATATTGGTTTTCTCTCTTATAATCTGAAACTTTTTTTATAGATCTGGTCATGAGAGCATATGTATATAGGAAGACCAGAGAATGTTAAAATAACTGGCTTGGATATCCCCGGAAAGCCGCTCGGCTGCTGGTGGAATGGGAAGAAAGCGTATAAGGCTCCTCGTCGAGTACTTAAATACTATAGAGATGAGTTGGATCGTATGGAGGCGGCTCAGGTAACCATAATTTAGGTAATTAAATTTGTTTTATAATTTTGAAATACCTTAATCACAGTTTTTTTACTATGTTATTTGCGCAGTTTCTGTGGACGCCTTATACAGCAGATCGTCTACAACGCTTATCCGGCATCTGTCTCGAAGGAGAGCCGGTTTGGCGGGCTCGATGCCCACTCCTCTGCATTAATGTCGTTGTCATGCACCTCCCGGATAGGGTGTTGCGACAGTTTGATAGATTGCAACATATTCCTGTCCCGCCGCCTTCGCCTATGACAATAGAGGGAGACATGCGAGGAGGAAATACGGAGCGTGATTGGAGGGAGCATCATCATCAGTATTTGCTGAGATGGGAGGATAGGCAGCGTAGTATTGCCTTACAGCAAATAGGTGACCACACAGCCACCGACGCTACCAAAGTATATCTACAGTGGTATAAGCGTGTCACCATCAGATATCTTTCTGCTCCCCCCCAAAAACTTCCCAAATATCTCGCGGTACGAGCCTAGAGGCCACATGGAACGAGATTTGGTAAGTTGAATTCTTTATATCATATTACTTTTTAACATCCGGCGGTATGAGTCAATACTTATTTCTTATTTCTTATTTCTAATGTAACGACAGGCTCGTGGGTTGCATCTCGTACAAACAATGGTGCATGAACCATACCCGACTGATGCTGGTCCGGCATCTCAGGCTCGATTTTCAAATGTCGACCAATTAATTGGTGATGTATTCGGTTCATATGGTATTTCTCAACATTTATCGCCGGCACCGGAGCCGCAGTATCAGCCGGCAGCGGAGCCGCAGTATGACCCGGCACCAGAGCCGCAGCATCAAGGAGATCCAACGCAGCAGGATTGGTGGTTTGGATCACCATACCGTCAGCAGCAACCCTGGCATACCGGACATGCGCAACAACACCAGTCTTGGGGATCAGGTTTTGCAGAACAGCCGTCTTGGGGGTCAGGTTTTGCGCAACAACAACACCCTTAGGGGTCGGGATTTGCGCAGCCATGGGGCCAAGGTTTTGTGCAACATCAGCCGCATGAAACCGGGACAGGTTCTTCGCTACAACCGCCCAGTTGGGACACGGATTTAGCGTCCTACGCAAATATGTTGGGAAGCAGCACATATCCGACACCTGTCCCACATTCAGGTTCAGGATTTGCGGATCAACAGCTTGTCCAAGACGCTGCTGAAGACGAAGCTGAAGCAGAACCCGAACCCGAAGCAGCAGAGCAGACGCCGCCGCCATCTATCCAAGAAACAGGTGGTTCCTCCAGTCATCCCAGGAGGCATAGGCTTATGTCAAGCCTTCTCGGATTTCATAAGGGAAAAGGAAAAGGAAAAAATAGTATTTAAATTTTACAAACAGATAGGATTTTTTCACATTGGAAATTTGACGGATTCATTTTGATATTATAAATTTGACCGTCGAGATAGAAATCGGATAGGAATTTTTGGTATTGTAAATTTTGACGGATTCATTCTGTAAAAAACATTGATATAGTGAAATTTTATTATTTAATTTAAATATTTTTTTCGTTTATTTACTTTTATTTTATTTTTAAGAATTATAATTATAATTATAATAATAATAATAATAATATTATAATTATATAATTAATAATTATAATTAATAATTTAAATAGTTAAAAAAATAAAAAAAATGGGACGGGTTCTGGGAACCCGCCCCCTATACATTTGTATAGGGGGCGGGTTCTCAGAACCCGCCCCCTATTCTGGGGGTGGGGGTGGGGGTGGGGGTAGGGAGGTGGGGTGCAAACCGTCCTATATTCATAATTTTAATTTTTACTATCCTATTTTAATAATATTATTTTAAAATAATATTATTTCAAAAAAAAACCCTTTAACCTAAGCACACACCACACACAACCACACAACATACACCTAAACATTTATTTTGTGTCCACTTCCTCTCCTCCGGGGTTTGAACCAGAAAGGGAAGTGCCCCAGAGAGAAAGCCCCATATGCTTGTGCTCATGTCGCCAACCTGCGACTTAGACGGATTACAAAACAAAAAATTTCTAGACTAAAACATGAATTTTTGTGACCTAGAATCGAATCCAAACACTAAACTAGTAATTAGAAGGAGATTAACTACTCAAATAGATGATGGTTATCTTTGTAGTCGTGTCCTTCGTTTTCTTTTCGCTTCTAGGAATTCCGGCAACGAGCTTGGGGTCGATCTTCCTTGTCGAAGATGATCCACCCGAGAAAAGCCTAACCTAAGCTCTAGCTTCATGCTTAAAAGCTAAGTAAAGCAACTAGTGAACAAAACCTGCTTGGAATAGATCACTGGGAGATGATAATGTTGTTAATTTTTGGCATGCTCACTTGTTCTTCGTCATTATCTTCTTCTCCCTGTTCTGACTCGTCTACTCACGGTTCCAACAAATTCAATTTCTCTTCCGCTTTAAAGCTTAAAAGCCCACCCAATTCCTCTCTCGGTAGTTTCAACCCCAACACACAACCGCGTTGCCAGTAAATTGCACCGCAGGAACCACTTCCAACAGCACAAACCATCCTAACGAAATCGTCCCATAAACCTCAATCCATAGAACCCACCGCCTCCTTTCTTAAAATATCCCGCGGAGCACGACACCGCGGACAACGCCTCCCCACCTTTCAAAGATAAATAAAAACGTTCCCTTATTATTAATAGCCAAGTCTCTCTCATACCTCTCATTTCCCCCATAAATTCCCCTTCCCATTTCCCCCAAAATTCAAAAAACAAATCATTTTTTTGGGCAAAGATGATGTCCTCCTCCTCCCCTCAGCCCCCAGTCCTCCCCATCACCACCGTTCCCTCCGCCGCTGGATCCGCCGCCGCAGACCCCTCCGCCGCCGTCCCCGCTGCCGCCTTCCGGCAGTTCGTCTCCCGCCTCTCGGAGTCGGCCCGCGCCTCCCTCTCGAACCGACGCCCCTGGTCGGAGCTCGCCGACCGCTCCGCCTTCTCCCGCCCCGATTCCATCGCCGACGCCACCTCCCGCCTCCGCAAGAACCTCGCCTACTTCCGCGTCAACTACGTCGCCGTCGTCGCCGCCGTCCTCGCCCTTTCCCTCCTCACCAACCCCTTTTCCCTCATCGTCCTCTTCGCCCTCTTCGCCGCCTGGAGCTTCTTCTACCTCTTCCGCCCCTCCGACCCCCCGCTCGTCCTCTTCGGCCGCCAGTTCTCCGATCGCGAGACCCTAGGCGGCCTCGTGCTGATGACGGTCTTCATCGTGTTTCTGACCTCGGTGGGGTCCATCCTGATGTCGGCGCTGACGGTGGGCGCTGCGATCGTGGCGGCGCACGGGGCGTTTCGGGTGCCAGAGGACCTGTTCCTCGACGAGCAGGACGCCGGAGGAGCGGCCACGGGGCTGCTCTCGTTCTTCGGCGGCGCTGCGTCCAACGTCGCCGTGGTCGCGGGCCCTGCGGTGGCGGCTCGTGTCTGATGATTTCGATCAGGTGATTTCGATCTTGTTTTGTTGGTTTATTGTTTTGTGTAGTAATTGGATTTTGAGGGGGATGGATCTGGCTTTTTGATTACAAAATTGTTATATAATTGGATCTTGAAGAAGTTTTATAGACTTGTATGTTAAGGTTTGCTATAGATCTAATAGATCCGTTTTATACTGTTCTTTTAATCGTTCTTATTTGTTTATGATATCGAATAAAATTGATAATTTCCATCTTGTGGTTGCTGATCTAGGGTTTGGGTTTGGGAATTATGTTCGATCTTCTGCTGTATTATGGAATTTTGAGTGGATAGATCTAACTTTTGTATACAATTTGGTATGAAAATGATGCAATTGATAATTTACTGGATCTCGAACAACTGTTTAGAAATTTTATGTCAGGGCTTGTTATAGATATAGATCTTGAATGCTTGCCTTTATTAGGTGTTATTTTGTTTAGATTCATTTTTATTTGTATCTTATATTGAATGCATTATATTTATGACATACTCGTTACTTTGTAGTTACACATTTTAGATTCAATTCTTGGATGGAATCATGCTAGATGCCTAGACGGTAATGCCAATATGTAGAGTTGGTTTATATTGCCTACTTCTATGTTGTCCCTTTCTTCTGGTGGTGGTGCTTGCAAGATATGCATCTCTCTCCTGTTCAATTCATCATTTATACATCTTTTTGTTGTATCGATTTCCAAACATGTGTCTCAATCTGCTCTTGCATGATTGAACTTTCCATATCGGGAAGAGTTGTTAGAGTTGCTGTAGACTTGTTTAGGCTTTGTGTGGATCTCCTTGGTCTTGTTATACAGTCTTTTGGCCGATTTTGTTGTAATCATTAGCATAAGGTGTTTCCCAAACAATGTTCCATGAAGGATTACCTGAAGTTTTGTGATCGGTTGTTAACTTATGTAAATTCTCTACTAATAGGTGCCATATTTCTAGCCCCAAAAAGGGAAAAAGAATAAGAAAAGAACTTTTTATATGAGAGGATCTTGGCATAAACGAGATGATCTAGACTTGAAAAAAAATTAGAAGGGGAATGATGGTAAAGTTTGCAGCAATGAGTTATGGTTTACCACCACAAGGCACAAAAATGTCTGCTTGATTCATGCTTTTGTTGTTTCACTTTCTTAGGATTTGCTGAAGTTTATTTGAAGAATTGTTGTATGATCACTGCCTATCTACCTCTATTATCACATATCATGGACAATTGCTTATGTAATCTGATTTCTTTTGCTACGTTTTGATATGCCAGTTCTTGCATTGCATGTATACTCGTTTCTAGGCGACGGAAATTGTGGGAAGAAATTAGAAAAGAAATACATACCATCTGGTAATGATTATGTTCTATCATTCATCGAGGGTGTAGCTGCTCGTTGAGGTCGTTGCTCCTTATATCCGCGTGCAATGGTTCAAGTGATAGTGTTTTTTGGAATATTATGTGTCATAGAAGTATAGATTGTGGTTAGAGATTAGAAATATAGATTGCGGCCAAGAAGTACAATGAAAGAGCTATCTTTTAATGATTAGTTTATCATTATCATTCATCGAGGAGGTCATTGCTCATAAAATTAGCGTGCAATGGTTCATGTAATTGAGTGTTCTGCGGAATATTATGTTAGAGAAGCAATATGGAATTATTAAAGAGAAGAAATATATTTGGAGTTTTAGGTGATCATAGAATCCAATGGAGCTGTAAGAAATGCTATTAGCGCGGAAATATTTTGTGAGTCAGAATGTAGGACAACTGAAGTGGTGAATCTGATATGTTTATGTTGAGACTTAAGATGGATGGGTTGCAGTGATAGATAGGATTTTCGGAAAAAATGCAAGAGGTAGCTTCCATAGGGGCATATCAAGGGATAACCGATTCAGATTGTCTGGGACATTATACTGGATAACAATTTGATTGCAGTTTGATGGACTTGCAAAATCGTAGTTAATGGAGCAGTACATACTAGATTCTACATACATACTCCTGAGTTCAATTATATAAGACAACAAGACGGGCAAGTTTTATCAAATATTGGCGCAATGAAAGCCTAGACGAGGTTGACACTAGGTTGAGACTAAGAACCCTAGACCACAGGTACACGGAAAGTAAGGATGAATTAAAGTTGAGATGGCTTCATCAACTATAATGAATGATATTGTTAGATATAGGTCCATGATTTGGAATTGATGTGATGCATAGAGATTTAGACTTAAGTTACTAACTTATTTAACTAACCACATAAAATCTAATGATAGAGATGAATCTAATAACTAACTGCTTTAGCTTGAGTTTGGTTCATTTAATGCACGGTTTGAGAGGAATTACAATTTGGATAGACTTGAATCGTGCGTTTTCAAATGCTTTCGCATTTAATTTGTTGTGTTAGCATCAATGCTATGAAGTTAATTATCAGTGTTCATGGAAGATTGATTTGATGGTGACGGTATCGGCCTCAGATAACATAAAACCATAGCGTTTAGATCTGGAAGTTAGTCGATCTCAAAAGCGGTTTTGCTTTACTGGAAAGCGAGGTACAGAGAAGATAGACACTAAAAATAAAGGATTAGTTTGGATTTAAAAGCGGTTTTGCTTTACTGGAAAGAAGCCACCAGGTATGTAGTTGTCACTTAACTTGTGCCCTTATAAGGCACTTGCTAGCATGACCAATTTCAATTGGCTGTTTTTTAAATCTTGCACTCATTGGGTCTCGATGTAAATGCATTTCAAATTTGGAAACTGTAGCCGTTCGATGTAAATTTGGAAATTGTGGTCTGTTTGTAACTGAACTTGTTAGATGGTGTTTTTTCGGGTCATATTTGCGATGCTTGAGTAAATCTAGGAGATTCCATGAAACAGAGTATTTGTTTGTTCACCTGTGTCAACATTTTTTTTGATTGAGCAGAAAAGGTTAGCAGTTATTGTTCTTCTGGGACCTGGATGGAAATTTTTTCCTTGCAAAGGAAAGCTAATTCTGGTTTCCAGGTTTTGATGTCTTATTTCTGAAGTGTTTTGTCTTTTGCTGTAACTTAATCTATTTAATAGAGTAAATTGAGTATTGAGAATCATACTGTCTGTTGCTTTGAATTTTGATGCTTTTAAGCAAATTTAAAATGGGAGCTTTTGAGTACTATTTGTGGCTAATTCATGCAAATATTTTTTATTTTTATTGTTATTGTTATTGTTGAAATATTCTCTGCCTGGCTTTGTTTCATCGATTTTATCAATATTGTATCAAACACAAATGTTTGTTGCGTTTCGAAGTTTTCTTTCTGTTAGCTCCTTTATTTCCTGTGTGCATAACTTATACAAGGTTCCTTTTCCCACACGTTTATTAGAACAGGATGTAGAATCATTATATATTAGCAATAGCCCTTGCAATTTTAGCATCACGTGTAGGTCCTCGAGTGTTTATACCAAGTTAAAATGCGAATCACATGCATGCCTGTTTGAGGGTAAACACCACGCCCTGGATGATAATAAATTTGTACACTATGAAAAGTTTGCTTGTTTGGTTAGAACTCCATCTGCGTCCTGAACTAATCTTCAATTAATCTTTAATCGGTGACTTCAATTGTGTACTTGTGTGTGTTGCTAATTTCTACTATTATAACCGGCTGAGGGGGTGGGAGTGCTCATATTTAATTGAAATGAAATATTCAGAAAAACGAGAAAAATCTTTAACTCACACGGCCTAAATAATTAAGGTTTTTTGTTAAGAAAATTTTATAGAACCAATAACTGTAAAAAGGTTAAAAGCAGTTATTAAATAAAAAAATGTTTAAAGAGATTATTATAGTTAACAAAATGTTCAATAGTTATAATAAATTTAATCAAATTCCAAATGTTCAGTAGTTATAATAAATTTAATCAAATTGCTCATCAACCGCTTCTTAAAAATTATAAGAATTCTATTGCATTATTATTTTTGGATATTTTTTAATATAGTAGATGTCAAAACACTAGTGTTTTAATCCGAAACATAAGAAAAAGAAAAGTTTTTTGTAAGGTCACTTGCGCCATTGCTGACGATATGGCATTTTGATGTGAAAGAAAGTTAGAACTATTTCCTTCATAAGCTCCTTCTTTAAGAAATAGACTTTAATTAAAATCTAGTATGAGGAATCCCTTGTTCAAAGTTGATAAGGATCTGATGAAGTCCGAGCATTGGTAGCCCACCAATTCTCTCGATTTATTACTGTTTTGTCGCTGTATGTATTCTTAAAAAACGAGGATAAAATTTATTTTAAAAAACATGGACCTTGACAATGCCGATGAATTTTAAAAACACCGTTTATCCCTTCTAAAGATAGGGAAGGATATTTTTGTTAAGAAAAAGAAGGATAATTTTATCCAAGATTGCCATTCCAGTTCATTGTGGGATAGTTCAATCTGTGCAAGTCATTTAGAAGTTATTCAGTTTTCTCATGTTTTATACGAGTTAGTGAAACTAATTTTATTTCCTTCAAAAAAAATTGACACTTTTAAAGTTCGAAAAGTTGATATTGTTATATAAAATTTATCATTACTAATATTGTGCTTACTTTCTAATCCATATGGCCATATCCATTGTCTATTGCCCCTAGTTGATATATCTTAATATGAGATTTGTTATTGCTCATTGTTAAAAGCAGCTATTTTCTTTTTGCTTTCAAAGCAATACTTGTACTTGCTAGCTACCCCATTTTTTTGCCAATCCCAAGTGAAAGCAACAAAATAAAAGTGCAACGATTGTTTGCAAATAAAAACACTCAAATCCCATTGTTGGCATAATTACAACTTTTGTTGTTGGATTTTCAAACCAAAGCTGCTTTTTTTTTTGTTTGGTCGACTATAAAGCAATAAAAAAATGCAACATGGGTTACAAAATTGCTTATGTGGTATATTGCCTTTTTTCTAAACCAATCCTTTCTGGGAATCGAACTTGCGACCTCTTATATCGGAGAGGAAATATGTATCAACTGAGCTAAGTCCAGTTGATATATAAGGGCGTGTTTGATTGCAAGTATTTGGAGTGGATTTGAAAATTTGGAGGGATAAAGTACGGCACCCAGTACAAATTCCTTTCAAGTTTTTAAATCCTTGGTTTTTTTAAAAATGTGGGACCCTTTGGATTTCAAAGTTGGAGGATTTAGGATGAAACTTCATGAATTTGGATGCCACATCATTATTTAAATTAATTAAAAATCTATTTATCTCTTTCTGTCTCTATAATTCCTATTTTAAATCTATAATTTAACTAATCACAATCAAATAAAGGATTGAGTGTAACACTTTGAAATTTCGTTAGAATGTTTTTCGTGATAATTAGTAATTGTACGTGTTATTATATATGTGTACATAGGATTATTAGTTATTTTAGTCGGGTTTACTATTTATTTTTGGTCATGTTAGCAATTGGGAAATTTTCCTTTGTAGTGTACACCTGCACACTTAGCCATTTTTGTGACTTAGGGTTTTGGTAGCATGTTAACCATTCTTTTGTTGCATGGTTCTTTTTAATTCCCCACCATTTTAATCATATCATAACCCTTTTCATAATTCAAAAATTGAATAGAATATGAAGGCATGGTGTTAGGTAGAAAAAATTGACTTTTGACCCCCATTTTTCCTTCTCTTCTCTCTCTCTTTCCCCATCTCAGAATTCTGGGAATTTCCAGCAGAAAAACCCCAGCTCTTCCTTATCTTTTCCTCTCCTTTTCACTTCTCTTTGATCTCCATACAAATCCTACACAAAAACCACACATTTCCTTCACAAAACCTTGGAAAAAGGGGCTTTTTGGGGTGTTTGAAGGCTAATCTGCACACCTGAGAGAGGAGCTAGACTTTTGGTGTTTCTTAGGGTCTTTTAAAGGTATTAACTCATGTTAGCACTCCTTTTTCCTTAAACTTGTAGTATTCTTTAGCAAAAATCTCCTTTTTGTGCATTTTTAGTGATATTAAGGGATATTTGTGATTCACATGTTAGATTAGGGTTTTGTTAGTTGAGTTAGCTCTATTATGTGTTATTAGAGCTATTTTAGGCCAGCTTTTATTTCAGCTTGCACAGAAATACCATAAAATTCCATTTTAGTGCAAAAGTGTGGATTTTAACTTGATTTAAGGCTCTGTAGGATCTGCTACTACCCGAGATGTTCCAGAACAAAACTAGGTGTTACTGTAGCATGTATGGGGGGTATAGAGTGCACACACCAAACCTGGGAGCCCACCCCCCTACCCAGGCCGCCGGAATATTCATTCTGGCCGCAATTTGCGGCCAGATGGGTGAGTTGGGATTTGGGGTTTGGGCCACTGGAGTCTGCTACTATTTGGGTTATTTTGGTATATATAGTTTTACATTATCATTTCTGTATCAAAATCTGGAGGTGAATACCTATTTTTTGTAAGTGCACGGCGGCGCCCCGGCCGTCAAACCGACGGCCAAATGCGGAAGCGGTGATAAACTTTAATTTTGCGAACTTAGCAAACCGGCACTACCGCGCACTAAACCCCGGATCGGGCCATTAAACTTGATCTAGCAAAGTAACAAGATAGGGAAGAGATGTACCGAGTGATCCGAGTCCTCCGGTCTTCTCGTCGTCGTCCCGATCTCTCGCGGAAACTCCGGTCGTCGCCTCCTCGCCGGAAGGGCACCACATCGCCTGCATCTTTTACGGGCTCCCGCCTCTATACCGAGGCAACTCGGGCATGAAGCTGGCAAGTCGACATGCCCAAGATTTGCTGTAGAAAGTGTAGTGTAGAGGCTATGTCTCATTTGGGGTTTTGTTGCCATTTGAAGATGATGGAGGAATCAAGATAAGAAAAATGGTGCTTGCATTTTTCTAGCATGAAATGATATAAGATCAAGAATAATGCCACCATACCAAAATGAAACTCTCTCTCTCACTCCCTCAAAATTGTGGCCGGCCATTATCAATTGAGAATGGTGGAGGGAAGGGATATGTAGCATGAAGGGAGGTGAGTGTAGGTAAAGGTGGAGGGTGACCCTTTGCAAAAAGGAAAACCTCACATCAACTCCATAAATGCACCATCATGGATGAATAAGATGCATATCCTATCATAATGAATACATATGCAAGAAACCCCCTCCACAAATGTTATTTGCACAATTGCAAATAACCCCTTCCATCGGAAAAGTCCGGCCGGGAAAGAACAAAGGAAAACCGGCCGGAACGGAATGCAAACTGGCAACTCCAGAAAACTGGTCCCGTAATAAATTACAGGAAAACCCCGATACTGTGCATACACACCCGCATCTGTATTCCGACCGGATACAAATGCAATGAGACAAAATCTACTCTGTACTATACTAGGATCCGGCTTAAAACAAAGCCGGCTAGTAATATCCGTCCGATCCTGATCCGTGCAATACCGCACGTATCTGATCGAACCCTGCCATATATCTATACGGCCTCTAGTACAAACCGTCCGATCCTGATCCGTGCAATACCGCACGTATCTGATCGGACCCTGCCATATCTCCATACGGCCTCTACAGCGTTTCGCCCGAAAGCTTGAGTAACTGAAAGTGTGGTGGACTCTAAAGACTCGTCAATACTATGGCTGTGGATTTAACTACTAGCACGTCAGAGGTATAAGCCAATACGTAACGGGCCACCAGCTATTGACTAAAAGGGACGTCGATGAGCGAATTCATCCTGACACCCTACTGAGCCTGTCAGTGACAATATCCGTACAGTCCGGTCCGTTCGTCTATGAGCATCGCATGTCGGGCCTAGGGGGTTGGTAAAAGTTAGACCCCAAAAAGCGGTACAAGTCGTGTCGGAGTGTAGCCCAGAACACCCTGAGATACTACTGGAATACCTACCAGTAAATCTCCTGCCTTGGCCAAGGACTTCGTGTAATGGCTCTCCTAGACACAGCGCGACCTCACCCCCAATACCGGGAGAGACGAACCCCTGAAGATCCGCTCACTGCCTCCATGTGGCTCGGGACTGTACCCAACTAAAACCTGTTTGCACGACTCCTTTGAGCCGTGGTAGGGTAGTAATCAAAGCACAGTGGGAACTCACACGAGACAAATGACGATCCCCAGGTCGATGAACTAACCTGTACACATGTCACCTGGGAACTGCTATCTGACGTCAGGTATAAGACCAACTAGCATGTTCCCGGCGAGTCCTGTCCGGTGTACTCATAACCCAATGAGCACCTGTATACATCTTAGGTGAACCAACTGACACCAGTGGCTTGTGAGACCGGCCACCGCCCCTCGTCGGGGTCTCGACTGTATACACTAGTCTACTCTGGAGAATCGATGCCCTGTCTCGAAACTCCCACGACTAGGGACCTTTTAAGGATGTGCTTATAGACTCCAGCTCTCACTTATATGATCGCCCTCATACTGCTGGCCGTCAAGCAAGAATCCTATGGGCTCTATCAACGTGTAATAGTGACATGTAAGGTCACCTGAAGCAGTACACGATGATAAAGGTAAACCAGATAGCATACTATCATCTCGAGTAAGACTGTCGTACCGGGATAGGTCCTCCCTCAATCATTGCAATCACGTGCCTGTGATCCAATAATTGACTCTGAGGGCACTATCTCCAACAATCTCCCACTTGCACTCAAGGCTAATTATTGCGATGTCGCATACTCACAGCCCGTGTGATACCGAACACCCAACTCCTCTACTAGTCAGTCTCACAAAGCATGTTTGCGAAACTCTTGCGTTCGAGGAATAGCCTCAGCGAGTGGATCCGCCATGATGTTTCTTTCTATGTCTCTCTATATCTCAAGTTCGCGGAGAAAGCCATCTACCGAAATGAGCAATACCTGTCTTAGGATGTCTGGATGTCTGATGGGACCCAGTTCATAAATGAACTTCAAATCCAGACTTCTTAGACTGTATCGTCAACTGAACTTAATCAGTATCCTGCGCCATGCCTCCTTCAGTATCTTCCTGGATCATTTGTCCAAAATACTGCCCCTCGTCAGAGGGAAAACTATAACTCTGACAACCTCCTTGTCGTCCAGGTCACCTTGGAAGCCTGGAATGATAACTGTCCCCCGAATGAGGCTGTCGTTATCATATCCCTAGAACATCCACTTATGTTCTAAAACTGCTTCCGACTGTTTCTCCAGGATTGGGTCAATGTCAACTTATTGCATCTTATGCAAGAATAACATCTGGTGTGGTACTTGACATCTCATGATTGACTCAATTGCCTAAGCAAGTGATCTGCCAATCATGCACATCCCTCTCCCCTTCAGTCTGTAAGACACCTTTAGAGAGGGTGACTCCATCACCTGCAGGTACACTACCGTGCCAGGAGTCGTCCATTCTAAATACTCTTAGAATGTTGTCAAAGTACCCTGATTGGGAAACCACCCAAATCTAGATCTAAAACCATAGATCTAGTAACCAGTATGTCTGATATAATGTCCAAGTCCTTTGTGGAGAAACCACTGTGTGACGACCAAAGTATAACCGATCGTAGTATAGGAATGTCACTCCTTACTGTATGTCATCCAAAACCCGGATATCACACCCTACTACCTTCTCAACAGATCCATCCTCTATTCTGATGACGTCAAACCTATGACTGTCACATCAGAAATAGATGATCTATCTCCGCTATATCTGCTTTAGTCTATAAATAGACATAAGCCTGATGTCCACCAATGCTTCCGCTGCTCCTACTGACTACGACAACCCTCTGGCAGAGTCATATAGATGTGCACTTCTAAAGCTAGTTTAGAACGACGCTATACTCATTCTCCCACCGGGTCTCGCAGCCTGGAACAACAGCAATGGCAAGTGTGGGTAAACAAGAACTTCCCTGTCACCGTCCTTGAGCCTACCGGAGTACCTCTCGGGTGCCTGAAGTTACCCACCTTATCTGCGGAGTGGCCAATGGAATGTCAAATCAGATTGAATCTTTAGGTTCCTTATCAAATCTTCAGTAATCGTTTGCGGTTCTGGAATCACTTCCAGTTCTACCATACTCCCACTACTGTCTTTGAAAAAATCCATTTTTAATAAAACTGTGGCGAGTCTAGAACAATATTACTATTGATCTCCCAAATGGTAGAAAATCAACCCTTGTCATAGCCTGGGTCAACCCACAAACAGCCATTACAGAAACGTGCCTTGAGTTATCCAGAGTCTGGTTTTAATCATAAGCCAGACAACTCCCCGTACCTTAACAATGTTAAGATATGAACTGTACTATATTTAATATAGAACCAGAGGCACTGATTTAATTGAACCAGATTCAAATCATGCAGCTATCTCCAGTGCATGTCAACTAAATGGAGAGAGGCCGATCAGCGTTACTCAACTTAGGAATGCTTCCAATTATGAGTAACCTGAAAGAGAAGCAAGTTCTCTTTATCATTACTATCAACTGAATACCATACACAAGTATCTACATCTTCGATCACTTTGAAGAATCCCGATACTTGCTACACCTGGTTCTCTACTCTATTCAAATACCTATAACTCCTCAAAACCTAGACCCTGTGTTTCTACGAAACACATGTCTAAGAACTAGAGAAGTTAAAAGTAAACAGAATATAGTATGAGGACCAACCCCTCTGTCCTAATGGACACTGGACAACATACAATACTCTGTATAAGTCCGCTGAGTCTAACAACTCTTTCACTGTGTATCGTAGGTTGAAAACTGTACTTATGGTTAAGAAGAATTACACCGCTGTTTAATGCTCCTTACCTAACCATCCACTGATATAGGTAAATGTCATAGACATAATTTCAAAAGGTATATCTCACTCTATGAAAATAGATGTACAGATATATCAATTTGAAATTGGTGCACAACAGCGGATATTCAAAACCAAATATTTGCCGACCAGCAAACAGCCCAGGTGATCTCCTCAAATATCACCGATTGCAACGAATCCCGATATAATGAGGATGATCACCCTATTCCCAATAACTTACTCCCACTCATCATCTGTAAAGCCATACAGATGTGAGAATCAAAACTGGTAAATACATACCCTGGAGTAAGTGTCTAATCAGGAAATCAGTTTTCTTTTAACAGTACACAGTTGAACTGAAACATTGAAATGTTTCGATGGGGTATCCTGGTATTCCTAGTAATACCTCTACCATTATCCAGATTCACAACTATAACCGTATAATTCTTTGTCACCTCTCCAAATCCCTTTATATGTCTTTAGTCATTACCTTCTGCACACCCCTTTAGGCCAATTGGTTTTCTTCCTTCCCTACCGTTCGGCACCAGCCTATGGTTTGGAAGAAGACTATCCAATAAGCATAATGGGTGTACTGTCCTAGTCTTAGGAGCACTCGCAATGCGAGAGAAGGTGAAGATAAAAGACAACCGAATAAACCCTATTCCTATTTCTCCTGGACCAGAATCCATCCCCGAACTGGAACAAGTTCCTTTCGAGTTCGTATATAACCATACGATGGATTATCCAATAAACTGTGGATCTTCGTAGTGATACGGAGTGTCCTGGAGAAATACAAAGGTGATTTAGGATTGGCGAAGAAATACTTGGTTTGGTCGTGAATATCAGTCGCAATTTACTTTGCCCTCTTACTAATCCCTTGCTTTGTCTTAATCTTAATACCTTCTGCACACCATCGTTATGCTAATTGGTTTTCTTCATTCCCTACCGGTCGGCACCTGCCTATGGTTTGGAAGAAGACTGTCCAATTTGCGTAATGGGTGTACTGTCCTAATCCTAGGAACACTCGCAATGCGAGAGAAGGTAAAATGAAAAGACAACTGAATAGTCCTATTCGTTTTCTCCAAAATCGGAAACCATCCTCGAATTCCTTCGAGTTCGTATCTAACCATACGATGGTTTTGTCCAATGGAAGTGGACGTTCGTAGTAATACGGGGTGTCCGGGAAAAAAAGGGTAAAAGTAGGAGTGGCAATGAGGTCTGCAACTCTGACAATCCAAAAGCCAGTGTTAAGAAGGTTCGGTCAACTTGGTCACTGAGTCATAGTCTAGGGTCGGGTCAATGGTCGCTGCCAGAGAGAGAGAAAAGAAACACTCAGCGTGCACTCTAACCTAGATCAGAATGGTTACCAATTTATCTAATCTGGAAACCTCCCACTGTACCTCAAATTCTCCTCCAAACCTGAAAGAAGAATTAGTCGGGGTCACCCGAGGAGTAAACTAACTCATCAGTGGGAATCGGGATCCAACTATCATCGCATGATAACGTGACGGAATCCGCTCACGGTATCACACTCCAGAAGGTATATGCATATCTGGCAAGTTTCAGTTCTTTTGAAACTCTGATTGTTAGGATACGAGCGTGTCAAGTTTAGTTCTAATTACCGCAATCAAGACGGTTTCGCACGTAGCTAGCCGGTTGAGTACGGGTCGTCCGCAGGGAGATGGGAATCTTTTTCTATGTGTTTTTCGACGAGTTAAGTCCGGTTGTTCAGATTTTGTTTGTAGTTATCTAAGTGTTGAGTTGATATTAAAAGAGAGCATGTTAGGGTTAGGATTAGGTTAGTTTGAGTTAGGAGTCTCCACATCTTTCGTTGCCCCTCTTAATATCGTGTTACGGTAATCGGCAACAACGGGGATTAGCACGACTAGGAAGGACTTTGCGAGTATAAGCTAGGCTTTCCAACGCATAAGTCTTCCTTTTGGTGCTTGTCCGTCCGTTCTTGGCTCTTAGCCATAACCTCCGGTTAATCCAACCACAACCGGTCTCACTACGGAATCACCGCTATCATGTAGGATAGGGTGCCGTAAGGAGCGGATTGTGGTTCAATTAACGGGAGTCGATTTAAGCTGTTGGGCAAGGAAAGAGTGAGAGAGATTTCCTTCTCTCAAACTTTCCTTATCCTACCCTAACAAGAATGAACTACTCACACATCATAATACGGAAAAATAAAACAACACAAAAGAGGAAGATAGAAAGAAGGAGATTAGAAGAATACGATTAACTGTTTGCGACCTCACCTTGGCGAGGATCAAGCGTAAGTATCATTGTTGTATGTAAGGATAAATAAAAAAGAGAAGAAAGAAATAACAAGGAAATAACAACAACTACTTAACAATTGAAATTATAACACATTACAACAAGTAAAAGAAAGAGACAAGCATGATATAAAATGGTCTTCTTTATTCATCACTCTTCACTCAAAAGCTCACTTACAAGTTTAATGGAGAAGAGGTGAGAAGAGGAAGAAGAACATGTAACTAAAACCTAGCAAAAAGAAATACAAGAATTGGACCCGTTCCTTCACAAACTTCTGGGCTATTTATAGGCCAAAACATGAAACCCTAGGGCAACCAACAGAACATACATGAAAAGACCAACCTACCCCCCAAAACCCTGCACACTTGGCGCCAGAATGGCCGCGGAAGCGCGGCCAATACCCCTCTTTGGCCGCGGCCGTATAGATGACTTGGGCTTGGGTATTTTTGGTGGGACCCTGATTTGTTGTGAACTTCCTTCTGGTATATGTATTTTCCCATAATTGCTTCACGAATTTTCCAGAATTTCTGTTGAGGGAAAGGTGGACTTTTTGTCAAGATTTTGTCATGATTTGCCTCGAGCTCCGCGTAGATCTCTTGGATCTTGTGCTACCATTGAGCCTTGTGCCTGAAAACGACATTGATTTGACATTTTGTCTTCCTAAACTGGTATCTGGCAGCATACGGATGAAGAGCGGAGACCGTGTTTTATCTGTGGTTGGCAGGAACCGGATTTTTGTCGTGTTTTCCATGAATTTCTCCGTTTGAGAACCGAGAACCTGTATCCTGCAATTGACTAGCAAACACGGCTCAAGAGTATCTACGGATATGCAATGTGATAAAAATTGGGCGGTATGAAAATGCAAAAATCTGATATGAACAAATACCCCCAAACTTATCATTTGCTCGTCCCGAGCAAAGTCCATTTATTCACAAAAAATTTCCTAACCTCACTTTCGCAGGGAACGCGATTGCACTGAGCATGTGCAACAAGCCGTTAAACCTCTAGGTGTCCCTAGTAGGAGGAGTGTTGTCTCCTGAGGGTTTTCAGCGGATACTACCCACAAAATCCGGTCAAGTTGGTTTGTAAAAATGACTAAGTTTCAAACTCTAAGGTTTTGTTTCAGAAAATAACAATTCTATAATCCTAAGTCTAGACTATCGAACCTTTAGTTTTCACACCTCTCTTCTTACTTAATTACAGGTTTTATATGTCTTTACGTGCAGTGCGGATAGTGTCGTTAAGTTCCAGAAGGATTGATTAGAGTCATCATGTCGCACAATAAAGCCCAGATAACAATTTTAAAAGGATCACATAAGTTTTATAAAGAGTTAAGCATTTTTCAAGTTTCGTCTTCCAGTAAGGTTTCAACTTCAGAATTTCTATCTTCCATAACAAGAAACTAAGTCGTATTTTTCACTCTACCTTTTTCTTGTTTTCATTTCATACACACCTCTGTGAACGTGCAATAGTCTTTATCATAGAATAAAACCTTCACATCTCCGTTAAATTTTTTTTAAAAGCCTGTCTTTTATCAAGATTATTCTCACACAAAGAACCGTTAGGAATTTTAACTCGGAGAGAACACTTGCTTGACTTTGTTTTAAACTGGACTTTCTAGGCTTCTTAGCGAGCTTTGGGCCAATGCACCCAAACCAGTTGGTTTTAGGGCATTAGGTGTAGAAACACCCCAGCGGACTTAATTACTCAAGTTACCTAGGTCCAAAAACAAAAGACAGTTTGGCGTAAAAATCAGATGATTTGATACGAACGGAGATATAATTGGCAGTTCAAATATTTTTTCGGATAAAAGACGTGTTTAGTGGGTTCGGTGTGTAATCATTCCAATCAAGTTTCAGATGGGTTATTTTTCAGACTTAGCTCCTATTACGGCATCAATAACATTCCTTCATATTCGCTTTACTTCATAAACTATTCTTGACATTACTTATTTCAGAACAAACCTATTTGATCCTCAGAAAATCATTTATCTGTTTAAAAGTTCAAACATGAAAGACTTGTCATCTAATTCCCAAAATCTTACGACACGTGTAGTGTGATGTAAAGACGTATACCAGCTATAGTTAACTTCAAAGGAGAGTTATCTTTCAGGTTTTCAAAATCCAAACATAAGATCTAGTTATTCCTATTTTTTCAAACAAAAACCGTCGAAATGTTGAATCAGAGTTTATTTCACAAGCTAACTTGACAGAAAAGTTTTTATGTTTTTAGAAAATTTTCAAATTTTTATGGATTTTATGGATTTAATATGCAGATGCAAAATATACATATGAATGCGAAGGTAAGAAATGCGTACCGAGCGTACCCCCAAACTTAAACTGGACAGTGTCCTCACTGTCGTTGCATGAAGAGATCAGTTTGAAGGTTCAAAATTGTCGGTTAGCGATACACAATTTTTATATGTTTTGTTTTTTGTTTTTAAAGAAAAGGAAAAGAATATACACAAATATAAACAAAATGGTTTGTACATACCCCCAAACTTATTTGGAACAGTGTCCACTGTTCTTGGCTGGATAACCGAAGTTTGGAGGTAGGCAGAGGAAGATCATGCAAGGTAAACCGGCTCCTGTAAGAACATGAGCTCCTCTGTTGGTTCGGCGCTAAGGTACGGTTTGCATCGGTGTCCATTTACCTTGAAGAGTGAACCGTCCTTTGGATTTTCCAAATCCACAGCGCCCTGCGGATACACATTCCGCACAAAATACGGCCCTTTCCAGCGAGATCGGAGCTTTCCAGGATGGAAGTGAAGTCGGGTGTCGTAAAGAAGTACCTGCTGACCAGGTACGAAGGTTTTGCGCACAAGGTGTTTATCATGAAACACCTTCGTTCGATTCTTAACGACAACCGCGTTGTCGTAAGCCTCATCCCTAAGCTCGTTCAATTCGTTCAGCTGCAGCTTTCGATGGCTGCCCGCGTCCTCCAGAGACAGATTCAGCTCCTTTATCGCCCAAAATGCGCGATGCTCGATTTCGACAGGAAGGTGGCAGGCTTTTCCGTACACAAGCCGATAGGGAGACATGCCAAGGTCGGTCTTATAAGCGGTTCTAAATGCCCAAAGGGCATCAGTGAGTTTCAGAGACCAATCCTTACGGTTCTTGGAAACCGTCTTCTCCAGTATCTGCTTGATTTGCCGATTTGAAACTTCGGCCTGCCCACAGGTTTGGGGGTGGTAGGGCGTAGAAAGCTTATGATTAATAGAGTATTTCCGCATCAAGGCCTCGAAAGTCCTATTGCAGAAATGGCTTCCATTGTCGCTAATGATCGCTCGGGGGTGCCCAAACCGTGAGAAAATGTGTTCTTTAAGGAACCTAACGACAACTTTGTTGTCGTTAGTCCGGCTGGGCACAGCCTCGACCCATTTAGAGACGTAATCAACAGCTAGAAGGATGTACAAGTTCCCAAAAGAGTTGGGAAACGGCCCCATGAAGTCTATCCCCCAAACATCGAAAATCTCCACAACCAAGATCGGTTGGAGCGGCATCTCATTTCTCCGGGATATCCGGCCCATGTGTTGGCACCGGGAGCAAGTCTTGCAATAGTCGTGAGCGTCTTTGAAAAGTTGTGGCCAGTAGAAACCACATTGCAAGATCTTCTCAGCTGTCTTTCTGGGCCCAAAATGCCCGCCACACGCTTGATCGTGGCAAAATGACAGCACACTCTTGAATTCTTCGTCAGGGACACACCGACGAATAATCTGGTCGGGACAGTACTTGAACAAGTAGGGTTCGTCCCAGTAAAAGTGTTTTACTTGGGATAAGAAGCGAAGTCTGTCCTGATTTGACCATTCGGTCGGTAGTAATCCCGTGGCCAAATAGTTCACAATATCTGCGAACCAGGGTTCGCAAGATACTGTCAAGAGTTGTTCATCCGGGAAAACGTCGTTTATCGGAATTGGAAGCGAAGGCAAAGAAGGAAGTCGCGAGAGATGGTCGGCAACCACGTTTTCACATCCTCGTTTGTCCTTAATGACAAGGTCAAACTCTTGAAGCAAGAGGATCCAACGGATTAACCGAGATTTGGCATCTTTCTTCGCAAAAAGATGGCGCAAAGCTGAATGGTCAGTGTAGACAATGACTGGAGAGCCGATGAGGTAGGGCCTGAACTTTTCTAAAGCAAATACAACAGCTAAGAATTCCTTCTCAGTTGTTGTATAGTTAAGTTGGGCGTCGTTCAGGGTCCGGCTCGCGTAATAGATTACGTGCGGCATCTTGTTGATGTGCTGTCCAAGGACAGCACCGATGGCAAAGTCGGATGCATCGCACATAATCTCGAATGGGTGCGTCCAGTCAGGGGAAGAAAGAACGGGAGCAGAAGTGAGTGAGCGTTTTAGTGACTCGAATGCAGTCACACAGCTCGAGTTGAAGTCGAAAGGCGTGTCCTTGGCCAGCAAAAGAGTCAAGGGCCTAGCAATCTTGCTAAAGTCCTTGATAAACCGTCTATAGAAACCGGCATGGCCAAGGAAGGCTCGGATATCTCTGACGCATCGGGGAGGAGGCAGATTGGAAATGACCTCAATCTTTGCTTTGTCAACCTCTATGCCATTTTGCGAGATGATATGTCCTAAGACAATACCTTCGCGCACCATGAAGTGGCATTTCTCCCAGTTCAAAGTGAGATTCTTGTCCTTACATCGGGTAAGGACAGCGTCAAGATGCAGCAAACACTCGTCAAAGGAGTCGCCGAAAATGGAGAAGTCATCCATGAAAATCTCCAGAAATTTCTCCACCATGTCTGAGAAAATCCCCATCATACACCGCTGGAAGGTAGCGGGCGCATTGCATAACCCAAAGGGCATGCGTCGATATGCAAACGTGCCGAAAGGACAAGTGAAAGTGGTCTTGTCCTGGTCTTTTTCGGCGATGGGAATTTGATTATAGCCAGAGTAGCCATCAAGAAAGCAATAGTACTCATGTCCGGCCAATCGTTCGAGCATCTGGTCAATAAAAGGTAGCGGAAAGTGGTCTTTCCGCGTTGCAGCGTTGAGTTTTCTGTAATCAATGCAAACTCGCCACCCGGTTTGGGTGCGAGTAGGGATTAACTCATTCGCCTCGTTGGTTATGACCGTGATGCCCGACTTCTTGGGGACAACGTGAATGGGGCTAACCCACTGGCTATCAGAGATAGGGTAAATGATACCACTATCTAGACATTTGACGATCTCCTTCTTCACAGCCTCCTTCATGACTGGATTAAGACGTCTTTATGGATCCCGGGCTGGTTTGGCATCATCCATCAGATGAATGTGATGCTCAACGATGAGGGGACTAATCCCCTTGATGTCCGCCATGGACCAGCCAAAAGCTTGCATGTTGCAGTGCAAGACCGCGAGAAGGGCTTTCTCTTGCTCGGGAGCTAGAGAAGCCGAGATGATGACAGGGAGGGTCTCGTTCTCACCTAAGTAAGCGTACTTAAGGTGAGACGGCAAAGGCTTGAGTTCGAGCGTTGGAGGTGAAATGATAGAAGGCAAGACTGGTGCAAGGGTCTCGAACTCAAAGGACTCCAGCAAAGGTTCAAATCGAGTGTAGGCAACCGAGTCGGATAGTTCAGGCAACTCATCCGGAAAGTCGAAGGATTCAAACTCGGGTTGTGCGCGGCTAAGATCGTTTAGGAACGTGAAACACTCGTACTCGTAATCGGGCGCAGAAACAGCAGCAGGTTCGAAGAGACACGCACTAGTGGCGTCAAGATTATCGTGTTCAAACAGAAACTCCTCGAATTCACACTCTTCTGGTGTGATCTCCTGGATCGAGCAGACATCCAGTATATGAGCATTAGGTTCGGCGGGCTGATTCCCCAACCTAAAAATGTTGAGTTCAATTGTCATATTTCCAAAAGAGAGGTTCATCGAACCATTGCGACAATTGATCACAGCATTTGAGGTTGCGAGAAATGGGCGACCGAGTATCACCGGAATTTGATTCCGGGGGTTAGCTACAGGCTGTGTATCTAAGACATGAAGTCGACGGGGAATATGAAGTCCCCGACTTTGATTAACACATCCTCTAGCTCACCCCTAGGATGGGTGATCGATCGGTCGGCCATCTGGAGAGTGCAGTGTGTGGGTTTCAGCTCTCCGATGCCTAATTGCTCGTATACTGAATACGGAAGCAAGTTAACACTGGCACCAAGATCTAATAGTGCGCGATTGATGTTCTTATCCCCAATAGTAATTGAAATCGTAGGACAGCCAGGGTCCTTCCGTTTTTGTGGTAAAGATTGGGTAAGGGCATCACTCACAGCACTAGCCAAGAAAACTTTCTTGGGTATCTGAGACTTTCTCTTTTTCGTGCACAAGTCCTTTAAGATTTTCGCGTAAGACGGGACTTGTTGGACAGCATCTAAAAGAGGAATGTTAATGTTAACTTGCTTGAATAACTCCAAAATCTTCTCCATTTGTGGGTTTTGTTTGTTAGACCTCAACCGGTTTGGAAATGGAACATTTTGAAAATTGGTTGAGTCTAACGCTGGAGGAGGAGATTTTGGAGTTGGAACGGATCCCAGAATAGGTGTTTTCGTGGAGTGAGAAGCGGGTCCGTTCAGAGCAGAAGAAGAAGAGGGAGAGCCTTGTGAAGAACGGAGAATAGGCTCGGAAGACGAAGAAGAAGAAGGAGAAGAAGAAGAAGAAGCGGCCGGGGTGTCATCGTTCATTCGCTTGCCAATGTCGTTTTGCAGCACCCTCCCCGATCTCAGTGTGGTCACGGCACTCACATTATGGTTTTGTTGTTCAAGAGCAACATGTGCATTATGTGGGTGACCGGGATTTGGAAGTGGCTGAGACGGGAGCTTCCCCTTCTCTCGCTCGCTCAAGGCCGCGTTCAGTTGTGCAATCTGGGCCTCGATGGTCTTGATGCTTTGCCCGTGTGCGGCAGTGTGTTGCACTAAAGATTGAATCGAAGACTGGATGTTGGCGGTGGATTGAGTCGATTGTTTAACAAACGCCTCCAGACTTCGCTCGAGCGAGGAAACCTTATCAGTGTTTGACGGAACAAAATTGTTTGGTGGAAAAGAGTTGTTCGATGCAAAGTTGTTCGTCTGGTTCTGGAAAGGTTGGGGTTGGAAGGGCTGCTGGTATTGGTGTTGAGTTTGTTGCTGCGCTTGTTGTTGCGGTGGAGGGGCCCTTTGGAAATTGTTTCCCTGGAATTGATTCTGATTCTGATTCCAGGCGAAATTAGGGTGGTTCCTCCAACCGGGATTGTAGGTGGAAGAGTATGGATCATTCCTTGGTCTTTGCTGGAAGGCAGCATTAACCTGATCCTGTCCTTGCGAGGGTGGATTGTAAGGACACTCTTCGGTCAAGTGGGAAGGATCGGAACAACAAGCGCAGATGGTACGAAGGGGGAGAACAGGTGTGGGGGCAGGAGCAGAAAATTTGCTCTCTATCGCTTCAAGCTTTCGTGTTATTGCAGCCATTTCAGCTTTCATCGCAATAGAGACATCGAGTTGGTGGATTCCTACCCTAGACTGACCGGTAGAAGTGGAGGTAGAAGAAGAAGAAGTCGGTCTAGTGCTCTCCCACTGTAGCGTTTGCTCCGCAAGATCGTCAAAGAACTGCCACGCTTCCTCGTCAGATTTGGATAGGAAGTGGCCTTGACAGATGGTTTCCAGCAACTGCTTCGTTGCTGGGTTCAGTCCCTCGTATAAGGTTTGGCAGAGTTGCCATTTCTCTATACCGTGGTGAGGACACTGAACAAGAAGGTCTTTGTATCGGTCAAAGCACTTCCAGAAGGGTTCAGAAGGAAGCTGGGAGAATTGGTTGATTTCATTTCGAATTCTTGCGGTCTTATGATTTGGGTAGAATTTTTTCAGAAACGCTTTAACAAACTCGTCCCAGCTGGTGATTGAGTGGGAAGCGGTGCTATACAGCCATTTTTCTGCGAGATCGCATAAAGTGAACGGAATGACCCGTAGGCGTATAGCATCGTCCGACAGCTGGGTTGTTTTCATCATGGCACAGACATTTTGAAATTTGTTAATGAAGATATAGGCATCTTCAGATTCGAGCCCATGAAAACGTGGAAGCATGTTGATGAAATGGGGCTTAATTTCAAAGTTGTCCCCATTGGCCGGAGGAAGAGAAAGGCAGGTGGGAAGTGCAGAACGGGTGGGGTAGAAACGATCCTGGAGCGCGATTCGCTGCGGCGCTACAACAGGCGGAGGTGGTGGGAGATTGGTCTCCGTAGGAGGTGGAGCCAATCCATGGGTGGTCAAAGAGATGTTCGGATTAAATCCCGACATCGCGGAAGAAGAGGTTGGTGAAGGTGAAAGTGAAGATGTATGAACAGAATTCCGGTCAACGTCGGAGTTGGCCGGCAAAGGAAGGGGTGAAAGAGGAGTGGATGGAGTATCGACTTCGGAGTCGATCGCGTAGTCGGTCGCGACTAACGTAACGCGGACTAGACGGGCGCTAGTGTCCCGAGTCCAAGCGGACGTACACTAAACGAGTTTAGTATAGTCAAAGCAGAGAAGGTGAGGGTAAGAAAACGTCAATGGAGAAAGGCGATGGGTGAAAATGGATTTGGCGACAAAAAGGGCAAGTTTTTATAAAAGTTTTTGATTTTTTCTTTTTTTTTTTTAGAAAAAGATTTACAAAAGTATGTACGGAAATACGGCTTAAGCAATCACAAATAAGATATGCACAATCACACCTAGATCTAGGGTAACCTAGGTCTACTAGACCTGCTCCTGAACTTGATTGTCGAAGTTAAACAATGTCGAGAAACGGGCTTAAAAATACACTGATCACGAGGCCAGGTAAGTGCAGAGATAAGGGGAGGTTGTCCAACGCTTTCGCGAAGTTCCTTAATTAAATAACCCTTTCTCTTTCGGCGGTTGCGCCTTTAACACTTTCCTAGACACCCCGTAAACAATGCACGGTTAAGCGAGGTTCTAAACAAGGTTTATCTTCTCCTAATGAGCGCGAAGTCCTTAGGGCTGAAGTCTAGTATTTTTTAAATTTACAATGGACAATGCATATGCTTTAGTGATTTCCGGGGTCCTGGGAAGGGTGATGAAATCCCCACCCAATCTGGATTGGTTTCAAGCCCCTTAAGTCCGTATTAAAGAATGCAAAACAGTAACAAATCAACTGCAAACAATTTTTATTTGCGGCGCAAAGAATCCTGCACAAGAACAGTTTATTGGAAGGGGGAGAAGAATTTGCGCAAAGAAGCCTGCAGAAAACACAATTTATTGGAGTCCAGAGGAGTGGAGAGAGTCAGAGAGAGTTACCCAGAAAAATTGGCAGCCCAAAGGCACCCAGTGGCCGCGGAACCGCGGCCTAAGCTTGCTTATGCCGCGTTTCCGCGGCTGTACTGTGGAATTGGGCTTCTGGAAAAATTGGGTGATCTACTGTATCTGTCCTCTTCTTGTATAGATCTACTGAATCTTTAGTTGCTCACTGTACCTGCTCCAGATCTTGACAGTAGACCGTTAACTTCTTTTTGTCCGTCGCGGTGTAGCCGCGAAATGTGGGTCTATCTTCCCACGTCTTTGGCACTGTACTTGAACTCCGTATTTTCAACGTCTTGGCCACTGAACTCGAACCTTGTATTTTCCTGCACACTTGCACAAAAGCTAATCAAAAATAACAAGATGGTTTTGATTACAATGTATGTAATTTTTTTTTTGTTTTTCGGTTAGAGTTATACTTACAAATTAACCCGAAATTTCACAAAGAAACAAACTACCGTCTCCCCGGCAACGGCGCCATTTGATTGTTAGGATACGAGCGTGTCAAGTTTAGTTCTAATTACCGCAATCAAGACGGTTTCGCACGTAGCTAGCCGGTTGAGTACGGGTCGTCCGCAGGGAGATGGGAATCTTTTTCTATGTGTTTTTCGACGAGTTAAGTCCGGTTGTTCAGATTTTGTTTGTAGTTATCTAAGTGTTGAGTTGATATTAAAAGAGAGCATGTTAGGGTTAGGATTATGTTAGTTTGAGTTAGGAGTCTCCACATCTTTCGTTGCCCCTCTTAATATCGTGTTACGGTAATCGGCAACAACGGGGATTAGTACGACTAGGAAGGACTTTGCGAGTATAAGCTAGGCTTTCCAACGCATAAGTCTTCCTTTTGGTGCTTGTCCGTCCGTTCTTGGCTCTTAGCCATAACCTCCGGTTAATCCAACCACAACCGGTCTCACTACGGAATCACCGCTATCATGTAGGATAGGGTGCCGTAAGGAGCGGATTGTGGTTCAATTAACGGGAGTCGATTTAAGCTGTTGGGCAAGGAAAGAGTGAGAGAGATTTCCTTCTCTCAAACTTCCCTTATCCTACCCTAACAAGAATGAACTACTCACACATCATAATACGGAAAAATAAAACAACACAAAAGAGGAAGATAGAAAGAAGGAGATTAGAAGAATACGACTAACTGTTTGCGACCTCACCTTGGCGAGGATCAAGCGTAAGTATCATTGTCGTATGTAAGGATAAAGAAAAAAGAGAAGAAAGAAATAACAAGGAAATAACAACAACTACTTAACAATTGAAATTACAACACATTACAACAAGCAAAAGAAAGAGACAAGCATGATATAAAATGGTCTTCTTTATTCATCACTCTTCACTCAAAAGCTCACTTACAAGTTTAATGGAGAAGAGGTGAGAAGAGGAAGAAGAACATGTAACTAAAACCTAGCAAAAAGAAATACAAGAATTGGACCCGTTCCTTCACAAACTTCTGGGCTATTTATAGGCCAAAACATGAAACCCTAGGGCAACCAACAGAACATACATGAAAAGACCAACCTACCCCCCAAAACCCTGCACACTTGGCGCCAGAATGGCCGCGGAAGCGCGGCCAATACCCCTCTTTGGCCGCGGCCGTATAGATGACTTGGGCTTGGGTATTTTTGGTGGGACCCTGATTTGTTGTGAACTTCCTTCTGGTATATGTATTTTCCCATAATTGCTTCACGAATTTTCCAGAATTTCTGTTGAGGGAAATGTGGACTTTTTGTCAAGATTTTGTCATGATTTGCCTCGAGCTCCGCGTAGATCTCTTGGATCTTGTGCTACCATTGAGCCTTGTGCCTGAAAACGACATTGATTTGACATTTTGTCTTCCTAAACTGGTATCTGGCAGCATACGGATGAAGAGCGGAGACCGTGTTTTATCTGTGGTTGGCAGGAACCGGATTTTTGTCGTGTTTTCCATGAATTTCTCCGTTTGAGAACCGAGAACCTGTATCCTGCAATTGACTAGCAAACACGGCTCAAGAGTATCTACGGATATGCAATGTGATAAAAATTGGGCGGTATGAAAATGCAAAAATCTGATATGAACAAACTCCCGATGTGATTTCTACCCCATGCTCTTATGACCTTGGCGTGAGGTCAAAATATCATAAGTCACATGTCAAGTTCTACCCATCATTGTCCAGGTTAATTTGAACCCACCCGTACATACCCTTGACGTAGGCCAAAATAGTAGTACGACTGTCCCAAACCAACGCATCTATCTATGCAACAGATAAATACCCGGCAACTACCAAACACTATGCCTTGGCGTGAGGTCAAAATACATAGCTTGAATACTACCGAATATTTAACTGAAATGATGGAGGGCTACGAATGGTTTCTGGCTAAAACCTTTAACGTAATGAACTTGATATCGTTGAAGGAACTGATAGCTTTTTAGAAAATATAGTGACGAAAACCTTTACTAAAGAGGTCACTCCCGGTGAAGGGATCTCGGCTCTTTCCCCGTAGAATGAGGTGCAGGATATTCCAACTGAATACCACGATGCAAAGCAAAAGTAATCGGCTATAGTGAAGTTAATGCCCTGACGCAAACTTCTGTCCAAGGGGTCACTCCTGGTGAAGGGATCTCGGCCCTTGCCTCGTCGACTGAGGAGCAGGATATTCATAACCGAATATCACTATGCAAAACAAAAGAGAACGTCCTTGCAATAACAGCCTTTTGAAAAGTGTTCCAACAACATCAGAATAGGTTTGTTTTAACTTGCATTGATCCGAATCAACGCAGTCCCATCAATTGATCACACCACAAAGAACAAAAATATACTGATGCACGTATATGCCATCCGCATTCACCACTGGGTCCCGTCATTACCCGTTAGGTTAGCTAACTAACGACAGAGCGGGGACTGGACTAGCGCGGATGTAAAACATATACAACATCTACTAATATATATACCAATATATTATATTCGCTCAAGGCGTGAATAAAATGCAACATCACAGAAATGTACAGCATCACAGAACAATACAGATATCTGGGATCCCCGGGTTTCACAGAGCCACTACTGAAACCCGACGTTCCCCTGGTCGTGTGGATAGCCTGTGCAATGAAAACCCTAGACCCCTACGGGCGCGGCAAGTTACCCGCCAAAACCTGAAGCGAGGCAGCCCCCTTCAGCACCGTGAATGGACCACCCAGCACTTCACGGAATCCGGTAACTTGGGCACCCTTCCTGGGTCAACCTGTACCCCCTACGAGTGCAGCGAATAGCCCGCCAATCCTAGAATGAAGCCCCCTCCGTCTCAATGCCATGAGATGCGGGCTTGTTTCCCTCCAGAACCCGGCTATCCGTGCACCCCACCGCGGGGTAAACCTAGTACAGAAAGTAAAATATACATACACCGGGTACATCGACCGCAACCTGGTCGTGCCCCAAAATAATAATACAAACAGGCAGTGACGGCAGTCCACATGTCGGACGCTCGCCCCGCAATATCAAATGTACATAATACAACAAAACTGTACTAGCATTGCATCCAGGCTATCCCCCACGACCGATCCGCAACATCACAGCAAAAACACAGAACATCAACGTGAAAGTCACGTTCGCAAATCCGTCTAACCGGGCTATAGCAGTTAGACAGGATTTACCGATCAAGTGACATTCACGGTCGCAGATATAATGTAAATACTGTGAAATAATGTGTTTAAAATATCTAATCGATCAAAAATTAACAAGTGGGCCCCCAAGCAATACTGTAGCACTCACAGAAATTCTGGGCCCAATTTTCATATTCCAAAACCCCTATTTTTAGCCCACAAGCCCACTGCAAAAAAACGATGACATGATCCCTCATTACTGCGGCGGAACCGCGGCCTAAGAAAGGTCAATGGCCGCGGTTCCGCGGTCTTACGGAGGGATCGTGTTGTCGAATTTTTCCAGTGTTCTTAGAACTCCCTGCACATCATTCTGAGACAACCTGAAAATTTTTTGGACTTCAAAAAATTTCGACAGAAAACTGATGTAAAGAAAAACGCGGGTTTTTGGAATTTTGGTCGATCGGAAATGCAAACACATCAAACAAAGCTAGACGAAGTTAATGGCGAGGCTCTGATACCACTGTAAGTGCACGGCGGCGCCCCGGCCGTCAAACCGACGGCCAAATGCGGAAGCGGTGATAAACTTCAATTTTGCGAACTTAGCAAACCGGCACTACCGCGCACTAAACCCCGGATCGGGCCATTAAACTTGATCTAGCAAAGTAACAAGATAGGGAAGAGATGTACCGAGTGATCCGAGTCCTCCGGTCTTCTCGTCGTCGTCCCGATCTCTCGCGGAAACTCCGGTCGTCGCCTCCTCGCCGGAAGGGCACCACATCGCCTGCATCTTTTACGGGCTCCCGCCTCTATACCGAGGCAACTCGGGCATGAAGCTGGCAAGTCGACATGCCCAAGATTTGCTGTAGAAAGTGTAGTGTAGAGGCTATGTCTCATTTGGGGTTTTGTTGCCATTTGAAGATGATGGAGGAATCAAGATAAGAAAAATGGTGCTTGCATTTTTCTAGCATGAAATGATATGAGATCAAGAATAATGCCACCATACCAAAATGAAACTCTCTCTCTCACTCCCTCAAAATTGTGGCCGGCCATTATCAATTGAGAATGGTGGAAGGAAGGGATATGTAGCATGAAGGGAGGTGAGTGTAGGTAATGGTGGAGGGTGACCCCTTGCAAAAAGGAAAACCTCACATCAACTCCATAAATGCACCATCATGGATGAATAAGATGCATATCCTATCATAATGAATACATATGCAAGAAACCCCCTCCACAAATGTTATTTGCACAATTGCAAATAACCCCTTCCATCGGAAAAGTCCGGCCGGGAAAGAACAAAGGAAAACCGGCCGGAACGGAATGCAAACTGGCAACTCCAGAAAACTGGTCCCGTAATAAATTACAGGAAAACCCCGATACTGTGGATACACACCCGCATCTGTATTCCGACCGGATACAAATGCAATGAGACAAAATCTACTCTGTACTATACTAGGATCCGGCTTAAAACAAAGCCGGCTAGTAATATCCGTCCGATCCTGATCCGTGCAATACCGCACGTATCTGATCGAACCCTGCCATATATCTATACGGCCTCTAGTACAAACCGTCCGATCCTGATCCGTGCAATACCGCACGTATCTGATCGGACTCTGCCATATCTCTATACGGCCTCTACAGCGTTTCGCCCAAAAGCTTGAGTAACTGAAAGTGTGGTGGACTCTAAAGACTCGTCAATACTATGGCTGTGGATTTAACTACTAGCACGTCAGAGGTATAAGCCAATACGTAACGGGCCACCAGCTATTGACTAAAAGGGACGTCGATGAGCGAACTCATCCTGACACCCTACTGAGCCTGTCAGTGACAATATCCGTACAGTCCGGTCCGTTCGTCTATGAGCATCGCATGTCGGGCCTAGGGGGTTGGTAAAAGTCAGACCCCCAAAAGCGGTACAAGTCGTGTCGGAGTGTAGCCCAGAACACCCTGAGATACTACTGGAATACCTACCAGTAAATCTCCTGCCTTGGCCAAGGACTTCGTGTAATGGCTCTCCTAGACACAGCGCGACCTCAGCCCCAATACCGGGAGAGACGAACCCCTGAAGATCCGCTCACTGCCTCCATGTGGCTCGGGACTGTACCCAACTAAAACCTGTTTGCACGACTCCTTTGAGCCGTGGTAGGGTAGTAATCAAAGCACAGTGGGAACTCACACGAGACAAATGACGATCCCCAGGTCGATGAACTAACCTGTACACATGTCACCTGGGAACTGCTATCTGACGTCAGGTATAAGACCAACTAGCATGTTCCCGGCGAGTCCTGTCCGGTGTACTCATAACCCAATGAGCACCTGTATACATCTTAGGTGAACCAACTGACACCAGTGGCTTGTGAGACCGGCCACCGCCCCTCGCCGGGGTCTCGACTGTATACACTAGTCTACTCTGGAGAATCGATGCCCTGTCTCGAAACTCCCACGACTAGGGACCTTTTAAGGATGTGCTTATAGACTCCAGCTCTCACTTATATGATCGCCCTCATACTGCTGGCCGTCAAGCAAGAATCCTATGGGCTCTATCAACGTGTAATAGTGACATGTAAGGTCACCTGAAGCAGTACACGATGATAAAGGTAAACCAGATAGCATATTATCATCTCGAGTAAGACTGTCGTACCGGGATAGGTCCTCCCTCAATCATTGCAATCACGTGCCTGTGATCCAATAATTGACTCTGAGGGCACTATCTCCAACATTTTTCCCGTATTTTTAATCTTCGCGACACGCGTGATACGTGTGTATGGGTTTTGGGTTTCTGCGGATCGCGACGCGTCGGAGTGGCTTCAGGCGCGTAATCACACGTTTTAGCGTATCGCTCACACGCGCGCTTGGTTCACGACACGAGTTACTAGTTCGGCTTTAATGTCGTGTTTGTGTGATGCCAAACTTATGTATGATATATTGTGTAATTCTAGGTTCGCAGACGAGTACGGCGGACGCCGCGCAGAAGGGGAAACAAGTTGTTGGCTATACCTAGCGAGAGACTACGGTGAGTAGATTTAACATCTACGGGGATATCGCCCGCATGGCGTTCTACGTCAGGGCTGATAGGACCTTATAGCTACATTTATATACATTGACTGTGCATGGCTACTATTTAATGCATACTGCATTCCCTGCTATATGGATATAAACTAGAATTAATAGAACACCGCACCATTACTAACGGTCCATATTGCACGAGCACTATCCTGCATGTTACACACACACCGTTAGTAATTGCCATAACACTCACACTGTAGAATTTCCATCGGATCATTATATTGTAGCTCATCTATATGTGACTTGACATGATATTCATACTTGATGCATATATCACATCGGATCATTATGTTGTAGCTCATCTATATGTGACTTGACATGATATTCATACTTGATGCATATATCACATCGGATCATTATGTTGTAGCTCATCTATATGTGACTTGACATGATATTCATACTTGATGCATATATCACATCGGATCATTATGTTGTAGCTCATCTTTATGTGACTTGACATGATATTCATACTTGATGCATATATCACATCGGATCGTTATGTTGTAGCTCATCTTTATGTGAGTTGACATGATATTCATATTTGATGCACATATCATATCGGATCATTGACTTGCATATTGGTTTGGATTACATGTGATTTCTGGATTTGGGAATCGTGGCTATTTCAAATATGTAATCATTTAAAAACCCGGTTCTCTTGATATGATATTTCGGTGCGTCCACCATGTGTTTCCTCGGTGCTAGAGTGATATATGTGAACCCGAATCGAGGAGCTGGTTGAGACCTATTACGGGTACATGGTGGACCCGGTATGGTACCCCGGGGCGAGAACGGTTTCGCTGTGTAGTAGACGGTGAGCCTGGCAGAGGGACTACTACCTACCGGTGATTGGTTGGACCTGACAGTTATCCGGAGGATACTGATCAGAGTCGATAGATGGATGCGGGGTGATTCGTGCTGCCGGGGTCGAGGGCCGATACCGCAGACGGAGCCCGTGGGCTGACCCGGACTGACGGGGCCCGATGAATGAGGATTTACGTGTCGATGCTGGACACGAGTATTTATGATATTTGGGTGCCGATTTTGGGCACTCGGGATTCTCAGAGATTTACAGGATTTGAGGGCCGATGAGGGTGCCGGCGCCTGAGCTATTTGGGGGATCTGGGTGCATTGATGGAAACCGATTATATATTCCACGTTGACATTCCGTGTAGATGTTATATTGCCCATGCTCAGCATTTATTATTGTACCTCATCCTGTAGTTATATTACCTGATAGAGCACTTGCATGATTATTGCACATACTGCTTATCACATATTGATATCATCTGTTGGCATATGATAGAGTAGCGCAGTACATGCATGCTCGCGATTACCTTTATATGTTATCTCTATTCACGAGTTGGCAACTCACCCCCGTTGTGCCACAGTGTTTGCAGGTTGCCTTTCGGAGTAGTTGCGGCAGGCTGCGTTTTGCATCTTTTGACACAGATACCCCCATAGTTGGTGTACTAGCTCTTTTGCTGATAGGTGGGTTTTGTGCGGTATCTGTTTATCTTTCAGTTTCGTACATTGTTGTATCTAGTATTCTCCATCTACCATGTATGTATTTGACTTAGAGACAGTGTGAGGACGATGATGTATATTATTTGTATTCTGGTGTCGAGCTCGTTGTGAGCCGATTGTACTTGCAGTTTATTCTATCTGTGATGTTCCCACTTATGAATCTTGATCTTCGCTACGGCGTCGTATATTGCTATCTTGGTGATTGTTTATTTAGATTTCTTAACATGTTAGTAAGTGTTTTCATTTTAAACTTATATCACTCTATACTTTTACTGGTTTTATTTCTGGGTTTTCGGTTCACTTAGTCGCGTTACGCCTGTAGACGTTACGTGGTTAAGTGCCGGTCACGGGCCAAACTTTGGGTCGTGACAAAGTTGGTATCAGAGCGTAGGTTTTACCTTTCGGAGTGTAGGACGGCCTGGTATGATGGAGTAGGTAGCTGCAGCAGGGTAGCGTAGCGTGTGTATATTCCGCGGCATACTCACGACACGGTACTCCGCCTACGCGACCTTAGGACTTGTTGATTTAAATTCCTTCTTGAGTATATACATTCTTGCGATTCGATTTCCGTATCCTTATCGAATCATATTGTTCCTTTCAGCCATTATGCCGCCAAAGACTACGAGGGCGCAGAGAGCGTCCGCGAGGGCCGAGATTCGAGTTGACTCGTCCGAGACGAGGACTGATCCGGGTAGTACACCAGTTGTGCCCGAGCAGGCTGTTCCTGCCGTGACAGATCAGATCGCTATGTTAGGGGCTGGTGTGCAGGAGATGCGCCAGACGATGGGATCCAGTATGCAGGAGATGCGCCAGATGATGGAATCTCTAGTTGAGACACTTCGAGCGCAGCGACCAGAGGTAGTTCCACCCGTTGCAGAGACCGCGGTGGTACCCACAGTGCAGGCAGTTGAACCTGCGACTACAGAGGTTATTACAGTATCGCTGTCAGAGTTTATGAGGCTGAAGCCTCCGGTCTTCACAGGCACCGATGTGGCCGAGGACCCACAGTCTTTCATTGATAGGATGACGCGGATATGTCGTTCACTTAGATGCGCAGATGCGAGATGGGTCGAGTTCGCGAGCTTTCGCCTGGAAGGTCTTGCGCAGAAATGGTGCGAATCAGTCGAGAAGGGTAGAGCAGCAGGTCTTCCTCCTATGACCTGGACAGAGTTCGTGGCGCTACTCCTTGCCCGCTTTCTTCCCCTGAGTGTCAGAGATGCTAGAGCACACAGGTTCGAGTCCTTACGCCAGACTCCGGAGATGTCAGTGGCAGAGTACGATGTGCTATTCACCGAGCTATCAGTTTATGCTCTGTACCTAGTGGCTACCGAGGAGATGCGAGTTAAGAGATTTGTCCGAGGCTTGCTCACACCACTGTTCCTTGCGATTAGCGCGCAGCACTACGAGACATGTGCAGCAGCTGTAGATGCAGCCTTATTGGTTGAGGAGCGCCTTGCTGAGATTTCGGCAGTCCCAGAGCCGAAGAGAGTTCGTGCAGATAGGTCAGTGCAGAGACGGCCTTTTCGGCGTCGTGACAGGCACCTTGCAGGTGGCAGAGATTCGAGGCGAGGCCGATTGTTTAGCTCCTATCCTCAGGAGGGTCAGCGACCATCATCGGGATGTTACCGTTGCGGGAGCTCTTATCATCGTGTGCGAGATTGTCCGGAGGTACCCCGGAGTGAGGCGGCAGCACCGCATGTTACATTACCACCTTCACCACCTCAGACGGCATTGCCGATAGTACCTACTGTTACTCCGCGTCAGACGCATGCACAGAGAGGTCGTGGTCGCGGAGGATTTGTTTATAGAGGACGAGATGACCGAGGCAGAGGGCAACCAGCGGCCGACAGGGGACAGTTAGTTGCAGGTGGAGGACAGGCGCGAGTTTTTGCTTTGACGCATCAGGACGCGCAGGCGTCCAATGCGGTGGTCTCAGGTATCCTTCCAGTATGTTTGGTTGATGCACATGTGTTATTCGATCCCGAATCCACGCACTCGTACATATCCACACACTTTGCGCCGAGTTTGGGTAGAGAGTCCGGTTTGCTTGACCAGCCGCTTGTTGTGACTACTCCTGTGGGAGAGTCGTTTGTTGCTAGACACGTGTTCCGATCCTGTACCGTCCGTATTGGCAAGAGAGAGTTGCCTGTCGATTTGATCCTTCTTGAAATGTTGGACTTCGACGTTCTTTTGGGCATGGATTGGTTAGCCACGTGCTATGCTTCTGTTGACTGCCGCGAGAAGACAGTTCAATTTTGTTTTCCCGGCGAGTCGGTTGTTGTTGTGTTGGGGGACCGTGGTGCCACCCCTCACAGTGTGATTTCTTCTATTCACGCTGGACAGCTTTTGCGGAAAGGATGTCAGGGATTTCTCGCCTATGTTTGCGATACTAGAGCTACAGAGGTTCCGATGGATCAGGTTCCGGTTGTTAGCGAGTTCCCTGATATATTCCCTGACGAGCTTCCTGGGCTACCGCCCGAGCATGATATTTCTTTCTGTATTGATTTGGTTCCTGGCACGGGGCCTATTTCTGTACCGCCTTATCGGATGGCCCCGGCGGGACTTAGAGAATTGAAGGGTCAGTTGCAAGATTTGCTGGATAAGGGACTTATTCGACCCAGTGTTTCTCTTTGGGGTGCTCCAGTCCTGTTCGTCAAGAAGAAGGACGGCAGTTTGCGTCTGTGTGTTGACTACCGCCAGCTGAATAGGGTGACAGTGCGGAACAGGTATCCTTTGCCACGCATCGACGATTTGTTCGACCAGCTTCAGGGGGCAGGATACTTTTCGAGGATCGATTTGCGATCAGGCTACCATCAGCTGCGGGTTCGACAGGAGGACATTTCAAGGACAGCTTTCCGCACGCGCTACGACCATTATGAGTTTTTGGTGATGTCGTTCGGACTCACCAACGCGCCAGCAGCATTTATGGACTTGATGAACCGCATTTTCTGGCCGTATCTTGATCTGTTCATCATAGTGTTCATTGACGATATCTTGGTGTATTCTCGGAGTAGAGAGGAGCACGAGCAGCACCTGCGGATTACACTGCAGACCTTGAGGGAGCATCAGCTTTTCGCCAAATTTTCAAAGTGTGCTTTCTGGCTAGACAGCGTAGACTTCTTGGGGCACGCGATTACACGAGATGGTATATGTGTAGACCCGAGGAAGATCGAGGCAGTTCGGAGTTGGCCTAGACCCACGTCAGTGACGGAGGTCGCAGCTTTCTAGGGCTGGCAGGCTATTACAGGCGATTTGTGCAGGACTTCTCGCGCATTGCTACACCTTTGACCGGGTTGACCCGGAAGGGAGTTTGCTTCGATTGGACGGAGGAGTGTGAGCACAGTTTCCAGCAGCTACGGGCTCTACTGACTACGACACCAGTGCTATCATTGCCTTCAGGATCAGGCGGATTTGTGGTCTACTGTGATGCTTCGCGAGTGGGGCTAGGGTGCGTTTTGATGCAGCATGACAGGGTGATCGCGTATGCTTCGCGGCAATTAGAGAAACATGAACAGAATTACCCCACTCATGATCTGGAGATGGCTGCAGTGGTCTTTGCACTTAAGATCTGGCGACATTATTTGTATGGAGAGTCGTGCCAGATATTCACTGACCACAAGAGCTTAAAGTATATATTTCAGCAGCGAGACCTGAACCTTAGACAGCGCCGATGGATGGAGTTAGTGAAGGACTACGATTGTGAGATCTTGTATCACCCGGGCAGGGCGAATGTAGTGGCGGATGCTTTGAGCAGGAGGCCCGGGGGTAGTCTATCTTGTTTGAGCGCAGTGCAGAGGCAGTCGTCGGCAGATTGGCAGATCTTATGCGACAGCCGGGTACAGTTCGAGTTTACGCCGATCGGAGGACAGATTGCGCATGTTCGTGCATGCCCACAGTTGCTTGACCGTATACATGAGGCACAGCACAGTGATGACCGCTGTTCAGAGATTAGGACACAGATGGGACATGGCAGATTTTCCGAGTTCGTGATCGATGATCAGGGAATACTACGATTTGGAGCTAGACTGTGCGTACCAGATGCTGAGGGATTGCGGCGCGAGATTCTTGAGGAGGCACATCGATCGGTATATAGTGTTCATCCCGGTTCTACCAAGATGTACCATGACTTGAGAGGTGCTTACTGGTGGGACGGAATGAAGAGAGACATTGCAGATTTTGTGTCGAGATGCCTGACTTGTCAGCAAGTCAAACCTGAGCACCAGAGGCCCGCGGGAGAGCTACAGCCGTTACCCATTCCGGAGTGGAAATGGGAACAGATCTCTATGGACTTCATTATGGGTCTACCCAGGACTAGTCGAGGGTATGACTCCATCTGGGTGATCGTGGATCGTTTGACGAAAGCGGCTCACTTCCTGCCGGTGAAGACGACTTTCGGATTTGCTCAGTATGCCCAGATTTACATTGACGAGATTGTACGACTGCACGGAGTTCCGACATGTATCGTGTCCGATAGAGGCACCCAGTTTACCAGCCGGCTATGGCAGAGGCTTCAGGAGGCTTTGGGCACTCGCTTGAGTTTCAGCACAGCATTCCATCCGCAGACCGACGGACTGTCAGAGCGGACTATTCAGACTCTCGAGGACATGCTCAGAGCATGCGTATTAGACTTCGGAGGTAGCTGGGATCATCATTTGCCCTTAGTAGAGTTCTCCTACAACAACAGCTACCAGGAGACCATTCAGATGGCACCGTTTGAGGCTCTTTATGGGAGGAGATGCAGATCGCCCACCTGTTGGATGGAGCTCAGTGAGAGCAGTATCTTAAGGCCGCAGATTGTGGAGGAGACGACCGCGAAGATCCAGTTGACTCGCGATAGGATGAGAGCAGCCCAGAGTAGGCAGAAGTCTTATGCGGACCGTCGTCGGTGCAGACTTGAGTTTTCTGTTGGTGATCATGTTTTCTTGAGGGTCTCCCCAATGAAAGGCGTGATGAGATTTGGGAATAAGGGGAAGCTTAGTCCCAGATATGTGGGCCCCTTCGAGATCCTCGAGCGTGTTGGTGCGGTTGCGTATCGATTAGCCTTTCCGTCCAGTTTTCCAGACGTGCACCCCGTATTTCACGTTTCGATGCTCCGCAGATATGTTCATGATCCTTCGCATGCGATTCAGCACCCGACGATCCAGCTTGAGCGCGACCTTTCCTATGCAGAGCAGCCGGTGATGATCTTGGATCGACAAGTGAAGAAATTGAGGTCGAAAGAGATACCGTCCGTCAAGATACTTTGGCGTGGCCAGAGCGGCGAGGAGGTCACTTGGGAGACCGAGAGCGAGATGAGGAAGAGGTATCCCCATCTTTTTGAAGGTGCGTATAGTTAGATTTTTAAATTCAGGGACCGAATTTCTTTAAGGGGGGTAGATTGTAACACTTTGAAATTTCGTTAGAATGTTTTTCGTGATAATTAGTAATTGTACGTGTTATTATATATGTGTACATAGGATTATTAGTTATTTTAGTCGGGTTTACTATTTATTTTTGGTCATGTTAGCAATTGGGAAATTTTCCTTTGTAGTGTACACCTGCACACTTAGCCATTTTTGTGACTTAGGGTTTTGGCAGCATGTTAACCATTCTTTTGTTGCATGGTTCTTTTTAATTCCCCACCATTTTAATCATATCATAACCCTTTTCATAATTCAAAAATTAAATAGAATATGAAGGCATGGTGTTAGGTAGAAAAAATTGACTTTTGACCCCCATTTTTCCTTCTCTTCTCTCTCTCTTTCCCCATCTCAGAATTCTGGGAATTTCCAGCAGAAAAACCCCAGCTCTTCCTTATCTTTTCCTCTCCTTTTCACTTCTCTTTGATCTCCATACAAATCCTACACAAAAACCACACATTTCCTTCACAAAACCTTGGAAAAAGGGGCTTTTTGGGGTGTTTGAAGGCTAATCTGCACACCTGAGAGAAGAGCTGGACTTTTGGTGTTTCTTAGGGTCTTTTAAAGGTATTAACTCATGTTAGCACTCCTTTTTCCTTAAACTTGTAGTATTCTTTAGCAAAAATCTCCTTTTTGTGCATTTTTAGTGATATTAAGGGATATTTGTGATTCACATGTTAGATTAGGGTTTTGTTAGTTGAGTTAGATCTATTATGTGTTATTAGAGCTATTTTAGGCCAGGTTTTATTTCAGTTTACACAGAAATACCATAAAGTTCCATTTTAGTGCAAAAGTGTGGATTTTAACTTGATTTAAGGCTCTGTAGGATCTGCTACTACCCGAGATGTTTCAGAACAAAACTAGGTGTTACTGTAGCATGTATGGGGGGTATAGAGTGCACACACCAAACCTGGGAGCCCACCCCCCTACCCAGGCCGCCGGAATATTTATTCTGGCCGCAATTTGCGGCCAGATGGGTGAGTTGGGATTTGGGGTTTGGGCCACTGGAGTCTGCTACTATTTGGGTTATTTTGGTATATATAGTTTTACATTATCATTTCTGTATCAAAATCTGGAGGTGAATACCTATTTTTCCCGTATTTTTAATCTTCGCGACACGCGTGATACGTGTGTATGGGTTTTGGGTTTCTGCGTATCGCGACGCGTCGGAGTGGCTTCAGGCGCGTAATCACACGTTTTAGCGTATCGCGCACACGCGCGCTTGGTTCACGACACGAGTTACTAGTTCGGCTTTAATGTCGTGTTTGTGTGATGCCAAGCTTATGTATGATATATTGTGTAATTCTAGGTTCGCAGGCGACTACGGCGGACGCCGCGCAGAAGGGGAAACAAGTTGTTGGCTATACCTAGCGAGAGACTACGGTGAGTAGATTTAACATCTACGGAGATATCGCCCGCATGGCGTTCTACGTCAGGGCTGATAGGACCTTATAGCTACATTTACATACATTGACTGTGCATGGCTACTATTTAATGCATACTGCATTCCCTGCTATATGGATATAAACTAGAATTGATAAAACACCGCACCATTACTAACGGTCCATATTGCACGAGCACTATCCTGCATGTTACACACACCGTTAGTAATTGCCATGACACTCACACTGTAGAATATCTATCGGATCATTATATTGTAGCTCATCTATATATGACTTGACATGATATTCATACTTGATGCATATATCACATCGGATCATTATGTTGTAGCTCATCTATATGTGACTTGATATGATATTCATACTTGATGCATATATCATATCGGATCATTATGTTGTAGCTCATCTTTATGTGACTTGACATGATATTCATACTTGATGCATATATTACATCGGACCGTTATGTTGTAGCTCATCTTTATGTGACTTGACATGATATTCATATTTGATGCACATATCATATCGGATCATTGACTTGCATATTGATTTGGATTACATGTGATTTCTGGATTTGGGAACCGTGGCTATTTCAAATATGTAATCATTTAAAAACCCGGTTCCCTTGATATGATATTTCGGTGCGTCCACCATGTGTTTCCTCGGTGCTAGAGTGATATATGTGAACCCGAATCGAGAAACTGGTTGAGGCCGATTACGGGTACATGGTGGACCCGGTATGGTACCCCGGGGCGAGAACGGTTTCGCTGTGTAGTAGACGGTGAGCCTGGCAGAGGGACTACTACCTACCGGTGATTGGTTGGACCTGACAGTTATCCGGAGGATACTGATCAGAGTCGATAGATGGATGCGGGGTGATCCGTACTGCCGGGGCCGAGGGCCGATACCGCAGACGGAGCCCGTGTGCTGACCCGGACTGACGGGGCCCGATGAATGAGGATTTACGTGTCGATACTGGACACGAGTATTTATGATATTTGGGTGCCGATGTTGGGCACTCGGGATTCTCAGAGATTTACAGGATTTGAGGGCCGATGAGGGTGCCGGTGCCTGAGCTATTTGGGGGATCTGGGTGCATTGATGGACACCGATTATATATTCCACGTTGACATTCCATGTAGATGTTATATTGCCCATGCTCAGCATTTATTATTGTACCTCATCCTGTAGTTATATTACCTGATAGAGCACTTGCATGATTATTGCACATACTGCTTATCACATATTGATATCATCTGTTGGCATATGATAGAGTAGCGCAGTACGTGCATGCTCGCGATTACCTTTATATGTTATCTCTATTCATGAGTTGGCAACTCACCCCGTTGTGTCACAGTATTTGCAGGTTGCCATTCGGAGTAGTCGCGGCAGGCTGCGTTTTGCATCTTTTGACACAGATACCCCCATAGTTGGTGTACTAGCTCTTTTGCTGATAGGTGGATTTTGTGCGGTATCTGTTTATCTTTCAGTTTCGTACATTGTTGTATCTAGTATTCTCCATCTACCATGTATGTATTTGACTTAGAGACAGTGTGAGGACGATAATGTATATTATTTGTATTCTGGTGTCGAGCTCGTTGTGAGCCGACTGTACTTGCAGTTTATTCTATCTGTGATGTTCCCACTTATGGATCTTGATCTTCGCTACGACGTCGTATATTGTTATCTTGGTGATTGTTTATTTAGATTTCTTAACATGTTAGTAAGTGTTTTCATTTTAAACTTATATCACTCTATACTTTTACTGGTTTGATTTCTGGGTTTTCGGTTCACTTAGTCGTGTTACGCCTGTAGACGTTACGTGGTTAAGTGCCGGTCACGGGCCAAACTTTGGGTCGTGACATTGAGTGTGCATGCACAGATTCATATCAATTCGTTGCATCCAAACAATTTTTTTTACCTTTTTTATTACAAAAAAGTTGGACCTGTGACACATTTCAAATCCAAAATTTTTTGGATTTGCAACCAAACGATCCCCTTAAGGGACTGTTTGGTTGCAGGATTTGTGAAGGATTGTGTGTTTTGGATTCACAAATCCTAAGGATTCATAAATTCTTTGTTTGGTTGGGCCCTTTGGATTTGCTTGGATTCTTAGCCACCTCAGCAAGAAACAGGATCCCAGAGTTCAAAAGAAAAATGAGAATTTTTGAGAAATCCTCAGCCACGTAGCAATTTCCACAATAAACAATTCCTTCACAGTTCTCCTCACTCGCGTCCTCTCTTTCTCTCTCCTCTCGTTCTCTCTCTTCTTTCTCTCTTCCAGATCTGCGACGATTTCCTTCCCAAAATCGTCGTCGCGATCTCGCCGAGGGCCACCATAGATCGACGAAGCCTACTTCGAAGCCTTGCAAGCAAACCTCCCCTATTCTGCAGTAAAAATCGAGCTCGATTTGAGGTTCGACGGTGAGTGGGTTGCGCTCGAGTTGGGGTTCGGAGGTCGATTTGGGGTTCGGAGGTTCGACGGTGAGGTTCGACGACGACGCGGCTGTGAGCTCGATCACGCTCGAGTTAGGGTTCGGTCACGAGTTCATCGCGGTGTGAGCTCGACGAGGTCGATTTGGGGGTTTGTGGTCGGTGTCAGATCGACGAGCTTTGCAACCTCGTTTGGTGGTCGGGTCGACGATGGTGGTGACTTGGACGATCTCTGAGGCCAGTCGGCTCTGCGACGGGGGATTTCTTGCACGATCACGAGGCCAGTCGCTTCTGCATCGGTAAGAAAACATACACTCACCCTCTTAAAATTACCTATAAATCATTCTTTTGGAATCCATCATTACAATTCTACAACCAAGCAAGAATTCCAAGGATTTACTAATCCAAAACTAGGATTCCATACCAACCAAACACCAAATTCCACAATCCCTAAAATTTCAAAACTAGGATCTTGGAATCCAAATTCACAAATCCTGCAACCAAACAGCCCCTAAGAAGATTATATGACATCTAAAATAATTATTATACATTTTCCAAAGTTTCGACATTTATTACAATCATCGCACCAAATGTTGCAAGAATTTAACCCATTTTTACAGCTCTATTTTCAAATCCAGCTCTCCAGTTGTGACAAACTAAACATGAGAAACAGTGAATTTTTTGCATCAAATGTTGGATGCAACTCCATTTTCGTGGTATCAAACAACATATTCATTTTTTCGGACATGTTGTTTACTAATTGTCCAACATTTTGATCCATAAAGGAGTGTCGGCGTCTTTTAAAATTTTATTTTTAGTTTTAAAACTACCCTATGATAACATATCATTCCTAAAGCATGTCTCCATTTCTGCTATTCCTACATCTTCCTTCATCTTCTCAGTCATGATTAATTTTATAAGTAACGAAAATAAATATTCTAAGATATTTCACGGCCAACAAGGTGCACCGTACGTCCATTTCCTTACCCTAATTTGCTGGAATTACATTGTATACATTCATTCAGTGCTAATTCTAATATATGAAAATCATAAAATTTTTAAAAAAATCTCAATTTTTTTTTATTTTTTATAATTTTTTAGTATGTTGCATGCTATATATATATATATAGAGAGAGAGAGAGTAATGGAAGAAAGAGGCCATAAGAGGGGATTCCCTCTAATGGCGTCGAAAAAATACAACTTCCACCATTTTTTTCGACGATCGGCATCAATTATCATCATCGTTATCATCTAAGATGTGCATACACCAAATTTTATGTGATTCCACAACTTTTTCACCATTGAATTAACAATGTAAAAAGTTCTATTATCGGTAAACCATTAATTTTGCAACAACTAAATCAACGGTGAAAAAATTGTATAATCACATAAAATTTGGTGTGTCCACATCTTAAACGATAAAGATTGAGATGATGTATACCGATCGTCGAAAAAAATCACGGAGGGTGTATTTTTCCGACGCCATAGGAGGAAATTCCATCCTATGGCACCTTTCCTCCATTAACCTCATATATATATGAGAATAATGGAGGAAAGAGCCCGGAGGGAATTTCCTCATATGGCGTCGGAAAAATACGCTCTCCATCATATTTTCCGACGATCGGAATCCATCATCTTCATCGTTATCATCTAAGATGTGGGTACGCCAAATTTCATGTGATTCTACAACTTTTTTACCGTTGATTTAGCAATGTAAAAAGTTCTATTGTCGGCAAACCGTTAATTTTGAACCCACTAATTCAATGGTGAAAAAGTTATAGAATCACATGAAATTTACCATGCCCACATCTTAGATGAAAACGATGAAGATGATGGGTAATGATCGTCGGAAAATACTATGGAGATTGTATTTTTCCGACGAGGAGGGAATTTCCTCCTATGGCATCTTTCCTCCATTATTCTCTCTCTCTATATATATATAGTACAAGGCAATCACCAAGTTTGTTCTCTTCAAACCTACAATATTTTGCCCGCTACAATAAGAATATTGCATAACTTTTAAAAATCTCAACTTCTTAATGTTTTTTTGGTTTTTTAATATTTTACTTGTCATAACAAAAGAAAAACACGAAAATTTCAAAAATAAATCTGTTTTTTTCCTTCAATTTTTCAATATTCTACTTGCTATGAAAATCAGTGGAAATTTCAAAAATCTCAAAATTTTGTGTACTCATTGGTTTTTTAATATTTTGCTTATTATAACACATGAAAATCGCGATATGTTCAAAAGCACCAAAATTTTCTCATTCTTTTTATTTTTCGGTACTTTGCTTGCCAGCACATGAAAATCGCGAATTTGTTAAATTTAAAAAAAATTGAATATTTTAAATACTGTATAGCATACAAAAATCATGAAATTTTCAAAAATCTCAATATTTTCTATTTTATTCTATTTATTAATATTTTGCTTGCTCCAGCACACAAGACTCATGCATTTTTCAATATATTTGTTTTATTCTATTTCATTGAATCCTTCAATTATTTTCGTGCTATATAGCATATGAAAATCGCGATTATTTTAAAATTAATTTTTTCTTCGGTTTTTTCAATTTTTTTCAAAATTTAGTATGTTAACACACGAAAATTGCGAACTTTTTTGTGCTCTTCGGTATTTTAATATTTTGTTTTCTATAGCATACATAAATCGCGATATCATAAAAAAAAACCCAAAACTTTATGTTTCTATGAATTTTTCAATATTCATATCAAATGAAAATCCGTGGATTTTTTAAATTCAAAAGGTTCCCTTTTTTATTTAAATTTCAATATTTTGCACACTGCATAGCATACAAAAATAGCGAAAGTTTCAAAAATCTCAATATTTTATATTTTCTTTGGTTTATTAATATTTTACTTGCTATATAACAGATGAAAATCATGAATTTTTCAATATTTTTGTTTTATTCTGTTTTCTTGAATTTTCAATATTTTGCATGCTATATTTCATATGAAAACCACGATTAATTTAAACACAAAAAAAATTCAAATTTTTTCAATATTTTGTAAGCATACACGAAAGTTGCGAAATATCAAAATTTTCAAACTTTTATGTGCTTTTCGGTATTTCAATATTTTGCTTTCTATAGCAGATAACTTCAAAGATCCCAAAACTTTCTATTTTCTTGAATTTTTTAATATTTTGTATTCTAGCATACGAAAATCGTGAATTTTTTAAAATTCAAAAGATTTCCGTTTTTTCAAATTTTCAATATTTTGCATACTATATAACATATGAAAATCGCGAAAGTATAAAAAATCTCAATTAATTATGTTTTATTCGTTTTATTAACACTTTGTTTTCTATACAGCGCATGAAAATCGTGAATTTTTTAGTATTTTTGCTTTATTCCGCTAAGTTGAATTTTTCAATATTTTTTGTGCTGGCATATGACAATATGACAATATGACAATCACGATTATTTTAAAAAGTAAACTTTTTTAGTTTTTTAAGATTTTGTATGTTAGAACTGTAAGTCCATGCTACCTCTCCCGGTACTTTCGGGAATGCGGAATTTGGTAAAAAACGATTTTCTTAAAGATGGTAACATGGACCTAAAACCCGGATCTTGGTTAAACTTCTATCTAACATCCTAACTAAGAGTTTCTAGCTACTCGGTTAGGGGGTTATACCTAGCTTGTCTTGAACTCCTTCGTCTTCAAGCTCCGGTGGTGGTCCGATGGCTCCTTCTCGTCGTCTCCGTACGCCGAAGATAGATCCACTTGAAAGCTCCAACCTTCAGCTCCTTCTTCGTTCTTTGAAGAAACTAGTTCACTTGGTTTGCCAAACCTAGTGAACTAGAATGAGTAGAGAAGAAATAGAATGGGATTTTATCTATGGTTCTTGATTCTCAACTCATGAGACAAGAGAACCATAGATCAAGAGAGGGAGGAAGAGGTTGAGGGTGAGAGCAAGAACAAGAGAGCTCAAGAACAAGAGAGAGAATGAGCAAGAAAGAATGAGCAACTCTTTTGTCTTTCACCCTCTCATAATCCAAAGTGATCATAACTCATCATATCAAAAAAGTCTTATGTGATGGTTTGAAGCAACCATAACCTTATCATGTCATGCACTCATTTTACTCAAATGAGCAAGCAAGAAAAAGTCTTTGGCATGAAATGATAACCATGGTTATCATGATGGTCAACTAGTCAAGCCTAGTCAACCGGTCAACAAGTCCACAAAAGTCAACAAGTCAACAAAGTCAACAAGTCAACAAAAGTCAACAAGTCAACAACCATATCACCATAATACTTAATTAATATAATAGTTAATCACATATCATATTCTCATCAGGGTTGAGCATAAAGTCAAATAGTCAACGGTCAACTGTCAACAACCCTAATGAGAATCCGCTGCCTCTGCCTCCCTGTCAACTGTGCATACACACCCGCATCCGCGTTCCGAGGAACACGAATGCAAACTGGATAAATCCAATCCCATAAGGTACACTAGGATCTGGCTTAAACCAAAGCCCGCTAGTGTAAACTGTCCGGACACTGTACGTGCACAAGTGCACGGATGTGACCGAACCCTGTCGCAAAACCATGCGACCTGTCGCAATACCATGCGACCTCTACTCTTTTGCCTAAAGGCGAAAAGCTTTCTGTGTGGGACTCTAAAGACTCGACACTACGCTGGCAGTGGGTTTAACCACAGACCGCAAGCGGCACTAGCTGTGCGTAACGGTCCCCAGGTAATGCCGACAAGAAGACCGACGAGGCGAAACCCATCTGAACTCCTACTGAGCCTGAGTGTGACATTCTCCGTACAGTCCGGTCTGTTCGTCTGATACATCGCATGGCGGGCCTAGGGGGCGGTAAACGTCAGTCCCCCAATAGCGGTACAAGTCGTGCCGGAGCGAAGCCCAAAACACCCTGAGATAACACTGGAAACCTACCAGTATATCTCGTTTGCCCTGGCCAGGGACTACTCGTGTAATGGCTCTCCTAGACACAGCGCGATGTCAACCCCCAATACCGGGAGAGACGAATCCTGTCTAACCGTCACTGCCTCCAAGTGCTTCGGGACTGCACCCAACCACTACCTGTTTGCACGACTCCTTTGAGCCGTGGTAGGGTAGTGATCAAAGTACAGTGGGAACACACCCGAGGCGAAGTGACAGTGTCAAGTCAGCGGACTAAGCTGTACTCATGTCACCTGGGAACTGATAACTGACGATAGGTATAATACCAACTAGTCAGTTCCCTACGAGTCCTGTCCAGTGTACCCGTAACCTAACGAGCACCCGCATACTATCTCAAGTACGACGTACTGACGGCTGTGGGACAGACCGTCTCCCACACTGGGATGAGAAGCGCATGCGCTGGTCTACTCCGGAGTATCGATGCCCTGTCTCGATAGTCCTGCGACCAGGGACCTGCATAAGGATGTGCTTATAGATTACCCAGCCCCACTAGTGTGACGGCCATCACATCGCTGGTAATCAAGCAAAGATCCTAAGGGCTCTACTAATGTGTATAGGCGATATACAAAAATAAACACATGTACACATTGAAGTAGAAACAAACCAAGTAGCATACTACTATTTTGAGCAAGATTGTATATACAAGGTGAATATCCCAAGCATCCATTAAGTAATATACAAACTAGTATGATACAGTAATGGCCTCTAGGGCATATACACTAACAATCTCCCACTTGCACTAAGGCCATGTACTGGCGTATCGAAGACCTATTATCTCGATCAGCCGCTCGAACTGAGTCTGGGGCAAGGCCTTGGTGAATGGATCTGCAGTGTTGTCTTCTGAAGCGACTCTCCGAACCTCGATCTCCTGGCGATCCACGATCTCCCTGATTAGGTGATACCGCCTCAAGATGTGCCTGGATTTCTGATGGGACCTTGGTTCCTTCGCTAAAGCTATAGCCCCGTTGTTGTCGCAATACAGAGGTATTGGATCAACAATGGACGGAACCACCTGAAGTTCTTTCAAGAACTTCCTCATCCAGACAGCTTCTTTTGCGGCATCAGATGCAGCGATGTATTCCGCTTCCATCGTCGAGTCTGCAACGGTTTCCTGTTTGGAACTCTTCCAACACACCGCCCCTCCATTGAGGGTAAAGACAAAACCCGACATGGACTTGGAATCATCCTTGTCACTCTGGAAGCTGGAGTCAGCAAAGGCCTCGATCTGGAGGTCTTTTCCGCCATACACCAAGAACATCTCCTTAGTCCTTCTCAGGTACTTGAGAATGTTCTTTACCGCTATCCAGTGTTTCTCCCCAGGGTTTGACTGATACCGGCTTACCACACTCAGTGCATAAGCTACATCCGGTCTGGTACACAACATCGCATACATTATAGAGCCTACCGCAGAAGCGTAGGGTATAATAGACATGCGATCCCTCTCCAAATCAGTCTTGGGAGACATCTCTTTAGAGAGGGTGATCCCGTGACAAGCCGGTAGGTTACCGCGCTTGGAATCTTCCATACTGAATCTCTTCAGTATGGTGTCGATGTACCTGGACTGTGAAAGTCCTAATATCCTCTTGGATCTGTCACGGTAGATCCGGATACCCAGAATGTACGAGGCATCACCCAGGTCTTTCATGGAGAACCTGTGTGACAAGAACCCCTTGACAGATTGTAGCATAGGAATGTCATTTCCTATTAAGAGAATGTCATCCACGTATAAAACGAGGAATACTACAGTTCTCGCTACAAATCTACTATAGATGCATGGTTCATCTGGATTTTTGATAAAGCCAAATTCTTTGACCGTCTCATCAAAGCAGATGTTCCAACTCCGCGATGCCTGCTTTAGTCCATAGATGGACTTAAGCAACTTGCACACCTTTCCGCTGCTCCCACTCTGAATGAAACCCTCTGGCTGGTCCATATAGACACACTCCTCTAAATTTCCATTTAGAAAAGCTGTCTTTACGTCCATTTGCCAGATCTCATAATCGTGGAAGGCAGCAATGGCAAGAAGGATCCGAATGGATTTCAGCATGGCTACTGGAGAAAAGGTTTCGTCGTAGTCCAAGCCAGGTCTTTGACGAAAACCCTTTGCTACCAGCCTAGCTTTATAGGTCTCAACCTGTCCATCTACACCAATCTTCCTTTTGAAGATCCACTTGCATCCTACGGGTTTTACCCCGTCTGGAGCAATGTCCAACGTCCATACCTTGTTGGTGTACATGGACTCCATTTCGGTCCGCATTGCATCCAGCCATTTCACTGAGTCAACGCTCTGAACGGCCTGCTGGAAGCTAGTAGGCTCATCATAATCTATGATGCAATCCTCTCTATCCCCGTCTATGAGAAAACCGTAGTATCTCTCGGGCGGATGAGTCTGCCTACTACTCCTGCGGAGCGGCGTAGGAATGTCCTGTTCTTCCGAACCCTCTGGTTCCACTAAACTTTCAGTAGTAGTCCGTGGTTCTGGAATTTCTTCCAGTTCTACTGCGCTCCCACTTATTTCTTTTTCTATGAACTGGTGTTCTAGAAAGTGGGCATGACGAGAAACAAGAACTTTTTGTTCCTCTTCACAGTAGAAGAAATATCCCTTGGAATTCTTTGGATATCCCACAAACTTGCACAGTACTGAGCGTGCCTCGAGCTTGTCCGCATGCTGCTTTTTGACAAAAGCTGGACTTCCCCATATCTTAATGTGATTAAGATGGGGTCTCTTCCCACACCACATCTCAAATGGCGTGGTAGGCACAGTCTTAGTGGGAACTCGGTTCAAAAGGTATGCGGCTGATTCTAGCGCATATCCCCAGAATGATCGCGGCAACTCAGCGTTACTCATCATGGACCGCACCATATCCAATAGGGTGCGGTTCCGTCTCTCCGATACACCGTTATGTTGCGGGGTGTAAGGAGGAGTAAGCTGAGAGAGAATTCCGTTCTCTTTTAAATAGTCCAGGAACTCGGCACTTAAGTATTCTCCACCTCGATCCGATCTTAGAATCTTAATACTTTTGCCGGTCTGTTTCTCTACTTCATTCTTATACTCCTGGAATTTTCCAAAGGCCTCGGATTTATGTTTCATTAAGAAGACATAACCGTACCTTGAGAAGTCATCCGTAAAAGTAATGAAGTAAGAATGTCCGCTTCGGGCATGTGTAGACATTGGACCGCACACGTCACTGTGTACGAGTCCCAAGAGCTCGCTCGCTCTTACTCCATGTCCAGTAAACGGAGTCTTTGTCATCTTTCCTTTGAGACAAGATTGACAAGTGGCATATGATTGATATTCGAACGCATTCAAATATCCTTCTGTATGCAACTTAGTCAACCTTCTCTCATTGATGTGACCCAATCTACAATGCCATAAGAAAGTCTGATTTATTTCTGGAGACTTTCTTTTGTGTGTATTCTGGACATTAAAAATCTGTGGTTGGTTTAACACGTATATACCATTACTCAATGTACCTGACCCAATCAGAACTTGATTAAGGTGAATGTTTACAACATTACTTACAAACGCAAATTCATAACCTTCTTTAGAAACTAAAGATACAGAAATGATATTACAAGTTACGTTGGGTACAAAAAAGCAATTACGCAAAACCAAAACATGTCCATCTGACATTCCCAGGTGATAGTCCCCCACGGCTTTAGCATCCATACTAGCTCCGTTCGCAACTCTGAGGGTCATGTCACCTGCCTTCAAAACCCTACGGTTTCTCAACGCCTGCAAAGAATTACAGATATGAGATCCTGATCCGGTATCCAATACCCAGGAAGTAGAGTTTATTGAAAGACAGTTTTCAATAACATACACACCTGAAGCTGAAGCTGCAACCTGCTTCAATTCCTGTGTTCTGGCCTTCCAGGCCCTGCAATCATTCTTCCAGTGTCCTTTCTTATGACAATAGAAGCATTCTTCCTTATCCACAAGCTTCCCCGCTATCTGTGTTGCTTTACCTTTTCCCTTCGTATCCACTTTACCAACACCGCCCCTTGGTTTGGCGGGGGCCTTCTTCTTCTTTCCCTTGGCTTTCGCCTTGGACCTAGAAGAAGATGATCCTCCTACAAACAAAGTGGATGTTTCCCTACCTTTCTGTAGGGTGCCCTCTGCGCTCCTCAGCATGTTGAGGAGCTCTGAAAGTTCAACCTCTTTTTCTTGTAAGTTGAAGTTCAGTATAAACTGGGCGTAAGTGGAAGGAAGGGACTGGAGAACTATATCCGTATATAGCTCACTCTCCAATGTGATCCCTAGGTCAGCGAGCTCCTCAATGAAGCCGATCATCTTTAGCACGTGCTCGGCTACTGATGATCCGACGGCCATTCTTGTCGAAAACAACTTTTTCGACGCTTCGTATCTTGCGATACGTGATTGCTCTCCATACAGTTCTTTTGTATGGAGCAATATGGACTCCATGTCCATATTCTTATGCCTCCTCTGATGTTCGTTGTCCATCGAGGCAAGCAGGAGGCACTTGGCCTTCGCGCTATCAATCTCCCAAGTCTTGCGGATTTCCTTATCCGCGACACTGGAAGTTGGACCAGGGACAGGGGGAGCTTTGGTGGTAAGAAGATACCCCAGCTTGTCATAAGTGATTGCTATCTTGACATTCCTGAGCCAATCTTTGTAGTTTGGCCCTGTCAGTTTGTTTTTATCTAGGAGTAACTTAAGTCCAGTCATGTTGATTGGTCGCTGCAATTAGGAGAGAGAAGAAGAAACACTCAGCATGATGCTCTTGCAAGTTTAGAGTGGTTTTTAGTTTGTCTAAACAGGATGGCTCCCACTGTTTCTCGAATCCCTCCTCAAACCATAAAGGAAGAATTAGCCGGGATCAATCCCACCGCACAATACTTGCTTAACCGTTCAGCCAGGCCGGTGTCGGTACTTCGAGGGAGGTTTTCCAACGCTTTCGCGAAGTTCCTTAATTAGAGAACCTCTTTTCCCTGGGGGCGTAGCCCCGCTAACACCTTTCTAGGCACCTACTAGGTTTATAGCATTGATCGATTAGTGAGAAATTTCCCGAGGAGTAGCATATACTCACAGTAGGATCGGGATCCAAATATCATTGCGTGACGAAACTGAAGGAATCCTACCAGAATCATCACACTCCAAATGGTATGCAAATCTAGCAAGTTTCAGTACTTATGAAACTCCCGATGTTGATTTTTTTTTTGCCCCATGCTCTTATGACCTTGACTTTGGCCAAAATATCATAAGTCACATGTCAAGTTCTACCCGTCATTATCCAGGTTAATTTGGATCCATCCGTACCTACCCTTGACTTTGGCCAAAATGGCAGTACGACTGTCCCAAACCAACGCATCTATCTATGCTACATATGAACACCCAATAGCTACCAATCACTGTGCCTTGACTTTGGCCAACATACACAGCTTGAATACTATTGACTATTCATGTGAAACGACGGAGGGCTACGGATGGTTTTGGCAAAACCGTGAACGTAGTGAACTTGATATGGTCGATGGAACGAGATAGCTTTTAAAAGGAGTGGCTCAAGCTCCGCATTTAAAAGTTGTTTTTGAAAAGAACCGAGTGGTTTTTCGAAAGTGTTCCAACGACTTTAACTTGGTTTATTATCTTGCATTAGTTCTTTTAATGCGTGATATTCTTGCATTAGTTCTTTTAATGCGTCCCATCATTTAATCCTACCATTGCAGAGAACAACCAAAATATGACGTACGCTTATGCCATTCGCATTCGCCACGGGGCCCCGTCATTACCCGTTAGGTTACTTAACTAACGACAGAGCGGGGGCTGGGCTAGCGCGTCTGTAAAACATAAGCAACGTCTAAATAATATCATATATAGATATACTGCAATGATAAACATTTCAGATCACAGATAAATACATTGGATATACTAGGAATCTGTAATTTGTACGAGCCTGTAACAAAAACAGATTACACGGTCGCGGTGAATAGCCAATACCCCACCCAAGACCCCTACGGGTGCGGCAAACTACCCGCCAAGTACCCGAAGCGTAGCAACCTCCCTCATCTCCATGAGTAAGCCACTCGACACTTCGGCATACCCGGTAGTTTGTGCACCCCTCCATGGGTCTATCCTAGGAGCAAAAACAGTAAAAAGAAATTATACAATGACGGCTACAACCCCGACCCGGTTGTGCGGCCATACAAATAATTATTACACCAATTAACAAATTTACATGAATTGCAAGAAAAGAAAACTCTCGTCTCACAACCCCCCGGCTATTCACCCGCGACAATCCAACATATTTATATACACATTCCAGCACATTACAGATCACATATTTGTATAACCCCCACTAATCGACATATAGCGATTAGTAGACGTTCAATACAAATATCACATTACAGAAAAACCCGTTAGCTCAAGTCTTTTAGAAGTTCGATCAAAAATACGGATTTTCGGGACCCCAAAATAAAATTTTCGTTCTGGAAAATCTGGGCAGAAAATATATATTCGAAAAATCCCAAAACAACCCAGTGAACACTCTGCACGAAAAATTTTCCGATGACAAGTCAACGCCGCCGCGGAAGGGCGACGGAAGCGTGCTCCCGCCGCGCTTCCGCGGCCGTTTAAACGAATCATGTGAAATTTTTTTTTGTGTGTTCAAAGAAAAGCCTGAGCCGATTTTAGGTGTATTTTAAAAAGGTTTTCCAGCACTTTTAAAATCGACAGAAAGTTGAAAATTTGGGGTTTTTGTTTCGGGACTTTTTCGTTGATCGATCTTCTAGTTACTTGCTAACATGCTAGATAGAGTTTAACTAGGCTCTGATACCACTGTAAGTCCATGCTACCTCTCCCGGTACTTTCGGGAATGCGGAATTTGGTAAAAAACGATTTTCTTAAAGATGGTAACATGGACCTAAAACCCGGATCTTGGTTAAACTTCTATCTAACATCCTAACTAAGAGTTTCTAGCTACTCGGTTAGGGGGTTATACCTAGCTTGTCTTGAACTCCTTCGTCTTCAGGCTCCGGTGGTGGTCCGATGGCTCCTTCTCGTCGTCTCCGTACGCCGAAGATAGATCCACTTGAAAGCTCCAACCTTCAGCTCCTTCTTCGTTCTTTGAAGAAACTAGTTCACTTGGTTTGCCAAACCTAGTGAACTAGAATGAGTAGAGAAGAAATAGAATGGGATTTTATCTATGGTTCTTGATTCTCAACTCATGAGACAAGAGAACCATAGATCAAGAGAGGGAGGAAGAGGTTGAGGGTGAGAGCAAGAACAAGAGAGCTCAAGAACAAGAGAGAGAATGAGCAAGAAAGAATGAGCAACTCTTTTGTCTTTCACCCTCTCATAATCCAAAGTGATCATAACTCATCATATCAAAAAAGTCTTATGTGATGGTTTGAAGCAACCATAACCTTATCATGTCATGCACTCATTTTACTCAAATGAGCAAGCAAGAAAAAGTCTTTGGCATGAAATGATAACCATGGTTATCATGATGGTCAACTAGTCAAGCCTAGTCAACCGGTCAACAAGTCCACAAAAGTCAACAAGTCAACAAAGTCAACAAGTCAACAAAAGTCAACAAGTCAACAACCATATCACCATAATACTTAATTAATATAATAGTTAATCACATATCATATTCTCATCAGGGTTGAGCATAAAGTCAAATAGTCAACGGTCAACTGTCAACAACCCTAATGAGAATCCGCTGCCTCTGCCTCCCTGTCAACTGTGCATACACACCCGCATCCGCGTTCCGAGGAACACGAATGCAAACTGGATAAATCCAATCCCATAAGGTACACTAGGATCTGGCTTAAACCAAAGCCCGCTAGTGTAAACTGTCCGGACACTGTACGTGCACAAGTGCACGGATGTGACCGAACCCTGTCGCAAAACCATGCGACCTGTCGCAATACCATGCGACCTCTACTCTTTTGCCTAAAGGCGAAAAGCTTTCTGTGTGGGACTCTAAAGACTCGACACTACGCTGGCAGTGGGTTTAACCACAGACCGCAAGCGGCACTAGCTGTGCGTAACGGTCCCCAGGTAATGCCGACAAGAAGACCGACGAGGCGAAACCCATCTGAACTCCTACTGAGCCTGAGTGTGACATTCTCCGTACAGTCCGGTCTGTTCGTCTGATACATCGCATGGCGGGCCTAGGGGGCGGTAAACGTCAGTCCCCCAATAGCGGTACAAGTCGTGCCGGAGCGAAGCCCAAAACACCCTGAGATAACACTGGAAACCTACCAGTATATCTCGTTTGCCCTGGCCAGGGACTACTCGTGTAATGGCTCTCCTAGACACAGCGCGATGTCAACCCCCAATACCGGGAGAGACGAATCCTGTCTAACCGTCACTGCCTCCAAGTGCTTCGGGACTGCACCCAACCACTACCTGTTTGCACGACTCCTTTGAGCCGTGGTAGGGTAGTGATCAAAGTACAGTGGGAACACACCCGAGGCGAAGTGACAGTGTCAAGTCAGCGGACTAAGCTGTACTCATGTCACCTGAGAACTGATAACTGACGATAGGTATAATACCAACTAGTCAGTTCCCTACGAGTCCTGTCCAGTGTACCCGTAACCTAACGAGCACCCGCATACTATCTCAAGTACGACGTACTGACGGCTGTGGGACAGACCGTCTCCCACACTGGGATGAGAAGCGCATGCGCTGGTCTACTCCGGAGTATCGATGCCCTGTCTCGATAGTCCTGCGACCAGGGACCTGCATAAGGATGTGCTTATAGATTACCCAGCCCCACTAGTGTGACGGCCATCACATCGCTGGTAATCAAGCAAAGATCCTAAGGGCTCTACTAATGTGTATAGGCGATATACAAAAATAAACACATGTACACATTGAAGTAGAAACAAACCAAGTAGCATACTACTATTTTGAGCAAGATTGTATATACAAGGTGAATATCCCAAGCATCCATTAAGTAATATACAAACTAGTATGATACAGTAATGGCCTCTAGGGCATATACACTAACAAGAACACGAAAATTATGAAATCTTCTCAAAAGTTTCCGTGCACTTCAATATTTCAATATTCTGCTTGGATATACTACACGTAAATTGCGATATCTTTAAAACTCTCAAAACATTTTATTTTCTTGAATTTTTCAATATTTTGCATGCTTGCATGCACACGAAAATTAAGTTTTTTTAAAGTTTAAAAAAATTCTGTTTTTAAAATTTTTTCAATATTTTGCATGCTGCATACGAAAATTTCGAAAATCTTATTATTTAATGTCTTATTCGGTTTATTAATTTTTTTTCCTTATTACACAGGACACAAAAATTGTGAATTTTTCAATACTTTTGTTTTATTTTTTTTCATTGATTTTTTAATATTATTTTGTGTGCTATACCATATAAAAATCGCGATTATTTTAAAAAATTTTAAAAAAATCTTTGTTTTCAATATTTTGTATAGTTGCGAATTTTTAGAAAATCTCAAAAAAAAAATATTGTTCGGTATTTCAATATTTTGCTTGCTACAGCATACATAAATCGCAATATCTTCAAAAAAGTTCTAGAGTGGCTGCTATTATGGGAATAATAGCACTCATGCTATTATATCTAACGGTCCAGTTCCATCCAGTATAGAAATGAACAGTCGAGATTTGTATGAAACAAGGGGCATTTGGTATTGGTGTATCCTACGTATTTCCACGTAGGATGTGTGGCCAAGATCTGAGCGCGTGAATGCTATTATTTCTTAAATTTTTCAATATTTTGCATGCTACGCACGAAAACTACGAATCTTTAAAAATTAAAAAATTACATGTTTTTCTTCTTCAAATTTCAGTATGTTGCATGACATACGAAAAATCACGAATTTTTCAATCTTAGTATTTTATGTTTTATTCGGTTTATTAATATTTTTCTTGGCATAAAAAAATCGTGAATTTTTGAATAATTTTGTTTTACCATGTTGCCTTGAATTTTTCAATATTTTTCATGCTGCATATTAAAATAGTGAATATTTTAAAAAAATTCAAAATTCTATATTTTTAATTTTTCAATATTTTATATGCTTTAGCAAATGAAAATTGAGAGATTTTCAAAAATCTAATTTTTTTTTGCTCTTTGGTATTTCAATATTTTGCTTGTTAGAACACACGTAACTTGCGATATGTTTAAAAATCCCAAAACTTTCTGTTTCCTTATATTTTAATATATTTGCATGCTATAGAACAAAAAATCGCGAATTTTTAAAATTTCAAAAAATTTCTGTTTTTTTCAAAGTTTCAATCTTTTGCACGTAACATACGAAAATCCCTGAATTTTCAAACATCTCAAACATTTCTGTTTTATTCTAATTATTAATATTTTGCTTCGTATACAGCACACGAAAATAGAGAAGTTATCAATATTTTTGTTTTATTATATTTCCTTCAATTTTTAAAATTTTGCGTGCTATAGGATATGAAAATTGCAAAATTTTTAAATATCTCAAAATTTTCAGTGCTTTTCGGTATTTCAATATTTTGCTTGCTAACACACGTAAATCGCGATATCTTAAAAAATCTTAACACTTTCTATTTTCTTGTGTTTTTCAATCTTTTACATTCAATAGCATACGAAAATCGCGAATCTTTAAAAAATCCAAAGATTTTATGTTTTCCCCCCAAATTTTCAATATTTTTCATGTTATAGCATACGAAAATAGTGAAATTTTCAAAAATCTCGGTGCTTTCTGTTTAATTCGGTTTATTAATATTTTACTTGCTATACTGGACACAAAAATCAGGATTTTTTGTGCACTTCGGTATTTCAATATTTTGTTTGCTATAGCACTGGTAAATTGCAATATATTTATAAATCCCAAAAATTTAAAAATCACGAATCTTTTAAAAATTCAAAGATTTTCTGTTTCCCCCCCAAATTTTCAATATATCATATGAAAATCGTGAAATTTCAAAACACTCGGTATTTTCTGTTTTATTCGGTTTATTAATATTTTGCTTGCACTGCACATGAAAATCATGAAATTTTCGATATTTTGTGTTATTTCGTTTTCTTGAATTTTTCAATATTTTGCATGCTATAGCATATGAACACGATTATTTTAGAAATTAAGAAAATTAGTTTTTTTTTAAAATTTCAATGTTATGTGTCGCATATAAAAATCTCGAAATTTTCAAAATTCTCAAAATATTTTGTTATTTTCGGTATTTTAATATTTTGCTTGCTATATATAGCATACGTGTATCACGGTATCTTCTAAAATTCCAAAACATTTTCTTCCCTTAAATTTTCTAATATTTTGCATGAAATTCATGAATTTTAATAATTTTAAAAAATCATGAATTTTTTCAATATTTTTTGGTATTTTTGCTTTACAGCGCATGAAAATCGTTAATTTTTTAGTATTTTTGCTTTATTCCGCTAAGTTGAATTTTTCAATATTTTTTGTGCTGGCATATGACAATATGACAATATGACAATCACGATTATTTTAAAAAGTAAACTTTTTTAGTTTTTTAAGATTTTGTATGTTAGAACACGAAAATTATGAAATCTTCTCAAAAGTTTCCGTGCACTTCAATATTTCAATATTCTGCTTGGATATACTACACGTAAATTGCGATATCTTTAAAACTCTCAAAACATTTTATTTTCTTGAATTTTTCAATATTTTGCATGCTTGCATGCACACGAAAATTAAGTTTTTTTAAAGTTTAAAAAATTTATGTTTTTAAAATTTTTTCAATATTTTGCATGCTGCATACGAAAATTTCGAAAATCTTATTATTTAATGTCTTATTCGGTTTATTAATTTTTTTTCCTTATTACACAGGACACAAAAATTGTGAATTTTTCAATACTTTTGTTTTATTCTTTTTCATTGATTTTTTTATATTATTTTGTGTGCTATACCATATAAAAATCGCGATTATTTTAAAAATTTTAAAAAAAATCTTTGTTTTCAATATTTTGTATAGTTGCGAATTTTTAGAAAATCTCAAAAAAAAAATATTGTTCGGTATTTCAATATTTTGCTTGCTACAGCATACATAAATCGCAATATCTTCATAAAAGATCTAGAGTGGCTGCTATTATGGGAATAATAGCACTCATGCTATTATATCTAACGGTCCAGATCCATCCAGTATAGAAATGAACAGTCGAGATTTGTATGAAACATGGGGCATTTGGTATTGGTGTATCCTACGTATTTCCACGTAGGATGTGTGGCCAAGATCTGAGCGCGTGAATGCTATTATTTCTTAAATTTTTCAATATTTTGCATGCTACACACGAAAACTACGAATCTTTAAAAATTAAAAAATTTCATGTTTTTCTTCTTCAAATTTCAGTATGTTGCATGACATACGAAAAATCATGAATTTTTCAATCTTAGTATTTTATGTTTTATTCGGTTTATTAATATTTTTCTTGGCAAAAAAAAATCGTGAATTTTTGAATAATTTTGTTTTACCATGTTGCCTTGAATTTTTCAATATTTTTCATGCTGCATATTAAAATAGTGAATATTTTAAAAAAATTCAAAATTCTATATTTTTAATTTTTCAATATTTTATATGCTTTAGCAAATGAAAATTGAGAGATTTTCAAAAATCTAAATTTTTTTTGCTCTTTGGTATTTCAATATTTTGCTTGTTAGAACACACGTAACTTGCGACATGTTTAAAAATCCCAAAACTTTCTGTTTCCTTATATTTTAATATATTTGCATGCTATAGAACAAAAAATCGCGAATTTTTAAAATTTCAAAAAATTTCTGTTTTTTTCAAAGTTTCAATCTTTTGCATGTAACATACGAAAATCCCTGAATTTTCAAACATCTCAAACATTTCTGTTTTATTCTAATTATTAATATTTTGCTTCGTATACAGCACACGAAAATAGAGAAGTTATCAATATTTTTGTTTTATTATATTTCCTTCAATTTTTAAAATTTTGCGTGCTATAGGATATGAAAATTGCAAAATTTTTAAATATCTCAAAATTTTCAGTGCTTTTCGGTATTTCAATATTTTGCTTGCTAACACACGTAAATCGCGATATCTTAAAAAATCTTAACACTTTCTATTTTCTTGTGTTTTTCAATCTTTTACATTCAATCGCATACGAAAATCGCGAATCTTTAAAAAATCCAAAGATTTTATGTTTTCCCCCCAAATTTTCAATATTTTTCATGTTATAGCATACGAAAATAGTGAAATTTTCAAAAATCTCGGTGCTTTCTGTTTAATTCGGTTTATTAATATTTTACTTGCTATACTGGACACAAAAATCAGGATTTTTTGTGCACTTCGGTATTTCAATATTTTGTTTGCTATAGCACTGGTAAATTGCAATATATGTATAAATCCCAAAAATTTAAAAATCACGAATCTTTTAAAAATTCAAAGATTTTCTGTTTCCCCCCCAAATTTTCAATATATCATATGAAAATCGTGAAATTTCAAAACACTCGGTATTTTCTGTTTTATTCGGTTTATTAATATTTTGCTTGCACTGCATATGAAAATCATGAAATTTTCGATATTTTGTGTTATTTCGTTTTCTTGAATTTTTCAATATTTTGCATGCTATAGCATATGAACACGATTATTTTAGAAATTAAGAAAATTAGTTTTTTTTTAAAATTTCAATGTTATGTGTCGCATATAAAAATCTCAAAATTTTCAAAATTCTCAAAATATTTTGTTATTTTCGGTATTTTAATATTTTGCTTGCTATATATAGCATACGTGTATCACGGTATCTTCTAAAATTCCAAAACATTTTCTTCCCTTAAATTTTCTAATATTTTGCATGAAATTCATGAATTTTAATAATTTTAAAAAATCGTGAATTTTTTCAATATTTTTTGGTATTTTTGCTTTACAGCGCATGAAAATCGTGAATTTTTTAGTATTTTTGCTTTATTCCGCTAAGTTGAATTTTTCAATATTTTTTGTGCTGGCATATGACAATATGACAATCACGATTATTTTAAAAAGTAAACTTTTTTAGTTTTTTAAGATTTTGTATGTTAGAACACGAAAATTATGAAATCTTCTCAAAAGTTTCCGTGCACTTCAATATTTCAATATTCTGTTTGGATATACTACACGTAAATTGCGATATCTTTAAAACTCTCAAAACATTTTATTTTCTTGAATTTTTCAATATTTTGCATGCTTGCATGCACACGAAAATTAAGTTTTTTTAAAGTTTAAAAAATTTCTGTTTTTAAAATTTTTTCAATATTTTGCATGCTGCATACGAAAATTTCGAAAATCTTATTATTTAATGTCTTATTCGGTTTATTAATTTTTTTTCCTTATTACACAGGACACAAAAATTGTGAATTTTTCAATACTTTTGTTTTATTCTTTTTCATTGATTTTTTTATATTATTTTGTGTGCTATACCATATAAAAATCGCGATTATTTTAAAAATTTTAAAAAAAATCTTTGTTTCCAATATTTTGTATAGTTGCGAATTTTTAGAAAATCTCAAAAAAAAAAAATATTGTTCGGTATTTCAATATTTTGCTTGCTACAGCATACATAAATCGCAATATCTTCATAAAAGATCTAGAGTGGCTGCTATTATGGGAATAATAGCACTTATGCTATTATATCTAACGGTCCAGATCCATCCAGTATAGAAATGAACAGTCGAGATTTGTATGAAACATGGGGCATTTGGTATTGGTGTATCCTACGTATTTCCACGTAGGATGTGTGGCCAAGATCTGAGCTCGTGAATGCTATTATTTCTTAAATTTTTCAATATTTTGCGTGCTACACACGAAAACTACGAATCTTTAAAAATTAAAAAATTTCATGTTTTTCTTCTTCAAATTTCAGTATGTTGCATGACATACGAAAAATCACGAATTTTTCAATCTTAGTATTTTATGTTTTATTCGGTTTATTAATATTTTTCTTGGCATAAAAAAATCGTGAATTTTTGAATAATTTTGTTTTACCATGTTGCCTTGAATTTTTCAATATTTTTCATGCTGCATATTAAAATAGTGAATATTTTAAAAAAATTCAAAATTCTATATTTTTAATTTTTCAATATTTTATATACTTTAGCAAATGAAAATTGAGAGATTTTCAAAAATCTAATTTTTTTTTGCTCTTTGGTATTTCAATATTTTGCTTGTTAGAACACACGTAACTTGCGATATGTTTAAAAATCCCAAAACTTTCTGTTTCCTTATATTTTAATATATTTGCATGCTATAGTACAAAAAATCGCGAATTTTTAAAATTTCAAAAAATTTCTGTTTTTTTCAAAGTTTCAATCTTTTGCATGTAACATACGAAAATCCCTGAATTTTCAAACATCTCAAACATTTCTGTTTTATTCTAATTATTAATATTTTGCTTCGTATACAGCACACGAAAATAGAGAAGTTATCAATATTTTTGTTTTATTATATTTCCTTCAATTTTTAAAATTTTGCGTGCTATAGGATATGAAAATTGCAAAATTTTTAAATATCTCAAAATTTTCAGTGCTTTTCGGTATTTCAATATTTTGCTTGCTAACACACGTAAATCGCGATATCTTAAAAAATCTTAACACTTTCTATTTTCTTGTGTTTTTCAATCTTTTACATTCAATAGCATACGAAAATCGCGAATCTTTAAAAAATCCAAAGATTTTATGTTTTCCCCCCAAATTTTCAATATTTTTCATGTTATAGCATACGAAAATAGTGAAATTTTCAAAAATCTCGGTGCTTTCTGTTTAATTCGGTTTATTAATATTTTACTTGCTATACTGGACACAAAAATCAGGATTTTTTGTGCACTTCGGTATTTCAATATTTTGTTTGCTATAGCACTGGTAAATTGCAATATATGTATAAATCCCAAAAATTTAAAAATCACGAATCTTTTAAAAATTCAAAGATTTTCTGTTTCCCCCCCAAATTTTCAATATATCATATGAAAATCGTGAAATTTCAAAACACTCGGTATTTTCTGTTTTATTCGGTTTATTAATATTTTGCTTGCACTGCACATGAAAATCATGAAATTTTTGATATTTTGTGTTATTTCGTTTTCTTGAATTTTTCAATATTTTGCATGCTATAGCATATGAACACGATTATTTTAGAAATTAAGAAAATTAGTTTTTTTTTAAAATTTCAATGTTATGTGTCGCATATAAAAATCTTCAAATTTTCAAAATTCTCAAAATATTTTGTTATTTTCGGTATTTTAATATTTTGCTTGCTATATATAGCATACGTGTATCACGGTATCTTCTAAAATTCCAAAACATTTTCTTCCCTTAAATTTTCTAATATTTTGCATGAAATTCATGAATTTTAATAATTTTAAAAAATTTAATTTTTTTCAAAATTTCAATAGTTTGCATAGCGTACCAAAAATCACGAAATTTTAAAAATTTCAATATTTTATGTTTCATTCGGTTTATCAATATTTTGCTTGCTATATGGCACATGACAATCATGAATTTTTTTCAATATTTTTGTTTTATTATGTTTAATTTTTCAATATTTGACATACTATAATAGCATTTGAAAATCATGATTATTTTAAAGATTAAAAACATTTCAGTGTTTTTCAAATTTTCAACATTTTGTATGTTATATATAGCACATGTAAATTGCAAAAATCTCAAAATATTTGAAGATCTTAAAATTTTCTATGCCCTTTGGTATTTCAATATATATTTTGATTGCTATAGCACGCGGAAATCACGATATTTTCAAAAGTCCTAAAACCTTTCGTTTCCTTGAATTTTTCAATATTTTACATGGTATTGCGTACCAAAATCGTGAAATTTAAAAAAATCTCAATATTTTATGTTTTATTTTGTTTATTAATATTTTGCTTCCTATACAACATACCAAATTGTGAATTTTTCAATATTTTTGATTTATTATGTTCCTTTGGAACTTTTTTTAATATTTTATGGGCTATGGCATATGAAAATCGCTATTATTTAAAATTTTATTTTTTCAATATTTTGTATGCTAGCACGTGAAAGTTGCAGAATTTTCATAAACCTCAAGATTTTACGTGCTCTTTGGTATTTCAATATTTTGCTTGTTATAGTACATGTAAATCGCGATATTTTCAAAAATCTCAAAACTTTCCGTTTCCTCAATTTTTCCAATAATGCACACAAAAATCGCGAATTATTTAAAACTCCAAAATTTCCTGGTTTTGCAAACTTTCAGTATTTTTTTGCATGCTTTATATAGCATACAAAATTCGCGAAATTTTCAAAACTCTCAATATTTTTTGTTTTATTCGATTTTTGATATTTTTAAAAATCGCAATATATGAAGTTTTGGATTGCATTTCACTCTGACGGACTCTATCTCACCTAGATGCCGTCATCTTACGGTCTCCAAGATAGCAAGAGTTACCTAACGGTGAGGAATTCCCACTCTATTTGGCAGGGCTTTCATCAACATGGTCTTCTAGGCCACTCGTAGGATAAGTTATGACATGATATTAATATAAGTTTGTTTGATCAGGTCATTATACCCGGAATTTCTTTGGTGCTTCCAAAAGGAGGAGAGAGAAAGAGTGAGTGAATGAGAGAGAGAGAGAGAGGGGGGGGAGAGAGAGTGAGTGTGTGTGAGAGAGAGAGAGAGAGGAGAGAGAGTGAGTGTGTGAGAGGAGAGAGAGAAAATTCTTTGGAAGCAGCAAAGAATCCCCCCATTATACCGGGCTCTTTGAACTCTATTTATTGCTCCTAAGAATTGCCATTTCCTTCTCTTGATTTTACATGATAACTTCTCACATTCTTCTTTGGTGGTTGTGGCTACGTGGCATTAACCATTTGTAGGTAGGGGACCACTGGTCACGTCCACCTTAAATTTAGGGGCAAATTTTACTGATATTTTCTATGGTGGTTAGAGAGAGATAGAGATAAAGAATGCAGAGATAAGAGATAGAGAGAGAGAGGAGCTGAAGAAAGAAACAAAGAGAGAGATAGAGAACTCCCACAATTCCTATATTTTTCAAGACTTGAAATACCAAAGGAAAACCCAATTTTACTAAACCATGCCCGCCTTATGAGAATGTTGAAATAACCTTATTCAACTTTAAAAATTCTATACAAACCCGCTGAACTATTAATATCGTATGTAATCGTTAATTTGATTAACTCGTGCAAGGTATAATTGGAATGAATAACCTCAAAATATTTTACAAATAAATTGAATAGAGACTCAAAATGAACCTACCTAATATGATATTGTTTGACAAAAATAATTTCCATTATTTTTTTAACGAAGATACTCTTTAATAGGGTTTTATAGTAAGGGTTTTATAGTAAAGTTCAATGAAATTATCCCAAAGAAAAAATGTAAATTTCTTGTCTCTTTCTTCTTTCTCTCTCTTTCTCTCTCTCTCTATTTGGGAACAACGGGCTTGTCGAGAGTTCTAAACCCTTAAGCGAGCTCGATGAGTTTTAAGCACTTCGATGCACCAGTTCGATGAGTTTTGAACCGTTCTCAGTACTCTGGATTTTCTCTTTGCGCGAACACAGCTCCATATATTTGATTCTATTATTTGCTTCTTTGACAATCAGAAACCAATGAAAATTTGATACCATGGAAATCTAAGCTAAAATGAATGGCATTTAAAATAAACTCCAACCATGTTACTTCTAGTTATATCATCTTCTTTGTTACGCATAAAAGCAGTTTAAAATTTAATTGTGTGATTTTGATATTTTCTTCCTTGGTGTTCTTAATTTTTTTCCGTGAGTTTTAAGGACCGTTGAAACCTTTCTATGCCCTTGCTCACCTAAAATATCAGGCCCGCCTTCCTAGTTGTGGCTCACGTTTTTGTGCGCCTTCGCTTGTCATGGCTGATGCCTCTCGGCCAAAATTTCTCGTTCAGCCGAGATGTATGTATGACATCAACCCTACAGTTTTATCCTTCGGCTATTCAAAAAGCCAAAGTGTTTATCATCTCTCAACCATGATTTTCCATAGCTAAATTTTGGTGCAAACTCATGCACAATCCGTTTTGATATTTTACAGTCTGGTCTCTTCAAATCTTTAAAAATTAAAGTCTAGATATCTAAAATTTCCAAGTGGCATACACATAAAAACACCAAGTCATCTGTTACCAATAACCAAATCATCCTATATATATGTTTGCTGCAAAGGTACAGTGCTGCACACCATCAAATTTACCATCACCAAAAACAAACTCTCACATTTGTTCATCATCATCATCATCCTCCAAAAAAAAGTCGATCATCATCATCCCAAAAATAAACAAATTACCACCTCATCAAATCAATCCCAACTCTCAAATGGAATCTTTGAACCAAAAATATTCACTGTTCCCAAAAATTGAACATGAAAAATGCCTGGTGCTTTCTCCTCGTACCCGACCCACAAAAACCCTAGATCTGGCCCCCACTCCCACCCCTATAGGCCTGGCCCCATTCAAAAATGTAGCCGTTTAGGCCCAGTCAGAGCCCAGACCCACCAAACAAAAAAATAACTAGCCGTTGCCTAATGTAATAATAATGTGCACCGCAGTGAGCCCCCAGCTCTCTCTCTAACCCCCACAAATTCTTTCGCAATTGAAACAATCTCCCTCTCTTCTCTCTCTTCTTCTTCCCTAGCCGAAATGAGCTCAAATAGCTTCAAGCTTCATTGCATTCTACTTGTATTTTCATTTCTAACAACAGCAAACAGTAGATCAAAATGCCGAGCAAGTGATGGGGTGATAATCTCACAAGCCAACTACCAAGGCCTCCAAGCCTTGAAGCAGTCGCTTGTGGACCCAAGGGGGGTCCTAAGGAGCTGGAACAACAGTCGCCTTGGTGCCTGCTTGGGCTCTTGGGCCGGCATCAAATGTGTCAAGGGCCGAGTCATCTCGATCCAGCTCCCTTGGCGAGGCCTCGGCGGCCGAATCACCGAAAAGATCGGGCAGCTATCCGGCTTACGGAAGCTCAGCCTCCACGACAACTTCATCGGCGGCCAAATCCCTCCATCCATCGGCTTCCTTCCCAACCTTAGAGGTGTCTATCTCTTCAATAACCGGCTTTCGGGTACCCTCCCTGCGTCTATCGGTAACTGTTTGTATCTTCAATCCCTTGACCTCAGCAACAATTTCCTCCTCGGTTCCATCCCGCCATCGGTTTCCAACTCGACCAGGCTTTATAGGCTTAACCTTAGCTATAACAATCTCTCGGGCGCGCTTCCGGATAACTGGGGAGACAATACCATTACGTATCAGCTCCAGTTTTTGAATCTCGATAATAACTCGCTTTCCGGGGAAATACCCGCTTCTTTTAGCAGGCTGCCGTTGCTGCAAGCGATCTCTGTTAGTAATAACAGGCTCAATGGGAGCATCCCCGAAGAAATCGGGTCGCTTCCGAGGCTTCAGAGGCTGGATTTTTCCGGGAATTTTATCGTGGGCAGGTTCCCCGCTTCGTTCTCGAAGCTGTCGTCTTTGATCAGTCTGAGATTGGATGACAACCTCATCGATGGGCAGATCCCAGATTCGATTGATGGGATGATGCGTCTTTCGACCCTTTCTTTGAAAAAGAACAAGTTGAAAGGAGACATCCCTGCTACAATCGGAAACATCACTGGCTTGTCGCAGCTCGATTTGTCCGGTAACGATTTTTCCGGAGAAATCCCTTCGTCTTTGACTCGTTTATCGAATCTCTCCTTCTTCAGCGTGTCGAACAACAATCTCTCAGGCCCGGTCCCTCAATCTCTCTCCGAGAAATTCAACGCTGGCTCATTTAGAGGCAACCTCCAGCTTTGTGGCTATAGCCCCCAAGTCCCTTGCCCTTGGCCGCCCCCAACTCAAAGCCCCCCGCCCGTCCCGTCACCGACACGGCGTCGGAAGTTAAACACGAGAGATATAATCCTGATCGCCGCCGGCGTTGCTCTCGCGGTCCTGTTACTCCTCTGTTGTCTGGTTAGGAAAAGGGCTGGTTCGGGGAAGAAGGGGAAAGACGAGGCGGCCGGGCGAGGCGAGAAGCCCGGGGCAGCTACGGGAGCGGGCACGGAGGTAGAGTCGGGCGGGGACGCGGGCGGTAAGCTGGTGCATTTCGAGGGGCCTTTCGTGTTCACGGCCGACGATCTCTTGTGCGCGACCGCGGAGATCATGGGGAAGAGCACGTACGGGACGGTGTATAAGGCCACGTTGGAGGACGGGCACGAGGTGGCGGTGAAGAGGCTGAGGGAGAAGATCGCCAAAGGGCAGAGAGAGTTTGAGACTGAGGTGAATACCATAGGGAAGATCAGGCATGAGAATTTGCAGGCTTTGAGAGCTTATTATCTGGGGCCTAAAGGGGAGAAGCTGCTGGTGTTTGATTACATGCCCAAAGGGAGCCTTGCTGCTTTTCTTCATGGTAAACCTCAGTTTTATTAATTTGTTCTAATCGGAACCCTGTTGAAAGCAAATGGTAGATCCAACGGCTGTTATTCAGGTTCGTGATTTTAAAAACGCGAACCCACCCTAACGGATCAATACACACTCTCTCTCTCTCTATATATATACACTTTCCCCTTCACAATAGTATATACTTTCAGGAAATAATTGAAAACAAAATTGTTACATAAAATTATTCAATTAGGCAAAAAATGCATATCCTGCAGTCAGGTTCATATTTCCACTCAACTTTCCATCCTCTATTTAGAACTTAATGTGTATAGAAAAATACACTCTCTCTCTTTATAACTTAACATGCATTTAAATTTCAAGCTCTTCAAGAATTTATATTTAAACAAAGAATTTTCAGGGTGATCCAATTCTAGTATGACTTCCTTCCAATTCTTCCATTCCCCTTCAAAATGCAGCTCGAGGCCCCGACACACCGATCAACTGGCCAACACGGATGTCCATTGCCATTGGCACAACACGCGGCCTGCACCACCTCCACACCCGGGTCAACATGATCCATGGCAACCTGACCAGCTCCAACATCCTCCTCTCCGATACCCTCACGCCCAAGATCTCCGACTACGGCCTCTCCCACCTGATGACCCCTGCTGCCAACTCATCCGTCACTGCCACCGCTGCCGCCCTTGGCTACCGCGCACCCGAGCTCTCCAAGCTCAAAAAGGCCAACACCAAGACCAACATCTACAGCCTCGGGGTTGTCATCCTCGAGCTTTTAACCGGCAAATCCCCGGGCGAAACCATGAATGGTGTCAATCTGCCCAATTGGGTTGCTTCGATCGTGAAAGAGGAGTGGACGAATGAGGTGTTTGATTTGGAATTGATGAGGGATGCTGAGGGGTCCACAGGGGACGAGCTGTTGAATACATTGAAGCTGGCCTTGCATTGTGTTGATCCATCGCCGGGGGCGAGGCCGGAGGTGGGGCAGGTGCTGCAGCACCTGGAGGAGATCAAGCCGGAGCTGGCGGGAGCGGTGGCTGAACCAGCAGTGGGCACAGGAGAAGAAGGGAGCTCCGAAGCCGCAGGACCATCGACGAGTGAGGATGTGTGATAAATCTCGGCAGGGCATTTCTGACATTTAATTCTTTTATTCTTGAAGTTTTGATTAGTGTAGGGTCTATTCTATATTATTGTTGTATATAAGTATTAGACTGTCCGTTTAGGGTGCCATGAATTTTTATTAATTCATTACAAGTGTATTTGTTCTTGTTGATCATAAGATGATGCAGGTGTATCATTGCATTCTTTCTTTCTCTTGAGATATCTCATGCTACTTGAGTTCAGGAACGCAGAGTCGATTTATCCTTACTTTCATTGGCACAGTAAAGCATGCAGCCTCCCTTCACAAAATATAAAAGTTTCATAGCTTGTTTTTTTCATCCAGTAGTTGATGCGGGAATAGTAAAAAATGAAAAAGCTACAAAGCACAGCTTAAAACTTGTGTTCACAAAATAATAAAGTTTGATGGACTGCTTGCAGAAGAAACTATGATATACTAATATTTGAATGTCACAGAAATAACTAGTGAAATATATTTTATAAATTCTTTTAGGAATCCAGCAATAATCAGTGTAATGATATTTTAGGAATCCAATCAAGATATCTTTTAGGAATCCAGCGATAATTAGTGTACTGATATTTTATAAATTCTACCACATGAAAGAAGAATGCAGCCACAGTGTTAAACAATTATCACAAAAGGAAAATGGCCTACTACAGCAATGTAGACGAAATGGGCTGATGTAAATAAGCCACAAGATCATGATATAATTAAGGTGTCACGTCAAAATTTTACAGGGCATCTTTCACTACAAAATCAATGTGATAGTTTATAGTCGCTTAAATTTACAAATAAAATTTCCGCTAGTTAAAATAACACGAAAACATTTCAGGATCAAGCACTTGCTGGGGAAGATTTCAAGATCTCACATAAAAGTTTGCAGAGAAAAGTGTACAGAACCATTCGCAAATTATGGACCACATAGATGAAGCTCTACTGAAAATAAGTTTATTTTGGAGTTGGCAATTTTCTACTAGTGTACAATCAAGTATATTAAATTACAACTGGGATTATTGTTTAGGAGCTCTCTCTTGCGTATCTACTTGTTTCTTCGACAACCTGCGCCCATATGATTGCATTCTTCTCCGCATATCCCACCTGTAAAAGAAAACTGAATAAATTCTAAGATTCAATGCGAGGAAGGGAGATTGAAAACTGGCTCAAGGATAGTTACAAGCTAAACTTTATAGATGAGACCAAAACAGAGAAAAAACAATAGAGGGGCACTGCACAACTTAAAGTTGCACAATGCCCTATGCAACAGAGCAAAAAGGGAGGATGCCCCCCCCCCCCCCCCCCAAAAAAAAAAAACCAAAAGGGAAAAAAAAGAAGGAAAAACAAAACCCCAAATTAACCCTCTATTGCGCAGGTATCCTTTTTTGCGCAGCGCCACTAACCTCAAAACAATCATATTCAAAACTAAGAATCGACAGATATGAGGCCATGGTGCTGATTTATATCGTGTGATTTTATGAATATAGAAAGCATATATTTTGTGGAGAGTACTCCAAAATTATGAAAAGATGATGAGTTTATCCAGTTTCTTCGTTAAGAATCACAGAAGTTTGTAGAGTTTGCAATTGCTTGACAACACCTTGAGGACCAGGCACTCAGGTGTAATTGGGAATTGTTTGGTCCAGTAACAACAGACCACTCAAATTCATATATAACCCTCCAAAGCGCGTGCGCACACACACAAATGTTGAAATTGCGATAGTGTATCACGGCATAGCAAAAAAAGCAAATAGCGTAAGCTATATTGTTTATTGATATTTTAATTTAAAAATATAAATTTAATGATACTAAATATAGAAAATAGCAAAAATAGTATAAAATATTTTTAAAAAATATATATAAAAAATTACTAGCATACTAATAATATTCCTAAAGTTTAATCCATGAGTTCACGAATCTCATCCATCGTCAATAGTTCACAATACAATTACATACCCGTCTTAAATGTATAGAATATCATTAGACATTCAAATTAACTAAAATATTTAGGAAATAAAATAACACAAGCAAATGCTCGAACACCATAAATCTTATCATATGAACTTTAAGATTCCAAAAGACATTACAAATCGATCATCATCGCCAGGCATTGGGGAGAGAAAGAGGCGTCGGCCCTAGATTTTGGAAACATCGGTTTTATTATTGGCTTTTTGGATCCTGGTCAGGTTTTTTTTAGTAAATTACCCATTAAAACTCTTTTGCAATATAACTGAAATAGCTGTAACATTGCCATGCTATGCTATGTAGCGCCCGGCCCTAGATTTTGGAAACATAGGTTTTATTATTGGCTTTTTGGATCCTGGTCAGGTTTTTTTTAGTAAATTACCCATTAAAACTCTTTTGCAATATAACTGAAATAGCTGTAACATTGCCATGCTATGCTATGTAGCGCCCGGCCCTAGATTTTGGAAACATCGGTTTTATTATTGGCTTTTTGGATCCTGGTCAGGTTTTTTTTAGTAAATTACCCATTAAAACTCTTTTGCAATATAACTGAAATAGCTGTAACATTGCCATTTCAGTTATGTAGCGCATTATTTTTGCAACATAGCACGCTATTTTTAACATTGTCACACACGCACAAAAGGATAATAAAAACATTAGAAAAAATAATCATTAATTGTAAAAAGAAAAAAGTCCAGAGAAACATTTCTGGATGGAGAATAAAGGTCTGGGCTCACAAGTCCTTAATGATGAAGTTATATGTGCTGCAGGAATAACTATATAGTGGCTGACAAGGTTCGGTATCATTATGACGACACTAATTAGAGCCAGCCTCCTGAGAAGGTTCAGTATCATCATAATGGCATTATACTAGAGCCTGCTACCATATGGGATTGGCAGATACATGACTCCACCCCTACAAACTGTTTTCAGATCAAAATTTATATTTGAATGGCTTTAGGAGCCGAAATGGTTACACCTGTGGATTGAAGACTCGAAGGAGTGTTAGTTGGGATGGGTACTGAAACCGTGTCATCATTCAGAAATTTGGATATTGGTTTTGAAGGCTAGCTTTATCAATCATTGGAGGTAAGAAAGTTTAGCAACATTTTGAGTTTAAAAATTAAAATTCTTATCAACCCTATCATTTGTTTCTTAATCATTAGGCCTTGAAAAAACTCCATCAATAATAATCTCCAAGAACATGATTGCGGATTCTCAACATAGTATCTACCCAACCAACAAATCCCCCCTCACCCAACACCATGGGCGGGTTTTTCACAACCCAACCTCTTAGCTACAATATAGTATCTACAATATACAAAACTATAGCTGTCAGCCACGATGTTTCCTTCATGCCAATCGTTGATTTCTCATTTTCCATTAGCATCTTTCTAATTTAATTCAACAGAAGGACGGCACCATTCAATTATCTCTATTACACTGATACATGCAACATTAACTAATCCTTCAAAGAATTATCATTACCCAAAAATGTATATCTATTCTAATACACCAACCCCTTTTTCCCCCTTTAAAACTCTATTCATGCACGCGACACAAAGATATATTATAGCTCACTCTCGAGGGACATCGAAGCCTCGTTTACAAGCACGCATCAAATATATTAAGGGTGTGTTTGGTAACTAGAAATAAAGAGTAAAGTAGGGAAGTGGCCAACACTTTCCTTTTTTATTTGTTTGGATGCAAATTATACAATCCTCAAATCTTTCATATATCTAACTAAAATCCCTGAAACTTCATATATCTAAATAAGATCCCTGAAACTTCATATATCTAAATAAGATCCCCAAAACTTCAAATTTCTAAATAAGATCCCTAAAACTTCATATTTCTGAATAAAACCATGTTGTCTTTGTAATCTAAAAAAAACCTCTGTCAACAGATAGTGATTGATTACATCAATAGGATGCTAAATACCTAATTTACACTCAACCACTCCTCCATATATTTTGTCCTCAATTGGAATTATAATCGTTTATTATCTATGAAGATGGCTCAAGATGGCCTAAGAGAAAGATCACGAGACTCGTGATTGCAAGTTAGTGAACTTCTAATAGATGGTTGAAAGAGATGGTATTGGAATTTGAGAGGAGAGATATAAAGGGTGTTGATGGAAGATGGAGGAAAAAGATTATGAGGTTAAAATAGTCTTTTGTAATGGAATTTAGATGGAAAAACTAATCAAGAGGGACCAATTTAGATTACTTAAGATCTGGAGGTCCTATTTATAAATATGAAGTTTTGAAGATCTTATTTAGTAATACGAATGATTTGGTGTTGTATATAGAAATAACCCCAAAAAAGTGTTATAATAGGACCCCCTTTCTTGCCGCATTAGATTATTCACTCATTTTACTTTTCTCCCAAAACTTCATAAAGTGGAGAAAAGTGAGACAACGCTACAAAAATTTGTTCTGCTTTCAATTTTATTCATGCTTTCTTAGTTTCTGCCAATTTATCCAATTTCAAACAATCCAAACTCACTTTTCATTGCCACATGTGCCAAATCAGCTTCTTTTTCACTTTTCTTTTTACAAAACAAACAAAATTTAATACTTTCCCTTCACTTTCTTTCCATTTTAATTTCTTGTTTTCTTTTCACTTCCTTTTTTCCATTTGCCAAACATGCCATAAAGCTCTTATTTGAATGCAGCTTCCGCTCTTAATTATTTTTAGGAAGTCGTTACCTTCAAATAAATCAAATCGGGGTTTACCTGATTAGAGTTTATTTGATTGTTAGGGTATTAATTTGGACTCTATTCAAGATTATATTTCCATATCCAATTTAATTTAATTGTTTAATCATTAACTAAGATTAATTGCTGAAATTTCTATTTGTTGAAATTGACATAACGGTTTGGAATGCTTCATTGTATATGAGAACAAAAGAAAAAAAATGTAGGATCTAATTTTCCATTATAGCATTCAATTGATCTAATTCAGGATAAAGGGTTCAAATTTTGAATAGGATCCCAACCATTTTGAATAATTATATTTAAAATATTATTGCAACATAATATTTATCATGCTGAAACCAAAAATGTTGCGTGAGAATAAAAAATTTCTTCGGTACATATAACTCTAAGAAAAAACAGTACCTGTTTAATTACAAAGCCTTTTAACATGCCCAGAAAATCATTACGTCTTTCTCTATCTAGCCTCTCAAGTTCATTCCTGTTGTTCTCCTGCATTATTAATATAGATTAGATATCAGTATCATAAGTTCCATCAAGAGATCACATATAATTTTGTCGAAAGTATTTAAAGTCTCCGTCTCCATTGTTTATATCTAATATTATTTCACCATTTTATAGAACTGATATGTGAACGAGAAAGATGCCTTATGTACTGTGCCAATAATATGAAAAAGGACCTGTTGCAAATGCTCTTATCTTTCGTAGTATCGCTAACGCTTCTAAGTAGAAGTCCCATGATATAATAAATAATATTCTAAAGAGATATTCAAGGCCAAACATTTTCCAAAACAAGGCTTGTATGCAAAAAAAAAAAAAAAATAGTTGTTAAATAAATGAAATATTATACATGACGTAAATCAAAACTGTACTCCAACAACGAAAAATTTACCAACTTTATTATCTATGTTATTATCTATGTTAATGTTTCTATTCATACTTAGGCAATATCATCGTAGAAAGTATAAAGGGCTTCAAGATTTTACTCTCATTAGGGAAAAATTCTAATCATGATATCTTAATTACTAGAAAACCATGTCATGGATACCTATAAACACTTGGATACCATAATATGCTATCACTAAATTGATTTCTAGCCAATGTTGCATAGTATGCTAACCAAAAGTTGGCAAGGGGAGGGGTGCCTTATTTTAGCCACCAAGACGCTGCTTATATATTAACGAGTATTAAAAGGTATGAAAAAGGATAAGAGTTGAAAAGGTAAAGGCAAAAAACAAAACAAAACGAGGGAACACCTTTTGCTGCCACTATTGCCACAGCCTTCTCAATCGCCTTCGCTGGAGAGAGGTGTGTTGGGTCTCAACTGACCCATAACTCCATAATTACGGGCCCGTCAAAATAGGGCCTCCTAATCCTAAAAACCTCCTCTACTCTTTTTGTAGTGAAGGCACCGGAGGAGGGACGACAAAGCAATAATAAAAGAGAGCAAGAAGTGGTGACCGGTGAGAATGGAGAATTTTGTTTCTTCTCTTTCACCGTCCTTTTATCCGTAGATTATAGCCATGCTGGCTTGACTTAGGCAAAGAGTCCTGGGGGCACTTAGCTTAGGAAGTTATCTAACCCGTCATCCCATGCATTTCACAACGCGGATTATACTTAAAGGAGTCACCTGAATGTTATTGGTGTTAAAGCAAGTTGTTTCGGGTTCTACATTGTCCAGTTAGGTGCTATGTTACCCAAGCGCTTGTTTGGGATGCTTGACACGCCCAAGAGAGCACCTCAAGCGCCTCATAGAGTTTTCTCTTTTGTGGGGGTGGAGAGTAAATTCAAGATTCCCATGTCACTTTTAGTTTTTTATAGCTAAATCTCTAGTATCATTGTTCATGACAAGGACAGGGGAGAAGGGATTATAAATAAAATAATTGAAGGATTTGGGGCTACTATAACAGCGCGGCCCTAATTATGGTCTCTCTCACTCTGTGTGCTTAGACGTGTATGTGTGAAGGACGCCTATTGACTCCAGCTACCTCTGAAGGTATTAACCACACAGCAATCACTCAGATTACTTTAGGTCTAGCATAATTGACGTAGTATCTATTTGTCTCAATTGCTTCAATTTTACTTCGAACAATTTATGTTTTCCCAAGCCTTTTTTGCTTAAGTCTAAACCATGTTTATTTTTTTAACAATATGCAAACCATTTTTATAGTTTAACATTGCCTCCTTTTATAAAACTTTTTTTTAACATAAACTTGAATATCTTCCTAATTCTGCTTTGTCTTGGTTATAGTTTACTACTTGTTCTGAAAAATGGAATAAACGTTAATTTAGCTTCAATCTCCCTTCAGGCTGTTCAGAACCGCCTCGGCCTCTCCTATCACCTTTAAATACTCTAGTTAAAGGCATAACCTAACCGGTATGTTCATCAAAACCATTCACTAAAAGACCTTCCGTCCCTAGATATTACACATCAATAGATCCCCATAGTTATTAAACCTTAAGTCTAGCTATTAGACCCAAAGCATAGAAAGGGATACCCAAGACAAAAGATATCACTTGATCGAATATCCAAAATATGGCATACCATATAATTCAAATATACCAATGGGCACCAGCTCAGTTGGTATGGGCACTTCCCCTTTTAGGGAGAGTGCAGGGTTCAAACCCCAGGAAACCCAAGAGGGAGAAGAGGTCACAAATTAACGCTTCCGGGGCAAACTCATGAGTCCCCTGCGTGCGTGTGTTGTGTTCTTAGGTTAGGGCTTACTTTCCAGTGCATATATATATATATATATATATATATATATATATATATATATATATATATATATATATGAAAAGCTAATTTACTCGCAGGGCATAACTAGCTTAGTTATGTCATGTGGATAATTACTTTATTTACCCTTCATATATGCATAAATAAAGGGTACTTTTTGCCATTTTCAATGAGAAAATAGAGAATCTTTATAATTAAATAGGGATTGATTATTACAAGAGAAAATCTCATAGTATCTATACAAGATTTTCTACTCACCTTGAAAATGACAAAAAAGTGCCCATCATTTATCATGTATGAGTGGGGGTATGGGAAAGCTAATTTACTCCCAAGGCATAACCAGCATAATCATGTTCTATGGAAAATTACATCATTTGCCTTTCATGCATGATAAATGAAAGGCACTTTTTTGTCATTCTCAAGGTGTGTGAGTGGAAAATCTTGTAAATATACTATAAGATTTTCTCTTCTTGTAATAATCAATTCCCTATTTAATTATAAAGATTCTCTATTTTCTTCCATTGAAAATGACAAAAAGTACCCCTCATATATATATATATATAATTCAAATATTGCATTATTTATTATGTAAAGAAAAAGATATGATCGATTATGTCAACCATCCTTCTTTGACAAGGAAAATGTTATCATCGTCAACTGCAATGTCTCTACAATTGAAGAGGGTATGAAATCTATGTAGCTTCAAACATATAGTAGAGCTTATCATGTACATTCCACAAATATGAATTAGTTAAGTAATCCAAAGTCAAAATTTTAAAAGTACAATCTAAACATAAAAATCAGATAAATTCTGTAAGAGGGTTTTAGTCCCAAGTAATTTTAGAAATGAAATATCGTTTTGGCAATTCTTTCTATTCAAAATGCTAGCCATTTGATTGCTAAATCTATGTGCTTTAGGACACTAACATTAATGCTAGACAAATGGACGTGGGCGGTGTGGGTGACCGGTCGGCAGGTGTTTACGGCCAATCGGCCTCGGTGACCGGTCAGTAAGCAGATGGAAGTGTGTCCCGTTGGCGGGTTGTGATTTTGAGATTGATAAATTTTCTAATTTTTGTACTATGACTCGAATGACGAAATTCAAAAAGCTAATTCTAGTAGTTTAAAATGCTAGATTCGACGAAACACTATAAAACAAATAACAATATAATATTTAAAATTCTAGATTTGAATTTGAAAATGATTTGGGACTAACACCTGCTGACCTTCAGCACCCCATAACCAAAACTTCTTTTCAAGTGGCTAAAGTTCAGTAGGCAACCAACAAGGATGAGAAATCAATAACCAACAACCGTAAGAGCTTCACAATTTAAAGGTATGTTCTAGTTATTTCATAACTTGGCGTCGTAACCCAACTTTAACATCATATGTTGAAAAGAACAGTACCTTGATTCGCTCATACTCTTTTATTGCACAACTTTTAGCATCTTCGGTATTTCGTATTGTTTCTTTCAACTCTTCCAGTCTGTTGATTCTCGATTTATCGCCACCAAATATCTTTGTCGATGCAGCCTCGAGCTTTTCGGCCCTTGCATTCAAGGAAGACAAATCCGACATAAGTGTTTGGACAGTCAAGAGAGCACTAGAGCGATCTGAGAATGCACTGTGCACAGCTAGCATCGTCCCCAGGTACTCATGCAAAGTATCCTGACAAAATATATCAGCAATATAGCAAAAGATTAAATACCAACAGAAAGCCTGCTATGGTTGGACTAAAGAGATGTGAATTTTGCAATTATACCAGATGTCTAACTGTGTGGACATTTAATTCTCGATACGATCTACTTGCTCGTACAGCAGCAGTACCTAGGCGCTTAACATCAGCAGCTCGTGTCCTCTGAGAATCATATAGAGCCGCCTCAGTTTCAAACTTTCCCAGTTTAACGAATGCTAACCCTAACTCTCCCATTGTTTCTCCAATATCCTGTTGTGCTTTAACAAGTGCTTCGGCCTACAACAACGAAAGAATCAAGTACTGCCTTGGAACTGGGCAATAATATAGATAAAATAGCAATAAATGAAACAACAGATAACATATAAGCTGATTTAATAATTGTTTTAACAATTTTAACATTTTTCTGGCTTCTTTGCTTTAATGTTGGTGAATAACAGCAACCTAATGATGTAATGCATCACAGCTGACTCTACAATATTAGATATTAGGATTAAAATAATAGAACCTCTTAAAGGAGATTCATAGCAAGAATTGGTATTTAGATGGTCTCAGAGGTTCCCTAAGGGGCCAATTCTTGTAAGGCTCTCAGGTTGTTGTTCCATTGAACCCAGGTAAATTGGCAATATACTTGTTTTTTCACTGAGTAGAAAAGAATTGCCTCATGTGGAAGAAAAAAATAGAGAGATTATCTGTTGCTGGCCCAACTCAATGCAGGAAGAAGGCTATCTTTCCCATTGTACGAATTCTTAGTTGTAATCATTGTTTAATTACATTTAGGGGAAAACGTCGACAGCCCAATGAGTTTAAAGGCAAATCTCAATATTTGTCAATATTAATCTCGAGTCAATGACCCTCTCAAAGGAACTCTTATTAACCTTAAAAATCCCATTCTGTACTTCCTACGCATGCTACCCCTTGGCTAGTCATAAGCACTTATAAGTTATTTAGAAAGATATTTGTACTATAGATAGATTTTTGATATATTTCAGAAGGAAATTAATATCGAAAAAAATTGATTATTAGGATAAGATGGAGTAGAAGAATAGAATGCAATTGGGCTCGGGTAGAAGAAAGTTTGGGAGTGGGGGGTAGAGAGAGAGACTAGGTTCCTATCGTTAGGATTTGGAAATCCGACCTACTTTATAGCCATTAGATCCATTTTGGGATATGTAGTAGCAATAATGTCATGGCCGGAATAAATGAGAAGGATGCTTCATAGTTTTTTACAAATATCCCAAAGTGGATCCGGTCGTTATGCAGTTAACACTTGTTTCCAATTCCTACCGAAAGGATCTCAAAGGATCTCTCCCTCTCTCTCTCTCTCTCTCACAAACACACACACACATTTATATTAGTACTTTGCATGCGCGATGCACATGGAAATAGTTGGTATTGTATTGTTTAAATAAATATTATGTAGTTTAAATGTTAAGCTTGGAGAACAAAGGTCTTGAGATTCTAAAAATTGAAAGATATGGCATGGCTATTGGTGCCTACATGGGGGCAGTTTGAAAATTGAATTTGAATTTTAAAATATTTAAATAGGTTGATGATGTGGATAATTTCATACGAAAAATAGATTAGAAGAATTTTCTCGTTTCTTAAATTCTTTTATTAAAACATAGAGACCATCAATTGATGATATGACCAACACCCTTGGAGTTTGCATTATAAGAGTAGAGATGTGTGTGTGGGGCTGTGTCCATATTTATTATATGTACACATTATATATACATATACATATATACTTGTACAAACATACATTATAGATACATAAATAACCCAATACATGATTTATTTTTGCATGATCGGCACCATTCATCTTGATCTCTATTTTCTGATGTATAAGCATGCCAAGTTTCATGTGATTTGAAAACTTTTTGTCCATGCATTGGCGGTTGCAAAATAAAATGGTTTTCCGACAATATAACATTTTATAACTCTAGATCTTTGTGTAAACGGTATCCAAATCACATGAAAATTTGCATTGGCTTCATAATTAAGAAATTGTGGTTCATAACCATACTTTATACAATGAAGATCAAAATCAAGGAAGCTGATAATGCAAAAAAAATTATATTGGGTTATTTTACATAAGGTGTAACTTAGTTCCACCTCGGGAGTAAATTTTCATTTTCCTATACATACATACATATAGGGAGCCGATCCTATAAATTCAGACCTCGATTTTTCCGTATGATAATTAAAATGTAACCGACAGTTTTCTAATATAAATAGTTAAATTTAGTGTATATATAATTTGATTGTGAGCATCCATCTTTTATTGGCATGTAAATAGTAATAAAGAATGAAACAGCAGTTTTAGTATAAACCTGTTGTAAAGTACAAGGAAATCTTTGTATAGGGAGCTGATCATACAAGGACAAGCCTCAATTTTTCCATACAATAATTAAAATGTAACAGACAATTTTCTAATATAGATAATTGAACTTAGTGTATACAAAGTTTGATTCCGGGAATCCATCTTGCATTGACATGTAAGTAATAATAAAGTCTTTTTTTAGCTCACAACCGTTCTAAACTAAAATATTTTCCAGACCCCTCATAATCGGATTATTTACTTCACGTCCTCCCTAATCCTTAAGTTACTCCTCCAGTGAGTCCAGTCCCCCTTTAACGTTTTTCGTCTCCCCAAAACTCCACTGTTACTCTCATTGTCCCCCCAAAGCGTTCTTACAGTTTCGACTCGAGAATTCCCTCCATCTCTAATATCTCTGCTCTCCTACCATCTTTGCTTCTCTCTCAAATCCATAGCAGGGAATCAAATATCGGTCATATCGGCCGATTAATGACCGATATATCGTTTTAGGACCATAGCGATACGATAACTGATATGATATGCCCGATATATCGACCGATATGATGATATCTCCTGATATATCGACAAGATCCGCCATATGAAGCATCTATCGGATACGTTTTTGATATCTGATATTTAAAAGGTTGATCCATAGTTGATATCATCTAGGGTTCGGATCTTCAAGAAGAAGGCATCGGCAGCAAGATCTGAAGGTAAGCAAGATCCCGCTTCCTTTAATTGTATGTTTTTTCTATTTTTTTGAAAATTTTAAAAAAATCTTCCACTCTAAGGCTTTGATTTGAGTTCTCGAGATTGGGTTAGCCTGTTTTTTCCATCAAGCTAGCAATTTTGCATAATTTTAAGGTTAGGCTTAGGGTTTTAAATTGCTATTGAATGTGTTAATAAAAGCTCTGATTTTTGCTTGTTTTCTTACCAATTTTAGATTGTTGTAAGGATGGGGAGCTTGAAGAGAAATTCATGGTAAATTCGTCAAAATCAACTCAATTCCTCAAACCTTAAATTTTAATTTGGGAGAGACAACCCAATTTAAAACACTAAAATCTACTTGGGGGGGGGAATGGGATAGGGGTTAGATGATTTGGATTTTAAATAAGTCCCACCAAACTATTGTTACCTTCGTAACAGAGTTAAAATGAATAATCCTATAAGGTATCGTTTCTGACAGATAGAAGGGGCTAGATAAAGGGGACTGAAGGAGTAATTTAAGAGATTAGAGGGGACGTTAAGTAAATAGTCCGATTATAAAGGAGAATCGGGAATATATCTCAGATTGGGGGTCATGAGGTAAAAAAATCCAATAAACAAAAGGATGAAAGGATGGGTTTAGTATAGCCCATTAAAAAGTATAACGAAATCTTTAGATTAAATTAGTTTCATTAAGGAGTTATTGACTCTGAAAATAATATTTTCCCTTATTATTTACTCATTTAGTCGAGCGGGTATCTTGCCCATTCGGACATCTACTCGAGAATTTCATCCATCTCTAATAACTCTCTGCTCTCCCACCATCTTTACCCCTTTCAAATCCATAGCACAGAATCAAATATCGGTCATATTGACCGATTAACGACCGATATATTGTTTTAGGACCCTAGCGATACGATAAATCTGATATAATATGCCTGATATATCGGCCGATATGACGATATCTCATGATATATCAACGATATATACTATATGAAGTATCTTTCTGATACGTTTTTGATATCTGATATTTAAAAGCTTGGTCTATAGTCGATATCATCTATGGCGCAGATCTTCAAGAAGAAGGCATCGACAGCAAGATCTGAAGGTAAGTCTATGCTTCCTCTAATTGTATGGTTTTTTATTCTTTTGAAAATTTTTAAAAATCTTTCATTATAAGGCTTTGATTTGGGTTCTGGAGGTTGGGTTACCATATTTTCCCATCAAGTTAGCAATTTTGCATACTTTTAGGGTTAAGCTTAGGGTTTTGAATTGTTGTTGAATGTGTTGATAAAGCTATGATTTTTGCTTATTTTCTCACCAATTTTAGGATGGCTACGACTGTTGTAGGGATGAGGAGCTCGAAGAGGAATTCATGGTGAATTCGTCAAAATCAACTCAATTCCTCATACTCTATATTTAATTTGGGAGACAACCCAATTTAAAACACTAAAATCTACTTGGGGACGAAATTAGGATAGGGGTTGAATGATATGGGTTTAAAATAGCCCTCCGCCTAACCATTATTACCCTCCTAATAGAGTTAAAAGAATATTCCTATAAAATGTGGTTTCTGATGTTAGAAAGGGTTGGAGGAATAACTTAAGAAATTAGGAGGACGTTTAGTAAATAGTCCGATTACAGAGAGAGTCTGGAATATATCTCAGGTTGGAGCCATGAGGTAAAAAACCCAATAACAAAAGAATGAAAGGACAGTTTTAGTATAGTCCATTAAAATGTATAATGAAATTTTTAGATTAAATTAGTTTTATTAAGGAGTTATTAACTCCGAAACCAATATTTTCCCTTATTATCAAATCATTTAGTCAAGCAGGCATCTACCCATTCGGGCATCAACTCAAAAATTCCCTCCATCTCTAATATATCTCTGCTCTGTCATCTTTTCTCCTCTCTCAAATCCATAGCAGGGAATCAAATATCAGTCATATTGTACGATTAACGACTGATATATCGTTTTAGGACCCTAGGGATACGATAAGACTGATATAATATGCCTGATATATCGGTCGATATGACGATATCTCCTGATATAACGACAATATTTGCTATATGAAGCATCTCTGATACATTTTTGATATCTGATATTTAAAAACTTGATCCATAGTCGAAATCTAGGGCTCGGGTCTTCAAGAAGGCATCGGCAGCAAGAGCAAAAGGTAAACAAATCCGCTTCCTCTAATAGTATGTTTTTTTATTCTTTTGAAAATTTTAAAAAATCTTCCACTCTAAGGGCATATTTGGATAGTTAGGATTAAAATTCAGAGAATTCATTTTAGGATTATAATATCTAGGAATGCATATGCATTCCCAAAACAACATTCCTGGAGAAAATTTTAAATCTTATGCATGTTTGATTCAATTTATTATTATTTAAATAATAAAATACATCTTATTTTAATCCATTCAACCTGTCCTCTCATTGTCTGCAACTTATATTTTTCTTCATCTTGAATTTATCTCTTTTTATGAGTACATTTAATTAATCCATGGTTATTTCTCAAAGGAAAACACATCGTCAATGTTCATCGTCTTCAATTTTATATCTTTTTTTCTTTGAAGCCTTGCGCAGTCTCTTCGTTGGTCCTTTCATTGCCGATCATCATCACCGATCATCACTATTAATTTAGCTAACGACTGTAGAAATTTTAATCCGCTATAGTTATTTCTCGAAGGAAACACATCGTCAATATCCACCGCCTTCAATTTTAAATCTCCTTTGCCTTACTCAGTCTTCTCGTTTGTCCCTTCTTGATAGATGATCATCATCACGATCAATTTAGCTAACGGTGTGTAGAAATTTCTTCGAGGAAACAAAAAGAAATGAAGAGACATATTTTTTAGAAAGAGAGAAGTTGAAGATGAGGTTGTGGGCAAATCAAAGTAAAGACTAGAATTTTGAGCAGAAATGAGTAGGGGAAGAGAATGTTCAAGATTTAAAAAATTAGCTCTGGGCTAATTTTTTTAATCCGGTGGATTGAGCTATTTGAAGGCTTTTTTCCGCCGGATCTACCCACAAACAAATCATCCAAACAAGTTAATTTTTAGGATTGCTCCAATCTGGAGGAAAAATGGAATCTGGGCTTTTAATTCAGGAGAATAGCTGTATCCAAACATGCCCTAAGGTTTTGATTTGGGTTCTTGAGATTGGGTTAGCATGTTTTTTCCATCTAGTAATTTTGCATAATTTTAGGTTTAGGCTTAGGGTTTTCAATTGTTGTTGAATGTGTTAAAGCTCTGATTTTTGCTTGTTTTCTCACCAATTTTAAGATGGCTACGATTGTTGTAAGGATGGGGAGCTCAAAGAGGAATTCATGGTGAATTCGTCAAAATGAACTCAATTCCTAAAACCCTATATTTTAATTTAGGAGAGACGGCTCAATTTAAAACACTAAAATCAACTTTGGGCGAAATTGGAATAGGGGTTGGATGAATTGGGTTTAAAATAAGCCCCCACCGAACTATTGTTACCTCCCTAACAGAGTTTAAGGAATATTCCTATAATATGCCGCTTCTGACAATTAGAAAGGGCTGAAGGAGTAACTTAAGAGATTGGGGGGACGTTAAGTAAATAGTCCGATAATAGGGGAGTCGGGAATATACTAAGTTTGGGGGCCATGAGGTAAAAACCTCAATAATAAAAGAATGCAAGGATGGTTTTAGTATAGTCCATTAAAAAGTATAACGAAATGTTTAGATTAAATTAGTTTCATTAAGGAGTTATTGACTCCAAAACCAATATTTTCCTTTATTATTTAATCATTTAGTCAAGCAGGCATCTACCCATTCAAACCACCTAGTTATTCTTGTTCTAAACTTTTTTATGGAATTATCTTATTCTATTTTAGTAAATAATGTAGAGATAATATTGACATATGTGTTGAATAGGGATGACTTGAAGCTTGAAAGCTCAGCTAAGGATCAGCTTGATATATGTCGTTCAAGCTCGTTCTACAATTAAACAAACCGAGCACGGACATGAATTAGAAGCTTAACAAATTAAATGTATGTAATCAAAATAGCTCGAGGCGCGGCGAGAGCTAGTTTAGAGCTCGCTTATGCTCGTTCGATAATATATAAGAATAAAAGCTTGAACAAGTTTTTAAACTCATTTAAATAATCAAACAAACATAAATAAACACAAAGCTCGACTCGTCTAACCACCCTAGTATTGAGTCGTAGTAGATTATGTAGTGCCCAACTAAACTAAGAAATTGAAGTGGTTCCATCTTCTGCAACAGAAAATAACCTTCACAATGCATGATCATAGTGGTTATCTAAATTAACTCATTTGAAGTAAATTAATATATAGATAGGACTAAAATCAGTTAAAATGAATGATTTTTTAATAAATATATTTACCCATGTCATGCATTAATTTATACTTATACTTGTAGCAGATGACCGGTTTGCTTGAAAGCATATTGTTTTTAGATAATTCATAAATTTTTTATAAGCCTGTATAAACGTTTTTATAATTTAAATCAATCCAATGAAACATTGAAAAAACACCAAAAATGAAGGTATGATAAATTTTGCTATGATTAATAAGATAAGTTTGATAGTAGCATGGCTGGTTGATCCAATATAAAAAACTACATATATGTCCATCGTCAAAAAAATGAGATTTATATCATTCGTGAGGGAAAATAATTAGTAAGTATTTTATATTTATTTCTTAATTCTAATACATATTTCGATTATGATTAATTTTAACGAAATAAGTTTAGGAGGTTCATGTCTTTTATAGGCCAATCGATATACCGACTAACAAGAATTTAAAATAATTGAAGACCAATGGATTAATGAAGCAATTGAGCCTCATGGAGAAAAGGTAGAAGAATTTTAAATTTCAATTAATTAATATACTCATAAACTCGTAAATTGTAAAAGAAAACTAAAACACATATAGAGTAAAGGCTAAATGAAGTTGACTAATTTTATTTTAAATGAAAGAGATGGGCATCTCTAAAATTTATTAGATTAAAAAAGAAAATAAATTTTGTAAGAGACTATTTAGTTTGTATAATATATAATATACAAATAAATTCCAAATGATCAAGGAAAGTTTCTTGCATCTATATTAAATTTCAATAAATCAGAATTTTTGCAAACAAAAAGTTTTAGAAGAGGCTAGGCATATGATATTGTTAACTACAATTGCGCCATTCACATATCTTCAAATCATAGTCTTCAAATCATAGTTTTGAAGAATTTAAGAGTGCAACCAAATCAGTCGATGTCATAATAAAACAACAAGAAGATTAATTGGATAGTAATAATTTGATGATCCTTGTTATACAGGTTAGTTTTATCATCAATGTGCATCAATCTCCCTATAGTAAAAATGTCTATCTTAAAATAATGGGAGAAATAAATAAAAAATCATGACCAATAACTTCTGCTTACCTCATATCAAGGTATATGTATAGATTTATAAGTAAATTATGAAATAAAATATGGAGGGAAAATTGAATGGATATGATTCTTATTGTTAAAAATAACTATTGCCCGTTTAATAAGAACCTATATTGCAAAATACGGTGGACTACAAAGCAAACTCCAAAATAGGTTCAAGATCTGGAAATAATAATATAGCATTTTATCGCAAATTTTTTAGATAATGTTACTCCATTCATCATCCATATAAAAGCCATTTTCGTTGTTCATAGAGCAACCATTGTTTCTTTATAATCCTGGATCTAGCCTCATTTTGGTTTGTCTTAAATAGTTACTTAAATAAGTATGTCCCATTATGCTTCTACATAAGTTCACTTATCGGTTTTCGTAGATTTCCCGAGTCCAAATATAGGTTTTTTCCATCATCAAGAAAGGCGGCTCAAATTTCTTATAAATGCATTTGTTTTGTATAAGAGCTTCTTGGATTGTGTTTCTTATATGTTATAACAATATAGCTAATATCACTCATTTCCAGATATTTTCTTAAATGCCAAATATAGAACTTATAGCCAACAAACACCCGGCTTCAACTTATTTTTCTTTTATGCCCATCGCTCATATAATAGTCCAAAAACACTGTACTTTGACTTGTACATTTTTATACAATGAGTTTCTATGAAATATTCATTAACTTTATCATTGTTAAAAAATTGAAGGCCCTTAGGTATTGCTTGATCCCAATAATAAAATTGAAGCCTCTTAGTTATTGCTTAGTTATTGTCTAATGCATTAATAATGGTTCACATTTCCATTTTCGCACTTCTAATAATGAACTCTTTGAATTTTATGGCTTTTGAGGTTTTACTTATGCAAATTATCCCTTCTTTATTCTACAAAAGAACATTAAACATACTCGTATGAGAGATGCCTACACATTCATAGTTCAATAGCTAACCAAAATTGGCATACCACGATCAACCTGCAAACAAAGCGTCCTGAAAAACACCGCATCGTCAAAACTTTAAGGCTATGGCCAAATTTGCAATATGCTTATTTGCTATACAACATAACTCTACCTTTTCTATTTGCGAAATAATTATCGACATCTACACATTTCCTCCAATATGATATAAGCTTGATAGAAATAAATACATCATGTCATGGCTTTTCCGTAGTTATATTTCCTTGGGTAGGCAGGTAGTACATCCAAAAATTTAATTCAAAATTCTGAAGTTATATGTTAGGAATGAGTTAGCTCGAAAATGTTTGGTGCATAAGTAAGCCATTACTTATAGCTATGTGGAAATCCACACTTATAGGTAGAACCTTAGAACTTATCTTTGGATCCACATTTCCTGCTTTTAGCATTACAAAGTCATGTAAAGACAAGCACAAGTAAATAGGCAGAAAATTTATCCCATAGCTTAGATTATAACTTTTTTCAGAAATGGATTTATGAAGCTGGAGCTAAGCAACAACACTCTAGGCAATCCTACAAGTATACCATAACACATTTTGTTAATATTCCAACTTTTAGAATATGATGATACTCACCCATGTATTGAACTAGCCAGGAAGACACAGATTACGAGATAGTTGAAAAGGTCACTTGTAAGATACTTATAATGCATCACTACTTGTAGCATACTCATACCACATCAAATTCATAACTAATCTACTTTCAATTGTACAACTAAGAAATCTGTATATAACTCCATATATGTTCCCATTATTCAACATCCCTTTAGTTTGAACCTAGCTAATATATGATTATGAATAATAGTTAAAACACACTGTATGATAATAAATGCACCACCATGACATAAATAAGCTAGTCCTTTCAATTAAAAGCGTTTTGGAACCAATGTAGAGTTTTGCAAACAAAAGTTTGGGAAATCAAAAGGCAACGAAACCAGGGTTTAGGAAACCGAAGCGATTAGATTTTCCAAACTACGGAGTGAGGTATAAGCTCTACCCTATCTCTAGTTAATTGCCAAACAATTGGTGAAGCAAGGTTGTAAAAAAAGCTAGGCGGAGCTGAGTGATTGGGGCACTGCCTAGCGCCTAGCCGTCTAGGCAATTTTTTTAATTCCAGTTAAAATGGTATTTTATATATATACATATTGAAATTTCAGCAATATATTGGAAAACAACAATATATTTAAATTTCAATAATAGAAACAGAAATATATTGATATTTCAGCATAATAACCAGTAACATGTTGATATTTTAACAGTAAAAATCCGCAAAAATAAAATTTTGAGCTATATAATTAAAAAATTATTCAGAAAATGAGACAAAATTTACTAACTTTTATTTCATTAAATATGGGTTTGGGTCAGGTATGGTGAAAAGAGAACAAACCCAACTCATGATACTCCAAATATGACTAAATTTTATTCTATTGAATGGGTTGGGTCCGCTGAGGCGCCCGCTTAAACGGGTTAGACGGCTTAAGCGCTTATTAAGAGATTAAACCTCTTAATTAAACCGCATAAGGTCGGAGCATCCTATCACCGGTTCCGCCTAGACGGACGCCTATAGCACTTTTTAGAACATTGCAGCAAAGTTCGAAAACCCAACTTGCTAAGCTAGAGTTCGTAAGTACAGTATCAATTTATTTTAGGAGTTGTTTGGTTGCAAGATTGTTAAGAAATGGAGTGCTATTTGCTGCAAAATATACCTAATACATGTTTGAATCGTTTGATTTTCAACATTTCAACAAGATTTTAGAATGAAGCTGAAAAACGCAACAAATTGTTGCAACAATATGCTGCATTTAGTTTGGTTGCACCAAATGTTGCATAACTTAAATTAAGGGTAGGACACCATCCCCTAATTTACCTCCATTGCAAATTTGCAACAAATAGCATTTCCACTTGTGTTATTTGGTGCAACCAAACACAAAGAATGACGTCATACCTGCTGCGACGCATTGCTAAGCTGCATCTCCAAATCCTGCACCCTCTCCTTCCTCTCCAAGAACTCTCTATCCTCCTCCACCACCAACGGCCGCCCCCCTCCCCAATCATTCGCCACCGACTGCTTCAACTCCTTAAAAATCCTCAACAAATCTCTCCCCCCTTTCGCCGGCATCACCGCCTCCTGCAGCCCCACCACTCCTCCACCCCCATCCCCAAACAACTGCATCGGCAACCTCACCGCCCCATCAATCATCCTCGAAGTGACATCCACGCTCTTCTCCAATGGCAACTTCCCCTCCACCGTCAGGAAAACCCTAACCTCCTCGCTCTTCCCAACCACCGGATGTTTCACCAGCTTCAGCAAGTACTTCTCCAGTGCGGACCGCCGCTGCTCCACGAAGTCCTGCTTCTGCATGACCTGGCTTTCGACCAGCGACTTATCGGGCCGAGGCGGGACGAAGAACCCGCGGTAGGCTTCCGCGAGCCGATCCGCAAGGGTTACGAAGTCCCTGAATCGGCGGCGGACGGAGAATCGGCAGCGGTCTCGGGTGGCGGTGGTGATGAGGTAGGAGATGAAGGTGCCGGAGCCGGGGACGAGAGAGGCGGCGGAGGCGGGCTCCTGCAGCTTCTGAGGGTCGGAGACTGTGATCTTGAGGTAGTCGGAGGTCGAGGAGGAAGAAGAAGGGGAGCGGTCGTCGTCGGTGGTGGCCTCGGTGTCGGTGGTGAAGACGACGTCAGCGTAGGAAGGGGGGTCGATGAAGGAGGGGGAGGGGGAGGGGGAGGGGGAGTGAGGCGGCGGCGAGGGGTTGAGGAGGGGATCGGAGCCGTTGGATGAGGGATCGAGAGGGTCCGCTAGGGTTAGGGTTTCCATTTCTGGATCGAACGAGCCCATCATTTTTATTTTATTTTATTTTTTTGTGGGGGTGGGGGGGGAGAAGCGGGGTTGTTGTTGTTGTTTGCTGTAGTGAGATCTGAAGAGAGAGAGAGAGAGAGGAGGAGGAGGAGGAGGAGGAAGCAGGAGGGGAGCGGTGTGATGTGCTGGCGGTGGGGATAGAGAGAGGTACTAGAAAAGTTGTTACAAAGCTTGTTGGTACATCGTGCTCCAGATCATCCAAACTCATCAACTCATATACCTAGATATACATTCACACATGGAAAGCGAACCATGTGCAGACATCATGATTTCCATTGATGCGGCAATTCGTTCTCATGGATCAGCTTGGGGTTTCTTTTGTGTTGATAAGTCGTGTTGATAAGGAGAGTAAACTCCACTTTTTATGCTGGGGCAACATCCCCTCTCCTGATCATGTCATTACCGAAGCCATTGGTATTTTGCAAGCTCTTGGATATACTAATGTGCTGGCTCCTAAATCTATATTAATGCATTAGCTCCTAAATCTATTCATATTCAAAGTATTGCTTACAAAGTTATAGAATTTATCAAATATTTCGCTCTAACTCTCCTTAGAGAATCGCACCAATTATCCATCAATGTCGATGGCTACTCCATGTCAACTCTCAAGTAATGATTGGCTTCATACGGCGTACACAAAACAAAGAGGCTCGTTCATTAGTATCTTCGGCGATTTTCATAAAGTTTTATGGTTTGTGGAATTCTTTCTCTTCGACCCCATCTTTCAAGTACTCTTTGGGTTAATGTACTTGCATTTGCTCATTCTAATAAAATGGTTGTTGATATGGTAGTATGGAATGATTTTATGGAGCTGGTTATTGATGAGATTTCTTACTCTCGTTGCTGTTAAAGTGGTTGTGCAAGTTGTAGTTTTTGAATTCGATAAGATCAAGCTTTGGTTAGAAGATGTTTTACCTTTGCTATAAATATCTATTTAAACATTTATACGATTGTGGATTTTTCGTTGATTAGTATTATAGTTATGCATTTATTTTTTTATTATATCTCCCCATTTACTCTTTCTTGTCTTTAAAGCCGATCATAATTCATTTGGCACGGATATTGATCAAGTATTTAACGCACCGATTCACAATAGAATGCACAAAAAACTACTACCAACATAGGGATATTCATGTTTTAAAACGCATATCACTTGTCAACTTTCAAAAGAACCCATTTGACACAAAACATCAAGCCTTGGTTTAAACAAAATATTTAAATCATAAATCCAGATTTGGAAAATGTTTAATTTCTTTGGAAGCTTTTTATTTTGATTGTAGTTGTATATGAGATTTAATTCCATTAATATCCATTGTTTTTATCCTTTTGGATTAATCAGTTATCCTCGCTCATAAAAATACATACATTCTCGTTTACCTGACATTGGTTTAAAAAATACATATTTAGATCATAAGGAATAATTACATTTTTCGTTAGGGTGAAGAAGGATTTAGAATTGGAACTCAAGTGGAGACCATTATGTTCTACACAAACTCTATTGTACATATATTATGGTGTCCCCTAATGATTGCTTCCAAATGTATTAATATATACATAAATTTCACTTCATTTACCTCTCTAATTTGATGGCAATGTATTCATGTATGTATGGGTACTGCAAGTGTAAGATCGATTCCGATAGTCACCCAAGCAAAAGGCGAGAGGTTGAAGGGGCATAACACTGCACAATCATCAACATGCACCAGTTGTTTTTTTCCGAAATGATATTTTCTTCAAGCACGCGCTAACTTGAAAGTGCGATTTTTTTTGAATTGATCTTTCATATGATCTCTGTTTTGATGACATGTTTCACGTTTGTGATACGACACGTTTCATCTTTGTGAGACAATCTGCTTTTGATCCTTTCCAGCGCTTGCACATAGTATGCATCTTGTTGTTTTCTATGATATAAATCAAACATTATGTTCATTTTATATGATATATGGGATGCTCTTATACCCGATCAACAAATTATGTTATCTTTTGGTAAAGAACACAAATCATGTAATTGTAAGTATAACTTATTAAATTATTCACTAACACATGATCAACAACTTTCCTATTTTTCCGCAATCGGTTTCTTCCAATATGTCATTGAAATTTGTTAAAAAAATAATAAATATCCAAAAGATCAACAAAATACTATTTAATACATGGTTATATAAAATATATCTTAAAGAAAATTATCTCTCTTAAAGAGTTATAAATATGAGAAAATCATGTCTTCAAGAGTTATAAAAGTATGAGAATCATTCTATATGCATGACTAAATATATTAATATATATATCAGAGGGCCATCCTATTCAAATGATATTTTCTACGATGTCTATTGTAAACATTTAAGCAAATGCGGCCATTTTGTTAAAAGTAAGGGTAAATTTTATGACCACAGCAGAACTTTCAGGGATTTTGAGATTGCACCAACGAACCTTAATTAGCAATGTTGTATGAAAATATTAGTTTTGTCAACTCGTTTAAGACAACGCGGATAAATTGAACAATCCAAGAACGACCTTGTACAACGAGTAGCCCAAAATGAAATGGAAATATGACATTTCTTGATGAAAATCCTCCGGCATACCCTCCAAGGAGAGTTCATCGCATTTTTTAAGTTATATGCGCTATCTCAAAAACCTTTGAAGTTCAATAATGCTTTAGCTTTATGAAATATACTCTAAAACTAAATGAATGGACGCCAATTTGGTAAACATATATATTTTGGACCGAAATGAAGATAATCATCCCCACGTTTCATTAAACGAAAATTTAACAAAACTACATGATCAAGTTCAGAGAAATAAAAAGGAAAACAAGGCAAAAAACAAAAGATATGGGTGAAAAAAACAAGAAAACGACTCTTCTCGAAGGAGTCCGCACAACCTCAGCCCCTAACTTGACATGTACCATGTGTTCCTGAGCCTGACCTTACACCTCCCCCAGCGGTGCAGCGCCCGTCCTCTTGAGAAATTATTCGATATGCTGGTTGTAATACATCCGGACAAGATGCGAGAGAGAGGGAAGAGTTGCGGGCAGTCTTGGACAGCCTGTCGGGCCCGCACTTCTATTTCTTTTCTTTCTTGTCCGGATGTATACGGCTGGCACATGGAATAATTTTTTCATCCTCTCGTCCTTAACATGTCCCGCCTTCGGTCTGATGCAATCACCGGTCCGTCTAAAATAATCTTTGCTACAGGGGCCCTAGCCTCTTGCTGGACCATTGTCGAAATAGCAGCTGGCCAAAAAATGACATTCGCTTCTTTTCACTTTTGCATTATTAAGCAATGCAAACCGAGCCTGTTATTCTAATTCAAATCTGATTCAAATAAAAGAAGCAAAAGACACTGTAGTTTGTATGTGTTATGTTCATGTGTTAAGTTAACATCATGAACAAAAGTTTTATGAAGATTCTTACATAATATTAGTTAAAATGATAAAAATTTATGAAGACTTTAGTGGATATTTCAAAATTTGGTCTGAGAAAATTAGTTATGGTTCTTTTACACAGCTTTTCTCAAAATTAGGAGAATTTGTCTTCTTATATCCTATTATGAAAATGAAATTAGCAATTCCCAAATTTCAGTCTTGAAAATCAAATTAGCAGTTTCCAATTAAGAACTCAACCCTTTTGCATTAATTGTAAAAAGAAATGTGTTGGCACTTATTGAACCCTTGCTCAACCATCATGGTCAATCATTTTCACTGGTATCGTAGTGCTCTTAATTTAAGAAGATGTCCATGATGTGAGTCGATGTGCAACACCTCACGAGTTGCGGGAAGGCGGAAATATGAAAAACAATCTTGTTCTTGAAGCATAAATCGACTAACCGAAGATCTTTGCTAAACGATAATTAACAACTACCATAGAAGTTCTAAACTACTATGTAAAGAGATTATATCTAGTGATACGTGTCCTTCGTCTTTACGATCTCTTCGTCCTCCTCGACCTCCTCCAAGTGATAGATGATCCACCCGAGAACCCTAATCCAAGCTCCACCTCAAAACTTGAGGTAACAGTTTCTCTAGTTGCTAATCAAAGGAACTTAGGTCATATAGAGTTAGGTTATGGGATGTTTAGTCTTTTCTAATCCTTGTACTCAACTCATGAATGGTAAGATTAGAGCTTGAAGAAAGAGAGAGCTTGAGGAGAGAGAAGGTGAACTAGAATTATGAAATGAAATTGCTTCTCACTTAATATATCGAGCATAATGAAATATCAATAAAATGAATAATAATAGATTATTCATCATGCTTCATAAATGAATATGAGTGATTCACTATGTGAGTCATTAAGCATTTAATGATACATTAATGACATAGTGAATCACTCATAATGAGTCACAATTACATTAATGACAATGCCACCTTAACCCCTCAAGTCACCATGCTTCTAGAAGCTTCTCGGAAATTACGAGAACGCCCCTCTCATCCGTGAAAACATGGAAAAACTTTAGACTGTATAAATCCAATAACCTGATACTAGAATCTGGCTTAAACCAAAGCCGTCTAGTAAAAACTGTCCGAATGCCGTACGTGCGTTTAAACACGTATTCGTCCTAACCCTTGTCGTAAAACCGTACGACTTCTATATGGTTTCGCCTGGAGTTGGGAAAACTCTGTGTGGGACTCTAAAGACTCGACTACTACGCTGGCAGTGGGTTTAACCACAGACTGCAAGCGGCACTAGCTGTACGTAACGGTCCCCGGGTAGATGTCGATAAGAAGGCCGATGAGGAAACCCATCCGAACTCCTACTAAGCCTATCCGTGACAATATCCGTGCATTCCGGTCTGTTCGTCTAAGAGTATCGCATGTATGGTCTAGGGAGGTGGTAAACGTCAGACCTCTAATAACCGTACAAGTCATGTCGGTATGGCTCTATCACCATCCGAGAATCTACTGATCAATCTATCAGTAATTCTCAATCAGTCCTGGCCAGGGACTTATGGTAATGACCAACCGATCACTGTGCGATATCAACTCCCTATACCGGGAGAGACGAATCCCTAACAGTCACTCACTGCCTCCACGTGGCTCGGGACCGTGCCCAACTAAAACCTGTTTGCACGACTCCTTTGAACCGTGGTAGGGTAGTAATCAAAGCACAGTGGGAACTCACACGAGACAAATGACGACCTTAAGTCAACGGACTATCTGCACACATGTCACCTGAGAACTGCTATCTGACGTTAGGTATAAATACCATCCAGTCAGTTCTCGGCGAGTCCTGTCCGGTGTACTCACACCCAGTGAGTATCTGTATACAATCTTAGGTGCACTCCACCAATGGCCGCGGGACTAATCCATCGCCCCTCCTCAGGATCTAGATATGTATACACCAGTCTACTCCGGAGTATCGATACCCAGTCTCGATACTCCTGCGACCAGGGACATCTAAGGATGTGCCTATTGACTATCCAGCTCCCACCAGTATGACTGCCATCACAACGCCGGTAGTCAGGCAAACACCCTATGGGCTTTATCAACATGTATATATGTATGAATACCATGCAAAATATATCATATGTTAAGATAAAGACAAACCAAATAGCGTACTATTATATTAAGCAAGACTGTCATGTACATACATATCCCTAGTATCCTATACAATGAAGGCCTCTAGGGCATATATATCCAACACATGATGATTGAAATAGTTGGCACGGCTAGAAATTGTTTTTCAAATTTTAACCATTTATTTCATCAAAACCATCCTGCGGTGTACTCGTTGCTTAACCTGGCCAAATCTTCCTTGTTTTACGAATGATCGAGATAAACATAGATAAATAAAATATAAAACCAGAGATAAAAATCAACACAACGAAACACAAAGATTTTTACGTGGAAAACCCAAACGGGAAAAACCACGGGCACAACAGAGATCGTTTTCATTAATTCAGACGAGAGAGTTTACATGGAGAATATAGAATAAACTCTCGCCCTCACAGATCTCTCTTCAAAAGGGAGAAAGGAATCTCATAAATATTAGGGTTGCATTGTGGTGGCCTCTCTTGCGCCAAACCCTAGGCTATTGCCCCATATTTTTAGCCTATACAATAATGCTTAGAGATAATATTGATTTAATTGGGATTTATTTCTAAATAATTAACTAAATCTTATCTCTAAACAAACAAGCAAATATATATTTAAATATAAATATAACAGATTAGTTAAGATTCAGAACATCCCAACAAATCTCCACTTTAGATTGAATCCAATCAGATATGAACCAACCTACCCAAAATCTGGTGCTGCCGATCACTTCTTAGGGCTTTCTCCATTTATCAACTCTATAAAGTTTTCAAATAGAATAACCGTTCATCACTGAATCCATTATCTAACCGTTTAAAAAATATGCACGACACAATTCGATCAGATCTTCATCATAATTAATCTCCAAGCCAAAAACAAAGATGAAGATATTGTGTCAATATAACTTCGAAGACAAACAGATCACACCATGATGTGACAAACCAGATCACAACAGATACGACGCACATGCAGCACACATGGCAACAGAGTCTCGAAGCAAATAACCAGAACTTCGACGACGAAGATCACACTTCAATGTGATAAAAAATCGTACTGAACACGATAAGACATGCACTCCGCATGCCAACAGAGTCTCGAAGTAAATAAACAAAAGCATTTTGAAATACGCATGTTTGAACAATCAGCAAGTCTTAAATGGAATTCTCTCCAGTTGATTTGCTCGAGCTACTAAATCTATTATTAACAGAAGGATGCGAGACACGAACGACAAATATCCAGCTCAGCTCGCATCCGATGAAGAAGATTATACCTCGACAGCAACTTCGGAGACAAAATATGTCACATGATTAATGCGACAATCCAGAGTCACACCCAATGCGATAACAAATGCGGCACTGAAAGGGTAAGATACTCTACCTTCAACCCAAATCCGCATGTGATGATACTCGATATCGGTGATCTCCCAGATCGTGACACGTGGCAGATGACGTGTCCCGAAGTTCGCAAGGAAGGACCAAGAACGACACATCGATAAAATACCCCGGGTCTGCGACCTATAGACGTAGTCGACCTTCTGCGACCGTCCACACTACTCTTGTGCCCGCCTTACAAACCGCTGTTGGCTCACCTCCGAGCCTCCTGCACAATTGCCATCCTCGACCTTCTCAGCTTGTCTCCGGGCTATAGCAGAACTAAGATACCTCGGCCCCCCGCTCGCCCCCGAGCCTCCCGTCGAGCTTATATTCCTTCGTCTCATCGACCGACCAACGGCACCGATCGCAGGCGCATCCGCCTCACCTCCGTGAATCTCGCCATGCACGAGATATCCGCCGGCCACGTCCCGCGTTCCACGCCATCACGATCCCTCATTAACGAGCATGTCTCTCCATTAATGCGGGATCCCGCCTATCACGCGGGCGTGACGCCGGGAGCGTAACGGTCGGCGTGATTCTCACGCCTGCCTACCCGTTGCCACCACTATATAAACCCTTCTTTCAGACGGATCAAGTAAGTCATTCTTTCCCCACTAGGCTGTTACTCTGCTCAAATATCCGGTCTAACTTGATCGTCGGAGGGTCCTTGGTGGTACAACCACCCCGGGACTTCCTTGCAGATAGCTCGGCCTCAACAACCTCAAATCCACTGAGATCCACACGCTTCAGGAGACAACTTCCAACTCAACCTCAGTCGTCCATCATCGCCAACAGCAGATCTACGGAAGGTAATATCTGAAGGAGATCCATACCTCCATCAGCATGGTAACATCTTCTCAAAGTAATAACAAGAATCCACGACTTTAACAGAAGCTGATTTGAACTATAGGTTCTTAAGTGAGGATATCTGCAACGGAAGATGGAGTTTTTCAAATCCGATTTCATCAACGTGTCTGAAATGTCATATGAACGACCAACGCCGTCATAGCCATCTTCAAACGCTACCCATCTCGCAAGCCATAACTAGCGTCGCCACATTGCTATACCATGACACGCGTTCATATGCACTTGTAGCTGTGCCCATGCGCTCCACCGTGCCAACGACTCCAATCTATGATGAATGTTAAACGTGTTGTCATCGATCTCATGCGCTGCCTAAGTATTTTGTTTTTGCATGCGTACATGCACTGAATCTATGTACTCAATCAATAGAATCAATCTTAGCTCTGATACCAATTTGTTATGGCTGATCGAGATAAATATAGATAAATAAAACATAAAACCAGAGATAAGAATCAACACAGCGAAATACAAAGATTTTTACGTAGAAAACCCAAACGGGAGAAACCATGGGCACAACAGAGACCATTTTCATTAATTCATACGAGAAAGTTTACATGGAGAATACAAAATAAATTTACATGGAGAATACAAAATAAACTATCGCCCTCACAGATCTCTCCTCAAAAGAGAGAGATGGCTCTCACAAATATTAAGGCTACATTGTGGTGCCTCTCTTGCTCGTACAATCCAAGCCCTAGGCTATTACTCCATATTTATAGCATATGCAATGATGCTTAAAGATAACATTGATTTAATTAGAATTTATCTCTAAATAACTAACTAAATCTTATCTCTAAAAAAACAAACAAATATATATTTAAATATAATATAACAGATTAGTTAGGATTCAGGACATCCCAACATCCCTGAGGCCCTGTTATTCAATTGGTGCTTTCATATAGAACTGATACTTTTAATACAATGGCTCTTTTTTTAGACTTTCATTAGGATTGGGATTTTTTCTTGGGATTCTAGAACAACTAGAACTGAAATCTAGAACTTTATTGTAACTTCTTACTTATGCATCATCCTTTCATTTAATTTTATTTCTGTCATGAACTATTTAATTTTTATGCTTGCATCCTATTTCAATTTTTATGTGACATCCTGCTTTTTTTATTTACACTATTTTCTAGTAAATTTAATTAATTTGTATTTATGTTTTATTAGTTTATATATAACAATCGGTGGCACTATTTTATAAATAGTTTAAATTAACTATTAGCAGTATAAAGTATATTAATATCATGTTAAACCAAATTAACATTACTAATAATATATTATTCATGACATAATTAAAATTTGTATTATGGAATCTCTACAAGCTCCTGCAGCTACTCCTTGTGTCTGTTAACTTTGTCGATCGTCGTCCTTATTATAATCAACATCAGAAGGTGCAATATTTCGCGGAGCTTTCGTTGGAATATCAAAAATATCGAAATTATCGTTTTAATTCTCCAACGTCAAAAAATTATATAGTCTGATGTTCAGTCGAAAATATTGCAATCTTGAACATATCAATTTTCTCACTTTTCTAATCATTTAAGGATAGTTGAACATATCAATACCCTCATAGATAATGCGATATAGATCCTATCTAGGGATTCCATGATGAGGGCATTGTAAAAGAAGATCCTTGAACCGTTCAAAGAAAATTAACTATTAGCAGTATAAAGAATATTAATATCATGTTAAACCAAATTAACATTACTAATAATATATTATTCATGACATAATTAAAAGTTGTATTATGGAATCTTTACAAGCTCCTGCAGCTACTCCTTGTGTCTGTTAACTTTGTCGATCATCGTCCTTATTATAATCAACATCAGGAGGTGCAATATTTCGCGGAGCTTTCATTGGAATATCAAAAATATCGAAATTATCGTTTTAATTCTCCAACGTCAAAAAATTATATAGTCTGATGTTCAGTCGAAAATATTGCAATCTTGAACATATCAATTTTCTCATTTTTCTAATCATTTAAGGATAGTTGAACATATCAATACCCTCATAGATAATGCGGCACAGATCCCATCTAGAGATTCTGACGAGGGCATTGTAAAAGAAGATCCTTGAACCGTTCAAAACATTTCCAAAATGACTCATTGGGAAGCTGGGTAAACTGATAGATTTCGCTCCGAACACGGGCGGTCTTATGATTGGGATAAAATTTCTTAAGAAATGCTGCAACAAATTCATCCCATTTGGCAATAGAGTGTGCGGTTGTGTTATAAAGCCACTTCTCGGCTAAATCACACAAAGTGAATGGGAGAAAACGTAAACGCACAGCATCCACAGACAGTTGCGACGTGCCAATCATTGCACATACGTTTTCGAATTTGGTGATAACAACGTATGCATCCTCAGACTCGAGACCGTGAAATTTGGGCAACAGTTTGATAAATTGGGGTTTGATTTCAAAATTATCCCTATTGGCTGGTGGAATAGAGAGACAAGTAGGAAGAGGACCACGAATAGGGTAGCATCTCTCTTGGAGAGAAATGCGCGGTGGATTCTGCGCACCTGCGGGTGGTAGTATAGTGGTGAGTATTCCCGCCTGTCACGCGGGTGACCCGGGTTCGATCCCCGACAACGGCGCCATTTGATTGATCGTTTGATTCAATGTTTTGAATAATATAATCACAATCAAAGAATTTATAGCCGCAATCAATAACGGTGTCGATATAGTTCGTTAATGAGAACGGGCCGTCCACTGAGATTCGTGTATTTATTCGTTCTTGCTTTAGTTGAGTCGAATGAAAATAGCAAAGAAAATTCAAGAAAATGTGAATCAAGATTTATTAGATGAAGTATTTTCAAGAAACATCAAGAAAGAGTTTAAGATTTAGAAATCAAGAAAATGTCCAATTTCAATTTTAGTTATCAAGAAAATGAAGAATAGCTTGTAGGATTCGATAGGAATTAGTAGCAATGATGAATACTAATGATGACTTATCTTATCTTTTGATGAATTATAGCTAGAACGATGGTGATGAATGAAGATTAGAGATCTTTTGAAGAAACTAGGGTTTCTCCTTCACTATCCCTTATCTTTTCATTGATCATCATTCAAATCTAGCTTTTAGCAAAGAAAATCATCAATCATTTAATCCTAAATTGCAATGAAATTATCAAGAACGGTGATCTCGTTCCAATTTTGGTCATTGATGATTCTTTTTCCTAAAGTTCATAATTCTCATAAGACTTAAGATTAGTTTAGGATTTCATCACCATTTGATCTTCCTAATTCAATCGAATCCTTTACAAGTGGAGATTTCACTCACGCATCATGAAAATAAAAGAATCAAGAATTATAAATTTCATAATGCAAGAATTTAAAGAAAGCGAGAATCAACAATTTATCACCTTTATTAAATCTACTTCTAATTACACATTCCTTCAATCCGAGGTTACAAGAATTGCTCTCGATCGCTCTCTTGAAGAGGTAACTATTCCGTCGAGATTCGCTTTGCTCGATCTTCGTGAGACTTGGACCTGTCGAGGATCTCGTGCTCTTGATAATGATCGGCTTCACGTAAAGGATCTTGAATGTCTTCGCTCGATAGATTTCTCACGATTCTTGATTTGGATCTTGAATTGATTTGGTTTTGGTTTGTATGCTAGAAATTGACTACCTTCAACAACAACTCAACAACCTTTACAATGTAGCCCTAGGTCCTTTTTTATAGCTCTTCACCAATCTTCCACTAGAAACTAGGTCAATCTTCCCTAAGAAGCTAGGTAGTTGTAGGGAAGCTTCTGGAGTAAGCTAGGTGGTTCGAAGCGTCTTCAACAAGCTAGGAAGTTGTATGAAAGCCTCTGGAAAACTTTGGACCCCGGTGCCCCCAACTCAGCCATGGATCCGATGCGGATCGCCTTGACTCGGCCGCGGTTCCGCGGCCGTTTGATGAGATTGATGCTTCAATTTTCCTGTGTATTCTGGTGTTGGTCTTTGGGACTTTATTTGATATCTGGAATCTTTTTATCTCTTTTGAATCTCTGCCAGATTTTAACTCTTTGACTTACTGTATTTTGTCGGCGAAATTGCGATTCCGATATCTGTCCTGAGGTAGTTTTCTGCACATAATCTTAATGAAGAATGTTGGAGATATAGAATATTATGCGTGGCATGATAAACATACAATTTCCTTAAAAAGACATTGATTATATATATAACACATGGTATTTGATAATTTGCAGACGAACTGGTAATATGTATTATATTTATATCAACTATCCTTAAATGATTAGAAAAGTGAGGAAATTGATATGTTCAAGATTGCAATATTTTCGACTGAACATCTGACACATGTAAAGACCATCTATTTTTGAGTGTTGTATCAAAATCCATGAGGGTATGTGTCACGCCCCGCTTCCCAATAGACGGAAACGGTGATGTGGCAAGCCCGCAACGTATTTACTATGAAAATAAATACGTTAAGCATAATTAAGCAATATAACAATGAACAAGAATGATAAGAGTAATAAAATGAAACAACAACTTTATTTACATTCAACTTTACATACAATTGTTTGACAGTAAAAGATACAATAATAAAAGCAAATGCCTAAACAATGGCATACTGAACGTAAGTGCAGGAAGAACTATTAGTCAGGCTGAGTTGCAAGGTGGTCCAAGTCCTCCTGGCTCGGCTCTACGTCTTTAGAGTCCGGTCCTCCTGACGAACATTCCAAAGAAAGAAAACAGAGAGGAATGTCGTCAGCGAACTAGTGCTCGGTAAGTCCCAAAAGAAGAAAGAGAATATAGTATGTAATGTGAAATGAATAAGTAAACAGATATAAGATAGTTATTATAACGTGGTTATTTGCAGTTTGATAAAAAAGCTATTCATGTATACAAGAGGAGTCCATCTTACCCCGTGGACTATGGTAACATGTAGTACAAGGCCCCGTCATAACCCACGGGACAACGGCACGTGAATTCATGTAGGTGTCTTTTAAGTGACCTCTCGTGCCACGATATACGTTCCGTACCAATTTACCCATTTATCCCCGCGTATTGTATTGTATAGATTAAGATTACAGGTCTTAGCCGAATCTATGGATATAAAGTGTTCAGGTTCATGTTCAGAATGTAATCATGTGTTCATGTAGTCATGTCGAGTTCATGTCACGTTATAACCATGGTTCGGTCAAGTTGAGTCAAGTATACAAATTTGAGGTTGATGTTTGAATTCGAGTATTCAAGTTCATGATCAAGTATTCAAGTTCGTGTTTAATTTTGGACTCTGATTTGAGTTTGGACTCAGATTGAGTCAGACACTTGTGAACGGATTTAACTCTTGGCTTTTTTAAGTTCGGGAGTTATCGGCAACTGCTGCACATGGACGGGAGGATTTATGTCTTTTTCCAAGACAATTGCCATTGATAGCTTTGTTAAGTTGTCTAACCTGAATAGGCAGGCACTCACTTTCTCCTTCTCCCTGGGGCTCAAGAGAATTGATCCTGCTTAAATCTATATTAATCTAGAGTCCTTAATTATTGTTTGTTTATCTCGATGGGGTTTTATGAAAAATATATTACCATTGTTTTAAAAATAATCTCGAGAGTGATCTACAAGTTTTAGGGTTTTCATGGGCATGCATTTTAATTATTGGGTATTTTAATGATAAAAACTTAGCTTTTAAAAGTTTATGGTATTTTATTGAAAACTAGCCCTTTTTGGTAACTTAATGGTATTTTATTAATATTTTAATCTTTCATTTTAGAAAATATAGTTTCATAATATATTGAAAATACGTATTTATAATTTTTATATAATTTTCAAAAATTTAGTTTTGTTTAGAAAAGCCGCATTTCTTAAAAACTGTATTTTATTTCCTTTCGAGATCGAATACTCCGTGAGGAGTTCTGCATCTTGTTCTACTATCTCAAGGATGTGTGATAATCCGCACCATCCATTAGCGGGTCTCTTAACGAGAGTTGTAGAGGCGTATTTGCCAAGAATTACAAAATATCGTTATAAAAGAAACCCGTTTTTAAAAAGATATGGTATTTTATTGTAAAAGCTATTCTTTGAACCAACCATATATATATATGAGAATAATGGAAGAAAGAGGCCATAGGATGGAATTTCCTCCTATAGCGTCGAAAAAGTATGCCCTCCGTCGTAATTTTCGATGATCAGAATCCACCATCTTCATCGTTATCATCTAAGATATGGATACGCCAAATTTCATGTGATTCTACAAATTTTTCACCGTTGATTTAGCAATGTAAAAAGTTCTATTGTCGGTAAACCGTTAATTTTGAACCCACTAATTCAACGGTGAAAAAGTTATAGAATCACATGAAATTTGTTGTACCCATATCTCAGATGATAACGATGAAGATGATGAGTCCCGATCGTCGGAAAACACGATGGAGGGCGTACTTTTTCGACACCATAGGAGGAAATTCCCTCCTATGGCATCTTTTCTCCATTATTCTCTCTCTCTCTCTCTATATATATATATATCGTGCTATTAAACCATAGTGTGCGTGTGGGGTAGGTCGTTACCCCGTGAAGTTTTCATAAAGGTATTGTTTTAACAATTATCAAAAAGAAGTTTATATTAAAATTCAAGGAATTTTAATGAAAAAGTTCGTTTATATTTGTTTCACATGAAAATTTTAGTTAACCTCGAAACTAAAAGTTTGTAATTAAAGTTACAAGTAGGGTGGTAAAATTAATGTGGCTTATGTATAAAGGAAAAGAGAGTTCTAAGTTTTAAAAAGAATGTATCGGAGGTAACTTCACTTTACTGATATATTTTTAGGAGATGAATTGAGATGAAAAGAAAAAGAGATGAGAGTGACTTACGGCTTTGTAATATTAAGAAGAGAGTAAGGAAGAAGGGAGGGGGCTTCGTGGGGTCGCGGATCTCCGGAACGGCTTCGATATTCGATGGAAGAAGCTTGGTTGCCAACTCCACTTGACTCCATTTCCACTTAGGAACTTTTGAGGTGATTTTGCTAGAAATTTTCAGAATAGAGGGGAACTAAGGCATGGGGTGGTATTTAAAGTAAAGAATTAGGATTTGGGAATTAAAATTTTGGATTAAAAAGTATTAAAAGGGTGTTAAATGGTGAATTGAAGAGTCTCTGTTAAGAAGAGTCGAAGAGGTGTGTGTGCAAAGCACGGAGCCATTTGGGCTCATGTTGACTGTCGGCACCGGCCCAATCATGGGTTTGGGTGGTCGGATCTTGAGGCATTATCTCGAGATTTATGCCACGTGGGTATTTGGGCGTGTACACCTCATTGCGCCTGTTTGATTTTTCTGAAACTTTTCATTTCTCCGTGTATTGCACGTGCAACTCTTGGGCTTCCAAAAATTAAAAAGAAAAAATCTAAAAATAATTAAGTCTGATGGGAATCGAACACATAGGCCATATCACAGCAGTGCAGGGGATTTACCAGTGAGCTATAAGTTACTTCTTGTTTTTATTTAACAAAAATAACTTTAACTCTTACACAGGCTATAATACTCTTTTCTGTACAATAATAAGAAAATTCTGTACAGTGATTTCAGTCGTTACAGTATGTCTTGAAAATAGTAATTCTTGCTTTGAAACGTCAAAGATATGTCAAAGATACGTTTGTAATGTACATCTTTATTAATACATAATAAATAACTATAAATCCATCCATATAAATAATAAAAACAATGCCTAAAAATTGTATGATTTAAATAAAAAAATTTCGTACCAAAATAATAACAACAACATTTTTTATGAAAGATGTATAATAAATACATAAGAATTTACATATGCCGGAAAATATTTAATCACATTAGTTTTGTTTATATCAAACAAACAAGAATAACAATTAGATGAACTAATTTTCCATTTAGTATCATATTCTTGGAAATACAATAGATTAGACATAAAAAAATTATGTGCTTTGGATTACAAATCAAACAGAGTACAATGAAAATAAGGTATACAAATTTTCAAATTCTTATGATTTTCGATTATGTAAGTTGAATGTTAGATTTACATTTCTCAAATAAACTTTCTCAAAATTAGGGTTTATTATATTTAAAAAAGAAAGGGTTAATTGCGGATATACCCCATGTTCTACCGGGGGGTCGAGCACTTATACCCCATGAAGTATCATAATAAGCGTTTTTACCCCCTCTGATTAATTTTTTTTCTGATTCCCATTATATCTCTTTCCGTTTCCTCTTCAAGCTTTTAGAACTCATAACCTTAATAATCCGGTGAAAAGAAAATCTTAGCAAAATCGACAAAAGAAAATGATAATAAAATAAAATTGAAAAATACCCATCGTGAATTTTTTTCTCTCATCTTGAAATTAATGGAGATAAGGATTAAAAACATCAAGCTTTTAGATTAAGATTAAAAACTTAAGCACCTTCGAGATAATGAAAAAATGTTTGGAGATGTAATGGAAGAAAAGACAACATCAAGCTTTTAGATTAGGGCTAAAATATTGGTATTTTAAGATTTAATATTGGGTTTTTAGAGTAGAAGAAAAGAAGAAAGGGGTAAAATGTGTATTGGGGAAATATATATTAAGCATATAGGGTATAAGAGTTTATTATAATAGTTTAGGGGGTGTAAGTGCTCAACCTCATATAGTTCAGGGTGTCTATGTGCATTTAAGCCAAAAGAAATTATTAAAAAAAGATACAAAAATGTATTACTTATTCAATTCAATAAACATATTAAAAAGAGATAATCTCTATAAGTTTTAGGAATAGATCTTACGATGTAAAACAAAAAAAAATTTGAAAACGATGTAAATGTTAACTTTTAGGGTTACAAATTTGATCCGATATTTTTTGGCTTGAAGTAGATAAAGAGAGAAATTAGAGAGAGAGAATGAAAGAGAGGGAGAGGCTAAAAAAAAATTACGAGAGAGAGGGAAGATGAGTCTGATTTGATGATCAAGCTCAATAAAAATGGATAGGATAATTTTCAAGGGTGCAGTTGGAAAGTCTTTATATAGTTGAACAAAAATTAAAGCCTTTGACCCATCGGTCCTAGTTCTATTTCCATTCATGACTAACACAAAAAAAGAACTTTTAGTTTCAGTTTCAATTAACTAAAACCATAAGTTTTATCATCCCAATATGTTTTAGTTCCACTGATTAGTTCCGATTGACTAACCCCCCCAAGAATAAAACTCATTACTAAAATCCCCGAACTTTAACTTTCGTTAAACATCATCCCTCTTACCGTTATAATTGATCCAACTGCCCTTAAATTCATAAACAATTAATGTAGGAAGAGAAGGGAAGCTTGGGATAAAGAGGGTTCCGGATCTTTTGCTATTTTTTTCCATGCTTGTGAAATCCTACGGTCGATGTTAGGGTATAATTGGGGGCTCATGCATGGTTGTGTGGGATCAAGAAGATGATCCAACAGCTGGGAGAGGTGCAAAACACCCTGCGCTGAGAGAAAAAGTAGCGGAGGATCCTAATTGATAAAAGAGATGACAGACTATGAAAACTAACTATCACGGGGTGTTGTTTAACAAAAGATAACATGAGGGGAGAGGAGGGGTTGTGATGGGTTTAAACCTTAGGAGTTTTGAGAAGTCGGGTAAACTACATGATAGTTTTGGTGAAATAAGCCAATTTTGATCGAAAGTTTAATTATAGATTTCCTCTTGGCTTTTGTTGTTTATTTTATTTCACATGAAATAAACCATCTGTTTTTTTTAATATACCAACTCCGATAATAATAATTTTCTATTGCATACTTAGTTGTATCAAACTGATCCGATGGGACCTAATCACCTAATCCTATCCGGCCCGGTCCAACCCAAAACCTAGGCATACATGTAGTCCGGTCAATGGGTCTGTTATAGACTCGACCCGAACCCGTTGAAAAAATCTGGGTTAGGTATAGGTCCAATTAGACCCATACCTGATCCGATGCAAACCTATTTAATGACCTAAAAAATGAGTTTGGTCTTGTTCTCATCGGTTCAGACTAAGGCTACTAAACGAGCCGAACTCGAGCAAGCTAGGGTCGGCTCGCCTGATAATTGCTCGACTCGAGTTCGTCTCGAGCCCAGAACTCTTAGCTCGTGTTCGTTAGATAAACGAGTCAAGCTCTTAACGAGCCAACGAGCTCGTAAACGAGCTAACAATTAGCACTCAGATTTGCCATTTGGAGCTCGATTTCTTTAATTCAGAGTAATATTTATTGTTTGGAGCTTGAGGTAAGGGTTGAAGAATGAATCGACCATATAGGGAGTCCAGAGCAGTCGAATGAAGAGGGAATCGAGAGGAGTCTCAACCGAAGGAGAGGTTGTTGCCGCGGCGTGAGAGAGGGGGGAGAAGATTTTTTTGGGGGGATGGGAATTGGGTTTGATGGGGGAGAGAGAGAGAGAAGAAGGGAGAGAGTTAGGTCAGGGATTTAGTATTGGTTACTAGTATTTTGCATGCACGTCTTTATTAAAATAATAGCATGAAGTGAATATTTTCATTCAATGTGGATTTTTTTTCAAAAGTATAAGAATTTTTATAATATTTTTTACTCGTTTATTATTTCAAGGATCGATGTGGATATTTTCGCTATTTTTAACTAAAAGTTTTCAAAGTATCTATTATGTTAACTGAAATTCATTAAAAATCTTTTTAAGCCTTGGCTGTTTAACGCTAATACATATCAACGTGCGTCACACGTGCAAAAACCAGATGGTGTGGACCATCTAAGAACAAAGAATTAATCTAAAATAAAGGTGAGAGTGCCATATGGCGTCCCTACTCTTTGTATTATAATAGTAGAGATTAGGATATAAAGTTATTGGGCTTGGAAAATTTTATTATTAGGTTCGGCTATTAAAACTAAAAACTCATGCACATTGCCAAACAAGCTGAACTCAAGCTGATAGCGAACGAGCTGAGTTAAGATCGAGTTCGGCTCGTTTATTAAACGAGATAGATTTTTATTTCAAGTTTGGTTCATTATCAAACGAACTAAACTTGAACAAGCCATTATCGAATCAAACCCGAGTTGAACTTGATGGAGGTCTTGATCTCCTTCAGATGTTGTCTTCCGTTGATCTGCAGCGAGCGGTGATGGATGGCTGAGATTGGATCTGAGGGTTGTCTCTTTATGCGTATGGATCTCAGTGGGCTTGATTTGGGAGTGAAGTCGAGCTACCTGCAAAGAAGTCCCGGGGTGGTTGTACCACCGTGGACCCTCCGACGATCAAGTTAGTCGAAGTATTTGGGCAGAGTAACGGTCTATTGGGATAAAAAAAATGCCTTACCTGAGTCGTCTGAGAGAGGGGTTTATATAGTGGCAGCCATGGGCTGGCGGGCGCGAGATTCACGCCGGCCGTTACGCCCCCGGGCGTTACGCCTGCGTGAATGGCGGGATCCCCCATTAATGACGAGATACGCTCGTTAATGGGGGAACACGATGGCGTGGAACGCGGGATCGTGGGCGGCGGATATCTCGCGTCTGGAGAGATTCATGGAGCTGTAGTGGAGACGCATGTGATCTGTGCTGTGGGTCGGTCGGTGATACCGAGGAAGCTAAGCTCGGCGGGAGGCTGGGGGACGAGCGGGAGGTCGAGAGAGCTTGGTTCTGTGATAGCTCGGAGGCGAGCTAGGAGGGCTGAAGGAACTTGATTGATCTCAAAAACTATCTATTACCGCAATCAAGAACGGCGTCGCATGTAGCTGGCAGGTGAGTACGGGTCGGTCTACAGGGATGTTGTGAATTTCCTAATCACTCGAACGAGTTAATTCCGATGGGTGTTCGGATTGATTATTAAATCTAAAAACTAAATCTATCTAAAAACTAAATTAATCTAGATCTAAATCTTGCTAGGGTTAGGTTTAGGAATGGTTTGGAAATGTAAATAAATCTCAACGCTTTCTATACCCAAATTAGGATCTAAGAGGAGTTATGGTAATTATTAATAAAGGGGATTAGATCCATTCGGGAAGGTGTTCCTTCCTCTAGGTTCTTGTCCTTCCTTTATCAATCCTTACCCTAACCTCCATGGAAAACGCGCGCAACCGGGCTTTTACACTACGGTATCACCGCTACCTCGAGGGATAGGGTGCCATAGGGCACGGTGTGTGCGTGTATGCATGGAGTCCTATTGAAAAGATATAATGGGCAAGAAAGGGATGGAAGATCTCATCTCTCAAAAGCCTTCCCCAAAGCTAACTCTAAACAATTATCTACGGCAATGAATTAAATCTACCTAGGGCAAAGAATTAAAATCTAAACTAGAGCAATTAAATAAAACTACTTACAGATGGCTCTCTCCAAACATCAACGCAGGTTGTCAGATCTGAATTCATGAATTGAAAAGAGGCACCGATGCTCTCCATAAAGAATTCTGAAATTTATTATTAAAAGGAGGTATAAGAATTTACAATGATTTGGGTTCTATTTATAGGAGATAGAAACCCTAGGTTACAATTGACCCGCATGTCTACAATTACAAATTTGCCCTTAGGTTAACTTTTCAGCGCAGCCACAATATTTTAGTAAAAATTTCACGAACCCCGGGCTTCATACGGCCGCGGAACCGCGGCCTGGGTAGGGTTTGGGCCGCGGTTCCGCGGCCCATTGGTCGGTTCATGTTCTGGGGTTTTGTGGGCTTCTTCTGATAATCTTGGGCTTTCTAATTATTTAGTTCTTTTATCAGTTGAGCTTCTACGTTGGTTCCAGATTTCCAGTGAGTAATTACGGTGGACTTTTAACTGTTCGCTTTGTAATCTTGGACCTTACATTGCCTTGTACTTTGTGAATTTTATGTTTGATGTAGGCTTGATCAAGAGTCTTCTGTTTGTTGGTCAAAGTCCACTTTTGCATCGTCTTTTCATCGATTTCACTGTTTTCGCTCCAAGAACCTGTAACCTGTAATATGTAGCAGACATGCGTCAAAAGCACCTGTTTATTTATAAAAAGAATAAGAATGGGGAATATAATAATGCAATATTATGGTATGAACAAATACCCCCAAACTTATCTTTTGCTCGTCCTCGTGCAAACTTATTTTTTTTATTCTCTACAAAAACCTAACCGCACTTTCGCAGGGAAACGCGATTGCACTGAGCACGTGCAACAAGCCGTTAAATCTCTAGGTATCCCTAGTAGGAGGAGTGTTGTCTCCTGAGGGTTTTCAGCAGATACTACCCACAAAATCCTATCAATTTGGCTTTTTCGACTTTTGTTTTCCAATTAGGTTTTCTAACAAGGAATTCTATTATCGTCGATTCATAAATTATCCACCCATATTCTTCACACTTCCTCATCATTTAACTTAAGATCATACATGTTCTGCAGACCTACTTAGCTTTCGGCATTTCTTAAGTTTTCCTTCTAGGGTTTTATCTCCACTTAGGAATTTCTATCAACTCTACTAAAGATACAAGTTCTATTCTTCACTCCTTTCTCTCATCTAAACTCTAATCACATATCCCTACGTGTGTGTATAAATCACCCCTACACTTGGAAATTCAAATCAAGCAATCATACCCTTATCTATTGTCTAAAGTACTTATTAGTAGGTGAATTTTTAATTGAATTTTGCTTACACATCCTTCATGCGACTGTTAATACTTCTTGAGATACCAACAACCGATTACAAGATATGTTTGCACATTAAAGCGTAATTCCTAGTCTTGCAACACCCAAGGCTTTAGCAGTGACTCCCAAACCAGTTGGTCTAAGGCACTAGGTGATGAAGCACCCTCGCTAAATATTTTTCTATTTTTTGCAGCCTTAAGTAATCACAAAAACTAGTGTTCATTTTTTTTTCTTTATTTATTTTTTTTTTTTATTTTCATTATACTAAGGACTTTAGACAAGAGCATTTCAAGGTCTCTTCTACTATTCCAAGTTTCAAGGTGCGTGATTGTGCAAATTGTAGGGTATACATTTTCAGAATCTAGACTTAAGTTAGGAATTATTTTTCAAACTTATACTCTAATAAGAACATCAATACTTTTCCTTTGTTTCGACTTAGCCCAAGAAGTGAACTCAAAGTTTGCCTATTTCTAAATAAACTACAAAGACATAAACTTTCTACCGTTAAACTTTAAGGAATGTTATTTTTAGGGTTTTTAATTTACTAAGTCTAAGATCTAGTTGTTCCTAACTAGTTAACCTATTTGTCAAACTCAAGTCAAATAAGCCAAAATTGAATACATTAAATTTTATAATTTTTCAAAATTTTTCAATTTTTATGGGTTTTCAAATAAATATGCAAATGCAAAAATATACAAATGAATGCGAAGGAAGAAGACGTACCGAGCATACCCCCAAACTTAAACTTGACAGTGTCCTCACTGTCATGCTGCACCAAGAAGGTTAAAATTTTCGGCACTCCCCTGTTTATTTATTTATAAATTTTTAAATATATTTTTTAATGTTTTGATTTTTTAAAAATTTTTTTATAGAAAAAGAAAACAAAAAAAATATTTAAAAACATTAAAAAATATATAAAAAATTTATAAATAAATAAACAGGGGAGTGCCGAAAATTTTAACCTTCTTGGTACAGCATGACAGTGAGGACACTGTCAAGTTTAAGTTTGGGGGTATGCTCGGTACGTCTTCTTCCTTCGCATTCATTTATATATTTTTGCATTTGCATATTGTCACGCCCCGCTTCCCAAAATACGAAATACGAGGGGTTGACAAGGCCAGCCATGCTCCTCCGGTCAAGGAAATGTCCTGCCGTAGTCACACTTCGGCTTCTAGTTTTACATGGTAAACAGTAAATAATGCGCAGGTAATGAGAAATGCAGTAACTGAACAAAATAATATAAAGAACTGACCTGATGGGAAACAAAAGGGTATAACCCTGGATAGTTAATCAAGATGTCCGTGATGTATGCCTAGTCCCGGTCCAGGCTAAATCCTCTCCTCACACTGAGCATGCATACTCAGGTCGTCAGAGCGACACAATAGCAATATAATATATAAATCCAAGTGATAACTCTAACAGTGATAATAAATATATATAACAGTAAATCAATGACGGTATAGGTATGAACATGCAGTAATCGATGCAGTGGAACAGTAAAAGCAGTAAAATGATATACCAAGTATGTCAACACAGTAAGTATGTATATCGATGCTATCATCCCTATCAGTCTCTAAGTCTCACTGTACAGGTCACTAAGCCTATCGTCAGTCTAAGTGTGAGAATCAACCACTCGCGAGTGTCCTCCACCCAAGGGTAGAACCCAAGGGCAAGGGACCACGGGCCCAACATGTAACTTACGGTAATAATCATGTACCCTGTAAATCTCCATATATCTCCATATATATAAGCCGGCAAGGGACTCCCGAGATTCTGTTGAACTCACACTCAAACTACCCCATACCCCGTGGTCTACATCAAACGCTAACCATAACCTCAAATACTAATCGGTCTGTGACAAGTCTGCGCGAGAACTGGAGGCAGGACCCCCATCAAGCACGTCCCGACTAATATCTAAGATAAATGGCAGTGTCTGGTGCCTTATCTGTGACACCCATGCAAGAGTTTCCATAAGTGTCCCATACCACTTATAGTCACACGTACACGAGTCCCACAGACGTCGACAATGCAATAGAATAATAAGGTTCACTGATTGTGTACAAGTACGTGTCACTTTCACTTAATCACTTATACACGAACACTAACGTACTTGCCACAATCATCACTAATACCTAACACTGGGTAATGCACATTATCACTAGGTTATCAATGCAGTAACGTATGTATGATATGATGCGGAAACATTATGTAAAGTGATTGATACGAATGAGTGTTTTTTTGTAGTTTAACCGCAATCAATAACGGTATCGCGTGTAGCTAGACCGAGATGAGTATGGGTCGTCCTCTGGGAAACGTGGAACCTTTTACTCTTACTTTAGATGTGTTGAGAAAGAGAGGAGGGATAAAGAATTTTATAGAATGGTTTCTAGATCTACGTTAAACAAGAATGTAAAATATAGATCTAGATTATTTTAAAGATGTAGTAAATATAATAAGAAGGCTTGTAGGGTTCGTTAGGATTTAGTAGTTATGGACGATTAATTAAAATTTACCCTTTTTATCCATTAATAGATTTAGAACTAGAACGACGGTGATGCGTGTAGATTAGGGTTTCTTGAGGGAAAAGGAATCCCACTCTTAACCCTTATCTCGACACGGAACTCCGTTCATATCTAGCCTTTACCAAAACAATCATTAATCTAATCTCTAATCGCGGTCGGAACTAGCAAAGAATTGCTAGCGCTCCCGATTAGGATGTTAATGATTCTTTTGATAAAGTTCATAAACTTTATAGGACTTAAAAAGGGTTTAATTATTTTCATCGTCCATTAGCCTACCCTAATCCTACGAACCCTAACAAGCGGAGAATTACTCGCGCATGTTGGGAGAAGAAGATGAAAAGACAGAGAGGGAAAACATAATGTAAAATGCAAAGACAATTTAATAAAATAACTACCTTTATTAATCGACTTGAACAAACTACACTTTAATCCGTAGAAAATGATTACAAACTAGTTGCTTCTCGATCTTTCCTAAGGAGGTAGTCGAACAGTCGATGATCAGCCTGGATGCGTGAGCGTCGGGAGCTTCGTGATCTTTTCGGCTTGATAGCTTTTCCAAGAGGCTCTCGGTGCCCTTTTATAGTGCAAAGCCAGAATCTTATTGTTGAAAACTTGGTAAAATTTAGCTTTGATTCACCCCAAAAAATCTTGCGCTCTAACTCCCTGGAAATGCGGCGGATCCGCGGCCCAAGGGTGGGTTTGGCCACGGATCCGCGCTCAAAGGTGGGGATATCTCGATCAAATTTCTTGGGCTTTCTTCTCATGACATGTGGCAATCCTAGGCACCTTTAGAATTCAGAAATCTTCTCTCGGTTGCTTCCAGACTTGGTCTCCAAGTTTTGATTCTTAATTTGGCAAGTTTTCTTCAACAAATTGATTTGTTTGATAAATTCTGCATAACAACTTGCAAAATTCTGCACAATACTCTCAAATAATATTTAGTAGTCTTAGTTCTACTAGGATTTAGTCAATAGATTTATTTGCATACATTTTCCTACCAAATGATAATTAAAATATATTAACATATGGAAAATGGTGTTTTCACACATAAACCCTCATATGTATAATATATTATAATAAAGTCCTTTTTTAATATGAAAATGGTAGGAAAAATATAATACAAATGTGCAGTTTTATCGACTGAACAAATACCCCCAAACTTATCTTTGATCGTCCCGAACAAACTAGTTTATTTAAGAGGAGAAAAAGAAAGGAGAAAACTAAGCACACTTTCGTAGGCAGACACGATTGCACTGAGCACGTGCAACAAGCCGTTAAACCTCTAGGTGTCCCTAGTAGGAGGAGTGTTGTCTCCTGAGGGTTTTCAGCGGATTACACCCACAAAATCCTATAACAAAAGAAAGATGGTGAAATTTACATATAAAGATAAGAACCATAAAAGAAAGGCCTTGAAAAGAAGAGTTTCCAACTATACTAGCTTTTCAGTTGTCATGAGCCCTGTCTTAATAGTCATGAAAAATGTTAGAAATCACATCATCCCTCAATAAAACATCGTCTTTATTATTCATTCCTACCTTTCTTCCAAACATTGATCATATAACCCCACGTGTGTGAAATGGACATCCCTACACTCGGAGAATTCAATTCAAGCTATCATACTCTTGTCCATCTACCTCGGTACTTTTTAACGTGATGAGTGCTCACACATTTTCATGCGACCGTTAATACTTCTTGAGGTACTAACCAACCGATTACTCATGTGCTTGCTGATTAGGTGATAATATTTTCTTCGTCTTGCACCACCTAAGGCTTAGCAGTGACTCCCAGACCAGTTGACCTTAGGGCACTAGGTGAAGAGGCACCCTCGCTATATTTTTTTTATTGCTGCCTTGGCGATAACAAAACCAGTGTTCATTTTTTTCTTTTCACCATTTTTATATTTTCTTCATTTTTTTTTCATTTCCTTCATACTTTGGCTTTTAGACAAGAGCATTTCAAGGTATCCTCTACTATCCCGAGTTTCAAGACGTGTGTAAGTGCATATTGTAGGGTATCAATATTCAAATGTTTGGCTTCCAGAATAGAAACTATTTTTCAGACTTATTTTTATCCTCAGATTAGTAACTTCCTTCATTTTACTAACCCTTGGGACAACAGCTCATAACTACTTATTACCAGTTCGTGTAAGAAAACTTCTAATTTTCTTGGTTTTCTTAAATTATTCCTATCTTTTGGATATAATTTTTCACTTTTTATTCTTTTGTTATATATAAAAAAAAATATTTTTAATGCCCGGTGTCAAAGATAATTTAGTGAATACAAACCTCCCCCCAAACCTGTTTTCAGCAGTGTCCTCACTGATGTAGCCTTTTGAGAACATGGACCTGTATATTAAGGGAGAGATACAAGGGGTAAAATAATAGTTAAATGAAAAATTCCCCCAAACTTATTCTTTGACACGACAGATATTCAATCAAATCCATTTTTTTACTCACCTCCATTCTTAAAATGAGAAAATGTTATAAAAACATGGAGGTGAGGCGGAGGAATTTAGTTTTGATAAAGCGGCTCCTGAAAAAACAGGAGCTCCTCCGCGGGGTCAGCAGAAAAATACGGTTTTAATCTATGCCCATTTACTTTAAAAATTGAACCGTTTTTCAAATTTTCGACTTCAACTGCCCCGTGCGGGTGTACATACCGCACCACAAAAGGTCCTTTCCAACGAGATTTAAGCTTACCCGGATGAAGATGGAGACGGGAATCGTAAAGGAGGACTTGTTGTCCCGATGTGAAGGTTTTTCTAAAAAGATTTTTATCGTGGAACACTTAAGTCCTATTCTTTACTATCACCGCATTATCGTAAGCTTCATCGCGGAGTTCGCTTAGCTCATTCAATTGCAGCTTCCGATAGCTTCCTGCATGATCAAGATCAAAATTAAGCTCTTTAATAGCCCACATTGCCTTATGTTCAATCTCGACAGGGAGGTGGCATGCCTTCCCAAACACAAGGCGGTATGGAGACATACCAAGATCGGTCTTATAAGCGGTGCGGAATGCCCAAAGAGCATCCGTCAATTTGGTTGACCAATCCTTACGGTTTTTGGAACCGTCTTCTCCAATATCTGTTTGATCTGCCTATTTGAGATCTCAGCCTGCCCGCTTGTTTGGGGGTGATAGGGCGTAGAAAGCTTATGGGTGATTGAATATTTCCGCATCAAGGCCTCGAAAGACCTATTGCAGAAATATGTCCCGTTGTCGCTAATGATAGCGCGAGGGTGTCCGAATCGCGAAAAGATGTTTTCTTTAAAGAACTTAATGACAACTTTATTGTCATTAGTGCGACACGGTATAGCTTCCACCCACTTCGAGACATAATCAACCGCTAACAAGATATATAGATTCCCAAAGGAGTTGGGAAAATAGCCCATAAAATCAATACCCCAAACATCAAATATTTCCACAACCAATATAGGTTGGAGCGGCATCTCATTCCTTCGTGAAATCCGACCCAAATGCTGATATCGCGGACAAGTTTTGCAATGTTCAAATGCATCTTTAAATAATGTTGGTCAATAAAAGCCACATTGCAAAACTTTCTCTGCCGTTTTTCGAGGTCCAAAATGACCGCCGCATGCCTGATCATGACAAAATGATAACACGCTCTTGAATTCATCATTAGGGACACACCTGCGAATGATTTGATCGGAACAATACTTGAATAGATATGGTTCATCCCAGTAAAAATATTTTACTTGAGATAAAAATCGAAGTTTGTCTTGTTTCGACCAATCGCTAGGTATAAGTCCCGTCGCAAGATAGTTCACGATATCCACGAACCAAAGTTCGTAAGATACATTCAAGAGCTGCTCGTCGGGAAATGAGTCATTTATCGACACGGTCACAGTTGGCGAAGAAGTGATGCGTGAAAGATGGTCGGCTACAACGTTTTCACATCCACTCTTGTCTTTGATGACAAGATCAAATTCTTGTAACAATAGGATCCAACGTATTAGCCTGGCCTTCGCATCCTTCTTCGATAAAAGATGTCGTAGGGCGGAGTGATCTGTGTAAACCACAATAGGCGAGCCAATCAAGTAGGGCCTGAATTTCTCTAATACAAATACAACTGCCAAGAGTTCTTTCTCGGTAGTTGTGTAATTTATTTATGCATCATTCAAGGTCCTACTTGCATAGTAAATTACATGTGGCATCTTATCAATATGCTGTCCCAAGACAGCACCAATAGCAAAGTCTGATGCGTCACACATAAGCTCGAACGGGTGGTTCCAATCCGGAGATGATAGAACGGGGGCTGTAGTGAGTGATTCTTTAAGTAATTCAAAAGCAGCCTCACAATCCGAATCGAAGTGAAAAATAGTGTCCTTGGCCAATAGAAAGGTTAAGGGTTTAGCAATTTTGCTAAAGTCCTTAATAAATCTCCTATAAAATCCTGCATGACCAAGGAAGGATCGTATATCTTTGACGCAATTGGGACGAGGGAGGTTTTGAATGACATCTATTTTAGCTTTGTCGACCTCAATGCCTTTATGTGAAATTATATGTCCAAGTACAATACCTTCTTGGACCATAAAATGGCATTTTTCCCAATTCAAAGTCAAGTTCTTATCCTTACAGCGGGTAAGAACAGCGTCAAGATTACGAAGGCAGTCCTCAAAGGAGTCCCCAAAAATGGAGAAATCGTCCATAAAAATTTCCAGAAAATTTTCCACCATATCTGAAAATATCCCCATCATGCACCGCTGAAATGTAGCGGGAGCGTTGCATAACCCAAAGGGCATGCGTCTATAAGCAAAAGTTCTGAAAGGACAAGTAAAAGTGGTTTTATCTTGATCCTTTTCGGCGATGGGGACCTGGTTATAACCAGAGTATCCGTCCAAGAAACAGTAGTATTCGTGTCCCGCTAATCGTTCTAACATCTGGTCAATGAAAGGTAGAGGGAAATAATCTTTCCTCGTCGCGGCATTGAGTTTCCTGTAATCGATACATACGCGCCACCCAGTTTGGGTGCGTGTTTGGATTAACTCATTAGCCTCATTAGTGATGACCGTGATGCCAGACTTTTTAGGGACCACATGAATTGGACTTACCCATTGGCTATCAGATATGGGGTAAATTATTCCACTATCAAGGCACTTGACGATTTCTTTCTTTACCGCCTCCTTCATAACGGGATTTAACCGTCTTTGTGGGTCTCGGGTTGGTTTGGTTTCATCCATCAGATGTATGTGATGTTCAACAATTAAGGGACTAATCCCTTTGATGTCAGCCATTGTCCAACCAAATGCTTCCCGATTCGATCTCAACACTGCCAAAAGTGCATTCTCTTGCTCTAAGGCTAGAGAAGCGGATATAATTACTGGCAAAGTCTCATTCTCTCCTAAATATGCATATTTAAGATGAGAAGGTAGCGGTTTGAGATCAAGAATTGGCGGAGAGATAATAGAAGGTGGGGTAAAGGAATGATATTCGGACTCCCTAAGAGGTTCAAAACTTGCATAAGATATTGACTCGGAAAGTGCTGCTGACTTTTGCAACGAGTCAACGGGTTCAATCTCAAGGTCCGACTCATTGAACATATCCTCACTGTAAAGTGGTGCAAGATCAAACGATGTCTCATTAATGTTGTCGAGAACATCAAAGCAAAGCTCCTCATCCATGCAGCTTTCGGAAGCTATCTCGTGGATGGAACAAACATCTAGCAATTGAGCAGAAGGTTCTGATGGCTGACTTCCTAGCTTGTAAATATTAAGCTCAATTGTCATTTTCCCGAAGGATAAGTTCATAGAACCGTTACGATAATTAATTACAGCGTTAGAAGTTGCTAGGAAGGGTCGACTAAGTATCACCGGGATTTGATTGCGTGGGTTTGCCACAGGTTGTGTATCTAAAACAATAAAGTCCACGGGAAATATGAATTCCCTGACCTTAATTAACACATCCTCTAGTTCGCCCCGTGGTTTGGTGATAGATCGGTCTGCCATTTGGAGAGTACAATGGGCGGGTTTTAACTCTCCAATTCCTAACTGCTCGTATACTGAATAAGGAAGCAAGTTGACGCTAGCGCCTAGATCGAGTAAAGCACGATTTATATTTTTACCCCCAATAGAAATAGAGATTGTAAGACAGCCGGGGTCCTTACGTTTCTTTGGTATTTGTTGGGTAAAAGCTGTGCTAACATTACTCATCATGAAAACCTTTTTAGGCACTTGGGTTTTTCTCTTCCTAGTGCACAAGTCTTTAAGGATTCTTGCATAAGATGGGACTTGTTGAATAGCATCTAGGAGAGGAGTATTCACGCTAACTTGCTTAAACATTTCCACAATCTTCTCCATTTGCGGGTTAGGTCGGTTGGCCCTTAATCGGTTTGGAAATGGAGCTCGATCAATAAGTTTTGGGTCCAACGTTTGTGGAGAAGACTGTGGCGACGGGTTCGATCCCAAAATTGGAGTGGGAATCGACTTAGATAGATTTGGTGAAATGTTTGAGCCTTGGGCAAAACGGAGAATAGGCTCGGACGAAGGTGGGAGACTAGATGAATTAGGGGAAGAAGAAGAAGAAGGGGTATCAAATGTGTCATTATCATCAAATTGCTCACCCACTCGGTTATTCAGCACTCTCCCCGATCTCAACGTAGTAATGGCATTCACATTATGACTTTGTGAATGGCCAGGATTCGGTAGGGGTTGAGATGGGAGTTTCCCTTTCTCTCTCACACTTATTGCGGCGTTTAACTGTACGATTTGGTTTTCTATTGATTTGATACTCTCACCATAGGAGGAGGAGTTTTTCGTTAGGGTATCAATAGAAGACCTCATCTCAGCCGAAATTTGCATGGATTGTTTCATGAACATATCCAAAGTTTGTGCAAGTGAGTTGTCAGTACCGGCCACTTGTGGTGTAGAAATGTTGGCCGGATTTTGAAAATTCTGTGACTGAAAGGGGGGCTGATTCTGTGGGTGTGGTTGCTGTGGAGGAGGTCTTTGATAATTGCTTTGTTGGTTTTGATTTCAAGCAAAGTTAGGATGATTCCTCCATCCTTGATTGTATGTGGAAGAATAAGGGTCGTTTCTAGGTCGCTGCTGAAAAGCAGCATTAGTTTGAAACGATGTATTCATAGGACATTCTTCCGTTAAGTGTGAAGGATCCGAACAGCAACCACAGACAGTCTTGAGAAGCGTGACCTGATTTAGGGAGACTGATGAAAGTTTGTTCTCAATAGAATCAAGTTTCTTCTGCATCGCTGCCATTTCGGCTTTTACTGCGATGGAAACATCGAGCTGGTGAATACCTCCCTTAGTTGTAGGTGGTCTTACGCTTTCCCATTGCAACGTGTGTTCAGCAAGGTCTTCCAGATATTTCCACGCTTCACCATCATCTTTAGACATGAAATTGCATCGACACATTGTTTCAAGCATCTGCTTTGTCGCTGGATTAATGCCCTCATATATAATCCGACATAAATCCCATCTTTGTATTCCGTGATGGAGGCATTGGACAAGCAGATCCTTGAAACGTTCAAAGCACTTCCAAAATGGTTCATTGGGAAGCTGGGTAAACTGGTTGATCTCGCTCCTAATGTGGGCAGTCTTATGATTTGGGTAAAACTTCTTAAGAAATGCTACGACGAATTCGTCCCAATTAGTGATAGAGTGTGCGGCAGTATTGTAAAGCCATTTTTCTGCCAAGTCGCACAGTGTGAATGGGAGAAGACGCAAGCGCATAGCATCTAAAGTCAATTGTGAAGTACCCATCATTGCGCATACGTTTTCGAATTTGGTGATGAAAACGTACGCGTCTTCCGACTCAAGCCCGTGAAATTTGGGCAGCAGGTTGATGTAGTGGGGTTTAATTTCGAAATTATCCCCGTTAGGTGGTGGAAGAGATAGACAAGTAGGAAGGGGACCATGAATATGATAGCATCTCTCTTGGAGAGAGATGCGCCGTGGATTCTGCTCACCTACGGGCGGTGGCAGCGTGGTGTTATAATTAGATGGAGTGCCGTCCATCACGGTCGATGTGGTGTGTGGTGGGGGGAAAAGAAGATGAAGAAGTACCGACTTCGGCGTCGATAGCAGGAACGCGGACAAGACGGGCACTAGGATCCCGTGTCCAGCCGAGCATGCACTAAGCGGGTTTAGTGCAAGTGGCAGCGTGTGTGTGGTTTAAAAATTGGTTTGTTTTTTGAAAAAGTGGGACTCAAGACAAATCACCCTAAGATGCACAAGCAACCCTAGAACTAAGGCCACCTAGGTCCAGTCTCTAGACCGCTCCTAGACTTCCAAAGGACAAGCCGCAGGATAAATCCTCTACCGCCTCCGTACTACCCTTGTAGCCAGGTAAGTGCCAGGTAAGTGGGAAGGAACCACGTCGTGGGCCTAATTAAAAACCACTAGCCTTTGACACACTTGCCTAGGCACTACAAAAATAATGAAGATAAACGATAGATTACCCACGACCTTCCTCTGTCCTTATTGAGCGCGACAGTCCTTAGAGTCTGGTTTAGATATTTTTTAAATTAATGAAGGGTTGATCTATATGCTCAGTTTGTGATTTGTGGGGCTTAGGAAGGGTGATGAAATCCCCACCTAATCTTGATTTGGTCTTTGCCCCTTAAAGTCCGTATTAAATATGCAAAACAAAACCAATCACAAAACTTTTGCAAAAAGATTTTTTTAGCGGCGCAATTTTGCAAAGAATCCTGCAGAAAATAGATTTTATTGGATTTAAAGGAGAGAGAAGGAGTTAAGAAATATACCAGAGAAGTTCGGAACCCTAGATCTCCTGCTTCCTCAAGTCTGTGACTCCAGATCTCCTTGCAAAAATTCACGCATAAATCGTTAAATATGCAATTTTGCAGTTTTGTGTTAATAATGATATGACTCGTCTAAGAAATCAACACAAATAGTAAAAATAAAAAATTACGCACGTATCCCCGGCAACGGCGCCATTTGATTGATACGAATGAGTGTTTTTTGTAGTTTAACCGCAATCAATAACGGTGTCGCGTGTAGCTAGACCGAGATGAGTACGGGTCGTCCTCTGGGAAACGTGGAACCTTTTACTCTTACTTTAGATGTGTTGAGAAAGAGAGGAGGGATAAAGAATTTTATAGAATAGTTTCTAGATCTACGTTAAATAAGAATGTAAAATATAGATCTAGATTATTTTAAAGATGTAGTAAATATAATAAGAAGGCTTGTAGGGTTCGTTAGGATTTAGTAGTTATGGACGATTAATTAAAAGTTACCCTTTTTATCCATTAATAGATTTAGAACTAGAACGACGGTGATGCGTGTAGATTAGGGTTTCTGGAGGGAAAAAGAATCCCACTCTTAACCCTTATCTCGACACGGAACTCCGTTCATATCTAGCCTTTACCAAAACAATCATTAATCTAATCTCTAATCGTGGTCGGAACTAGCAAAGAATTGCTAGCGCACCCGATTAGGATGTTAATGATTCTTTTGATAAAGTTCCTAAACTTTATAGGACTTAAAAAGGGTTTAATTATTTTCATCGTCCATTAGCCTACCCTAATCCTACGAACCCTAACAAGCGGAGAATTACTCACGCATGTTGGGAGAAGAAGATGAAAAGACAGAGAGGGAAAACATAATGTAAAATGCAAAGACAATTAAATAAAATAACCACCTTTATTAATCGACTTGAACAAACTACACTTTAATCCGTAGAAAATGATTACAAACTAGTTGCTTCTCGATCTTTCATAAGGAGGTAGTCGAACAGTCGATGATCAGCCTGGATGCGTGAGCGTCGGGAGCTTCGTGATCTCTTCGGATTGATAGCTTTTCCAAGAGGCTCTCGGTGCCCTTTTATAGTGCAAAGCCAGAATCTTATTGTTGAAAACTTGGTAAAATTTTGCTTTGATTCACCCCAAAAAATCTTGCGCTCTAACTCCCTAGAAATGCGGCGGATCCGCGGCCCAAGGGTGGGTTTGGCCGCGAATCCGCGCTCAAAGGTGGGGATCTTTCGATCAAATTTCTTAGGCTTTCTTCTCGTGACATGTGGCAATCCTAGGCACCTTTAGAATTCAGAAATCTTCTCTCGGTTGCTTCCAGACTTGGTCTCCAAGTTTTGATTCTTAATTTGGCAAGTTTTCTTCAACAAATTGATTTGTTTGATAAATTCTGCATAACAACTTGCAAAATTCTGCACAATACTCTCAAATAATATTTAGTAGCCTTAGTTCTACTAGGATTTAGTCAATAGATTTATTTGCATACATTTTCCTACCAAATGATAATTAAAATATATTAACACATGGAAAATGGTGTTTTCACACATAAACCCTCATATGTATAATATATTATAATAAAGTCCTTTTTTAATATGAAAATGGTAGGAAAAATGTAATACAAATGTGCAGTTTTATCGACTGAACATAAAGCATGATTAAGGTGTCATAAAACAGTATTCTATCACTTGCACGATTTATCATGAATCGTACGTGTACAGTTTAGCGAAACGATGAACAGGGAATAAGTAGTATGTTCAGTTATCTATTCAGCGAATTTGGTTTCACGTCAATCGGGTTTCAAGATCTCTAGTTATGGCCATTTCATGTTAAGCGTTCGCGGCTGGAAATCCGGTTACAGAATCGGAAGTTCGTTTCGCAACGCATTTTAATCTCAGTTGAGATCAGAATTTAGCAATACTACAGTTGAATGAAATCTAGATTTTTCAGTAAGGTTTTTAACGCAATAGACGGATTCTCAATCGCGTCTGTACGTCAGGAGATATACACCGTTCAATACTAGTATGTCAATTCTGATTCTGTTGGGACTGTTATACGTCCCGATCTTTTAAATTACAGGTTAAATAACAAATGATGACGAAACAGGATGAAACTACTTGTGTTGTCTATATAACAGATTCACCTTTAATAAACAGCAGAGTTCCGCAACCTACGAGTTAAGGAAACAAGGTGGTGCTCATTGCGGGACAGCACACAGTAAATAGGGTCGCTCTGGACTGCAGTCCAGAGTCGCACTCCGATCCAAATATTGTCACAGTTTAAGTATAGAAATATTTAGAAACTTGCATAGGGTTATAGTTCGTCGAGTCGGCTTCGATTTGAGCCCTCGAACGCATCATTCCAGTATGTATATAATTTATGGTAATTTTAACGGTTTTCAGGTATAAGAAAATTCCAGTTTTACGAGTAAACTTGGGGGTAGTCGTTTTAGTCGTTAACGGTCATATTTTCCAACGAAATTCATACACTAGATTCACAGCCATACGGGCCAGATTATACAATTGAGTTCCACCAAATTAAATGATGATTTCCATTGAGAACATGCATCGAACAGTTGCGTCGTAATATTTAACAGAAAAGTAAAACATGGGATATACACGATTGTAATTTGTAATTATCATAAAGTAGCATGTAGCAAGTACAGAACTTGCCTGGAGACGTTCTGGCGATACACGACAGCGGCAGCGGCGATTTCTGTAGGTGTTCGATGTAATGCCGGGGCTCGACCGCGACGGCTAGGGATGCAGTGATGGGGTGTCTGGGCTGGAGGTCGCTGGTGCTATCGAGGCCGATGGTGAGGGATTGTAGAGGGAGAGAGATATTGAGAGAGAGATAGAGTTAAAGAGAGAGAAAGAGTTAGAGAGAGAGAGAAAGAGAGAGAGAGCAGGGGAAAGAGAGAGTGTAGAGAGAGATAGAGAGATTGAGAAAGAGAGAGGGAGGGGGTGAGAACAGAGACACAGAGAGAGAGGGAGATCTGGTGGCGACGAGGTGGGTGCTTGGGAAGGAGGTGACAAGCTTGGGGAGAAGCGATGGAAGGGCAGGCGAGGGTGCTCGTGAAAGGAGGCGAAGAGGTTGGTGGTCACCGGAGGAGTCGGGGGGATGCAGGCGAGGCCGCCGGTGAGGCGTGGGTTCTTGTCGGAGACGTGGGTTGTAGGGGTTGAGGCGGTAAAAGAGGGAGGTGGTGTTGTCGGAGAGGGAGACGGAGTGACGGAGAGGGTGAAGGAGACGATGAGATCGGTGGCGGTGGACGCGAGTGACGGCAAGGCAGGCGAGGGCGAGGCGTGGGTCGGGAGTGGGAGCGAGAGGGAAGGAGGAAGGAGAACGAGGGAGAGGGTGTGTACGAGAGGAGAGATAGGGGAGACGGGGGGTCACGCGTCGTGGGGAGTAACGGCGCACGAGCGAGGGCGGAGGAGGCGGATCGCGAGGGACAGGGAGCGGGAAATTAGGAGAGAGCCGTTGGGGAAGATGGAGAAGGTGGGTCGGGTAGGGTGTAACGGGTGCGGGTGAGGGTGAAGTGGGCTGGGTAGGAGGCGCGGGAGCGGGCCGGTGTGAGCTGGGCCAAGGGTTAAGAGGAAAATTTAATGGGGATAAATAAAGGGAGTGGGCCGGGGAAGCTGCGGGCCGGCTTGAACAAAATTTCAAAGAATAAATAATAGAAAGGAATGGGCCGGGGCTGAGAAATAGTTGGGCTGGAAGAAAAAGAAAAAGAAAACGAATTTAAAGGAATGGGCTTGGGGTTTTGGTTTAGGATAAATAATTGGAACTAGGGTTTGGGTTCAATAGGATTTTGAAAACAAATAAATAATTATAAATAAATTTTATATGTTGAAGAGATATACGGATATAGGTGTATATAAAAGAATCGGGTATTACACATATTTATTTGAAAACCCATAAAAATTGAATTTTTTTGAAATTACTCGCTCATTAGTGGAATTATTAAAAACATCATTTTGAGATTTTGCATTTTTAGATCTATTGGATTAATTTCCTACTGCAGTTTTAAGAGATTCTACACTAGAATTAACTAAGAAAAAAGATTAATTAATCTAAGACAAGAATTTAACTATAAACTAAGGCATGAATTAAAAGAACTTACAGAAATGATGCTCTTTAATCCTCAAAAGAATCTGAATTTTTATTTATTGAAAAGAGGCACCGATGCTCTCCATAAAGAATTCTGAAATTTATTATTAAAAGGAGGCATAAGAATTTACAATGATTTGGGTTCTATTTATAGGAGATAGAAACCCTAGGTTACAATTGACCCGCATGTCTACAATTACAAATTTTCCCTTAGGTTAACTTTTCAGCGCAGCCACAATATTTTAGTAAAAATTTCACGAACCCCGGGCTTCATACGGCCGCGGAACCGCGGCCTGGGTAGGGTTTGGGCCGCGGTTCCGCGGCCCATTGGTCGGTTCATGTTCTGGGGTTTTGTGGGCTTCTTCTGATAATCTTGGGCTTTCTGATTATTTAGTTCTTTTATCAATTGGGCTTCTATGTTGGTTCCAGATTTCCAGTGAGTAATTACGGTGGACTTTTAATCGTTCGCTTTGTAATCTTGGACCTTGCATTGCCTTGTACTTTGTGAATTTTATCTTTGATGTAGGCTTAATCAAGAGTCTTCTGTTTGTTGGTCAAAATCCACTTTTGCATCGTCTTTTCATCGATTTCACTGTTTTCGCTCCAAGAACCTGTAACCTGTAATATGTAGCAGACATGCGTCAAAAGCACCGGTTTATTTATAAAAAGAATAAGAATGGGGAATATAATAATGCAATATTATGGTATGAACAGAACTCAGCGTGTGGGAGGGCTCGAAGGCGAGCTAATGGTTGTTTGTAAGGCAAGCTAACGTTCCACCTGTCGCACACGCATTGGGTGCGTCCCGTCGAGCGCGAAGGACACTGGCGGCCCGTCATGTCAGCCAACCAGCGCCGGACACGTGGCCTGGCGCTTCGATGAACATACGCCCGAATCGGTGCTTCCTCTTTAATGCAAGATCTCTTCTCTGATCCGCTGACGTCATCAAGAAAATACAACTAATTGCCCGGAAATCCGCTCCGACGATGTCTTCAAATAAGAACTTGGCCCGGGTGACCGATTAGACCACTCTCGACCTGGCCCATGAATAGGTCGGTCCGAGAGTGGGGGGCTAATGATGATGCTCGGTATTTGTTTATCACAGAAAACTGAATTTTAATACCACTCATTCATTATCTATTTTTTTTGTATATATCGGTACTATTAACCAGTGTCTGTTTAGTAAATACAGATTACAGGTATCCGTTACACAATATTGGAAACACATTCAAAATCACGGATATAACGTTTGTGAGCCGACACTGCAACCGGAACTGCAAACCGATCAATATTTCAAGAGTTTCTTTTTGCAACATGCATGTGTACACACTTTTTATCTAAATGGTCAAATACATAAAAGTGTGTACACTAGCTTGTTGGTACATGGACCTAGAGAGGGGGCTGCCTTGGTGCAAGTAGGCACATGTGAGGTGATGCGTGTTTAATGCAAAAAGATGTGATGTGATTTAAAAAGTATCAAGTTTCCCTCCAAATCCCTGAGTGCAGACCAAGTTCATATAGGCAAATCAAGCAGCACCAATGGACTTGTCGAGAGAACACAAGACCACAGCACCAACACGAGCCAAGTTGCTCGGATTTGGGCTGGCAACATGCCCCATAAATCCGATCTCGCCGGCCCCACTGTGTCCAATTGTCCCCATCTTTCTTCTGTCCCTCCCTTGCAGTCACATCATCTCATTTTTATTACTTGTTTAATTTTATTTTGAGTCTATAAATACATATCAGTGAGCAAGGGATGGGGGGTCTCACATTGTCACACTTTTGATTCACAACTCTTTTTTGTTTTCTTTTGTTCTTGTACATAGCTAGTTTCCCTTGAGTTCTTTGCCTTCTCTTGATCTTGCAAGCTCTTCATTGAGCTTGCAAGTTTAAGTTTTGGTTATTGAACTCAAGCTTGTATCACTTGGACATAATAAAGATCTCATTTTTGCACTTTGGGTTCTTAGTATTTCTCTTGCTTTACTTACTTGCAATTTTAATTCTTGCCCTTTACTTATTTGCTCTTTTAATTCCATGCCATTTACTTACTTGCTTGTTGCTTTATTCTTTTCTTTTATCATTTCTTTTGCACTTTCTTTTGTTGTTTTGATGGTCTGTGAATATTGGTGTTGTTAGGAGAAAGAATGGTTGTGTAAGTTAAGGTTTTCGTTTCTCATTTTCTTTGTCCAATATTTTCCAATTGAACTCCGCCCAAACCTTATGCAAGCACTCCGTTAGGCATCCTACCCTACCAAGGTATCGGTAATCCCTAACCGCGACCGGTTGCATTCGGTTTGGCTGGAGGCGAAAGCTAAGAGACAAAAACGGACTGATAAGGGTCAATAAGCCGAATTTCACTAATACCGTACTTAAGTACCCTAATCCACGTTGTTGCCGATTGCTCTAGCTTCAATAGCCATGTTTGGCACAAAGGATTGAGTACGGACTTCACTAACTTACACTATCCTATCTAATCCTAACAAACGTATACTTTGCATATATACACTTATGTTAGAAACGAACATTCCGACCCGCGCATTAACTCGTGATAACAAGAACGTAGAACGCACCGTCTCTCTGCGGACGACCCGTGTTCATCGTGGCTAGCTACACGCGACGCCGCCCTGATTGCGGTTAACTTTAGATCTTTAAAACACGACACGCGCGAAAGCGCGCTGTCAATCAGGGGTCATGTATTAAACACGTGAATTCTTCTGCTGCACTCTTTAGCAGGATAGAATTAAATTCTATGTGGTAAATATTTTCTTGATCTTTCTCAAAATAGAAAGATCTTCTCTGTTAAACAGAGGACCTTTAGATCAAAGATCCAACGGTGATTATAAAATCACCCACCGATCATCTGATAGAATAAAAATTCTATCTTAGAAAAAGATATTTCCTAATCTTGTTAAGTAAACAAGAAAACTTCTCTGTTAAACAGAGAGCCTTTGGATTAAAAATCCAATGGTAAATAAAATTCACCAAGTGATTCGAGAGATCATTTTGGATTGATCATGATCTCTCAATCAGAGATTTTCTTAACAAATTGATCTTTTCTCTTATCCTATAAATAGAAGGGAAAACATGAAAGAAAAAAAGGAATTTTCCCCACAAGCTTCTGCAAAAAAGAGTACAGCGAGATCTTGAGAGAACAAGAGAATTTAATTCTCAAAATAGAAGACTTTCCTCATTGAAACCAGAGGTAAAAAAAACAGAAATCACATTGTTTCTCCTTTACCTATTTAAGGGTTTAACCCTTCATTTAAGAACTCAGTTCTTTCCCTAGTTAAGATTTGCAGAAACAAATCTCCCCACAAGTTGAGAATTTAATTCTCATCGGAGAGATTTTGCTCTGCAGATTCAAAATCTAGGAGAAAAGAATTAAGTTATAAAAAAAGAGAGGAAAGAAGAAGAACGAGAACATATAGGAATTTAATTCCTTCAAAAATTAGGGTTTAACCATATATATAAAGAACTTAGTTCTTCCATAAAAAACAGTGATGATGGTCCAAGATCTTCAAAACCAGAATCGTTAATACTTAGCACTATTTTGAAGCCTCACGTGTTTCCCACGTGAGTGCTTCAAACGAAAAAAGAGAACAACTAAAACTGCCTTACGTGTTTCCCACGTGAGTGTTAAAGCACCCCAATATCAAAAAAAGGGGCAGTTACGTGTTTTGCACGAGAACATTAGCCATGTGCTTAGCACTTCTGTAAAAGGGGGGAGATAAAACCCAATGGGCAGTGCCCATATTTAGGTGCCTCACATGTGTCACGTGAACGCCACAAAACTCTAGTATTTAACACTAATCTAGTGCCCACGTGAAACGCACGTGAGCACTGTATTCCTCATTGCTTAGCACTGTTGGGTATTTATGGAAGCCCAATCTCAGCCCAAATTGGCTAAGTTTCCTGAGGTTAAACCTCTTTGATTCTAAAACAACCGAGCCCATATTGCTCGTGTTTTCCCAAACTGAACTTAGTCTCAAAAATGACTAGTGGTCTCCCATTGATGATATCCCAAATGATATTCATCTTATATTTCCTAAGATAAATTTAGTCTCAAACATGACTAATATTTCTTAGGTCTACAACAGCCCCCCTTTTCCCCTCAAGTATGTGATTTGGTTTAAGGGTACATCTCTCCACACTTCTGATATATGTCGTTGTAATTCTTCAACATCTTCAGAGAGGTGGCGGGTCCCGACAACCAACAACTCTTTGGTGCACTTCCAAATTGACATGCACACCTCAAATCGGATCGTACCCCAAATTGGGTGCATTCCATATCACCATTGTTCGCTTCGTCACGTAACAAATACACGTGTGCGCAATATGGATAAAGGACCGAGAAGTCCCTAAACTAATATTCGTCTCCAAAATGGTGATAATGGAACGAGATGTCCCTAAACTAAAAAAAGACCGAGAAGTCCCTAAACTAATATTCGTCTCCAAAATGGCGATAATGGACCGAGATGTCCCTAAACTAACGACGGACCGAGAAGTCCCTAAACTAATATTCGTCTCCAAAAGGGCGATAATGGACCGAGATGTCCCTAAACTAACAACGGACCGAAATGTCCCTAAACTAATATTCGCCTCCAAAATGGCGATAATGGACCGAAATATCTCCAAACTAATATTTACCTCCAAAATGGCGATAATGGACCGAAATGTCCCTAAACTAATATTCGCCTCCAAAATGGCGATAATTGACCAAAATGTCCTTAAATTAAAATAATAGAGCCCAAACGCTTTTTTGTTGGATCCTAAATAAAAATGATCCTGAAACCTCGTTAAGTGGATCTTAGTCTCAAATTGGACAAATGTATCCTTAACAAAAACAAATCGAGCCCCAAATGCTCATATACATTTAAGTCGATCTTAATCTCAAAATAGATTAACAGTCCTTAAATAAAAACCCCAAATCTAAAATATACGGATTTGGACTAATTCATGCCCTACGGGCGACAACATAAAATAGTCCCCGTATACAATCCACGGGTAACCAAAATAAAACATACACACGACACGAAGTGAACCTCCGGAGCAGGAGAAAATGGTTATCTCGATGCGGTAACGTAATTAACTGCAGGGGCTTGCGCTTGTAGGGAAGAGCATCCCGACAATCAAAAAACCCCTCACAAACGAGGGGGAATCTGATAAAGTCTGCTACAACGGCTGCATCCGTCCAAACCTCCGATATGCGGTGCCATAAATCAACTTGGTATATTCGGAGAGGTGGACGGATAAATCCAAATAACATCTGCCCCCAGAATTCAGGCCGGACATCCCGATGTCCCGGTCCGTCTTCTGGCGGTGAACAGATTCTATGGTTATCATGATGTGGTAACGTAATTAACTGCAGGGGCTTGCACCTGCAGGGAAGAGCGTCCCCACAATAAAAAACCCTCACAAATGAGGGAGAATATGACAAAGTCTGCTATAATGGCCGCATCCATCCAAACCTCCGATATACGGTGCCAGAAATCAACTTGGTATCTTCGGAGAGGTGGTTGGATAAATCCAAATAGCATCTGCCCCCAGAATTCAGGCCAGGCGTCCCAACGTCCCGGCCCTTCTTCCGGCGGTGAACAGATTCTGGCACGCCCGGTGAGACCTTTTCCCCTTTCCACTCCACACTTCGTGTGTCGTGTTTCGCGAACAAAATCGCGGTTCGCTATGGTTGCCCTTGGATTCGAGACACTAAAATTTGGTGTCTTGTTCCTGTGTAGAAGAAGTGAACATCAATGACTTCCAACTGCACAACTTGCAACGGTAACTCCCGCTCCGCCCCAACTGGAGGAGTGACTTACGGGCCCAATGCGGCCTTCATCTTTTCAATGCCAGTGGGGCGGGTAACTCAAGCTACTACCGGATTGTTCTTCGGGACCATGTTCCCACCAACGAGTTTCAGTGCCTTAGCGCCGCAAGACGAAGCTCCCAAGAAGTCGGTCTTCGATCGACTTGTAACTACAACGGCCCTTCTCAACTGGTCGTCCAAGTCCGATGCCCCAGTCTTTAACAGGCTGAGCCGAAGCCCATACGTCTCAGTCTTCAACAGGCTGAGCCAGAACCAAAGCGGGCCTGTAAAGAAGCCCGTGATTCCTGAAGGGGCTACCCCAAAAAGGACAGCCCTCCCAATTCCTGCTGCAAATGAAGCCGTCAAAAGTGCTTCACCAGTTAGGCCATCGGTCTTTGAGAGGTTGACCATCTCCAATCAAATCTTGCCAAGGACGTTGGTCTTTAACAGGCTGGCAATTGCTGGAGCTCCTCAACAAAACCAGGGGCAAGCCGCAACCGCTTCCGAAACCGAGGCGGTCCCTTCAGCGAGACATGCTCGACGTCGTCATTGGTGCCGGATGAGGAAAGATGGGGGCAACTCCCCTTCTGGACTTATCCTACCAGCTCCTATGGTGGAAGTTGATGCTGCTGTTCCAACTGGGAACATCTTTGAACCGCTGAAGAGGGTGTGCAAAAACTCCCCCACAGCGGTACTAAAGAAATCACCTTCTCCTGTTGAGATCCCTGTGCAGGAAAAGCAGGAGTGTTCCCATCAGTGGCTCTCCTCCCAAATTCACAGAGTCTGGTGAAAAGTCCAGGACTCTGTGATCGACAAAAACCACTCCCGCCGACCGAAGAAATTGAAGGTTCGGCAAAAGAAAGATCATCCCGCCATTATACAACAAGGGGTTTCTTCTACAGAAGTACCTGTCATAACGGCTCCTTCAACTTCAACCTCCCACAAAAGGGTGAGGCTGGAGAACATCCCACCGCCTGCGGCAAATTCCAAAGGCTCTGGACCCAAACATCCCAAGTCTGGGGGGCATCATCGTGCATACGGTCTTCATGGCTTCCGGGAAAGATGAAAGCCGTGCTTCTGTAAGTCATCGACCACAAACTCGGTCATTGACAAAAGCTCAGGAGCAACAACAAAATCTCCAAGAAATGCTGATTAAGATGGCGACACTCACCGGGCAGAAAGAAAGTTCGGATCCAGCAACTGAACAACGTCAAGAGCAGGAGACCGATATAGAGTTCTTATGAAGGGTGATTGAAAAAAAGGACAAGGAGGCCACTGAGCAAGCCACTAACATAAAGCAGATGTCGCTCTTATTCCAGGATATGGTTGGAATGATGATTCAGCCAGAATCTCCAGCCGAAGATCCACCAATAATCATCGAGGATGACAGAGGGGAAACATCAAACCCTCTTCCGGCTTTATCAACAGCTAAGGAGGAAACGATCTCCAAGGCTGTTCTTGATGATTACATCGCTCAACAAATACGACCTCATCAAGCAAATGAAGTGGCATGTTAAACTGCCAGAACTGTGCGACCATATCCAGGCTGATATGACCAAATTAAGTACCTGCCGGGATATACGATCCCCAAGTTTCATGTATACAAGGGGACAGGCAACCAACACCAACACGTCGCGCAGTTCAGAGCTCTGTGCGGCAACATTGGAGGTGACGACAAACTTTTGCTTCACCAGTTCGTTGGTAGCCTGTCAGAGACAGCCTTTGAATGGTACTCGGAGCTCCTAAATGACTCCATAAAGACATTCACAAAGATGAAGCTGCCGTTCACACAGCTGTTCGCTAGTGCAAGAGAGCGCACCCCGATCATGGCTTTAATCAATGCCATGGTAAGGTAGGGAGAAACCTGGGTCCAATACGCGATCCGGTGGCGGAACCTGTGGTCAAAGTGCGAACAACGCATCTGTTGGGGTAAAAATTTACACCCCGGTTGACCAAGACAAAATTCAAAGTCAACCCCAAGCTAGGTGGGCCCAAGCCCAGGTCAAGCGGGCCCATGCCCAAGTCGAGCCCGCAACCAGCCTCCCCATGCCAACAACAAAATCATGTAATAAATAATTTTTATGTAATTGTTTATGCATGAATGTAAACAAAATGGGCACAAAGCTAATATTTTGTAAGCCCATAGCTTATGTGCAAAAATGAAATGGCACATGAGCCATGGGATGGCTAAAATGCCATTTTTGTAAAGCCCAAGGGGCTATATGTAAATATGTAAGCCTATATAAGGCAACATGATGATGAATAAAGCATACACTTTTCATTTTCTCCACAAAAATTTTAGATCTGAGATCTTTTATGCCTCCTGCTCCTTCTCCAAGGTTCTAAACCTTCTCATTTCTTTTGAATTAAATCAAGAGTTTTACTATTTCTTTTCAAAAACTAAGAAGTCTTCCACCACAAAACCCACAAAGGGGAACTTGGATCTACCATTAGATCTCAGAAAGGAGAGATTTTTAGATCTCACATCTCTTGATCTTCAAGATCCGGCCAAACAACAGGAGGAAGAAGAAGAACCCCCTTCATCAGCTTCAAAACATCCTAGGAGTTTAACTCCATACATATATATATAATAAATATTTCCTTTCTGAAGCATAGCTTCTGGTTCTGGGACTAAAAGCCCATTTTTTCCTTGCCGGCGCCCAAGCGTTCAAGCGCCGAGCGCCCACGTGTCGACACGTGGCGCGCTAGCGCTCGAGCGCAAAGCGCCCACGAGCCGACACGTGGCGCGCTAACGCTCGAGCGCAAAGCGCCCACGTGCCGACACGTGGCGCGTTTGCGCTCCAGCGCCCTGCGCTCGAGCGCAAAGCGCCCACGTGCCGACATGTGGCGCGCTTGCGCTCAAGCGCACTGCGCTCGAGCGCAAAGCGCCCACGTGCTGACACGTGGCGCGTTTGCGCTCCAGCGCTCTGTGCCCGAGCGCGCGTGGCGCGCTTGCGCTCAAGCGCACTGCGCCCGAGCGCAAAGCGCCCACGTGCCGACACGTGGCGCGCTTGCGCTCAAGCGCACTGCGCCCGAGCGCAAAGCGCCCACGTGCCGACACGTGGCGCGCTTGCGCTCCTTCGTTCTGCGCCCGAGCGCAAAGCGCCCACGTGCCGACACATGGCGTGCTTGCGCTCCAGCGCCTTGCGCTCAAGCGCAAAGCGCCCACGTGCCGACACGTGGCGTGCTTGCGCTCGAGCGCCCATTGCTGACACGTGGAGTGCTTGCGCCTAAGCGCACAACACCTAAGCGCACAGCGCTCGAGGCGCTGGCCCCCACGCATCCTTTGGATGTCTTTCCCCCCTCTTTTTATGTACATACATATACATATACATATGTATACATATTTGCACACACACGTGCTCCACGACACTGTCCCTGTTAGAAAAAAATTTCTAACGGGGCGCTGCCCCGCACCCCGCAAGGGGGCTGCTAGCCCCCTTGACCCCCAGCCCGTTATCCGGGTAGCGGGACCCCCGTAAAAACTCTGCGTGGCTCCCGATATATCCAGAACCCCCTTTCAAAACACAACACATGCACACCGCACATTGAGTTCGCATGACCAGTTTAACCCGTTAATCGGAGTTTCCCTCGCCCCAAAGGCGAGGGGTAATTGACGGCAGCTTAGTCCGCGGCTGCCGGAGATTCGGATCCCCACAATCAATAAACCCCGGTCTACCCTAGGCAGAGGGAATCTGTAGTACGCCTGACAAGCGCGTGCGTATTCCCATATCAATGGGGTGACGAAAAACACCTTACAGATTCTGGCACGCCCGGTGGGACGCATCTCTCCTCCCATATTTCGGGTTAAACGTTCATGCGAACTCAATCAATTTACATGTCTATATTTATACTAAAATAATGCTCTTTTATGCAGGTTTTCAAGCAATCACTTCTCAACGATGTCTCCAAAGATGAACTCAGCTCCCATCTCATACACGATGAAGATGGATTCCAGGACGGTCCTCCCGGCCAGTCTTGGGCGACAGTGGGAGGAGCCGTTGCTACAGTTCGGCTCTATTCTTTTCATGACAGCTAACGCCATTCCAGCTCCTCAAGCTCCAGCAACAAACAGACCGGTCTCGAAAGGCAGGAGACCAAATTTGGTGATCTCGAAGGCATCCCAAACCAAACGCAAATCGGTGTCTGGACGGCTTTCCATGGCCCCAACTGAGGGCAAAGCCATCGGAACAAAAGAAGTTGCCAGACGTCGTGGGCAAGCCCAGGCGATACCTTCGACGGACATGCGGGCAGATGTCTTCTCAAGCATCCCCATCACTCGGCCTATGGCGGCTTCCCGAAGAGCAGAAGCCTGCCAAGCGCTTAAGGCAGAGAAGCTGAGGCAGAAGCGGCTCAGATATAGAGCCAACAAAAGGGCTAGGGCTCTGGCCATGTTAAAATTTATGAATTTCCAAAGCCCGAATCGCTCCGCGAAACTAGCTGCCAGTGATGAAAGAATGGCTGAATGTGTTATTCACATTGTCTACATGGCCGGACATGAAGAAACGAACCCTCCTCTTCTTCACAGCCATGGTGATGATATGGTTGACGCTACCCAGCATCGGCTCGATCTAAATGATGAAGAGCCCACTCAGGCCGATAACCCAGAGGAGCCCATGGTTCCTACGGAATTGAGCTCAGGCAATAAAGATTACCCGGTTGTCATAGCCGGAACTACAGAACAAGCATTATTCCAATGGCTTCAAAGGCAGTTTCAGGACAGGGATGAGAAGATGGCCGAGGTCTATTCCAAAGTCGACGAGCTGGTAAACGTCGTGGCAGATCTCGCGACCCAAGTCGCCCGATTGCAATTACAGCAGAATCAAATTTTGGCTCATGAGCTAGGGATTGATACCCGGGGGCAGCCAACTGATATCCCTTTCAACCTAAAAGCGGAGCGCCTTCGCGAAAAACGGCCGCAATCAGCCTCCAGTCCCTCCGATACATACGCCGGGGGGGAATCGTCTCTGAAAGAGAAGCTGGAAAAGGTCTATTCCTTCAAGAGGGAAAATGTCCATAAGATATTCAGGGACGCCCTAAGAAACGGTCTACAACTGCCAGAATCAAAAAGACTGCAAGAAGAGAATATGACCGACGACCCAAAATATTGCCCCTATCACAGGGTGATAGGTCATGCCATTGAGGACTGCTTCGTCTTCAAAGATTGGGTCGAAAAGCAATACAAGATGGGAGATTTAGAACTGTCTAAAGGCGTGTTAGCAAACGGTCAAGCTACGATCGCCGATTTCATGTAAATGGAGACCGAAGCCTTTCGGGAACTTAATCCTCCCAGACATGTGCCTCGAGGACCAGCATCAGCAAAGGCACCTACTCCAATGGAGAGAAAGAAGAAGGTATACTCCTTCAGGAGGGATGAAGTCCGCAAAATATTCATGGACGCCTTGAACAACGGTCTGCAACTGCCTGTTCCAAAGAGGCCATAGGAAATGAACATGACCGGCAATCCCATATATTGCCCTTATCATAGAGTGGTGGGTCATACCATCGAAGACTGCTATATTTTCAAAGATTGGGCAGAGGACCAATATAAGCTTGGAAAAACCTCACAATCCTCGGATGTATCGACAAGCCACAGAGCTAGGTCATTAACACAGCTCCGCCAAGATCAAAGTTCAAGGAGCTGGGATAAGCAAAAAGGACCACCACGTCATTAAACTGGGAACACCTGATGACCACCACGTCGTTAAACTGGGAACCGTCGACCTCTAGGTCGTTAAACTGGGAATGTAAAAAAAATGTAAATAAACAAAAAATGTGTAAATAAAAGAAAAATAAAGAAAAGCAGAAATGATGGGGCAACTCGCAAAAAAAAAAATCAGCGAGTAAAAGATAAACATGAAAATAAAGCCGAAATGATGGGGCAACCGCGAATAAATAGCCGAAATGATAGGGCAATCGCGACCTTCGTGATAAGAAAAGCTGAAATGATAGAGCAATCGCGGTAAAACAAAAAAAAAACAACAACAAAAAAACAAAACAACTGGCGAATGATGAGTTGCTCCTGGTACCATATTCCAGTGCAGCGATGCAGACGCCAACAAAAATCCATTTTATCAAAGATCTTCCGGCCCTACGGACAGTCCCCAAATTGACTGCCGTATACAATCCACGGGCTCAAATTATTCTCATCATACCCATGCCCCACCGTAATCACCAGTTACGCGGCTGGTCTCCGCCTTTGGAGTTATGCTCCATTGAGAAGACCCACTCATGTGTCCTCACGATACATGAGGAGGACAAACCTTTGTGGGATCCTTACGACTCACAAAGGAAAAACACACTTAGGAGTCCTCACGACTCCTAAGGAGAAAATACACCTGCGGGATCCTCACGACTTGCAGGGAGAAAATGCTTTTATGGGACCCTCACGGCCCATAAAATTGAAAAGCCTTAGGCGATAGGGACCTAAACCCGTCTCTTAAGCCATCGCTCCGCCAACAAGAGTAGGCAAATGATGAATTGTTCCTAGCACCTCTGCTTTAGTGTTAGCAACGCTGATGCCGGCCCCTACCCCAAAATTCCAAGCTCGCCATCAATAGACCCCTAAGTCTTTAAACTGGAAACAGATGACCTCCAAGTCGTTAAACTGGAAACAGATGACCACCAAGTCGTTAAACTGGAAACAGATGACCTCTAAGTCGTTAAACTGGAAACATTAGACCTCTAAGTCTTTAAACTGGAAATAGAAGACCTCCAAGTCTTTAAACTGGGAACAGATGACCTCCAAGTCGTTAAACTGGAAACAGATGACCTCCAAGTCGTTAAACTGGAAACATATGACCTCTACGTCTTTAAACTGGAAACAACAGACCTCTAAGTCGTTAAACTGGAAACAGCAGACCTCTAAGTCGTTAAACTGGAGACAGATGACCTCTACGTCGTTAAACTGGAGACAGATGACCTCTACGTCGTTAAACTGGAGACAGATGACCACTACGTCGTTAAACTGGAGACAGAAGACCTCTAAGTCTTTAAACTGGAACAGATGACCTCTACGTCATTAAACTGGAAACAGAAGACCTCTAAGTCTTTAAACTGGAAACAGAAGACCTCTAAGTCTTTAAACTGGAAACAGATGACCTCCAAGTCTTTAAACTGGAAACAGATGACCTCTACATCGTTAAACTGGAAACAGATGACCTCCAAGTCGTTAAACTGGAAATAGATGACCTCCAAGTCTTTAAACTGGAAACAGATGACCTCTACGTCGTTAAACTGGAAGCAGATGACCTCCACGTCGTTAAACTGGAAACAGATGACCTCCAAGTCGTTAAACTGGAAACAGATGACCTCCAAGTCGTTAAACTGGAAACAGATGACCTCTAAGTCTCTAAACTGGAAACAGATGACCTCTACGTCGTTAAACTGGAAACAGACGACCTCTACGTCGTTAAACTGGAAACAGACGACCTCTACGTCGTTAAACTGGAAACAGATGACCTCTACGTCTTTAAACTGGAAACAGATGACCTCTAAGTCGTTAAACTAGGGACGAAGGGAAATCCACTCATGTGTCCTCACGATGCATGAGGAGAACAAACCTTTGTGGGATCCTTACGACTCATAAAGGAAAAACACACTTAGGAGTCCTCATGACTCCTAAGGAGAAAATACACCTGCGGGATCCTTATGACTCGTAGGGAGAAAATGCTTTTATGGGACCCTCACGGCCTATAAAATTGAAAAGCCTTAGGTGATAGGGATCTAAACCTGTCTCCTAAGCCATCGCTTCCCAATCCCCAAGTGGCAAATGATGAGTCGCTCCTGGTACCATACTCCAGTGCAGCGATGCAGACGCCAACCAAATTCCAAATCCCATACCCCAACGGCGAATAATGAGTCGCTCCTGGTACCATATTCCAGTGCAGCGATGCAGACGCCAGCAAGGTCCTGAAATTTTTCCGGCCCTACGGTCTGGATCATACATCCTGCAAAACCGTATACAATCCACGGGCGTAAAACGATCTCAATCTCTCCCAAGTCCTACCGGCGAGACCACATTCAAAGTCCCACCGGCAGGGATGATTCAAAAAAAAAGAAAAAAAAGAAGAAGGTATGTCCACAAGAAAAATGGGCACGGATGAAAACCCGAAAGGGCGCAAACTCGTAAAAAAGAGATGAAATGCACTCGCAAAGTCCTCTCGACTTTGTGAGGAGAAAATTCCCGCGTGAGACCCCTACGACTCACAAAGGAGCCACACACTTAGGAGTCCTCACGACTCCTAGGGAGAAAATACACCTACGGGATCCTTACGACCCGTAGGGAGAAAATGCTTTTATGGGACCCTCACGGCCCATAAAATTGAAGAGCCTTATGTGACAGGGATCTAAACCTATCTCCTAAGCCACCAATTCCCAAATCCTCCCGGGGCAAATGATGAGTTGCTCCTGGCATTATTCCAGTGCAGCAATGCAGATGCCAAACAAAAACCAATTCCCAAATCCTCTTGGGGCAATGATGAGTTGCTCCTGGCATTATTCCAGTGCAGCAATGCAGATGCCAAACAAACCAAATCCCAAATCCTCCCGGGGCAAATGATGAGTTGCTCCTGGCATTATTCCAGTGCAGCAATGCAGATGCCAAACAAACCAAATCCCAAATCCTCCCGGGGCAAATGATGAGTTGCTCCTGGCATTATTCTAGTGCAGCAATGCAGATGCCAAACACAAACCAATTCCCAAATCCTCCCGGGGAAAATGATGAGTTGCTCCTGGCATTATTCCAGTGCAGCAATGCAGATGCCAAACAAAAAACCAAATCCAAATCCTCCCGGGGCAAATGATGAGTTGCTCCTGGGATTATTCCAGTGCAGCAATGCAGATGCCAAACAAAAAAAATAATTCCCAAATCCTCTCAAGACAGATGATGATTCGCTCCTGGTACCATATTCCAGTATAGCGATGCTGATGTCAACCCAAATCAAATCAAACCAACAACCTCTATGGCGGAATCATGCCCCGTCCCAGAATTTACCCCGTGTCGAAATCATGCTTCGCCTCAGGCGTATCTGCCTTCCATGTTGGAATTATGCTTCGACTCGGAATCAAACAGCGACACTCCGCGCCGGGGAAAAGTTGATCATCGACACTCTGTGCCACGGAAAAGTCAACCAGCGACACTCCGCGCCGGGGAAAAGTCGATCAGTGACACTCCGTGCCGGGGAAAAGTCAACCCGACACTCCGCGCCGGGGAAAAGTCGATCAGCAACACTTCGTGCCGGGAAAAAGTCAACCCGACACTCCGCGCCGGGGAAAAGTCGATCAGCGACACTCCGTGCCGGGGAAAAGTCGATCAGCGACACTCCGTGCTGGGGAAAAGTCAACCCGACACTCCGCGCCGGGGAAAAGTCGATCAGCGACACTCCGTGCCGGGGAAAAGTCAACCCGACACTCCGCGCCGGGGAAAAGTCGATCAGCGACACTCCGTGCCGGGGAAAAGTCAACCAGCAACACTCCGCGCCGGGGAAAAGTCGATCAGCGACACTCCATGCCGGGGAAAAGTCAACCCGACACTCCGCGCCGGGGAAAAGTCGATCAGCGACACTCCGTGCCGGGGAAAAGTCAACCAGCGACACTCCGTGCCGGGGAAAAGTCAACCAGCGACACTCCGTGCCGGGGAAAAGTCAACCCGACACTCCGCGCCAGGGAAAAGTCGATCAGCGACACTCCGTGCCGGGGAAAAGTTAACCCGACACTCCGCGCCGGGGAAAAGTCGATCAGCGACACTCCATGCCGGGGAAAAGTCAACCAGCGACACTCCGCGCCGGGGAAAAGTCGACACCAGACACTCCGCGCTGGGGAAAAGTCGATCAGCGACACTCCGTGCCGGGGAAAAGTCAACCCGCGATACTCCGCGCCGGGGAAAAATCCATCAGCGACACTCCATGCCGGGGAAAAGTCAACCCGACACTCCGCGCCGGGGAAAAGTCGATCAGCGACACTCCGTGCCGGGGAAAAGTCAACCCGACACTCCGCGCAGGGCAAAAGTCGATCAGCGACACTCCGTGCCGGGGAAAAGTCAACCCGCGACACTCCGCGCCGAGAAAAAGTCGAACAGCGACACTCCGTGCCGGGGAAACATCAAGCAGACACTCCGTGCCGGGGACACGTCAGCAAGCGACACTCTGCATCGGGGAAACGTCCAACACAGACACTCCGTCTTGGGGAAACGTCCAACACAGACACTCCATACCGGGGAAACTTCCAACACAGACACTCCGTACCGGGGAAACGTCCAACACAGACACTCCGTACCGGGGAAACGTCCAATAGCAGACACTCCGTACCGGGGAAACGTCTAACAGCAGACACTCCGTCTCGGGGAAACGTCATCCAGCGACACTCCGTACCGGGGAAATGTCCAACAGTAGACACTCCGTCTCGGGGAAACGTCAACAAGCGACACTCTGCATCGGGGAAACGTCCAACACAGACACTCTGCATCAGGGAAACATCCAACAGCAACACTCTGCATCGGGGAAACGTCCAACACAGACACTCCGCATCAGGGAAACGTCATCCAGCGACACTCCATACCGGGGAAACGTCAACCAGCGACACTCTGCACCGGGGAAATGTCCAATAGCAGACACTCTGTCTCGGGGAAACGTCATCCAGCGACACTCCGTACCGGGGAAACGTCCAACAGCAGACACTCCGTCTTGGGAAAACGTCAACAAGCGACACTCTGCATCGGGGAAACGTCCAACACAGACACTCCGCATCAGGGAAACGTCCAACAGCGACACTCTGCATCGGGGAAACGTCCAACACAGACACTCCGCATCAGGGAAACGTCATCCAGCGACACTCCGTACCGGGGAAACGTCAACCAGCGACACTCCGCATCAGGGAAACGTCCAACACAGACACTCCGCATCGGGGAAACTTCCAACACAGACACTCCGCATCGGGGAAATGTCCAATACAAACACTCCGTACCGGGGAAAAGTCCAACAGCAGATACTCCGCCTCGGGGAAACAACGACCTGCGACACTCCGCGCCGGGGGCACGTCAACGAAATCACTCCGGGCTAGGGAAACGTCTACCACGGACACTCTATCTCGGAGACGCGTCAAGCGCCGACTGTCCATGTCGTAAAAAGGGCAGTACATCCCAAAATGTGGGAACCAAAGCGAGTCGCCTCCACGCAAAAGAAGATCCATTAATTTCATGCACACGACCCACATATGCTGTGTGCATTTATTGATGGGGGGCAATTTGTTGGGGTAAAAATTTACACTCCGGTTGACCAAGTCAAAATCAAAGTCAACCCCAAGCCAGGTGGGCCCAAGCCCAGATCAAGCGGCCCATGCCTAAGTCGAGCCCGCAGCCAGCCTCCCCATGCCAACAACAAAATCATGTAATAAATAATTTTTATGTAATTGTTTATGCATGAATGTAAACAAAATGGGCACAAAGCCAATATTTTGTAAGCCCATGGCTTATGTGCAAAAATGAAATGGCACATGAGCCATGGGATGGCTAAAATGTCATTTTTGTAAAGCCCAAGGAGCTATATGTAAATATGTAAGCCTATATAAGGCAACATGATGATGAATAAAGCATACACTTTTCATTCTCTCCACAAAAATTTTAGATCTGAGATCTTTTGTGCCTCCTGCTCCTTCTCCAAGGTTCTAAACCTTCTCATTTCTTTTGAATTAAATCAAGAGTTTTACTCTTTCTTTTCAAAAACTAAGAAGTCTTCCACCACAAAACCCATAAAGGGGAACTTGGATCTACCATTAGATCTCAGAAAGGAGAGATTTTTAGATCTCACATCTCTTGATCTTCAAGATCCGGCTAAACAACAGGAGGAAGAAGAAGAACCCCCTTCATCAGCTTCAAAACATCCTAGGAGTTTAACTCCATACATATAAATATAATAAATATTTCCTTTCTGAAGCATAGCTTCTGGTTCTGGGACTAAAAGCCCCCTTTTTCCTTGCCGGCGCCCAAGCACTCAAGCGCCGAGCGCCCACGTGTCGACACGTTGCGCGCTAGCGCTCGAGCGCAAATCGCCCACTAGCCAACACATGGCGCGCTAACGCTCGAGTGCAAAGCGCCCACGTGCCGACACGTGGCGCGTTTGCGCTCCAGCGCCCTGCGCTCGAGCGCAAAGCACCCACGTGCCGACACGTGGCACGCTTGCACTCAAGCGCACTGCACTCGAGCGCAAAGCGCCCACGTGCCGACACGTGGCGCGTTTGCGCTCCAGCGCTCTGTGCCCGAGCGCAAAGTGCCTACGTGCCGACACGTGGCGCGCTTGCGCTCAAGCACACTGCGTCCGAGCGCAAAGTGCCCACGTGCCGATACGTGGCGCGCTTGCGCTCCTTCGTTCTGCGCCCGAGCGCAAAGCGCCCACGTGCCGACACGTGGCGTGCTTGCGCTCCAGCGCCTTGCGCTCAAGCGCAAAGCGCCCACGTGCCGACACGTGGCGCGCTTGCGCTCGAGCGCCCAGCGCTCATGCGCAAAGTGCCCACATGCTGACACGTGGAGTGCTTGCGCCTAAGCGCACAGCACCTAAGCGCACAGCGCTCGAGGCGCTGGTCCCCACGCATCCTTTGGATATCTTTCCCCCCTCTTTTTATGTACATACATATACATATACATATGTATACATATTTGCACACACACGTGCTCCACAACACTGTCCCTGTTAGAAAAAAATTTCTAACGGGGTGCTGCCCCGCACCCCGCAAGGGGGCTGCTAGCTTCCTTGACCCCCAGCCCGCTATCCGGGTAGCGGGACCCCCGTAAAAACTCTGCGTGGCTCCCGATATATCCAGAACCCCCTTTCAAAACACAACACACGCACACCACACATTGAGTTCGCATGACCAGTTTAACCCGTTAATCGGAGGTTTCCTCGCCCCAAAGGCGAGGGGTAATTAACGGCAGCTTAGTCCGCGGTTGCCGGAAATTTGGATCCCCACAATCAATAAACCCCGGCCTACCCTAGGCAGGGGGAATCTGTAGTATGCCTGACAAGCGCGCGTGTATTCCTATATCAATGGGGTGATGAAAAACACCTTACAGCATCGAAGAATCCCCTGCCGTGGGCATGTTCATCGGGACCCTAGATCTGCAAACGACCGTGTCCTAGTTCATGACGTTTTTCAAGCCGACGACCTTCCAGGCTCTGATCGATAAGCTGGTTCAAATGGACCAGATGGGCCATGGGCCTTCCTCCTCAAATATGGACCCTCGAAATGCCAAGGTTAAAGGGAAAGCGTCCTTCATCGCCAACACTCAACAACAACCGAGCGACCCAAAACCGGCGGTTCGCCAAAACAATGCACGTCCATGCCTATCCCTCGAAGAAAGGCTAGGGCGCGCTCACTCATTTCCCCGTGATAAGATGAGGAGACTATTTGAGTTGGCAATGCATAACAAACTCATCACATTTACAGACCCACGGCGTCTACCACAACTCGGCGACATCAACAACCCCAACTACTGCTCTTATCACAAAATGGTGAGCCACCCAATTGAGGATTGCTACATCTTCAAGAATTGGGTCAAAGATCAGTATCAACAGGGGAAGTTTGCACTAACTGAGAACGGGAGGGTGAACCCGCTACAGAAGCACACCCAAAAAAGTGGATGCATCAGGGGCATCATGCTCGCTCGTGGAAGAAACTCCATCGGAAATCGTTCTTTCAGCAAAGACCAAAAGAATTCTGATGGATCTACAGGCATATCCAGTAGTCAGGTGGAAAAGCCCACTTGAACCCGAAATCATCGAAGGGATGCTGAAACCGCGTCCCATACCGAATGTTGTCGACAAAGGGCAAAATCCCCAAGTCGAGCCTTTAAAGTCTTCGAAGAAAAAGAAGAAGACCAAGAAACCTGTGCAACCTGTCGAGTATGACGACAACCACACAGATTTACAAAAGTACATTGACGCGCTGGAGGAGTACAACAAGAAGGCGCAGACACCGGTCACCCTCGAAGAGTTTCTCAAGCATATTCTTGAGAACAAGGATAGTGACAACGATGAGGAAAATGACTCATCAGAAGAAACCGAAGACTATGTAGCAAGTTGCCACATGGTCTCCCATTCGTCGTTAAATGGCGAAGAAGCTTCATCAACGTCAAAAAACAATGTAGAGGAACTGGGGGAAGATACAACGCTAAAATCCCCGGAATTGCCAGAAGAAGACCAGATCGATAGGCTGTTAAACGAAGCATTTTGAAAAAAGCAAAGCTGGCCGAGAACGCGAAACAGCCATATACAAAGGCTAAGCGTCAGCGTCAGGATGAAGAAGCTACGGCAAGGTGGAGTCGTAAAGTACTCCAACCAAACCAAGGCATACCTGCGACAAATAAGAGCACGATCAAGGCAGAGAAGCGGTTCGCCAAAGCCCTGTCAATGGGAATGAAGCAGCCACCTCTGGTAGGAAACACTCCCGGGGTCATACGCCTCGACGGAGAGGATTCATATCCAAACTACTGCCTATATCATTGGAGGATTATCCACCCTACCGAAGAATGCAGTGCCTTCAAGAAGTGGTGGCAATGATATGTTGCCTATCAAAAACACTTCAATAGGATGAAGCGCGAAGCTCGTCGACTGCAAAAAAGTGCAGCAAGTGCGCGAGAGAAAACGACTGGCAATTGCTATATGGTTGATACCAGTTCAGAAAGGGATAAACCCCAGGTTTTTACCTTCGGGAGTGACTCTGAGGACGAAATGACCCTCAGCCCTCTTTTCAAAGACTCCGCCTCCGAAAAAGAAGATGGGGAGAAGAACTGTGGGAACATTCAGCTGCGTAACCGCATGCTGCCTAAAAAGAATCTCGGACCTACAAACAAAGGTTCGAGCCAAAGAGACAAAGAGAAAGAAAAAATCCTTGAGGAAATCACCCTCGATGATGGAGTCATCAAAGAGCACGCAGCCAGGGACCTGCCTAAGAAAAACAAGGTGGATTACAATGTCTTAGCACATCTGAGGAAAATGCCCTCACAATTGAGCATACTGGATGCTCTCCTCCTGTCCAAAGAGGCACGAGATTCTCTAATCAAGGCATTACAAGAGCCTGATCAGTTCCAAGCTTTCTTCGCAGAAGAGAAGATGAAGGACGAGCTGGCAGAGGTTCACACAGCTGACATTACATTCAGCGATGAGGATCTCCTCCTCGGAACGTGTGAGCATAATCGCTCGTTATACGTCACAGGGTACTGCCACGACATCAAGATAGGCAAAATCCTTATCGACAACGGATCCTCCGTCAACCTTCTCAACGTGAAAGTATTGAAGGAGATTTGCATGAACGTTCAGCAATTGGTTCGGGACAAAATTACCATCTCCGGGTTCGACTCACAGTCGTCACGGACGCTTAGGTCCGTAATTCTGACGTTACGCTTTGGGTTGCTCATCACTGATATTAAATTTCACGTCATTGATGCCAAGACTTGCTACAACGCTTTGCTCGGCAGGCCCTGGCTGCATGATTACAATGTCATCCCTTCTACACAACATCAATGTATGAAGTATTTCAAAGATGGCTCGGAATACACCGTCACAGGAGAGTTAAACCCGTTCTCCGTAAACGAGGTTAAAAAGTATGAAGACGCAAAGTACTTCTTACCAGACTTCGAAGATACGGAGAGGTGTCATAAGTCGGAGGATAAACGGAAGTCCGTTGCCACCATCCTGATCTTTGGGAGCGACACCGAGGAAGATGAAGAAATAGTCTACTCAGGGCAATCCCAAAACAACAGGTCCGGACCATCGACCCCTATTCTGGTCTTTGGCAACAACTCTGAGGACGAAGCTAACGCAGTGTTCTCCATCCGCCCGTCAGTGCAAACTCTCGATGAAGCAGATCAGAGCCTGCAAATCACAATGGCACCTCGGCATTACAAGGAACTTGATGCGCTTGATACATACAGCGTACATGAACTATGAACTTTCTACGTGCCTCCCAGGCGAAGAGGTGAAAAGGCGATCCTCTTCTACCAATCTACGGAGACCAGAGTAGAGAAAGAAATCTGGCATGGTGCCGATTTTGCACTCGACAGGCTTCAACCAATTCGTCTGCCAAGATACTACGCGGAGGGATTGAAAAGGCTGTTAAAATGCCAAGGTGTACCCTTTGAACAAACTGTTCGGCAAGCCCACTTCTACAAAAAGATTTGGGATATCCTTAGGAGCCAGCAAAAGATGCCCAACGAAAAGTTGGAAACAATCGGGCTCGGATACGTTTGGTCCAAGAAACGAGAACGATTCTACAACTGCTACGTTATAAACAGCTCTGGTGAAGAAGAGAACGCTCTTCCAAATAGCCGTGACGTTGAAACAGAGTAAAATACCGCTCTAAGAATGTCAAATACATCGTTCAAAGAACAAGTTGATAAACTAATACAAGAAGCTTGTCAAAAGATTCGAGACGACCACAGCCGCGAATGGCTATCTATGAAAAGGCTAGGACACAATGTCTCAAGCAACAATCTGCGGAGAAAGAAGACTGTAATGTCCATCATCCACAGCCCGCTGTACGTTCCCGTGACAAAAGAAAATCCTGAAATAGAGGCAAAAACAAGGTGAAGAACACGAATAACGTGCAAAAACTGCGAAGCGGATCCAAGAAGTCGTATAGTCGAGGAAAAGTCAACTGGAACCCGTCTTTTATGAGGAAGATGGGTCGGGAATACTCTTTCCCTCAAGACAAGACAAGGAAAATATTCAACCTTGTCATGAAGTATCAAATGGCGACGCTCCCGAAGTCTCGGTACCCTGAACAAATGAACGAGGTCCATCACCCGAATTATTGCTCCTATCACTAAGCAATACAACGTCCCCTTGAAGACTGCTTCACCTTCAAAGACTGGGTAGAAGATCAGTATCAATAAGGCAGGTTCGCTTTATCCGACAGCTGGAGGGTAACCCCACCGCAAAAGCATGAGCCAAAAAGGACCTATACCGCAAGGATAGGACCAGTTCAACATCAAGAATGGAATCAAACTCGTACCTGCCATGTGATAACACTCTCGAAGGAGGAAGGGCACGAGGCTATGGATGACCTTTTCAAGTGCTTCGCAAATGAAGACGAGGATGAGGTGATCTCAGAATTTCCACCGGCACCAAAAGAGCTGGAAGATGGGATACACACCACGGTGGACAACCTAAGGAAAATTGACTTAGAGACGGAAAACGATCCGAGGCCAACGTTCGTCAGTGAGCTGCTATCTAGAAAACAGGTAGCCACATTAAAAGGCGTGCTCATGCAATATAAAGACTGCTTCACATGGAACTATTCCGAGATGCCGGGATTAGATACAAAAGTAACAGTACATAAACTGGTCATATCGCCAGACATCAAGCCAGTCAAGCAAGCGCCGAGAAGAATACGGCTCGAACTCGAGATGAGTGTCAACGCCGAAGTCAAGAAACTAATTGACTCCGGCTTCATCCAAGAAGTTCAATATCCCGACTGGATTGCTAACATTGTTTCAGTGATGAAGAAAAATGGGACGGTGCGTATCTGCGTGGACTTTCGGGACCTCAGCAAAGTTTTCCCAAAGGATGACTTCCCAGTACCTGTTACCGAGTTGATGATCGATAACACGTCTACCCATGAGGTCTTCTCCTTCATGGATGGATCTTCAGGCTACAACCAAATAAAAATGCATCCTGAAGATCAAAAGCATACCGCCTTTTGGACTCCGCTGGACATATTCTGCTACAAGGCGATGCCTTTCGGTTTAAAGAACGCTGGCGCTACCTACTAGAGGGCCATGACGAAGATCTTCGAGGACCTCATCCATGAGATTGTCGAATGCTACATTGACGACCTGGTGGTGAAGAGCAAGTCTTACGAGGAACATTGGGAACATCTAGACGTAGTGTTCCAACGTCTTCGAAAGTACAATCTGAAGATGAATCCTTTGAAATTCGCGTTTGGAGTCTTCTCAGGCAAATTCCTAAGATTCATCAGACGGCATCGGGATATCGAAATCGATCCTTCAAAGATCAAGACGATTATGGAAATGCCCACACTAAAGACCCTCAAACAACTGAGGTCTCTCCAAGGAAAACTCGCGTATATCCTGCGGTTCATAGCCAACCTCTCCGGAAAATGCCGTCTCTACAGCCATTTGATGAAGAAAGGGACCTCGTTCGTTTGGGGACAAAATGCACTAAACGAAATCAAACAATACCTGCAGAATCCACCGGTATTGATCGCTCCGGTTAAGGAAAAACCCTTATCCTATATACAATAGCCCTTGAGGGTTCTCTAGGTGCGCTATAGGGACAAGAGAACGATCAGGGAAAGGAGAGAGCTTTGTACTATTTGAGTCGAGTTCTAATGGGGGCAGAAAAGAACTACTCCCATATCGAAAAGCATTGCCTGACACTGATCTTCGCGATAACGAAGCTCAGGTATTATGCCTTGGCGCATGAGGTCCATCTCATATCAAAGGTGGATCCTCTCAAATATCTGATGTCAAGAGCTATACTAACAGGAAGGCTTGCCAAATGGGCCCTCCTCCAGATGGAGTTCTCGATAACGTATCGGCCTCTCAAAGCAGTGAAAGGCCAGGCTATTGCCAACTTTCTCGCCGAGCATCCGATACTAGCCGACTTCCCCTTAAATTGTGAGTTGCCTGATGAACATGACACAATCGAAGGAGAGAAGGAAGAAAATGATTCCCGATGGGAACTCTATTTCGATGGAGCATCTTCCATGAAGAGGCGAAAGCAAAACACCCCCATAATCAAAGCCGGGGTGTGCCTTATCTTCGTGACTCCGCAAAGAGGGATATTACGTTACGCCCTCTCCTTAACGGAGCCAAGGACTAATAGTGAACCTGAATATGAAGCTTTGATAGCAGGTCTCAAGATCGCTGTCGACATGGGAATTAAAGTCCTCCTCATATATGGAGACTCCCAGCTGATCGTTAACCAAGTAAATGACGACCATCAGACGTGCAAGCCAGAGCTGATAAAGTACGACGAAAGAGTGCAGCAACTACTGACACAAATCCCCTCCTACATCCTGGAGAGCATACCGCGTGCAGAAAAAAGCAAAGCGGATGCGTTGGCCAAACTGGCTAAGGAATTAGCTGACGAAGACCTTGATGACGTAAAGATTATCGTGCAAAGTCGCAGGATCCTCGCGCCAACGGAGATATCTTCGGAAGACCTAATAGAGCCATTCGAGAGAAAAGAAACGGTCGAACAAATAGCCCTTCAAATAGAGGATGAAGAAAAGGTCAAGGATTGGAAAGAAGTCTTCATAGACTACTTCAAATCTCGATGAACGCCCGAAAATGCATCGTCTCGACATCAGCTCATGAAACGAGCTATGTCCTTCACCTTCGTCAATGATACTCTATATAAGAGATCGTTCGACTGTCTGCGGTTAAAATGCCTAGGACCAGAAAAAGCGAAGATAGTCGTCCAAGAAACTCACGACGGACTCTACGGTTCTCACCAAGCTGGGCCAAAGATGAAGCTGAAGATAAAAAGAATGAGATATTATTGGCCCACAATGATTTAGGACTGCCTCGAATATGCGAAGCAGTGTTACTCGTGCCAAATTCACGGGGACTTCATACACCAGCATCCAAACCTGCTACACCCAATAGTAGCTAGCTGGCTGTTTGAAATGTGGGGACCCGATATAATTGGCCCCATTGAACCAGCATCGTCCAAAGGACATCGGTTCATATTGGCAATGACCGACTACTTTTCTAAGTGGGCAGAAGCAGTACCACTAAGGGAGGTGAAGACAGAGAATATCCTCCATTTCTCCAGGACAAATGTCATCTACCGGTTCGGCACTCCGCGATGAATTATCTCGGATAATGGGCCGGCATACAGGATCCATAAAATCAGCCTCTTCGCACAACAACATAAAATAGATTAGAGATACTCTTTAGTCTATAATCCTCGTGCCAACGGTCTAGCTGAAACTTTCAACAAGACCTTGATGAAGATTATAAAGAAAACGGTGTCCAGGAACAAAAAAGACTAGCACGAAAGGCTGCAAGAAGCTCTTTGGGCATACCGCACAACGTTCAAAACAGCTACGAATACAACACCATACATGTTAGTATTCGGCACGGAAGCTGTGCTCCCACCGGAAATAGAGCTCCCTTCAGCAGTTCGATACAAGCTGACAGATGAAGAAAATGCTCATCTTAGGCTTGAAGAACTCAACGCTCTTGACGAAACCTGTCTTATACCACAACAAAACCTGGAGGTTTATAAGGCAAGGATGACAAGATCATATGAAAGACTGATCAGGCCGAGAACATTCCGCCAAGGTGAACTCGTGCTAATCGTCAAAAGACCTATGATCCCCAATTTTTTACGAAAGCCGGGTGAAAAGAGATTCAAGTGGAAAATGACCAATATTTCATTTCATAGATGAACTGATTCACTTTCCTATTTGTTTGTGCAAAACGGGGGAAGTTCGAGCCAAACTATGAAGGCCCGTATATCATAGACAAAGTCTACCAAGGTGGAGCCTACCTGCTCATGGATATGCATGGCAAAAGACCCTTTCGGTCAATAAACGGCCGATTCCTCAAAAAATACTATGCCTAATGGGTTACGACCTGGGTCAATGATAGATGATGACGCTTGTATCCGCTCATTATCTTCTTGAGTCAGAACCCTAAAAGTAGTATCCAAAATATCCATCGCCTCAAAAATAGTCGATGATGGACCGAGACGTCCCTAAACTAATACTCGTTTCCGAATGAAGGATTGAGATGTCTTTAAACTAAAACGTCACTTCAAATACGGCGATAACGGACCAAGAAGTCCTTAAACTAAAATTTTGCCTCAAACACGGCGACAAAGGACTGAGATGTCGTTAAACTAAAACCTCGCCTCAAACACGGAGACAACGGATCGAGAAGTCCTTAAACCAATATCCGCCTCAAACATGGCGATAACGGACCGAGATGTCCTTAAACTAAATATCCGCCTCAAAAATGGCGAGCGGACCGAGATGTCCTTAAACTAAAAATTCGTCTAAAAAATGGCAATACCGGACCGAGAAGTCCTTAAACTAATCGTTCGCCTCAAATATGGCGGCAACGGACCGAGATGTCTTTAAACTAAAAATTCGCCTCAAACATGGCAATAACGGACCGAGATGTCCCTAAACTAGCACATCGCCTCCAAAACGGTGATATGCTTCCTTAAGATCTATAATGCAATCGAAGTCTCAACAATAGAGGTTGAAACTCAAGTCCCACTGGCTACGAAGCTACTTTAGCGATGAAGCCATCCCCAAATCCCACCAGTAAATAGATGGGTTGCTGGGTTCGCTTAGCACCCCCGCTTTGTTTTGGCATGCATCAAGTATGCTATTTCAAAAAATCTAGGGTGCCGAGCGAGCCTGACCAAGGATCTAACTAGAGAATTAGGAGTTTTAAATCATGTAAACAAACTTTACACTAAGTGAAATAGGAATACAACCTTTGTAGACCGGTCCTTCACTTCTAAAGCTCCGTGTAGTAGTACCTTAGCTCCAAGTAGTGGTGTCCCGGACTCTCCTTAGGCTCTACTAGGCGAAAGGAATGAGCTTGCTCAAGGATCTTCGAGGCCGAAGATGATTTACGTCGAAGAATCTCTAACTCAATCTACCTCTTCACTAATTGATGGATTAGTGAAGCAAAAAACCTATATTAAATGGCCAGTTTGGTATAGATTGATGAAGTAGGAATTTTGCTCACTTTAGAATTATTTTTCCCTTTTTCTTTTTCACCTCACTAGAAAGCTAGAAAGCAAAGAAAGAGATGAAGAAGAAGTTCAAGTGTTGAACCATGGTGAGAAAATATCACAAGTGATATTTGTAGAGACTTAACCATGGCTAAAGATAATGGTTGGGTTAATAAATATCTAGAGTAAAACAAAATTAGTGGACTTAAGTCAAAACTTCTACATGCTTCCACAAGCATCTTTAGCCATGCTAATTTCCACCTAATTTTGATTTTTCCCTTAATAATTAATCACCCAAATTATCTTTAGTTAGATATGAGTCTCATACACCCAAGTTCAATGTATCATCTAGCATGACACAAAAATAAATACATTAATATATATCACATATATATTTATATGTATTTAGAGAAAATAGATTCTTAAGTGAGCTAATATTAGTTAATATATATTAATATATCAAATATATAATTATATATTAAATTATTAAATCAACACTTGATTTAATAACCCGGCTATATCACATACAACCGACTAATATCATTTACATGTATATCAAATATACATATAACAAATTATTGAATCAACACTTGATTCAATAATCTGGTTATATCAAATATAACCTATATCGCAAGATTAGAATACTGTATCACATACAAGTATCAATCTCGGTCCCGCACATATCACATATGTGCCCTACTTCGTTTCGCTTGAGCCAGGAAACCTCTGTGTAAGACTCTAAAGACTCATCAATACGCCAGCAGTAGGTGATGATCATATCAGTCACCCATAAGCCGTTAGTGGTACTAGCTGGACGTAACGGCTACCCAGGTATTGAGCGATCAGAAGATCAACAAGCAAGCTTGTTCATACTCCCGTGAATCCAGTAAGTAACACTACCGTACAGTCCGTTCTCTTCGTCTGATATGTCGCATATTGAGTCTGGGGATGGTAAACGTTAGACCCCTAATAACTTGATAAGTCAGGACGATGTGAGGCTCATAACGGGTCGAGAAACTACTGATAACACTTACCAGTAAATCTCATTATCAGCTCTGGCCAGGGATTTCCTGTTATGGCCAATCGAGCACAGCGTAACATCAACCCCCAATACCGGGAGAGACGAAACCCCTCCTATCGCTTATTGCCTCCATGTGACTCGGGACTGTACCCAAAATCCACCTGTTTGCACGCTCTCTTGAACGTGGTAGGGAGGAAATCAAAACACAGTCGGAATCACACAAGACTCTATGCCGATCTCGGGTCTACAGACTAACCTGTACCAGTGTTACCAGAGAACTGCTATCTGACGTTAGGTATAATACCATATAGGAGTTCTCGGCGAGTCCTGTTCAGTGTACCCATTCTCTAATGAGCACCTGTGTACAATCTTTGATGTCAAACACCAATGGCCGTGGGATCAACCATCGTCCCATACAGGGTCAAGAAGCGTACACACTAGTCTACTCTGGAATATTGATGCCCTATCGTGATACTCCTCGACTAGGAACAATTAAAGGATGAACTTGTGGACTACCCTGGCCCCACTAGTATGATCTGCATCATAGTCATGGTAGTCAAGTATACATCCTAACGGCTTTATCAACATGTGAGAGAAAGACAGTATCACAATACTAGTCTACATGTTAAGTGAAAGAGCAATCAGATAGCATACTATCATGTCGAGCAAGAAAGTCCTCTCTATATATGTCTAAGCATCCATTATAATATACAATCATGTATAATAATGGCCTTTAGGGCATGCATACAACTAACAATCTCCCACTTGCACTAAAGCCAGTTGTTGTAGTATCTCATACCCAACATCCTAAAATCTCTCAAATTGTATCTGGGGTATGGCCTTCGTGAGTGGATCCGCCGTGTTATTCTTCGTCTCAACTCTCCCGAACTCGATCGCCCAGAGATCAACTATGTCCCTGATCAGGTGATACCGCCTAAGAATATGTCTGGATCACTGATGGGACCTGGGTTCCTAAGCCAAAGCCACAGCTCCATTGTTATCACAATACACAAGTATTGGATGCTCAATGGTAGGAACCTCACTAAGTTCATCTCATGAACTTCTTCATCCAGACAGTCTCTTTGGCAGCATTGTTGGTAGCGATGTATTCAACCTTCATCATCGAGTCTGCTACGGTATCTAATTTGGAACTCTTTTAACATACCGTCCCTCCAATGAGGGTAAAGACAAAACCCGAGACTGACTTTCAGTCGACCTTATCACTCTGAAAGCTCGAATCGGTATAGGACTCCATCCGGAGTTCACTATTACCATACACTAAGAACATTTCTTTAGTCCTTCTCAAGTACTTAAGAATGTTCTTCACAGCTGTCCAATGATTCTCCCCAGGATCCGACTGATACATGCTTACAACACTGAGTGCGTACGCTACATCCGGTCGGGTACATAACATCGCATACATGATAGATCCGACTGCCGAAGCATAGGGTATCCCTTGCATCCGACTGTTTACCATCGAAAACCGGGAAGACAAACGTCTTGCCTGAATTTGGGGGCAGATGCTATTTGGATTTATTCGTCCACCTCTCCGAAGATGCCAAGTTGATTTATGGCACCGTGTATCGGAGGTTTAGATGGATGCGGCCGTTGTAGCAGACTTCATTAGATTCCCCCTCGTTGTGAGGGGTTTTTGATTGTGGGGACGCTCTTCCCTGCAGGCGCAAGCCCCTGCAGTTAATTACGTTACCGCATCGCGGTAACCACTTTCTCCTGCTCTAGAAGGTCACTTTATATCGTGTGTGTTTGTGTTTGTTTTGGTTGCCCGTGGATTATATACAGATACTAATTCGTGTTGTTGCCCGTAGGGTGAATTAGTCAAAATCCGCATTTTCTTAGATTTGGGTTTGGTTTCATTTAAGGATCATTAACCTTGTTTGAGATTAAGATCAACTTAAATATTTGTTAAGGATACGTTAATCCAATATTGGACTAAGATCTACTTAACGGGGGTTCGGGATCATTTTTGATCCAACGAAAGAGCATTTGGGCTCTATCGTTTTAGTTTAAGGACATTACGGTCCATAACTAGTTTAAGGACATTATAGTCCATAAGCTAGTTTAAGGACATTACTTTCCAAGGGCTAGTTTAAGGACGTTACGGTCTATAGAATTGTTGGTTGTTGGGACCCGCCACCTCTCTGAAGACGTTGAAGAATTACAACGACATGTATCAGAGGTGTGGGAAGATGTACCCTTGAACCAATGTCGGTTTGGAGATCTGTAGTCAGGTTTGGTACTAAGACCAATTTAGAGAAATTGTGAGTACATGGGCTCGGTTGATCTGAATTAGGGACTTTTGGTCAACTTGGACTCAGTCCACTCAGTTTTGAAAAAAGTGTTAAACACTTGTTTGGGCTCGGTCCCTTTTATGTGCAACAATGCTAAGCATTGATCCGGGCTCTGACTCTCACCCTATTTCTTTTTTTTTTATGGAGTATTAAACACTCTTTGTGGGGTTAGGCTCTATGGGCAGAGCGCTTTAGGTTAAACAGCACCCACGTGAGGGACATGTGGGGCGCTTGGCGCTAGACGCCAATCACTGAATGCAGAGCGCTCTCTATTTTACTAGCGCCCACGTGAGGGGAACGCGGGACGCTTGTCTCCAACTATTGAGTGCTAGGCACTCTTTATTTTAGCAGCGCCCACGTGAGGAGCACGTGGGGCGCTTGGCGCTGGACGCCAACCACTGAGTGCTAGGCACTCTTTATTAAGCAGTGCCCACGTGAGGGGCACGTGGGGCGCTTGGCGTTGGGCGCCAACCACTGAGTGCTAGGCACTCTTTATTAAGCAGCGCCCATGCGAGGGACACATGAGGCGCTCGGCGCCAACAACTGAGTGCTAAGCACTCTTTATTAAGCAGCGCCCGTGTGAGGGACACGTGAGGCGCTCGGCGCTGGTTCCTTCTTTGTGCATTTTTCTAAAGAGTTCAGTTCTTTGTTCTACCCTGTTCTTCAATCCACAAGAACAAATTCATCCCTACGAGAATTAAATTCTCATTTGTGGGAGACTTGTCTCATGGATCTCAGATCCAGGGAAATAACTATGTTCTTTTATAAGGGTTAAACCCTTGGGTATGCAGATGAGATACTATGATCTCTGTTTACCTTGAAGAAAGTTCTTCTTCTTCCTTCTCTCTTTAAAGCTCTTTTTTCTTGCTCTTCTTTTTGAACTTGAAGTTTATGGGGGAGTTCCTCTGTACAAGACTTGAAGTCTTGGGGCCTTTATATAGTGGATGCAAGTTTGCTGATTTAGTTAAAGAAATCTCTCATTGAGAGATCCTTAATTGATTTTGGGATTTTATCCACCGTTGGATCTTTAATCCAAGGACTTCTGTTTTACAGAAGATATTTTTCTTGTTTTTAACAAGATTGGGAAAATATTTTCCATACAGAGCTTATTCTGTAATTTGGTGATTTTTTAATTACCATTAGATCTTTAATCCAACGGTGCTCTGTTTTACAGTGCGTAATCTTTCTTGTTTAGAATGATTCGAGGAATATTTCCTCAACAGAATTTAATTCTGTAATTTGATGATTTATCATTTTCGTTGGATCTTTGATCCAATGGTGGAGAACTTTTAGTTCTGGCGCCGGCGCTCTCGTGCTTTGCACGTGAGGCGCTGCCTCAGAGTTTTTAACTCTGGGCGCTGGCGCTCTCGTGCTTTGCACGTGAGGTGCTGCCTCAGAGTTTTTAACTCTGGGCACTGGCACTCTCGTGCTTTGCATGTGAAGCGCCGCCTCAGTTCAATTTTTTAACAGAGCCTTGCTATCTTATTGGGGGGAAACAAATGCCCCCCACTGTTTCGCTCACGTGGCTCACACGTGAGTGCAACAGTGGCAACCTTTCTACTGTTGGATCATCTTGGAAGTTGGATCGTCTTCCAGCGCCTATAAGTAGGGCCTTTGGCCCTTGAGATGACTTCTGTTCATCTTTTTCCTTTCTTGTTTCTGAGAATTTAATTCTCCCTTCAGAGCTTAGATCTCTGCCCAAGAAAATCCTTTTTAGAGTTAGAACTCTGCTCAAAGTTGGTAAGGATCGAACCCATTAACAGAGCTTTGATCTTCTCAGACCGTAGATCTTAAAATGGATTTTTAGGGTTACTTAACCCATTAATTAGAACACTGTTCATCTCTATGAAGAACTCTTGGAGTTCATTTTGTAGATCTTAAATAGCTTGGAGTTTTTACTCTGCAAAAAGCTTTACTTTTTAGGGTTCTGATGGATTACTCCATCGTTTTCATAGAGCATGGCTCTTAGAAATTTTGGGAATTTTTATTCCCCTCATAATTAAAGTTGACAGATGTAATTTCTGTTTGCAGAGCACTGCTCTCGAGGGAGTTTAACTCCTTGGCCCAATGAGTTTCTCATTAAATAAGAATCTTTTTAGGATTACCTCCTTAATGATTAACTGTCTCATCAATGATGAGCCGTCACTTTGATTTTGTGGTTCCCCCTCGGTCTTTTTTGTAAGTCCACGTTGCCCACCCCGGTGCTTGTGGGGAGGCGGAAACGTTATGAAAAATCGGATTATTACAACACTAGGCAACATGGACTAACTAAAGGAGGGATCTTTACTAAACAAAACTAACTACAAAGCTAAAAGAGTTAGCTACTCGGAAAAGGGGTTATACCTAGGTCTTCAAGTCCTTCTCTTCTTGCTCCTTGGAGTGAAAGAACGGGTTCTCCTTGTTGCCTTCTCTTGCCGAAGAAAGATCCACCCGAGGGCCTCTACCTTTGGCTCCAACTTCAAACTAGAAGTAACTAAGGTGCTTGGTGTGCTAAACCTAGGACCTTAGAAAGAGTAGAGAGTATTTTTGAGGGTTTTATCTCAAACTCAAATGGTTTTCAACTCATAAGAGGGGAGAGCTAGAGAGAGAGGAAGAGGAGGAGAGAGAATGAAAATGATAGAATGAGAAGAATAATCCAACCTTCTCACATATATATGAATTATGAAAAATAGATAATTAGCTAAAGATAATTATGATGGTTAATCAAGAAGTGACCATTATCATTTCACATTAAATGCTTTTGCAAGGATCAAAGAGCATCTTTCATATGGAATGATGATGGTCAACTTGTCAACCTAGGTCAACAAGTCAAGTGTAGTCAAATGGTCAACAACCCTAACCATGCACAATTATAATTAACTAATATTAATAAATCATATTTCACACATAAACATTAGGGTTAAGAAAATGACAATGGTCATCAACCCTAATGAAAGTCCTATGCCTCTGCCTCAGTCAACTGTGCATACACACCCATATCTGTGTTCCGAGGAACACGAATACAATGAGATAAAACCAATCCCAAATCATATACTAGGATCCGGCTTAAACCAAACCCCGCTAGTATAAGCTGTCCGGACACAAAACGTGCACAAGTGCGCGGATGTGAACGAACCCTGTCGCAAAACCATGCGACCTCTACTCATTTTGCCTAAAGGCGAATAACCCTCTGTATGGGACTCTAAAGACTCGACACTACGCTGGCAGTGGGTTTAACCACAGACCGCAAGCGGCACTAGCTGTACGTAACGGTCCCCAGGTAGATGCCGATAAGAAGACTGACGAGGTAAACCCATCTGAACACGTACTGAGCCTGAATATGACAGTCTCCGTACAGTCCGGTCTGTTCGTCTAAGAACATCGCATGGCGGGCCTAGGGGGCGGTAAACGTCAGTCCCCTACTAGCGGTACAAGTCGTGTCGGAGTGTAGCCCAGAACACCTGAGATAACACTGGAAACCTACCAGTTTATCTCGCTTGCGCTGGCCAGGGACTTTGTGTAATGGCTCTCCTAAACACAGCGCGATATCAACCCCCAATACCGGGAGAGACGAATCCTGTCTAACCGTCACTGCCTCCAAGTGCTTCGGGACTGCACCCAAAAACTACCTGTTTGCACGACTCCTTTGAGCCGTGGTAGGGTAGTAATCAAAGTACAGTGGGAACACACTCGAGGCGAAGTGATAGTGTCAAGTCAACGGACTAAGCTGTACTCATGTCACCTGGGAACTGATAACTGACGATAGGTATAATACCAACCAACAGTTCCCGACGAGTCCTGTCCAGTGTACTCGTAACCTAACGAGCACCCGCATACTATCCCAAGTACGACGTACTGACGGCTGTGGGACAGACCGTCTCCCAAGCTGGGATGAGAAGCGCATACGCTAGTCTACTCCGAAGTATCGATGCCCTGTCTCGATAGTCCTAGGACTAGGGACCTGCATAAGGATGTGCTTGTAGATTACCCAGCCCCCACGAGTGTGACTGCCATCACAACGCTGGTAATCAAGCAAAGATCCTAAGGGCTCCACTAATGTGTAAAGGCGATATGCTAAAAGAAACACATGCACACATTAAAGCAGAAATAAACCAAGTAGCATACTACTATTTTGAGCAAGATTGTCAATACAAGGTGAAGCTTCCATCAAGTAATATACATACTAGTATGATACAGTAATGGCCTCTAGGGCATATACACTAACAATCTCCCACTTGCACTAAGGCCATGTACTGGCATATCGAAAACCTATCATCTCGATCAGCCGCTCGAACTGAGTCTGGGGTAAGGCCTTCATGAATGGATCAGCAGTGTTATCTTCCGTAGCAACTCTCCGAACCTCGATCTCCTGGCGACCCACGATCTCTCTGATCAGGTGATACCGCCTCAAGATGTGCCTGGACTTTTGATGGGACCTGGGTTCCTTCGCTAAAGGTATAACCCCGTTGTTGTCGCAATACAGAGGTACTGGATCAACAATGGACGGAACCACCTGAAGTTCTGTTAGGAACTTCCTTATCCAGACGGCTTCTTTTGCGGCATCTGCAGCAGCGATATATTCCGCTTCCATCGTCGAGCCAGCAACGGTTTCCTGTTTGGAACTCTTCCAACACACCGCCCCTCCATAGAGGGTAAAGACATAACCCGACATGGACTTGGAATCATCCTTGTCACCCTGGAAGCTAGAGTCAGCAAAGGCCCCGATCTGGAGGTCTTTTCCGCCATACACCAAGAACATCTCCTTAGTCCTTCTCAGGTACTTGAGAATGTTCTTTACCGCTATCCAGTGTTTCTCCCCAGGGTTTGACTGATACCGGTTTACCACACTCAGTGCATAAGCTACATCTGGTCTGGTACACAACATCGCATACATTATAGAGCCTACCCCAGAAGCGTAGGGTATAATAGACATGCGATCCCTTTCCAAATCAGTCTTGGGAGACATCTCTTTGGAGAGGGTGATCCCGTGACAAGCCGGTAGATTACCGCGCTTGGAGTCTTCCATACTGAACCTTTTCAGTAAGGTGTCGATGTACCTGGACTGTGAGAGTCCTAATATTCTCTTGGATCTGTCACGATAGATCCGGATCCCCAGAATGTATGAGGCATCACCCAGGTCTTTCATGGAGAACCTGTGTGACAAGAACCCTTTGACAGATTGTAGCATAGGAATGTCATTTCCTATCAAGAGAATGTCATCCACGTATAATACGAGGAATACAACAGTTCTTGCTACAAATCTACTATAGATGCATGGTTCATTTGGATTTTTGATAAAGCCAAATTCTTTGACCGTTTCATCAAAACAGATGTTCTAATTTCGCGATGCCTGCTTTAGTCTATAGATGGACTTAAGCAACTTGCACACCTTTCCGCTGCTCCCACTCTGAATGAAACCCTCTGGCTGGTCCATATAGACACACTCCTCTAAATTTCCATTTAGAAAAGCGGTCTTTACGTCCATCTGCCAGATCTCATAATCGTGGAAGGCAGCAATGGCAAGAAGGATCCGAATGGATTTCAGCATAGCCACTGGAGAAAAGGTTTCGTCATAGTCCAAGCCAGGTCTTTGACGGAAACCCTTTGCAACAAGTCTAGCTTTATAGGTCTCAACCTATCCATCTACACTAATCTTCCTTTTGAAGATCCACTTGCATTCTACGGGTTTTACCCCATCTGGAGCAATGTCCAACGTCCATACTTTGTTGGTGTACATGGACTCCATTTCGGTCCGCATAGCATCCAGCCATTTTACCGAGTCAACGCTCTGAATGGCCTGCTGGAAGCTAGTTGGCTCATCACTATCAATGATGCAATCCTCTCTATCCCCGTCTATGAGAAAACCGTAGTATCTCTCGGGCGGATGAGACTGCCTACTACTTCTCCGGAGCGGCGCAGGAATGTCCTGATCTTTCGAACCCTCTGGTTCTACTAAGCTTTTAGTAATAGCTCGTGGTTCTGGAATTTCTTCCAGTTCTGTTGCGCTCCCACTTATCTGTTTTTCCAAAAACTGAGTTTCCAAGAAGTGGGCATGACGAGAAACAAAAGCCTTTTGTTCCTCTTCGCAATAGAAGAAATATCCCTTGGAGTTCTTTGGATATCCCACAAACTTGCATTGTACTGAGCGTTCCTCGAGCTTGTCCGCATGCTGCTTTTTGACAAAAGCTGGACATCCCCATGTCTTAATGTGATTAAGATAGGGTCTCTTCCTACACCACATCTGATATGGTATAGTAGGCACAGTCTTAGTTGGAACTCGGTTCAAAAAGTATGCAGCTGATTCTAATGCATATCCCCTGAATGATCGCGGTAACTCAGCGTTACTCATCATGGACCGTACCATATCCAATAGGGTTCGGTTCCGTCTCTCCGATACACCGTTATGTTGCGGAGTGTATGGAGGAGTAAGCTGAGAGAGAATTCCATTCTCTTTTAAGTAATCCAGGAACTTGGCACTCAAGTATTCACCACCTCGATCAGATCTCAGTGTCTCGATACTTTTGCCTGTTTGTTTTTCTACTTCATTCTTATATTCATGGAATTTTCCAAAGGCTTCGGATTTATGTTTCATTAAGAAGACATATCCGTACCTTGAAAAGTCATCCGTAAAAGTAATGAAGTAAGAATAACCGCTTCATGCATGCGTAGACATTGGACCGCACACGTTGCTGTGTATGAGTCCCAAGAGCTCGCTCGCTCTCACTCCGTGTCCAGTGAACGGAGTCTTTGCCATCTTTCCTTTGAGACAGGATTGACAAGTTGCATATGATTGATATTCGAACGGATCCAAATATCTTTCTGTATGTAACTTCGTCAACCTTCTCTCATTGATGTGACCCAGTCTACAATGCCATAAGAAAGTCTGATTTGTTTCCGGAGACTTTCTTTTGTGTGTATTCTGGACATTGAAAATCTGTGGTTGGTTTAATACGTATATACCATTGCTCAATGTACCTGACCCAATCAGAACTTGATTAAGGTGAATGTTTACAACATTACTTACAAACGCAAATTCATAACCTTCTTTAGAAATTAAAGATACAGAAATGATATTACAAGTTGCATTGGGTACAAAAAAGCAATTACGTAAAACCAAAACATGTCCATCTGACATTCCCGGGTGATAGTCCCCCATGGCCTCAGCATCCATGCTAGCTCCGTTTGCAATTTTGAGGGTCATGTCACCTGCCTTCAAAAACCTACGCTTTCTTAACGCCTGAAAAGAATTACAGATATGAGATCCTGATCCGGTATCCAATACCCAGGACGTAGAGTTTATTGATAGACAGTTTTCAATAACATACACACCTGAAGCTGAAGCCGCAACTTGCTTCAGATCCTGTGTTTTGGCCTTACAAGCCCTGCAATCTTTCTTCCAGTGTCCACTCTTATGACAGTAAAAGCACTCTTCCTTATCCACAAGCTTCCCCGCTACCTTTGTTGCTTTTGCCTTTCCCTTCGTATCCACCTTACTAACACCGCCCCTTGGTTTGGCGGGGGTTTTCTTCTTCTTTCCCTTGGCTTTCGCCCTGGACCTAGAAGAGGAAGATCCTCCTACAAACAAAGTGGATGTTTCCCTACCTTTCTGTAGGGTGCCCTCCACACTTCTCAGCATGTTGAGGAGTTCTGAAAGTTCAACTTCCTTTTCTTGCAAGTTGAAATTCAGGATGAACTGGGCGTGAGTGGAAGGAAGGGACTGAAGAATCAAGTCCGTATAGAGCTCATTCTCCAACGTGGTCCCAAGGTCCGCGAGCTCCTCTATGTAGCCAATCATCTTAAGCACGTGTTCCGCTACCGATGATCCGACGGCCAATCTCGCCGAAAACAGCTTCTTCGACACTTCGTATCTGGCGATACGGGATTGCTCTCCATACAGTTCTTTTGTATGGAGAAATATGGATTCGAGGTCCATATTCTCGTACCTCCTCTGATGTTCATTGTCCATAGAGTCAAGCATGAGGCACTTGGCCTTCGCGCAGTCGATTTCCCAGGTCATGCGGATATCCCTATCCACGACACTGGTTTTGGGACCTGGGACAGGGGAGCTTTGGTGGTAAGAAGATACCCCAACTTGTCATAAGTGATTGCCATTTTGACATTCTTGAGCCAATCTTTGTAGTTTGGCCATGTCAGTATGTTTTTATCTAGAAGTAACTTAAGTCCAGTTATGATATTTGGTCGCTGCAATTAGGAGAGAGAGAAGAAACACTTTAGCATGATGCTCTTGCAAGTTTAGAGTGGTTTTTAATTTGTCTAAGCAGGATGGCTCCCACTGTCTCTCGAATCCCTCCTCAAACCATAAAAGAAGAACTAGTCGGGATCAATCTCACCGTACAATTCTTGCTTAACCGTTCAGCCAGGCCAGTGTCGGTACTTCGAGGGAGGTTTTCCAACGCTTTCGCGAACTTCCTTAATTAAGTAACCTCTTTTCCCTGTGGGCGTAGCCCCGCTAACACCTTTCTAGACACCTACTTGGTTTATAGCATTGATCGTTAAGTGAGAAAGTTCTGGAGGAGTAGCATATACTCACAGTAGGATCGGGATCCAAATATCACCGCGTGACAAAACTGAAGGAATCCTACCAGAATCATCACACTCCAAATGGTATGCAGCGCTAGCAAGTTTCAGTTCTTTTGAAACTCCCGATGTGGATTTTTGCCCCATGCTCTTATGACCTTGACTTTGGCCAAAATATCATTAAGTCACATGTCAAGTTCTACCCGTCATTCTCCAGGTTAATTTGAGCCCACCCGCACATACCCTTGACTTTAGCCAACATGGTAGAACGACTGTCCCAAACCAACACATCTATCTATGCTGCATATGAATACCCAATAGCTACCAATCACTATGCCTTGACTTTGGCCAACATACATAGCTTGAATACTTATTGACCATTCATGTGAAACGACGGAGGGCTACGAATGGTTTTGGCGAAACCGTGAACGTAGTGAACTTGATATAATCGAAGGAACGAGATAGCTTTCAAAAGGAGTGGTTCAAGCTCCGCATTTAAAAGTTTGGTTTTGAAAAGAACCGAGTGGTTTTGAAAGTTTCCAACGACTGTTACTTGGTTTATTTTTTTTCTTGCATTAATTCCAATGCGTCCCATCATTTAACCCTACCATTGCAGAAAACAACGAAAATATAACGTACGTTTATGCCATCCACATTCGCCACGGGGTTCTGTCATCACCCGTTAGGTTACTTAACTAATGACAGAGCGGGGGATGGACTAGCGCGGATGCAAAACATAAGCAACGTCTAAATAGATATCATATAGATATATATAAACATTCGTCACATGCAATGATAGCCATTCCAGATCACAGATGAACACATTGGATATACTAGGAATCCGCATTTCGTACGAGCCTGTAACGAAGAGCGGATTACACGGTCGCGATAAATAGCCAAACCCCACCCTAGGCCCCTACGGGTGCGGCAAACTACCCGCCAAGTATCTGAAGTGAAGCAACCTCCCTCAACAACGTGAGTAGGCCACTCGGCACTTCGAGGTACCCGGTAGTTTATGCACCCCACCTTGGGTCTATCCTACGAGCAAAAATAGTAAAAAGAAATTATACAATGACGGCTACAACCCCGACCGGTTGTGCGGCCATACAAATAATATTACATCAATTTACATATTACAAGAATTGAAAGAATAAGAAAGCTCTCATCTCACAACCCCCAGGCTATTCATCCGCGACAATCCAACGAATTCATATACACAAACCATCAACATTACAGATCACAGATATGTATAACCCCCACTAATCGACGTATAGCGATTAGCAGACGTTCACTACATATATCACTGTTGGGTTTACCTAGCACCTCATGAAGGGTTTGGAAGCATCACATGTACCAAAGATTAAAATTTTAGGGTGCTAAGTAAACATACAAAGAATCATTTCTAGAAAAATTAGGGTTTCAAAAACAACACTTCATCACAAGTAGATTAAGCTAGGGTTTTGAGAGTACAACCTTTATAGCTCCCTACGCTAGACTTCTCGGCTACTTGGGGTTTGGAAAAAGTCTGCTTGAACTCCTCTAGGTCCACGATGATCCACCTGGAGTCCGCTTTGTCCAAGCTTGCAACTTCACTTTATCAAGAGAATGAAATGAAGCTAACACTCTAAACAAGTGGGCAAGACTTGTGTAGAATGGTCTTGTGGTGGCTTTTCTCACTTCAAAATCCTAACTTGATGAGTAATTTGCTCACTAGATAAATCTAGAGAGCAAAAGATGAAGGAGGAAGAAGATGGTGGCCTTTTAGAATAAGAGAAAAGATAAACTCCCTTGAGAAAATAGAAAATATATCTATATATATTTTTTACCTCTCATCTCAAACCATGGTTGAACAATAAGAATATTATTGAACTTGAGTTAAAACCCAAAAGGAAAGTTAATCCATGGTTAAATGGTGGGTGAGCATGGTTAGGTCAAAGAAGAGTGTAGAAAGAAACCATGAATTATCCTTTCCTTTTTCCTTTTTGTTTTAAAAAAAATGCAATAATAATTCATATATATAAAACCATGGTGTGAGTCTTATATTGCCACCATTTTCTTTGTATATACAACCATGAAGGATGTATGTATGTATGTGTGCATGAACATCCATATGTGCATGAATCAAGAAAGAATGCATACATGCATGCATACATCCAAAAATACAAGAAAGGATTTCTAGTGAGAATCTAATGGTTAAATGATAAATCAACACTTGATTTATCAATCCGGCCATATCACATATGACCTAACCAAAAGCAAGCCGCCCGATTAATATACGGTATCTTATACGCGCATTTTAACCGGGTCCATGCGCATATCGCATACGCGCACCACAACGTTTCGCCTGGACTAGGTAACTCTTTTATGGGACTCTAAGACTCGTCAATACGCCGGCAGTGGGTGATGATCAAAAGAAAACAAGCGAACCTGCTACAACTCCCGTCGAGCCAACCGGCAACACTACCCGTGCAGTCCGGTCACCTCGTCTGATATGTCGCATATCAAGTCTAGGGGTGGTAAACGTCAGACCCCAATAACCGATAAGTCGTGCCGATGTGAGGCTTATAACGGGTCGAGAAACTACTGGTAACACCTACCAGTAAATCTCTAATCAGCCCTGGCCAGGAACTTCCCTGTTACGGCCAATCGAGCACAGTGCAACATCAACCCCCAATACCGGGAGAGACGAAACCCCTCCTATCGCTCATTGCCTCCATGTGACTCGGGACTGTATCCAAAAACCACCGTTTTGCACATCCTCATGGACGTGGTAAGGTGGAAATCAAAGCACAGTGGGAATCACACAAGACTCTATGACGATCTCGGGTCTACAGACTAACCTGCATAAGTGTCACCTGAGAACTGCCATCTGACGTGAGGTATAATACCATCTGGGAGTTCTCGGCAAGTCCGTCCAGTGTACCCAGTCTCCACTGAGCACCCGTATACCATCTCTGATGTCAAACACCAATGGATATGGGATCATCCATCGCCCATCTCATGGGTCGAGAAGCGTATACGCTAGTCTACACTGGTATATCGATGCCCTGTCTCGATACACCCACGACTAGGGACCTTGAAGGATGTACTTATGGACTACCATGTCCCCACTAGTATGATCCGCATCATAGTCCAAGTACACATCCTAAGGGCTTTACCAACATGTAACTATAAGACAGTATAAAGAGACAAGTATACATGTTAAGATAAAGAGCAACCAGATAGCATACTATCATATCGAGCAAGAAAGTCATCTCTATATATATCCAAGCATCCAATATAATATACATCATCTGTACAATACTGGCCTCTAGGGCATACATACAATTAACAATCTCCCACCTGCACTAGGGCCAGCTGCTGTAGTATCGCATACCAAGCATCCCGAAGAGTCTCTTAAACTGTATCTGGGGAATGGCCTTCGTGAGTGGATCCGTTGTGTTATTCTTCGTGTCAACCCTCCTGACCTCGATCTCCCGGCGATCAACTATCTCCCGGATCAGGTGATACCGCCTCAGAATATGCCTGGATCGCTGATGGGACCTGGGTTCCTTGGCCAAAGCCACCGCTCCATTGTTATCGCAATATAAAGGTATTGGATTCTCAATGGATGGAACCACTCCAAGTTCAGTAATGAACTTCTTGATCCAGACAGCCTCTTTGGCAGTATCGTTGGCAGCGATGTATTCATCCTCCATCGTCGAGTCTGCCACGGTTTCCTGCTTGGAACTCTTCCAGCTAACCGCCCCTCCGTAAATGGTAAAGACAAATCCCGACTGCGACTTAGAGTCGTCCTTATCACTCTGGAAGCTCGAATCGGTAAAGGACTCTACTTGGAGTTCTCCGTTACCATACACCAAGAGCATCTCTTTAGTCCTTTGCAAGTACTTGAGAATGCTCTTCACAGCTGTCCAGTGACTCTCTCCAGGATCAGCTTGATACCTACTCACTACACTTAGTGAGTATGCTACATCAGGTCTGGTACATAGCATTGCGTACATGATAGAGTCTACTGCCGAAGCATAGGGTATCCCTTGCATGCGAGCTCTCTCCAAATCAGTCTTGGGAGACATCTCTTTGGAGAGAGTGACTCCAGAGATCGTGGGTAAGTTCCCACGCTTGGATTCTTCCATACTAAACCTCTTTAGTATGGTGTCAATGTACCTGGATTGGGACAATCCCAATATCCGTTTGGATCTATCTCTATAGATCCTAATTCCCAATATGCAGGAGGCATCACCAAGATCTTTCATTGAGAATCTTTGTGATAAGAAGAGCTTGACCGATTGCAGCATAGGAATGTCATTTCCTATCAAGAGTATGTCGTCCACGTACAATACGAGGAAGACAACCTTACTCTCTGCCACCTTTTTATAGATACAAGGTTCATCTACGTTTTTGACGAAATCAAACTCTTTGATAACGACGTCAAAGCAGATGTTCCAACTCCGCGATACTTGCTTTAATCCATAAATGGATTTAAGCAGCTTGCACACCTTCCCGCTGCTCCCACTATCTACGAAGCCCTCTGGCTGAGTCATGTACACGCACTCTTCTAAATCACTGTTTAGAAAGGCGGTCTTAACATCCATTTTCCAGATTTCGTAGTCATGATATGCAGCGATGGCAAGCATGATCCGGATGGATTTAAGCATAGCCACTGGAGAAAAGGTCTCGTCATAGTCCACACCTGGTCTTTGACAAAAACCCTTTGCAACAAGTCTAGCTTTGAAAGTCTCCACTTTCCCATCTACACCAAGTTTTTTCTTGAAGATCCACTTGCTCCCAATGGGTTTTACCCCTTCAGGAGCATCTTCCAAAGCCCATACTTTGTTGGTGTACACGGATTCTATCTCGGACCACATTGCATCCAGCCATTTCACTGAGTCCCCACTCGTGATGGCCTGCTCGAAGCTAGTTGGGTCATCATCCTCCATGATGCAATCCTCGCTCCCACCATCCATGAGAAAAACGTAGTATCGTTCAGGTTGGCGAGGAACCCTACTAGATCGGCGGATAGGCTGAGGTTCGTTGGGAGCTACTGAATCCTCTGGTTCCACTAAATCTTCAGTTTGAGTTTGTGTAGCCGGAATTTCTTCCAGTTCTACCTGGTCGCCACTAATTTCTTTTGTAAGAAATTCCTTTTCTAAAAGGTGGTATGTCGAGAAACAAACACTTTTTGTTCCTCAGTATGGTAGAAAAGATATCCATGTGAATGTTTGGGATATCCCACAAACTTGCATAGAACTGACCGTGCCTCGAGTTTGTCCGGATTTTGCGTTTTAACATAGGCCGGACAACCCCATATCTTAACACGTTTAAGACATGGTCTCTTCCCACTCCATATCTCATATGGTGTGGTAGGTACAGATTTAGATGAAACATGATTCAATAGGTATGCCGCAGTTTCCAGCGCATACCCCCAGAAGGAAATAGGTAACTCAGCTGTGCTCATCATATAGCGCACCATATCTAATAGGGCGCGGTTCCTCCATTCAGATACACCGTTGTGCTGTGGTGTATATGGAGGAGTCAGCTGAGAGAGAATCCCATTCTCTTTTAGGAAGTCCAGGAATTCATTGCTCAAGTATTCACCTCCTCGATCAGATCGAAGGATTTTAATACTTTTTCCGGTTTGGTTCTCGACTTCTTATTTATATTCTCTAAATTTCTCAAAAGCTTCTGATTTGTGTTTCATCAGGAACACATACCCGAACCTAGAGAGATCATCAGTGAATGTAATGAAGTACGCAGAACCATTCCTGGCATGTGTAGACATTGGACCGCATACATCACTATGCACCAGTCCCAAGAGTCCCGTAACTCTTTCTCCGTGTCCCGTAAACGGAGTTTTGGTCATCTTGCCTTTGAGACATGACTGGCAAGTGTCATAAGATGAAAATTCAAACGGATTCAAATATCCATCCTTATGCAACTTAGCTAGTCGTGTCGTATTGATGTGACCCAGTCTACAATGCCATAAGATGGATTCGTTCAATTCTGAACTCTTCCTCTTGTGTGTGTTTGTTATACTCAGAACTGTTGATTGATTTAGAACATAAATGCCATTGCACAACGTGCCTGATCCAACCAACTTTTGGTTAAGGAAAATGTTCATAACATTATCCTGTAATACAAAATTATATCCTTCTTTACTCAACAAAGAAACTGATATAATGTTGCATATCAGGTTCGGCATGTAATAGCATTCGTTCAGAATCAATGTTTTACCAGTTGGTAATACAAGGTGATATTCCCCGACGGTCTTAGCTGCAACAATTGCACAATTTCCAACCCTTATGTCTTTATCACCTTCTCCAAGTTCTCTACCTTTCTTAAGCCCATGTAACTGATTACGTATATGGGATCCTGACCCGGTATCTAATACCCAGGACGTAGGGCAAATGGAGAAACAGTTCTCTGTAACGAACACACCCGAAGAAAATGCATCATCATGTACTTTCTTCATTCGGGTGGCATGGGAATCCTGGTATTCCCCTATGTCCTGTTCAATCCTATAACTCTTATAAGAAAGAACAGAACCAACGTTTCCCAGCACAGTAAAACATGCGGGTTCGGTCAATACATCCATATTATTATCTTGATTAAGGCATGACATGGTCGCTACCTGGAGAGAGAGAGAAGAAAAACACTTTAGCGTATGCTCTTGCAAGATCAGATTGGTTATTATCTTATCTAATCAGGATGGCTCCCACTGTTTTTATCAAATCTTCCTTCAAACCCTAAAAGGAAAGACTAGCCGGGATTAATTACACCCTACAACTTCGCCGATCTTTCAGCCAGGCTAGTGTCGGTACTTTGAGGGAGGTTCCTCATGCTTTCGCACGGACCTAATTAGAGTAAACCTCGTTTTCCCAGAGGCATAACCCCGTTGACACCTTTTTAGACACCTACTTGATCGGCTAATTGTCCTGTGTAAAACTCTTCCAGAAGTAACAATTACTCGCAGTGGGTATCGGGATCCAACTATCTCATAGAAGGTATGCAATCTCATTGCAAATTTCAACACTTGAAATTCCCGATAATATTTTGCCCCTAACCCCTATGACCTTGACAAAGGCCAACAAATCATAGGATGTTAGTCAAGTTCAACCCGTCATTTCTTGATTGAATCAAACCCACCCGCACGACCCTTGACAAAGGCCAACAAGGTCGTACGATTACCCCAAAACAATTTGCATCATATGCATAAGCAGATAAGAACCATTTAGCTACCGTACACTACGCCTTGACAAAGGCCAACAAACGCAGCACGAATACTAAACAGTTCTTATCTGAAATGACGGAGGGCTACGACAGGTTTTTCTGAAAACCTATTGCGTAATGAACTTGATATCGTCGTAGAATCATGTGAATTTTGAAATGGAGTGATTTTGAGGCTTTTATTAGTTTTGCTAAAGAGGTCACTCCCGGTGAAGGGATCTCGGCTCTTTCCTTATGGAATAAGGTGCTGTAAGTCCACGTTGCGACCCCCGGTTCTTACGGGGAGGCGGAAACGGTATAAAAATTAAATTTTTAGCGCATGGGGCAACATGGACTAACAAAGTCGGGATCTTTTCCTAAACTAAAACTAGCAAACATGCTAAAGAGAGTTAGCTACTCGGAAAGATGGTTATACCTAAACTTGAACTCCTTCTTCTTCAAACTTTGTAGAGGTTGATGGTTCTTTCCTCGTCGCCTTCTTCCGTCAAAGATGGATCCACCTGAGGGTTCAATCTTCGGGCTCTTTCTCGAACTTTGAGAGAACTAGAGTCTTCGGCTTGCTAAACCTTTGATCCTAGAGTGAGTAGAGAGTGTCTAGGGGTTGTTTTCTTTTCAAGGAGAGGGATTCTCAACACATGAGAAGGATTCTCCTTGAGCTTGAGGAAGAAGAAGATGAAGTGAGGAGAGAGAATGATTATGATAGAATGAGCTATCTTTTTCCTTTTGCAACCATATCAAAAAGAAAAAGAATTATCTAAATAATAATAATAATTCAAATGATAATAGTTGATGGTTGTTTTGGAATGACCACTATCATACTTCATTAAATAAAATGTAAGCTAGAATCAAGGAGCATCCTTGCAAAGTAATGATGATGGTCAAACATTCAACCATGGTCAACAAGTCAACCATGGTCAACAAGTCAACAAAACCAACCATAACATAATTTCATTTAATTACTATTATTAATTGATAATCCATAAATCCATTAGGGTTTGGAAAAAGACGACTGTCAACTGTGCATACGCACCCGTTCCGAAACCCTAATGAAAAACCTCTTCCTCTGCCTCAAACAACTGTGCATACACACCTGCATTCTCATTCCGAGGAACAAGAATACTGAGAGATAAAAGCAACCCCAAAACATATACCAGTATCTGGCTCAAACCAGAGCCTGCTAGTATAATCCGTCCGGACTCCAAACGTGCACAAGTGCGCGGATGAGAACGAAACCTGCCGCAAAACCATGCGACCTCTACTCTGTTTTGCCCAGAGGCGAATACCCTCTGTGTGGGACTCTAAAGACTCGACACTACGCTGGTAGTGGGTTTAACCACAGACCGCAAGCGGCACTAGCTGTGCGTAACGGTCCCCAGGTAGATGCCGACAAGAAGGCTGATGAGGTGAACCCCATCTGAACTCCTACTGAGTCTGAATGTGACATTCTCCGTACAGTCCGGTCTGTTCGTCTGATACATCGCATGTCGGGCCTAGGGGGCGGTAAAACGTCAGTCCCCCAATAGCGGTACAAGTCGTATCGGAGTGAAGCCCAAAACACCCCGAGATAACACTGGAAGCCTACCAGTATATCTCGCTTGCCCTGGCCAGGGACTGCTCGTGTAATGGCTCTCCTAGACACAGCGCGATGTCAACCCCCAATACCGGGAGAGACGAATCCTGTCTAACCGTCACTGCCTCCAAGTGCTTCGGGACTGCACCCAACCACTACCTGTTTGCACGACTCCTTTGAGCCGTGGTAGGGTAGTGATCAAAGTGCAGTGGGAACACACTCGAGGCGAAGTGCCAGTGTCAAGTCAGCGGACTAAGCTGTACTCATGTCACCTGGGAACTGATAACTGACGATAGGTATAATACCAACCCGTCAGTTCCCGACGAGTCCTGTCCAGTGTACTCATAACCTAACGAGCACCCGTATACTATCTCCAGTACGACGTACTGATGGCTGTGTGACAGACCATCTCCCACACTGGGATGAGAAGCGCATACGCTAGTCTACTCCGGAGTATCGATGCCCTGTCTTGATAGTCCTGCGACTAGGGACCTGTATAAGGATGTGCTTATAGATTACCCAGCCCCCACTAGTGTGACTGCCATCACAACGCTGGTAATCAAGCAAAGATCCTAAGGGCTCCACTAATGCGTATAGGTGATATCGCAAAATAAACACATGTACACATTGAAGTAGAAACAAACCAAGTAGCATACTACTATATTGAGCAAGATTGTTTATACAAGGTGAATATCCCAAGCTTCCATTAAGTAATATACAAACTAGTATGATACAGTAATGGCCTCTAGGGCATATACACTAACAATCTCCCACTTGCACTAAGGCCATGTACTGGCGTATCAAAGACCTATCATCTCGATCAGCCGCTCGAACTGAGTCTGGGGTAGGGCCTTGGTGAATGGATCTGCAGTGTTTTCTTCTGAAGCAACCCTCCGAACCTCGATCTCCTTGCGATCCACGATCTCCCTGATCAGGTGATACCGCCTCAAGATGTGCCTGGATCTCTGATGGGACCTGGGTTCCTTCGCTAAAGCTATAGCCCCGTTGTTGTCGCAATACAGAGGTATTGGGTCAACAATGGACGGAACCACCTGAATTTCTTTCAAGAACTTCCTCATCCAGACAGCTTCTTTTGCGGCATCAGATGCAGCGATGTATTCCGCTTCCATAGTCGAGTCTGCAACGGTTTCCTGTTTGGAACTCTTCCAACACACCGCCCCTCCATTGAGGGTAAAGACAAAACCCGACATGGACTTGGAATCATCCTTGTCACTCTGGAAGCTGGAGTCTGCAAAGGCCTCGATCTGGAGGTCTTTTCCGCCATACACCAAGAACATCTCCTTAGTCCTCCTCAGGTACTTGAGAATGTTCTTTACTGCTATCCAGTGTTTCTCCCCAGGGTTTGACTGATACCGGCTTACTACACTCAGTGCATAAGCTACATCCGGTCTGGTACACAACATCGCATACATTATAGAGCCTACCGCAGAAGCGTAGGGTATAATAGACATGCGATCCCTCTCCAAATTAGTCTTGGGAGACATCTCTTTAGAGAGGGTGATCCCGTGACAAGCCGGTAGGTTACCGCGCTTGGAATCTTCCATACTGAATCTTTTCAGTACGGTGTCGATATACCTGGACTGTGAAAGTCCTAGTATCCTCTTGGATCTATCACGATGGATCCGGATCCCCAGGATGTATGAGGCATCACCCAGGTCTTTCATGGAGAACCTGTGTGACAAGAACCCTTCGACAGATTGTAGCATAGGAATGTCATTTCCTATTAAGAGAATGTCATCCACGTATAAAACGAGGAATACTACAGTTCTCGCTACAAATCTACAATAGATGCATAGTTCATCTGGATTTTTGATAAAGCCAAATTCCTTGACCGTTTCATCAAAACAGATGTTCCAACTCCGCGATGCCTGCTTTAGTCCATAGATGGACTTAAGCAACTTGCACACCTTTCCGCTGCTCCCACTCTGAATGAAACCCTCTGGCTGATCCATATAGACACACTCCTCTAAATTTCCATTTAGAAAAGCGGTTTTTACGTCCATCTGCCAAATCTCATAATCGTGGAAGGCAGCAATGGCAAGAAGGATCCGAATGGATTTCAGCATAGCCACTGGAGAAAAGGTTTCGTCATAGTCCAAACCAGGTCTTTGACGGAAACCCTTTGCTACAAGTCTAGTTTTATAGGTCTCAACCTGTCCATCTACACCAATCTTCCTTTTGAAGATCCACTTGCATCCTACGGGTTTTACCCCGTCTGGAGCAATGTCCAACGTCCATACTTTGTTGGTGTACATGGACTCCATTTCGGTCCGCATTGCATCCAGCCATTTTACCGAGTCAACGCTCTGAACGGCCTGCTGGAAGCTAGTAGGCTCATCATAGTCTATGATGCAATCCTCTCTATCCCCGTCTATGAGAAAACCGTAGTATCTCTCGGGCGGATGAGACTGCCTACTACTTCTGCGGAGCGGCATAGGAATGTCCTGTTCTTTTGAACCCTCTGGTTCCACTAAGCTTTCAGTAATAGCTCGTGGTTCTGGAATTTCTTCCAGTTCTACTGTGCTCCCACTTATCTGGTTTTCCAAAAACTCAGTTTCCAAGAAGTAGGCATGACAAGAAACAAGAACTTTTTGTTCCTCTTCACAGTAGAAGAAATATCCCTTGGAGTTCTTTGGATATCCCACGAACTTACACTGTACTGAGCGTGCCTCGAGCTTGTCCGCATGCTGCTTTTTAACAAAAGCTGGACATCCCCAAGTCTTAATATGACTGAGATGGGGCCTCTTCCCACACCACATCTCATATGGTGTAGTAGGCACAGTCTTAGTAGGAACTCGGTTCAAAAGGTACGCAGCTGATTCTAGCGCATACCCCCAGAATGATCGCGGTAACTCAGCGTTACTCATCATGGACCGTACCATATCCAATAGGGTTCGGTTCCGTCTCTCCGATACACCGTTGTGTTGGGGAGTGTATGGAGGAGTAAGCTGAGAGAGAATCCCGTTCTCTTTTAAATAATTCAGGAACTCGGCACTTAAGTATTCTCCACCTCGATCCGATCTTAGAATCTTGATACTTTTGCCGGTTTGTTTTTCTACTTCATTCTTATATTCCTGGAATTTTTCAAAAGCTTCGGACTTATGTTTCATTAAGAAGACATAACCGTATCTTGAAAAATCATCCGTAAAAGTAATGAAGTAAGAATAACCGCTTCGCGCATGTGTAGACATTGGACCGCACACGTCGCTGTGTACGAGTCCCAAGAGCTCGCTCGCTCTTACTCCGTGTCCAGTGAACGGAGTCTTTGTCATCTTTCCTTTGAGACAGGATTGACAAGTGGCATACGATTGATATTCGAACGGATCCAAATATCCTTCTGTATGTAACTTAGTCAACCTTCTCTCATTGATGTGACCCAGTCTACAATGCCATAAGAAAGTCTGATTGATATCTGGAGACTTTCTTTTGTGTGTATTCTGGACATTGAAAATCTGTGGTTGGTTTAATACGTATATACCATTGCTCAGTGTACCTGACCCAATCAGAACTTGATTAAGGTGAATGTTTACAACATTACTTACAAACGCAAATTCATAACCTTCTTTAGAAACCAAAGATACAGAAATGATATTACAAGTTGCGTTGGGTACAAAAAAGCAATTACGCAAAACCAAAACATGCCCATCTGACATTCCCAGGTGATAGTCCCCCACGGCTTTAGCATCCATGCTAGCTCCGTTCGCAACTCTGAGGGTCATGTCACCTGCCTTCAAAACCCTACGGTTTCTCAACGCCTGCAAAGAATTACAGATATGAGATCCTGATCCGGTATCCAATACCCAGGAAGTAGAGTTTATAGAAAGACAGTTTTCAATAACATACACACCTGAAGCTGAAGCCGCAACCTGCTTCAGTTCCTGTGTCCTGGCCTTCCAAGCCCTGCAATCCTTTTTCCAGTGTCCACTCTTATGACAATAGAAGCATTCTTCCTTTCCAACAAGCTTCCCCGCAATCTTTGTTGCCTTTTCCTTTCCCTTCGTACCCACTTTACTAACACCGCCTCTTGGTTTGGCGGGGGCTTTCTTCCTCTTTCCCTTGGCTTTCGCCTTGGACCCAGAGGAAGAAGATCCTCCTACAAACAAAGCGGGTGTTTCCCTACCCTTCTGTAGGGTGCCCTCTGCGCTCCTCAGCATGTTGAGGAGTTCTGAAAGTTCAACTTCTTTTTCTTGTAAGTTGAAGTTCAGTATAAACTGGGCGTAAGTGGATGGAAGGGACTGGAGAATTAAATCCGTATAGAGTTCACTGTCCAACGTGGTCCCAAGTTCCGCGAGCTCCTCAGTGTAGCCAATCATCTTAAGCACGTGGTCCGCTACCGATGATCCGACGGCCAACTTTGTCGAAAATAACTTCTTCGACACTTCGTATCTTGCGATACGAGACTGCTCTCCATACAGTTCTTTTGTATGGAGAAATATGTACTCGAGGTCCATATTCTCATGCCTCCTCTGATGTTCGTTGTCCATAGAGGCAAGCACGAGGCACCTGGCCTTCGCGCAATCAATCTCCCAAGTCTTACGGATTTCCTTATCCGCGACGCTGGAGGTGGGACCTGGGACGGGGGGAGCTTTGGTGGTAAGAAGATACCCCAGCTTGTCGTAAGTGATTGCCAATTTTACATTCCTGAGCCAATCTTTGTAGTTTGGCCCTGTCAGTATGTTTTTATCTAGAAGTAACTTAAGTCCAGTCATTTCGAATTTGGTCGCTGCAGGGGGGAGAGAAGAAACACTTTAGCACGATGCTCTTGCAAGTTTAGAATGGTTTTTAATTTGTCTAAACAGGATGGCTCCCACTGTCTCTCGAATCCCTCCTCAAACCACAAAGGAAGAATTAGCCGGGATCAATCCCACCGCACAATACTTGCTTAACCGTTCAGCCAGGCCAGTGTCGGTACTTCGAGGGAGGTTTTCCAACGCTTTCGCGAAGTTCCTTAATTTAAGAACCTCTTTTCCCTGGGGGCGTAGCCCCGCTAACACCTTTCTAGGCACCTACTAGGTTTATAGCATTGATCATTTAGTGAGAAATTTCCCGAGGAGTAGCATATACTCACAGTAAGATCGGGATCCAAATATCATCGCGTGACGAAACTGAAGGAATCCTACCAGAATCATCACACTCCAAATGGTATGCAAATCTAGCAAGTTTCAGTACTTATGAAACTCCCGATGTGGATTTTTGCCCCATGCTCTTATGATCTTGACTTTGGCCAACAAATCATAAGTCACATGTCAAGTTCTTCCCGTCGTTCTCCAGGTTAATTTGAATCCACCCGTACATACCCTTGACTTTGGCCAACAAGGCAGTACGACTGTTCCAAATCAACGCATCTATCTATGCTGCACATGAATATCCAATAGCTACCAATCACTATGCCTTGACTTTGGCCAACAAACACAGCTTGAATACTATTGACTATTTATGTGAAACGACGGAGGGCTACGAATGGTTTTGGTAAAACCGTGAACGTAGTGAACTTGATATAATCGATGGAACGAGATAGCTTTTAGAAGGAGTGGCTCAAGCTCCGCATTTAAAAGTTAGTTTTGAAAAGAACTGAGTGGTTTTTCGAAAGTGTTCCAACGACTTCAACTTGGTTTATTATCTTGCATTAGTTCTTTTAATGCGTGATATTCTTGCATTAGTTCTTTTAATGCGTCCCATCATTTAATCCTACCATTGCAGAAAACAACCAAAATATGACGTACGCTTATACCATTCGCATTCGCCACGGGGTCCCGTCATCACCCGTTAGGTTACTTAACTAACAACAGAGCGGGGGCTGGGCTAGCGCGGCTGTAAAACATAAGCAACGCCTAAATATAAAGCAATGATAGACATTACAGATCACAGATGAATACATTGGATATACTAGCAATCCGCAATCCGTTCGAGCCTGCAACAAAAAGCGGATTACACGGTCGCGGTGAATAGCAAATACCCCACCCAAGACCCCTACGGGTGCGGCAAACTACCCGCCAAGTACCCGGTAGTTTGTGCACCCCTCCATGGGTCTATCCTAGGAGCAAAAACAGTAAAAAGAATTATACAATGACGGCTACAACCCAGACCCGGTTGTGCGGCCATACAAATAATATTATTACATCAATTTACATTTACAAATGAATGAAAGAAAAACAAAAGCTCATCTCACATCCACCCCGGCTATTCACCCGCGACAGTCCAACACATTCATATACACATTCCAATATCAAACACAGATCACAGAGATGTATAACCCCGACTAATCGACTTATAGCGATTAGCCGACGTTCAATACATGCAAACATCACAGATATAACCAACATAGCCAAAGTGTAGCGAAGTTCGAAAAAAATACGGATTTATAGGACCCCAAAAGTAAATTTCTTCTCTGGAAAATCTGGGCACATATAACATATTTGAAAAATCCCAAAACCCTACTAGAAGAACACTGCACAAAACACGATCGCATGAAGAGCCCAAACGGCGGCGGATCCGCGGCCAAGAGAATAGCTGAGGCCGCGGATCCGCGGCGGTTTGGAGGAATTAGGGGATCGTTTTTCTTGGGTGTTCTTACAAAACCCTGAGCCGATTTTAGGAGTACAAAGTTTTACTTTTAGAGCACAAAAAATTTCAACAGAAACTTAGGGTTTTGGATTTTCCGGTTTTGCGATTTTTCGGTTTCGAACTTCCATACACTTCGCTACCAAGCTAGTTTAAGTTTAGTTAGGCTTTGATACCACTGTAAGTCCACATTGCGACCCCCGGTTCTTACGGGGAGGCGGAAACGGTATAAAAATCAAATTTTTAGCGCATGGGGCAACATGGACTAACAAAGTCGGGATCTTTTCCTAAACTAAAACTAGCAAACATGCTAAAGAGAGTTAGCTACTCGGAAAGATGGTTATACCTAAACTTGAACTCCTTCTTCTTCAAACTTTGTAGAGGTTGATGGTTCTTTCCTCGTCGCCTTCTTCCGTCAAAGATGGATCCACCTGAGGGTTCAACCTTCGGGCTCTTTCTCGAACTTTGAGAGAACTAGAGTCTTCGGCTTGCTAAACCTTTGATCCTAGAGTGAGTAGAGAGTGTCTAGGGGTTGTTTTCTTTTCAAGGAGAGGGATTCTCAACACATGAGAAGGATTCTCCTTGAGCTTGAGGAAGAAGAAGATGAAGTGAGGAGAGAGAATGATTATGATAGAATGAGCTATCTTTTTCCTTTTGCAACCATATCAAAAAGAAAAAGAATTATCTAAATAATAATAATAATTCAAATGAGAATAGTTGATGGTTGTTTTGGAATGACCACTATCATACTTCATTAAATGAAATGTAAGCTAGAATCAAGGAGCATCCTTGCAAAGTAATGATGATGGTCAAACATTCAACCATGGTCAACAAGTCAACCATGGTCAACAAGTCAACAAAACCAACCATAACATAATTTCATTTAATTACTATTATTAATTGATAATCCATAAATCCATTAGGGTTTGGAAAAAGACGACTGTCAACTGTGCATACGCACCCGTTCCGAAACCCTAATGAAAAACCTCTTCCTCTGCCTCAAACAACTGTGCATACACACCTGCATTCTCGTTCCGAGGAACAAGAATACTGAGAGATAAAAGCAACCCCAAAACATATACCAGTATCTGGCTCAAACCAGAGCCTGCTAGTATAATCCGTCCGGACTCCAAACGTGCACAAGTGCGCGGATGAGAACGAAACCTGCCGCAAAACCATGCGACCTCTACTCTGTTTTGCCCAGAGGCGAATACCCTCTGTGTGGGACTCTAAAGACTCGACACTACGCTGGCAGTGGGTTTAACCACAGACCGCAAGCGGCACTAGCTGTGCGTAACGGTCCCCAGGTAGATGCCGACAAGAAGGCTGACGAGGTGAACCCCATCTGAACTCCTACTGAGTCTGAATGTGACATTCTCCGTACAGTCCGGTCTGTTCGTCTGATACATCGCATGTCGGGCCTAGGGGGCGGTAAAACGTCAGTCCCCCAATAGCGGTACAAGTCGTGTCGGAGTGAAGCCCAAAACACCCTGAGATAACACTGGAAGCCTACCAGTATATCTCGCTTGCCCTGGCCAGGGACTACTCGTGTAATGGCTCTCCTAGACACAGCGCGATGTCAACCCCCAATACCGGGAGAGACGAATCCTGTCTAACCGTCACTTCCTCCAAGTGCTTCGGGACTGCACCCAACCACTACCTGTTTGCACGACTCCTTTGAGCCGTGGTAGGGTAGTGATCAAAGTGCAGTGGGAACACACTCGAGGCGAAGTGCCAGTGTCAAGTCAGCGGACTAAGCTGTACTCATGTCACCTGGGAACTGATAACTGACGATAGGTATAATACCAACCTGTCAGTTCCCGACGAGTCCTGTCCAGTGTACTCGTAACCTAACGAGCACCCGTATACTATCTCCAGTACGACGTACTGATGGCTGTGGGACAGACCATCTCCCATACTGGGATGAGAAGCGCATACGCTAGTCTACTCCGGAGTATCGATGCCCTGTCTCGATAGTCCTGCGACTAGGGACCTGTATAAGGATGTGCTTATAGATTACCCAGCCCCCACTAGTGTGACTGCCATCACAACGCTGGTAATCAAGCAAAGATCCTAAGGGCTCCACTAATGCGTATAGGTGATATCGCAAAATAAACACATGTACACATTGAAGTAGAAACAAACCAAGTAGCATACTACTATATTGAGCAAGATTGTTTATACAAGGTGAATATCCCAAGCTTCCATTAAGTAATATACAAACTAGTATGATACAGTAATGGCCTCTAGGGCATATACACTAACAGGTGCAGGATATATCATATACATCACTATGCAAAGCAAAACTCCAAAAGCAGTCAAAAGTCAAACCGAGTGTTGTAGCATCTGCCAGTTTTGCTAAAGAGGTCACTCCCGGTGAAGGGATCTCGGCTCTTTCCTCATCGAATAAGGTGCAGGGTATATCATATATACCGCTATGCAAAGCAAAACTGTAGCTACCCTTTTTTATTAAAATTTGATTCTACAACATCTTTTAGGTTTCTTTTCTTTCATTAATCACATTAATGAAGTCCCATCATTTAAGTCACTTAAACATCACAGATAAATACGACGTACACTTATGCCATCCGCATTCGCATCGATGTCCCCTCGTGCACCGTTAGGTTAGATAACTAACGGCAGAGCAGGGCAGGGCTAGCGCGGGTGTAAAACATAAGTAACGCCTATATAATATATCATATATACTATATACAGTATTTATCACAGAACTTATCTAATGATCACATCACAGATATCGCAGCAGAAACATAGATATAATGTGGGATATACTAGGACGTCCATATTTAGTATTTAGCCAACAATAGAAAATACGGATTCCACAGTCGCGATGAATAGCCAAGCCTACACACTGGACCCCTACGAGAGCGGCAAGCGACCCTACCAATTCTGGAGTTTAGGAGACCCGGTCTCGACTCCTCGAGATGGCCTCCCACTGAACCCCAGAACCCGGTCACCTGTGCTCCCCTCCTTGGGTCCATCCTAATGCGGAAAAGTAAATAATATACAACACTGGTGGCATCGACCTCAACCTGGAAGTGCCCCAAATAAAAGAATATTACATTATATTTGAATTTACATGAATGAAAATATAAAACTCTCATCTCACATAAACCCCTCCGGCTATTCAATCGCGACAATCCTGCACATCATATCTCAGCAACACATAATATCTCATATCATCAACGTAAATAAGTATGCATACACTGATCGTCGTCGATGTATAGCAACGACAATCGATAAATACATACTACACTTACGGTCACAGAAAAGAAAGTGTAAAACTACAATATTTGGAATCCACATTCTCTTTAGACATCGTAAATGCGAAATATCACATATTTCGTATTTCATGCCTAACTATATGAATTCCACATATTGTATCACATTCCAGATAAATAGACAGTATTAAAGTTTTCGAACGAATGATCAAATACTCAAAATTCCCTAAAGCTCAACACTTGAGCGGAGTTCAAAAACCCGGAGTGTGACATAGTAGTAGCGGTCCAGCCGTAGAAGGGTCAAGCCAACGCCTCACATGTGGCACGCCGTACTGCCCCAAACCCTAAGGTTCAAAAGGCAGTTCAAGACGGTCACATAATCGAGTTAAGGTTTGTTGTCTTCTAGAGGGTCCACCACAAAACTTGCACGTATTCCCGAAAGATTAAAACCCCGTGAAAAAGTGAGTAAATGATACTCGTTCGAGCAATTCAATATTTTCTAAATTACCCGGAAAGAAACACGAAATCAAAATTCCGATCGAATTACCGAATCCAAAACAATCTCCAGAACATGTGTCAGTGAAACCATATTAAAAATATCCAAAAACCTCTACAAGCAGATAATAAGAACACAGTACAAAAACGAAGCCTTAATGGCTCTGTACGGCCGCGGAGCCGCGCCTAAGCCATCTTAAGCCGCGGTTCCGCGGTGGAATATGCTTATTAGGGTTTTGTTTTTTATAGTTTGCCTTATAATTCCCTGCTGTATTTTTTACATATTTTTAATACTGAAAAACAACAGTTTTCAAAAAATGTCCAGAGAGTGCTAAAAATCCGTATTTTCCGGTTCGATCGGAGTTTTAACTTCGCTAAAGTGTCGCCTAATGTTCTAGGTCGGCTCAGATACTAATGTTGGGTTTACCTAGCACCTCATGAAGGGTTTGGAAGCATCACATGTACCAAAGATTAAAATTTTAGGGTGCTAAGTAAGCATACAAAGAATCATTCCTAGAAAAATTAGGGTTTCAAAAACAACACTTCATCACAAGTAGATTAAGTTAGGGTTTTGAGAGTACAACCTTTGTAGCTCCCTACGCTAGACTCCTCGGCTACTTGGGGTTTGGAAAAAGTCCGCTTGAACTCCTCTAGGTCCACGATGATCCACCCGGAGTCCGCTTTGTCCAAGCTTGCAACTTCACTTTATCAAGAGAATGAAATGAAGCTAACACTCTAAACAAGTGGGCAAGACTTGTGTAGAATGGTCTTGTGGTGGCTTTTCTCACTTCAAAATCCTAACTTGATGAGTAATTTGCTCACTAGATAAATCTAGAGAGCAAAAGATGAAGGAGGAAGAAGATGGTGGCCTTTTAGAATAAGAGAAAAGATAAACTCCCTTGAGAAAATAGAAAATATATCTATATATAGTTTTTACCTCTCATCTCAAACCATGGTTGAACAATAAGAATATTATTGAACTTGAGTTAAAACCCAAAAGGAAAGTTAATCCATGGTTAAATGGTGGGTGAGCATGGTTAGGTCAAAGAAGAGTGTAGAAAGAAACCATGAATTATCCTTTCCTTTTTCCTTTTTGTTTTAAAACAAATGCAATAATAATTCATATATATAAAACCATGGTGTGAGTCTTATATTTCCACCATTTTCTTTGTATATACAACCATGAAGGATGATGTATGTATGTATGTGTGCATGCACATCCATATGTGCATGAATCAAGAAAAATGCATACATGCATGCATACATCCAAAAATACAAGAAAGGATTTCTAGTGAGAATCTAATGGGTAAATGATAAATCAACACTTGATTTATCAATCCGGCCATATCACATACGACCTAACCAAAAGCAAGCCGCCCGATTAATATACGGTATCTTATACGCGCATTTTAACCGGGTCCATGCGCATATCGCATACGCGCACCACAACGTTTCGCCTGGACTAGGTAACTCCTTTGTGGGACTCTAAGACTCGCCAATACGCCGGCAGTGGGTGATGATCATATCAAGCACCCTCAAGCCGCAAGCGGTCAGCTAAACGTAACGGCCACCCGGGTATTGAGCGATCAGAAGAAAACAAGCGAACCTGCTACAACTCCCGTCGAGCCAACCGGCAACACTACCCGTGCAGTCCGGTCTCCTTGTCTGATATGTCGCATATCAAGTCTAGGGGTGGTAAACGTCAGACCCCAATAACCAATAAGTCGTGCCGATGTGAGGCTTATAACGGGTCGAGAAACTACTGGTAACACTTACCAGTAAATCTCTAATCAGCCCTGGCCAGGGACTTCCCTGTTACGGCCAATCGAGCACAGTGCAACATCAACCCCCAATACCGGGAGAGACGAAACCCCTCCTATCGCTCATTGCCTCCATGTGACTCGGGACTGTACCCAAAAACCACCATTTTGCACGTCCTCATGGACGTGGTAAGGTGGAAATCAAAGCACAGTGGGAATCACACAAGACTCTATGACGATCTCGGGTCTACAGACTAACCTGCACAAGTGTCACCTGAGAACTGCCATCTGACTTGAGGTATAATACCATCTGGGAGTTCTCGGCGAGTCCGTCCAGTGTACCCAGTCTCCACTGAGCACCCGTATACCATCTCTGATGTCAAACACCAATGGATATGGGATCATCCATCGCCCATCTCATGGGTCGATAAGCGTATACGCTAGTCTACACTGGTATATCGATGCCCCGTCTCGATACACCTACGACTAGGGACCTTGAAGGATGTACTTATGGACTACCATGTCCCCACTAGTATGATCCGCATCATAGTCCAGGTAGTCAAGTACACATCCTAAGGGCTTTACCAACATGTAACTATAAGACAGTATAAAGAGACAAGTATACATGTTAAGATAAAGAGCAACCAGATAGCATACTATCATATTGAGCAAGAAAGTCATCTTTATATATGTCCAAGCATCCAATATAATATACATCATCTGTACAATACTGGCCTCTAGGGCATACATACAACTAACAATCACATCACAGATATAACCCATTAGCCAAAGTGTAAAGAAATTCAATCAAAATACGGATTTGTGACCACCCCAAAAACTAACTTGATCTCTGGAAAATCTGGGTAGAAACAAACTATATTAAAAATCCCAAAACCTCCAACTAAGTACACTGCACCAAACTCGGTCCACGGTCGAGTCAACTCGGCCGCGGATCCGCTGCAAGAAGCATGTTCTTGCCGCGGAACCGCGGCGCTTTGACCTGTTCAGTGGATCTTTTTTGGTGGGTGTCTTTAGAAAACCCTAAGCCGATTTTTCATGTATGATTTATTATTTTTAGAGCAGAAATAAAAATCGACAGAAACTTAGGGTTTTTGAAAAATGTTTTGCGATTTTTTCCGATCGAAGTTCTAAATACTTTGCTAACTAGTTAGTTTATGTTTAGCTAGGCTCCGATACTACTGTAAGTCCACGTTGCCCACCCCGGTGCTTGCGGGGAGGCGGAAACGTTATGAAAAATTGGATTTTTACAACACTAGGCAACATGGACTAACTAAAGGAGGGATCTTTGCTAAACAAAACTAACTACAAAGCTAAAAGAGTTAGCTACTCGGAAAAGGGGTTATACCTAGGTCTTCAAGTCCTTCTCTTCTTGATCCTTGGAGTGAAAGAACGGGTTCTCCTTGTCGCCTTCTCTTGCCGAAGAAAGATCCACCCGAGGGCTTCTACCTTTGGCTCCAACTTCAAACTAGAAGTAACTAAGGTGCTTGGTGTGCTAAACCTAGGACCTTAGAAAGAGTAGAGAGTATTTTTGAGGGTTTTATCTCAAGCTCAAATGGTTCTCAACTCATGAGAGGGGAGAGCTAGAGAGAGAGGAAGAGGAGGAGAGAGAATGAAAATGATAGAATGAGAAGAATAATCCAACCTTCTTACATATATGTGAATTATGAAAAATAGATAATTAGCTAAACATAATTGTGATGGTTAATCAAGAAGTGACCATTATCATTTCACATTAAATGCTTTTGCAAGAATCAAAGAGCATCTTTCATATGGAATGATGATGGTCAACTTGTCAACCTAGGTCAACAAGTCAAGTGTAGTCAAATGGTCAACAACCCTAACCATGCACAATTATAATTAACTAATATTAATAAATCATATTTCACACATAAACATTAGGGTTAAGAAAATGACAATGGTCATCAACCCTAATGAAAGTCCTATGCCTCTGCCTCAGTCAACTGTGCATACACACCCATATCTGTGTTCCGAGGAACACGAATACAATGAGATAAAACCAATCCCAAATCATATACTAGGATCCGGCTTAAACCAAACCCCGCTAGTATAAGCTGTCTGGACACAAAACGTGCACAAGTGCGCGGATGTGAACGAACCCTGTCGCAAAACCATGCGACCTCTACTCATTTTGCCTAAAGGCGAATAACCCTTTGTGTGGGACTCTAAAGACTCGACACTACGCTGGCAGTGGGTTTAACCACAGACCGCAAGCGGCACTAGCTGTACGTAACGGTCCCCAGGTAGATGCCGATAAGAAGACTGACGAGGTAAACCCATCTGAACTCGTACTGAGCCTGAATATGACAGTCTCCGTACAGTCCGGTCTGTTCGTCTAAGAACATCGCATGGCGGGCCTAGGGGGCGGTAAACGTCAGTCCCCTACTAGCGGTACAAGTCGTGTCGGAGTGTAGCCCAGAACACCTGAGATAACACTGGAAACCTACCAGTTTATCTCGCTTGCGCTGGCCAGGGACTTTGTGTAATGGCTCTCCTAAACACAGCGCGATATCAACCCCCAATACCGGGAGAGACGAATCCTGTCTAACCGTCACTGCCTCCAAGTGCTTCGGGACTGCACCCAAAAACTACCTGTTTGCACGACTCCTTTGAGCCGTGGTAGGGTAGTAATCAAAGTACAGTGGGAACACACTCGAGGCGAAGTGACAGTGTCAAGTCAACGGACTAAGCTGTACTCATGTCACCTGGGAACTGATAACTGACGATAGGTATAATACCAACCAACAGTTCCCGACGAGTCCTGTCCAGTGTACTCGTAACCTAACGAGCACCCGCATACTATCCCAAGTACGACGTACTGACGGCTGTGGGACAGACCGTCTCCCAAGCTGGGATGAGAAGCGCATACGCTAGTCTACTCCGGAGTATCGATGCCCTGTCTCGATAGTCCTAGGACTAGGGACCTGCATAAGGATGTGCTTGTAGATTACCCAGCCCTCATGAGTGTGACTGCCATCACAACGCTGGTAATCAAGCAAAGATCCTAAGGGCTCCACTAATGTGTAAAGGCGATATGCTAAAAGAAACACATGCACACATTAAAACAGAAACAAACCAAGTAGCATACTACTATTTTGAGCAAGATTGTCAATACAAGGTGAATATCCCAAGCTTCCATCAAGTAATATACATACTAGTATGATACAGTAATGGCCTCTAGCGTATATACACTAACACTTTTTTCCTGCATTGCAGGGTAGTACAAATTTAAAGTACCAAATGTCAGAATTTGTAATGTAGTATTGACATCTAACCCTCGTTTCCTTTCGTGCAGGTACTATGTCTTTTGACTCTTCTTTCCTATTTGTTCACTCAGAGAGTGCATATGCCGACGGGCCCGTGGATCGGGAAGTTTATGCACTGATTAAAGATCACGACCTGGAGCAGAATTCTCTTCACTTATGGGGGTTGTGGTACAGCCAAATTATTCGGGGTTGGTGCAGTTTCTCTTGTGCGGCGCCTTCAGAGCCAATTTTCGCCATTCATTATGCCGATCGCCCCAGGTGAATTATGCTGTGGAGGAGGTTAACTGGACTACGGAGGGTCGCCTCCAGCCCTCTATGGGTTCGATACCTGTACAGCCGTCGATGGCTTTAGATATTCTGGGGCGGCGTATATGTCAAGACGAGTCACGCCCTTAGGGACAGGTATACATGATAGGCTTGACTCCTCGCCATTCAGCCAGATATTTGCAGTGGGCTCGATACATCTTGTCGGCCAAAAAGTCGCTGTTGCTGAATCTCGGGTTGTACCCCGCTATCTATGCGTCTCTTTTCTAGTATCCCGCGCCTCACGTATGGTGGGTCAAGGCTTTCTTGGAACAGTGGAATATCCTGACTCACACCTTTCTTTTATCAGACCGGGAGCTTTAGATCTCCTTGGAGGAATTTACAGAAATTTCAGGCCTACCCATCAGAGGGGAACATTACGAGGAAATACTTCCCCCTGACGAGTACATCTTCGCCACCAAATCAGTGGTGATGGGTCTCACTCTGGAGAATGTTATTCAACATCGATTCCCGATCCTAATCAAGGTGTTGAACATTTACGAGAGTCTGTTTCTCGAGTCCGGAGGGCACGGAGTCAGCTTCACGGATTTCATCGCCCGCTTTCTTCGCTCAGAAGTCTTGTCGAAACAGGCTGCGAAATTCGCCAAGCTTGACGAGCCCTTTGGTTTTGGTTTGGACAACCAGCCGACAGCGGAAGCGGATCAAAGGAATTTCTTCATCCCAGATACCCCGGTCGTACCATTTGCAGAACTCGCGGCTTCAGACGTCGACGAAGAGACGTTCTTTTTGGGGTTCCTTAGCCTATGGTTAAGCTGGTTTGTGCTCCCAATGCACCCTCGCTATATGAGGCCATCCGTCTTTTACCCGGCTCACCGAATGGTTTCCAGGACGCAAGTGGCCATCGGGATCGCTGGGCTGGCTCACCTGTATCATGGCCTAAGCTTAGCGGCAGACACCACTCAGCCGGGGGTATAGCCCGTACATCTTCCGCTGTACTATTTCACGTCGTGGATCGAGCTGCATGTGCTTGGCGCTTTTGGATCCACAAACGGCCTCGTTTTTATGCTAGTTATAATTTCCCCCGGGTTATGTTGCTAGTCGACGCTTCTGCTTTAGATCCGTCATAGTGAGAGGCTCGGCGTTTGGTCCTTCTCCCACGTATGGTCGGGGATAGCATGACTTTCATCGATAGGGTCTTAACTATCGGCAAAGAATCCACTAAGACGGTGCAGCCGCTGTGCGATACCTTCAAAGACGGGGCTCCTACATTGAAGGCTCGGGAGATTATGAACTTATATTCAATTAGGCCAGGCTTTCTAATGTTCAGGCAGGGCGCCTCGGCATTGTTCATGAGGTATAACCCGCACCGTTTTGCTCAACAGTCGGGTTACGATCAGGGTGTCCCACTTGAGGCCTTTTTAGCTGAGCCGGTTGCTATGGAAGAGGGTATCCGCAGCGCGCTGCACCACTTCATGCGGCTAAATACCGGGTCCAACTTTCTCATTACTGAGCCGAGCTACGTTCTGAAAGCTTCGAACGCATACGTGGCGTGGTGCCAGCATGCGACGGGTGCTGTTATTAGGGAAGAAAGGCGGTTACTGCTCGATCGCAAGGGTGCGGTCCCTGCTGGTAATCCAGCTGTCCTCTTAAAGTGACGGACCACTGTTCGTCCTTCCTTAAGAGAAGCTGCTGCGGTTGTGGTCCTGCGCGCCTTTCCTGAGAAGCCTCTACCCCATGTTCATGTAGAAACGGTAGCTGCAGGTCCCCGGGGTCTGGCGTTGGTGTAGAAATCAGGACCCGCCGTCCAAAAATGCCCGTTAAGCGCAAGCTCTTATCATCGGCTGCCGGCGCTCGCTCGCAAAAGAAGAAGAAGTCGCTGTTTTCTGCCGACGTCATATTTGGCCAGGAGCCACATGCTCCTTACAGCGAGGGTTTGTGCGAGTATGGGACCAATGAGGGTTTATTCATCGCGCCTGCGGATGATACTGATCTCCAGGCTGCCCTTGGGGCTTCCGAGCGACTGGCTCATGATGAAGCGGCACTGACCACCATCGCGAAGTCAGGTATACTTCAGTTACATTCTTCCGCGGCTATCTTCTTTTATTATGCTTCTACTGACGCTTTCTTCTTCAACAGGTATTTCTGCCGAAGAGGCTCTCGTGGCTTCCCTCAAGACATTCGGAGAGGAAGAGATGCTCCGCGCTTCTTTGGGCCTTGGTAAAATTCCATTCATTATGCCTTTATTCCTTTCTTTATTCGTTCTCTGACCCTTTCTTTCATCTTGTTGCAGGGACCACCTTGACTCGGGTTATTCCAAGTGTAGTGCCGATCCGGAGCAGCGATGCAGCAAAACTTCCGGAGCCAGCTGTTGTGGCCTCAGCTCTCCCAACGTCCCCGCAGGAGGCTTTGCTGAAGCAGCCGATGAAGGATGCCGTAACGGCTCCAGAGGCAGAGCTTGGTTCGGACGATGACGTCCCCTTATCAGAGGTCTTGAGGAGATCGCTTCTCACTGCTCAGACCAAAAGGAAGCGTAGGAAGCATGCGATGAGGGAACGCGATTCTAGTTTGGCCATGGGTGCAGGCTCAAGCATCATTCCGCTTGCTTATACTCCTTCGGCGGATGTTCCCTCTGCGTTGTCTACCGTCTGTAGACAGGTTGCGCGCGCGGCTCGGGAAGAAACCAAAAAGATGCTTTAAGGTAACGTAACGCTGAGTCTTTTACTAGAACTTGATCTTCGAATTTTGACATACGCATTTTCTGCAGGGCCAAGTCTTGGTGATGGGATGACCGGTGAAACCCTGGCGGTTACCGTGCTTGAAGTTGGTACCCTCTCTCTGGAATTTAGGACTGTCCAGACCGCTGCCCTTTCTCCTTATGGTTCCTTGGCATCGGCGGTCGTTGCAAGCGTCACGACGGCCCTCGTCGAGTCAGGGGATGAAGCTATGGGTGCAGAATCTACTCCTCTGAGAGAGAGCGAAGAAGCCGTTACACCCGGTGATGCCTCCGCCATGGTTTCGGTCCCTGATTTATCAGGTAATTGCTGAGTTGCTATTTTCAAGCTTTTCAATCTTGTTCATCTCTTATAATGATATGTTGTTTGTCTTGAGTACAGGCGCGGTGAATCCCGAGGTTGTGCCATCTAAAGAAGCGTCACCAGTCGCTGCTCTGACGGTCACCGTCCCTTCGTCTTCTCCCGTGTCCTCTCAAATGTTGGAAGGTATGTGTTTGTGACTTATTTAGTTTAACTGTGGATACCATCTTCCTTATATTGACAGTATATTATCGCAATTCTGCAGGAGTCCTTTTCGACCATCTATACCAGGTGTTGAACCTGCATCTCTCCTTCCAGTCGGAAGTCATTCCGCCTCCTGGTACTGGTTAGTATATCCTTCAGCTATCGTTTCCTTCGTTCTTTTATGAATAGCCATATTGTTGCTAAGTCTTCTTTATATTGATCGCAGCGTCATGGATTGGATGAGGAGACGAGAGAATAGCCGCACCTCTGGTACTCCCAATTTTGCCACCTGCCACGGCCGGTATAGTAGACTCCATCGCTCGTGTATTTTCTTTACCCCCTGAGTCGACATTTGACCATAATTTTTTTTGCAGCAATCGCACCGGCTCCAGCTCCCTTTGAGTCTCGCATCCCAATGCCGGCAGGGCCCTTTGCTAAACACACATCTTCCAGGGGCGCTGCGAATAGCCGGCGAATGTTGAGCGAATTCATCGAAGATCTCGATGCCGAGGCCCTCAATTCTGCTACGGATTTTGCTGTTGATGTCAATCCAATGCCGGCGACACTCGTGAACTTCCATGATGAAGATCTCGTCGGCTCTTGGGTTGATTACTGCAGAAAGATCGAGGCTTGCCTGCACGAGATTGAGCTCAAGCGTCTCGCTCCTGAAGTATTAGCTTCGAACTCCCAGCAGGCTGCATAGGTCGAGAGTAGTGTTTCTTTCATCCACCATTTTGAATAAGAGGCAACCCTGAGGCGAAAGGAACATGAAATAGCTTCAAGCGAATCTACCCGGTTACGCGCCCACGTTGAAACGAATGCTGCGCAGTTAAAAGATGTCTTCGACAATCTCCAGCGATGCATTTTAGATGGGTTGACGCTGAGGTGGATGCTTGACTCTACTGAGCGGGTCGTGCAGGACTGCGAAGCTGTCATACTAGGAACCGATGAAAAGCTTTCGTCTTGTTTGCGACAACGGGCCCAATATGAAGCGGAGTTGGCCGCGGCGGCCGATTACGAGAAAGGATTGAGAGGAACGCGTGAGCGGCTGGCTGATTTTTTGAAGACGCCTCCTCCTTAATAACCGTCTTTGTACCCCCTTTTTTTTACTGTAAACTTGCATTTATGAATAACATGTATTCATTTTGATTCCTTTGTGAAATGTATTTTGTATTCACCTGAATTCATGAATAAAAGACATCCTTCATTTTATATGGGCGTGTCCCTCTGGCAAATGTATCTTGTAGATATTCTATCTTGATCTCCTTTGCAGGGCAGGGATGGCTTAGAAGACAGGTTCAGATCTGCCGTCTAAGACTTTTCAACTTTATGAGCCGTGAGAGTCTCATAAAGACATTTCTCCCTACGAGTTGATAGGATCCCGTAGGTGTAATTTCTCCTTAGGGGTCATGAGGACTCCTAAGTGTGTTTTCTCTTGAGAGTCGTAAGGATCTTACAAGAAAGTCTTCTTTTTACGGGTTGAGAGGTTTTCGCAGGGACACTGATTTCCCTAGGGGTTGAGACGAATCGAGAGATAATTGGTTGACTTGATTCCAAGACGAAGCATTGTTCCGGCGGGGAGGTCATTGGTTGACTTGTTTCCGAGACGGAGCATTGTTCCGGCGGAGAGGTCATTAGTTGACTTGTTTCCGAGATGGAGCATTGTTCCGACGGGGAGGTCATTGGTTGACTTGTTTCCGAGACGGCGCATTGTTCCGGCGGGGAGGTCATTGGTTGACTTGTTTCCGAGACGGAGCATTGTTCCAGCGGAGAGGTCATTGGTTGATTTGTTTCCGAGAAGGAGCATTGTTCCGGCGGGGAGGTCATTGGTTGACTTGTTTCCGAGACGGAGCATTGTTCCGGTGGGGAGGTCATTAGTTGACTTGTTTCCGAGACGGAGCATTGTTCCGGCAGGGAGGTCGTTGGTTGACTTATTTCCGAGACGACGCATTGTTCCGGCGGGGAGGTCGTTGGTTGACTTCTTTCCGAGACGGAGTATTGTTTCGGCGGGGAGGTCATTGGTTGACTTGTTTTCGAGACGGAACATTGTTCCGGCGGGGAGGTCATTGGTTGACTTGTTTCCGAGACGACGCATTGTTCCGGCGGGGAGATCATTGGTTCATTGGTTGACTTGTTTCCGAGACGGCGCATTGTTCCGGCGGGGAGGTCATTGGTTGACTTGTTTTCAAGACGGCGCATTGTTCCGGCGGGGAGGTCATTGGTTGACTTGTTTCCGAGACGGAACATTGTTCCAGCAGGGAGGTCGTTGGTTGACTTGTTTCCGAGACGGAGTATTGTTTCGGCAGGGAGGTCGTTGGTTGACTTGTTTTCGAGACGGAGCATTGTTCCGGCGGGGAGGTCGTTGGTTGACTTATTTCCGAGACGGAGCATTGTTCCGGCGGGGAGGTCATTGGTTGACTTGTTTCTGAGACGGAGCATTGTTCCGGCGGGGAGGTCATTGGTTGACTTGTTTCCGATATGGCGCATTGTTCCTGCAGGGAGGTCATTGGTTGACTTGTTCCGCTTTCTACGGTGTCAAGAAGGAACGCCGCGTTGATCTTCTGGGATGCAGTTGTTGTCGTCGAGATCTAATTCTCCCTTTGACAGAGTCTGTTTGGAAATGTGGTTCCCTTTTCGTTTATGCCCATGGATTGTATACAGGGGTCAGTATGGACTCGCCTGTAGGGCAGAAGTTTCATTCTTTCATTTTTTTATTTCCTTCCGCGATGCTCTATCATTTCAGCTTTTTATATCGCGAAAGTCGCGATTGCCCAATCATTTCGGCTATTTTTCTTTTTACTCGCTGCTTTTTATTGCCAGTTGCCCAATCATTTCGGCTATTTTTATATGTATTTTTGGCTCGCTGATTTTGTTGCGAGTATAGACTTGAGATCTGATACCAATCTTAGCATCAACATCGCTGCGACTGGAATATTGCCAGAAGCGAATCATCACTTGCCGTGAAAGGACTTGGAATTTGTTATCGATTTAGGCACCAGTATCGCTACTACTAGAACGTTGCCAGGAGCGAATCTTCATTTGCCTTCGCCGCTATCGAACAAAGGTGGCTTAGTAGACAGGGCTAGGGACCTGACGACTAAGGATTTTGACTTCTTGAGCCGTAAGGGTCTCATAAAGGTATTTCTCCCTACGAGTCGTGAGGATCTCGTAGGTGCAATTTCTCCTTAGGGGTCATGAGGACTCCTAAGTGCGTTTTCTCTTGAGAGTCGTAAGGATCTCACAAGAGCATTTTCTCCTTGCAAGTCGAGAGGACCTACAAGTGTTGTTCACCAAATAGAGGAATTTCACACCATTGGTGGAACTGGGCGAGGGAACGCTTATTTATGCCCATGGATTGTATACAAGGGTCAATATTGACCGCCTGTAGGGCAGTTTGGGGGATATGATGGCTTAAGAACAGGTTCAGGTCCTTGTATCTTAAGACTTTTGAATCCTGTGAGCCGTGAGGGTCTCATAGGAGGGGAATTCTCCTTACAAGTCGTGAGGATCTCGTAAGTGTAATTTCTCCTTAGGGATCGTGAGGATTCCTAAGTGTTTTGCTCCCTTGTGAGTCGTAAGGACCTCACGCGGGTATTTTCTCCTTACAAGGTCGTGAGGACCCTGTAAGTGCACAGGAAATTTTTTTACGAGTATGCGCCCTTTCGGGTTACTCGCCGGTTACCTTGCCGTTTTTACCCACGGAGCCCTTTAGGGTTTTCATCCGTGCCCATTTCGCTTATGGACGTACCGTTTTTTTTGCCGCATTAGCCTAAGGATGCTGCAGTTCATAGTAGTTTAAGGATGTTACGGTCCGTTGTTAGTTTAGGGACGTTTCGGTCCGTTGTTTTCCGTGTTTGGGACGGGGTATCGTTGGATACTACTTTTAGAGCCTTGACTCAAGAAGATAGCGAGCGGACATAGGCGTCGTCATCTATCATTGACCTGAGTTGTGACTCGTCAGGCATAGTACTTCTTCAAGAATCATCCGTTTATTGGCCGAAAAGGTCGTTCGCCATGCATATCCATGAGCAAGTAAGCCCCACTTTGGTAGACTTTATCTATTATGTACGGGCCCTCATAGTTTGGCTCGAATTTCCCCCGTTTGGCACGATTGGGGATCATAGGTCTTTTGACAACTAGCACGAGTTCGCCTTAGTGGAATGTTCCCGGCCTAGTCAATCTTTCGTATGAGCATGCCATCTTTTCTTTGTAAGCCTCCAAGTTTTGCTGCGCCATGAGACGAGTTTCATCGAGGGCGTCTAGCTCTTCAAGCCGAAGATGAGCATTATCTTCGTCTGTTAGCTCGTAATGGACCGCCACTCATAGAGAGGGTAGCTCTATCTCGAGGGGGAGTACCACTTCTGTGCCGAATACCAACGCGAATGGTGTTGTATTTGTGGCCGTTTTGAACGTGGTCCGATAAACCCAGAGAGCTTCATGTAGTTTTTCGTGCCAGTCCTTTTTGTTTCTGGACACCGTCTTCTTTATGATCTTCGTCAAGTTCTTGTTGAAAACCTCAGCTAGACCGTTAGCTCGGGAATTATAGACCGAAGAGTATCTCCAATCTATATTATGTTGCTATGCGAAGCGGCTGATTTTGTGACTTCTGTAGGCCGGCCCGTTATCAGAGATAATCCGTCGCGGAGTGCTGAACCGATAGATGACGTGCGTCTTGAAGAAATGGGAGAATATTCTTCGTCTTTACTTCTCTTAGCGGTACTGCTTCTGCCCACTTAGAGAAATAATCAGTTGTCGCCAATATGAACCGATGTCCTTTGGATGACATTGGTTCGATGGGCCCAATTATATCGATTCCCCACATTTCAAACGGCCAGCTAGCCACTGTTGGATGTAGCGGATTTGGATGCTGGTGGATGAAGTCCCCATGAATTTGGCACGAGTGGCACTGCTTCGCGTATTCGAGGCAGTCCTGAATCATCGTGGGCCAATAGTAGCCCATTCTTTTGATCTTTAGCTTCATCTTTGGCGCGGCTTGATGAGAACCGCAGAGTCCGTCGTGGGTTTCTTGAACGACTCTCTTTTCTTCTTCCGGTTCCAGGCATCTCAGCCATAGAGAGTTGAACGATCTCTTATATAGAGTATCGTTGATGAAGGCAAAAGACAGAGCTCGTTTCATGAGCTGATGTCTTGACGACACGTCTTCGGGTGTTCGATGGTATTTGAAGTAGTCTATAAAGACTTCTCTCCAATCCTTAGCCTTTTCTTGGTCCTCTATTTGTAGGGTTGTTTGCTTGGTCGCTTCCTTTTCTTCAGACGACTCCGGAGATATTTCTGCTGGTGCGAGAACCCGAAGGCTCTGCACAACGATTCTTACATCATTGAGGTTTTCGTTAGCCAGTTTTTTAGTGAGTTTGGCTAATGCGTCCGCTTTACTATTTTCTGTACGCGGTATGATTTCTAGGACGTAGGAAGGGATTTGAGTCAGCAGTTGTTGCACTCTCTTGCCGTACTTTACCAACTCTAGTTTGCACGTTTGATAGTCGCCGTTTACTTGACTAACGACCAGCTGGGAGTCTCCGTATATAAGGAGATTTTTGATCCCCATGTCAACATCGATCTCAAGACCTGCCATCAAAGCCTCATATTCCGCTTCGTTGTTTGTTTTTGGCTCCGTTAAGGAAAAGGCAAAGCGCATTATCCCTCCGTGTGGAGTCATGAAGATGAGGCCTACCCCAGATTTTGTAGGGTTCCCTAATATGGCAGCAAGGTTTCGGGAGGCATCGTCCATGCCATATTAAAAATTTAGCCGTACTAGCTAGCCCTAACATAGAATTGTATACTAGAAAATGCGACGGAATGAAATGCAAACTACTTTGCAAGTAAAGTGAACAAAGAATACAACCTTTGTAGACCGGTCATGCACTTCATTAGCTCCGTGTAGTAGTCCCTTCGCTGCGATCATGATGTCTTGGACTCTAGAGATGCTCCCATGAAGAAATGAACATGTTTGCATCGAAGTCTTTGAGGCCGAAGATGATCTACGTCGAGGAGACACTAACCCAAGCTACCTCTTCACTAATTGTAGAATTAGTAAAGAAAACACCCTATACTAAATGGCAAGTAGTAGATGATGATGAAGTAGGAATTTTGCTCACTTTAGATTTGATTTTCTCACTCATTTTCTCACATCTCCATTGAAGCTAGAAAGGTTTGAGGAAGAAGAAGATAACTCTCATGATAATTATCAAGTGAATGAAAGAATAAAATCATGAGATTAGAAAATAAACCATGGTGAGTATATGACATACCTTAACCCTTGTAGAGAGTTAACCATGGCTAGGATAAAAGGTTGGGTTAATAAACATCTTAGGCAAAACAAAAGAGTGGACTTGGTCAATGAACAATACAAGCGTCCACAAGCTACTATTCATGACAAAATGCCACCATTTTGTAATTACCATAATAAATAAAACCCTAGGATTATCTCTAGCATGGTGTAAGTCATACACATACCCAAGTTACATGTATCATCAAACATGACACAAACATGTACACAAATATATATCACATATATACAATGTGCACATCAAGTGAGAAAAGAAATCTTAAGTGAGCTAATACTAGTTAATGTAAATTAATATATCAAATATATAATTATACATTAGATTATCAAATCAACTCTTGATTTAATAATCCGGCTAAATCACATATAACCAACTAATATCATATGTAACAACTTATCGAATCAACACTTGATCCGATAACCCGGCTATATCGCATATAACCGACCTATGTCACAAATCGCGAGAATAGAATACGGTATCTCATATCGTATTAATCTTGGTCCCGCACATATCACATATGTGTTCCTACTCCGTTTCGCTTGAGCCAGGAAACCTCTGTGTATGACTCTAAAGACTCGTCAATACGCCGGCAGTAGGTGATGATCATATCAAACACCCACAAGCCGCAAGAAGTCTGCTAAACATAACGGCCACCTGGGTATTGAGCGATCAGAAGATCAACAAGCAAGCCTGCTCACACTCCTGTGAATCCAATCAGTAACACTATCGTACAGTCCGGTCTCTTCGTCTGATATGTCGCATATCTCGTCTATGGGTGGTAAACGTTAGACCCCAGTAACTTGATAAGTCGTACCGATGTAAGGCTCATAACGGGTCGAGAAACTACTGATAACACTTACCGGTATATCTCTGAAGCAGCCCTGGCCAGGGACTTCCTGTTATAGCCAATCGAGCACAGCGCAATATCAACCCCAATACCGGGAGAGACGAAACCCCTCTTATCGCTCATTGCCTCTATGTGATTCGGGACTGTACCCAAAAGCCACCGTTTTGCACGTTCTCTTGAACGTGGTACGGTGGAAATCAAAGTACAGTGGGAATCACATAAGACTCTATGACGATCTCGGGTCTACAGACTAACCTGTACCAGTGTCACCAGAGAACTGCTATCTGACGATAGGTATAATACCATCTAGGAGTTCTCGGCGAGTCCGTTCAGTGTACCCAGTCTCCACTGAGCACTCGTATACTATCTATGATGTCAAACACCAATGGATATGGGATCATCCATCGCCTATCTATATGGGTCGAGAAGCTATACGCTAGTATACTCTGGTTTATCGATGCCCTGTCTCGATACACCCACGACTAGGAACATTTGAAGGATGTACTTACCGACTACTTTGTCCCCACTAGTATGATCTGCATCATAATCCTGGTAGTCAAGTACTCATTCTAAGGGCTTTATCAACATGTAACATAGAGACAATCGGTGTACATGTTAAGATAAAGAGCAACCAGATAGCATACTATCATGTCGAGCAAGAAAGTCCTCCCTATATATGTCTAAGTATTCACTACAATATATATCGTATGTATAGTAATGGCCTCTAGGGTATACATATTTTAGGGTTGCTGGGCATGCGCACAAGGTTCTACGAGGTATCAACCATGCCCAATTAAAAAATTAGCCGTGCCGAACAACCCGAAGCCGGATCTTTAAACTAGGGTTTAGGCGAAAACGAACATGTTAAACACTTTAACACTAAGTGAGAGGGATTACAACCTTTGTAGATCCGGTCCTTCACTTCTAAAGCTCCGTGTTGAGGTCCCTTCACTGCGATCATCGTGTTCTGGACTCTCGAGAGGCTTCACGAAGAGAATGATGCAACCTTTGCTTCCGATCTTCGATACAAAGATGATCTACATTGAAGTTTCGTTAACACAAGCTAACACTCATAATATGAAGTGAACACCCTCATATAAATGGCAAGGGAAGATGAGGATGATGAAGTAGGAGTTTTGCTCTCTTTTATTATCTTTTTCTCACACTCATTCATCACTTGGAAAAAGCTAGTAAGTTTTTTCATGAAAGAAAAGATGAAGGAAGAAGAAGATGAATAATATCAATTCCTTTTGTGATGAATAATGCAAAGAAGATAATGATGAATAATGCAACCATGGTTGCTAAACCTTTGTAGAGAATTAACCAAGGGTGTAGGGTTTGGGTTAGGTTAAAGATGAGTCATAACAAAATATCTTTCACAAAACAAAACTAAACCTTCTAGAAACATCTAGAAAGCATTAACCCAAATCAAACCCTAATCTTGTTTAATCTCTACTAAACATGTTGCATTAGTTATCATATCATGTTACAATATTATATATCACATATATAATATTTATTGTAACCAAATAAAATAATACAATTAACATATATCGCTTATATATCAATGTATTACCCGAGTGAGAAAAAGAATCTTTTAGTGAGCTAATATTAGTTAATGTAATTTAATATATCATATATATTATTATACATTAAATTATCGAATCAACACTTGATCCGACAATCCGGCTATATTGCATATAACCGACTAATATTTATCCGTACCGATTCGTCGAATCAACACTTGATCCGATGACCCGGCTGATATCATATATCACGAGAATAGAATACTGTATCTCATATCGCATTATCCTCGGTTCCGAACATATCACATATGTACCCCTACTCCGTTTTGCCTGAGCCAAGAAACCTCTGTGTAGGACTCTAAAGAATCGTCAATACGCCGGCAGTAGGTGATGATCATATCAAACACCCACAAGCTGCAAGCGGTCAGCTAAACGTAACAGCCACCCAGGTATTGAGCGCTCAGAAGATCAACAAGCAAGCCTGCACATTCTCCTGTGAATCCAAACAGTAACACTCCCATACAGTCCGGTCTCGTCGTCTGATATGTTGCATATCTCGCCTAGGGGTGGTAAACGTCAGACCCCAGTAGCTTGATAAGTCATGTCGATATGAGGTCTATAACAGTTCGAGAAACTACTGATAACACTTACCAGTAAATCTCAGCAACCCTGGCCAGGGATTTCCGGTTATAGCCAATCGAACACAGCACAACATCAACTCCCTATACCAGGAGAGACGAATCCCTTCCTATCGCTCATTGCCTCCATGTGATTCGGGACTGTACCCAAAAGCCACATTTTTCCACGCCCTCTTGGACGTGGTATGATGGAAATCAAAGCACAGTGGGAATCACACAAGACTCTATGACGATCTCGGGTCAACAGACTACTCTGTACCAGTGTCACCGGAGAACTGCCATCTGACGTGAGGTATAATACCATCTGGGAGTTCTCGGCGAGTCCGTCCAGTGTACCCAGTCTCCACTGAGCACCCGTACACCATCCTTGATGTCAAACACCGATGGATATGGGATCATCCATCGCCCATCATATGGGTCAAGATGCGTATACGCTAGTCTACTCTGGTGTATCGATGCCCTGTCTCGATACACCCTCGACTAGGAATAGTTATAGGATGTACTCGTCGACTACCGTGGCCCCACTAGTATGATCTCATCATAGTCCCAGTAGTCGAGTAAATATCCTAAGGGCTTTATCAACATGTAATATAGAGACAATCAGAGTACATGTTAAGATAAAGTACAACCAGATAGCATACTATCATGTCGAGCAAGAAAGTCCTCCCTATATATGTCCAAGCATCCATTACAATATACATCGTATGTACAGTAATGGCCTCTAGGGCATACATATAACTAACAATCTCCTACTTGCAGTAGGGCCATCTGTTGTGGTATCGCATACCCAACAATTAGCTGCGGTTGAAGTATCTCATACTCAACCATCCCATAAAAGTCTCTACTGGGAAAAAGGCCTTTGTGAGTGGATCCGCGCTGTCGTCCTCTGTGTCTACTCTCCTAACCTCGATCTCCCTGGAGATTAACCATCTCCATGATCAGGTGATACTGCCTAAGAATTATATCTGGATTTCTGATGGGACGGTAGTTCCTTGGCTAAAGCCACAACTCCATTGTCACACAATGGTAGGAACGAAGTTCATCTCATGAACTTATATATATGCAGACTACCTCTTTGGTAGCATCCTTGGTAACGATGTATCTTGCCTTTAATCGTCTAGTAAGTCACGGTATCTAGCTTGGAACTCTTCCAACATACCGTCCCTCCACTGAGGGTAAAGACAATACCTGCGACTGACATTCAGTCGTCCTTATCACCATGAAACCTTTCCAGTGATTCTCCCCAGGATCGATTGATACTATCTCACTACAACTAGTGAGTATCCTAACATCCAATTAGATCTATCTCATAGATCCAAAACCCAGGATTCAGGAGGTATCATTTTGATCCTATATGGAGAATCGTTGTGATAAGCGGAGATTGACCGAGCATAGCATAGGAAACTCCTTCCCTATCAAGAGTATGTCATCCACGTACTCTACGAGGATCACCACCATACTCCCTACTACCTTTTTGTATATACAAGGTTCATCTACCATTTTGATGAAGTCAAACTCTTTGACTACCACATCAAAACAGATGTTCCAACTCCGCGATGTCTGTTTTATCCTATAAAGCATCTTGCACACGTTTCCGCTGCTCCCACTGTCTACGAAGCTCTTTGGCTGTGTACTTATAGACGCTCTCTTCTAAAACATCATTTAGAAAAGCAGTCATGACACCCAACCACCAGATATCACAGTCATGGTATGTAGCCATGGCAAATAGGATCTGGATAGACTTAAGCATAGCTTTGAAAGTCTCAACTTTTCCATGTACACCAAGTAATCTTCTCAAGATATACTTGCTCCTGATGGGGATTTAACCCTTCAGATAAAGCAACCAAAGTCCATATTTTGTTGGTGTATAAGGATTCCATCTCAGATCACTAAGCATCCAGCTATTCTTACAGAGTCCCACTCCTGATGGCCAGCTCGAAACTAGTTGGGTCATCATCTCATGATGCAATTCTCGCTCCCACTGTCATAGAGAAACCGAAGTATCTCTCAGGTGGGTGAGGAACCCTACTAGATCGGCGGAGAGGCTGAGCTTCGTTGGAAACTATTGAATCCTTTGGTTCTACCAAATCATCAGCTGCAGTTTGTATAGCTGGAACCTTTCCAGTTCTACATAACAGACCTTGCCTCGAGCTTGTCTGGATTTTGCTTTTAGACATAGTCCGGACAACCCCAAATCTTAACAAATTTAAGATATGGGCTCTTCCCTTTCCATATTACATATGAAGTGGTAGGCAACTGATTTGATTTGAACCCTATTCAATAGGTATGCAACTTCACAAGTGCATAACTCCCTAAAGGAAATAGGAAACTCAATAGTACTCATCATAGAGCACACCATATCACATAGGGTGCTATTGCTCCGCCCCGATACACCGACGTGCTGTGGTGTATACGGAGGAGTAATGCCGAGAGAGTCTCATTCTCCTTTAGAATAGTCCAGGAATTCCGTGCTCAAGTATTCTCCTCCTTGATCACATCAAAGGACATAATACTTTTACCCGTATTTTTGGTTCTTTACTTCTAACTCATATTCTGCGAATATCTCAAAAGTTTCGGACTTGTGTTTCAACAGGAACATATGTCTGAATCTTGAGAGATCATCAGAAAATGTAATGAAGTACAAAGAACCGATCTTGGCATGTGTAGACAGGGGACTTTCATACATCAGCATGTATCAATCCCAAGAGTTCACTAACTCTTTCTCTGTTTCCAATAAACAGAGCTGTGGTCATCTTATCTTTGTGACATAATTGGCAAGTTTCACAAGATGTAAATTCAAACAAATTTAAATATGCATTTTAATGTAACTTTAGCTAGTCGGGTCATATTGATATGACCTAGTCTACAATGCCTCAAGGAGGATTCGTTCATTTCTGAACTCTTCCTCTTGTGTATGTTCCGTATACTAAGAACTGTAGTTTGATTTAGAACGTCAATGCTTTTAGATAACGTGCCTGAACTGATCAACTCTTGATATAGGAAATGTTCAAAACATTATCCAACAATACAAAATTATATCCTTTCTTTACTAATAAAGAGACTGATATGATTTTGTATATCAGGTTCGGTATCTAATAACATTCGTTCAGAATCAATGTATTCTGGTAATACAGGGTGATAGTGACCAACATACTTGGCTGCAACACTTGCACCGTTTTCTGTCTCATGAAACTTATCACCCGTTCTCAGTTCTCTACCTATCTGTAGCCCATGTAACAGATTACATATGCGGGATCCTGATCCGGTATCTCATACTCAGGACGTAACGGATACTGAGAAACAGTTTTATGTAGTGAACACACCCGAAGAAGATGCATCAGCATGCACTTTCTTCGTTTGGGCGGCATGGGAAATCTGGTATTCCCCAATTTCCCGCTCTGTCTTATAACAATTATAAGTTGGAGTGGGACCAACGTTCCCCAGCTCAGTATAACAAGCGGGTTCAGTCAATACATCCGTTTTATTATCTTGATTAAGGCGTGATATGGTCGCTACCTGGAGAGAGAGAGAAGAAAACACTCAGTGTGCGCTTTTACAAGATTAGATTGGTTATCAATTTATCTAATCAGGATGTCTCCCACTGTTTTAATCAAATCTTCCTTCAAACCCTAAAAGGAAAGACTAGCCGGGATTAATTACACGCTACAAGTTCGCCAATGTTTCAGCCAGGCCAATGTCGGTACTTTGAGGGAGGTCTCCTGTGCTTTTGCACGAACCTAATTAAAGTAAACATCGTTTTCCCAGAGGCGTAACCCCGTTAACACCTTTCTAGACACCTACTTGATCGGCTAATTGTAATGTGTAAAACTCTCCCAGAAGTAATTCTTACTCGCAGCGGGTATCGGGATCCAACTATCTTATAGAAGGTATGCAATCTCATTGCTAATTTCAACACTTGAAATTCCCAATAATATTTTGCCCCTAGCGTCCTATGACCTTGACAAAGGCCAACAAACCATAGGCTGCTAGTCAAGTTCAACCCGTCATTTCTTGATTGTATTAAACCCACCCGCACGGCCCTTGACAAAGTCCAACAAGGTCGCATGACTACCCTAATCCAATCTACATCATATGCATAAGAAGATAAGTACTATTCAGCTACCGCACACTACGCCTTGACAAAGGCCAACAAACGCAACACGAATACTAAACAGTCCTTATCTGAAATGACGGAGGGCTACGACAGGTTTTTAAGAAAACCCTTTGCGTAATGAACTTGATATCGTTGTAGAATCGAGTGATTTTAAATGGAGTATTTTTTAGGCTTTTCTAGTTTTGCTAAAGGGGTCATTCCCGGTGAAGGGATCGTCGGCCCTTTCCTCATCGAATAAGGTGCAGGATATATCATGTATACCACCATGCAAAGCAAGAACTATAGAAGCAATCAAAAGACAAACCGAGTTTGTAGCATCTGCTAGTTTCACTAAAGAGGCCACTCCCGGTGAAGGGATCTCGGCTCTTTCCTTATCGAATAAGGTGCTGGATGTTCTACAAGGAACACCGCTATGCAAAGCAAGAACTAGAGCTACCGGTTTTTAAATAAGTTTCTACAACATCTTAGGTTTCTTTTAGTTTCATTAATCTCATTAATGATGTCCCATTTTAATATGCTTCACAAACATCTCATTTGAAACGAAATCTGCAATATAACATATATCTCATATATATAATATAAACATTCGTCTCAGGCAGTAATATGATCTCATCACAGAACATTGCAGCAGAACATATATGAAATATTAGATATACTAGGACGTCCGTGTTTTCAATACGAGCCTGTATAAAACATGGATTCCACGGTCGCGATGAATAGCCAAACCCACATCCCTAGACCCCTACGAGAGCGGCAAGCAACTCTGCCAATTCCAGGGTTAGGAGACCCGGTCTCGACTCCTCGAGATGGTCTCCCACTGGACCCTAGAACCTGGTTACTTGTGCTCCCCTCGTTGGGTCTATCCTAATGCGAAAAAGTAAATAATATACACCAACGGTGACATCTTCCGCAACCTGGAAGTGCCCCAATAAAAGAATATTACATACAAATGAATTTTACATGAATGAAAAAGAAAAAACTCTCATCTCACATAAAACCCCCGGCTATTCAAAACGCGACGATCCAATATAACATATCACAGCAACACATAATATCTCATATCATCAACGTAAGCAAGTATGCGTATCCCGATTGTCGTTGATGTATAGCAATGAAGCCGGCGATACACCACATACTACGCTTACGGTTGCAGAAAAGAAAGTGTAAAACTACAACAGTTGGAATCCGTAACCACCTTAGAAATCGCATGCCTAACCAAATGAATTCTTTAAACATCGCATGCCTAACAATTATGAACCGCATTTTAGTCTCATTATCGAAAACTATTTTCAATATCAAGTCGGGCAATTCAACAAGATTCCCGACATCCTGATCGAATGCTCGTCGCAAACTTTAGTAGACGGCCGCACCCCCGGATGCCGTCGACAAAGTGCACTAAGGCGGAACACCGCTGCCGCAAGCACCCGAACGGATGCTTTTGGCGACGGGGTTCTCCTACAGTCACTTGGTTGGGGCTATGGGGCGTAGCTGTCTAATAAGTTTACCCGGCGAGTATCCGCGTACGCTACGTGATTGCGACTGACTTTTGATCACATCAAAATTCTGTGGCAACCGATCATCTGAGACTAAACTGCTAGATTTATAACATTTAAATTAGTTATCTCATAACTACTTGTGGATTCCAAATATTGTATCACATTCCAGATAAATAGACAATGTTAAACTTTCCGATCGAATAATCAAACACCCAAGATTTCCCCAATATATTTCAACACTTGAAATCAGTTTAAAAATATCCATCACATGCCACAGTACCAATGGTCCAGCCGTAGAAGGGTCAAGCCAACGCCTCACATGTGGCACGCCGTACTGCCCCAAACCCTAAGGTTCAAAGGCAGTTCAAGACGGTCACATAATCGAGTTAAGGTTTGTTGTCTTCTAGAGGGTCCACCGCGTTACTTGCATGACTTAGAACGTTCTTAAACACGAGAAAAAATCCAACTTTTGAAAAATTTTCCGACAGGGGAAAAAGTGAGTTATTGATATCCGTTCGAACTTTTTAACAGTTTCTAAAAATTATCCGGACAAAACTAAACAAAGTTAAATTATCTGATCGAATCAACAATTCCCCAATACAACCCTAGAAAACTCAACACTTGAGTGGAATTAAAATATTCCCAGAAAAAAATAACAAGAAAGGACCTAAGAATAATTAAGTGAAATTCCAGGGACTAAGTCCAAATTTTGGCAGCGGAACCGCTGCCAAACCCATGGTTTCGCCGCGGTTCCGCGGTCAAATAGTTGACTTAGGGGACCGTACTTCACAGTAATTCTTAGTTTTTCCTGCTTGTTTTTCTGAGCATTTTTAATTAAGAAAAAACCACATTTTTGAAAAATGTACAGAGAAGGGTTCGTGTCGGGGTTTTCGGGTTCGATCGGACTTTAAACTTCGTCTAGACTTTGCCTAAAACTCTAGCTAGGCTCTGATACCACTGTAGGGTTACTGGGCACGCGCACAAGGTTCTACGAGGTATCAACCATGCCCGATTAAAAAATTAGCCGTGCCGAACAACCCGAAGCCGGATCTTTAAACTAGGGTTTAGGCGAAAACGAACATGTTAAACACTTTAACACTAAGTGAGAGGGATTACAACCTTTGTAGATCCAGTCCTTCACTTCTTAAGCTCCGTGTTGAGGTCCCTTCGCTGCGATCATCGTGTTCTGGACTCTCGAGAGGCTTCGCGAAGAGAATGATGCAACCTTTGCTTCCGATCTTCGATACAAAGATGATCTACCTTGAAGTTTCGTTAACACAAGATAACACTCATAATATGAAGTGAACACCTTCATCTAAATGGCAAGGGAAGATGAGGATGATGAAGTAGGATTTTTGCTCTCTTTTATTATCTTTTTCTCACACTCATTCATCACTTGGAAAAAGCTAGTAAGCTTTTTCATGAAAGAAAAGATGAAGGAAGAAGAAGATGAATAATATCAATTCCTTTTGTGATGAATAATGCAAAGAAGATAATGATGAATAATGCAACCATGGTTGCTAAACCTTTGTAGAGAATTAACCAAGGGTGTACGGTTTGGGTTAGGTTAAAGATGAGTCATAACAAAATATCTTTCACAAAACAAAACTAAACCTTCTAGAAACATCTAGAAAGGATTAACCCAAATCAAACCCTAATCTTGTTTAATCTCTACTAAACATATTGCATTAGTTATCATATCATGTTACAATATTATATATCACCTATATAATATTTATTGTAACCAAATAAAATAATACAATTAACATATATCGCATATATATCAATGTATTACCCGAGTGAGAAAAAGAATCTTTTAGTGAGCTAATATTAGTTAATGTAATTTAATATATCATATATATTATTATACATTAAATTATCGAATCAACACTTGATCCGACAATCCGGCTATATCGCATATAACCGACTAATATTTATCCGTACCGATTCATCGAATCAACACTTGATCCGATGACCCGGCTGATATCATATATCGTGAGAATAGAATACGGTATCTCATATCGCATTATCCTCGGTCCCGCACATATCACATATGTACCCCTACTCCGTTTTGCCTGAGCCAAAAAACCTCTGTGTAGGACTCTAAAGAATCGTCAATACGCCGGCAGTAGGTGATGATCATATCAAACACCCACAAGCTGCAAGCGGTCAGCTAAACGTAACAGCCACCCAGGTATTGAGCGCTCAGAAGATCAACAAGCAAGCCTGCACATTCTCCTGTGAATCCAAACAGTAACACTCCTGTACAGTCCGGTCTCGTCGTCTGGTATGTTGCATATCTCGTCTAGGGGTGGTAAACGTCAGACCCCAGTAGCTTGATAAGTCATGTCGATATGAGGTCTATAACAGTTCGAGAAACTACTGATAACACTTACCAGTAAATCTCAGCAACCCTGGCCAGGGATTTCCAGTTATAGCCAATCGAACACAGCACAACATCAACTCCCTATACCAGGAGAGACGAATCCCCTCCTATCGCTCATTGCCTCCATGTGATTCGGGACTGTACCCAAAAGCCACCTTTTTGCACGCCCTCTTGGACATGGTATGATGGAAATCAAAGCACAGTGGGAATCATACAAGACTCTATGACGATCTCGGGTTAACAGACTACTCTGTACCAGTGTCACCGGAGAACTGCCATCTGACGTGAGGTATAATACCATCTGGGAGTTCTCGGCGAGTCCGTCCAATGTACCCAGTCTCTACTGAGCACCCGTACACCATCCTTGATGTCAAACACCGATGGATATGGGATCATCCATCGCCTATCATATGGGTCAAGATGCGTATACGCTAGTCTACTCTGGTGTATCGATGCCCTGTCTCGATACACCCTCGACTAGGAACAGTTATAGGATGTACTCGTCGACTACCGTGGCCCCACTAGTATGATCTCATCATAGTCCCAGTAGTCGAGTAAATATCCTAAGGGCTTTATCAACATGTAATATAGAGACAATCAGAGTACATGTTAAGATAAAGTACAACCAGATAGCATACTATCATGTCGAGCAAGAAAGTCCTCCCTATATATGTCCAAGCATCCATTACAATATACATCGTATGTACAGTAATGGCCTCTAGGGCATACATATAACTAACACATATAACTAACAATCTCCCACTTGCACTAGGGCCATCTATTGTAGTATCCCATACCCAACAATCAGCAGTTGTTGAAGTATTTCATACTCAACCATCCCATAAAAGTCTCTCTTGGGAAAAGGTTTTTGTGAGTGGATCCGCCCTGTTGTCCTTTGTGTCTACTCTCCTAACCTCGATATCCCTGGAGATCATCCATCTCCATGATCAGGTGATACTGCCTAAGAATATGTCTGGGTCACTGATGGGACAGGGGTTCTTAGGCCAAAGCCACAACTCCATTGTCACACAATGGTAGGAACGAAGTTCATCCCATGAACTAATATACACCCAGACTACCTCTTTGGTAGCATCGTTGATAGCGATGTATCCAGCCTTTATCGTCTAGTATACCACAGTATCTTGCTTGGAACTCTTCCAACATACCGTCCGTACACTGATGGTAAAGACAATGCCTGTGACTGACATTCAGTCGACCTTACCACCCTGTAAGCTATCCAGTGATTATCCCCAGGATCGATTGATACCATCTCACTACACCTAGTGAGAATCCTAACATCCATTTAGATCTATCTCATAGATCCAAAACCCAAGATTTAGGTGGTATCACCTTGATCCTTCATGGAGAATCAATGCGATAGGAGGAGATTGACCGAGTGTAGCATAGGAAACTCCTTTCCTATCTAGAGTATGTCTTCCACGTACAATACAAGGAACACCACCATACTCTCTACTGCCTTTTTGTATATACAAGGTTCATCTACCCTTTTGATGAAGTCAAACTCTTTGACTACAACATCAAAACAGATGTTCCAACTCCGCGATGCCTGCTTTAACCCATAAAGAAACTTGCACACGTTTCCGCTGCTCCCACTGTTTATGAAGCCCTCTGGCTGTGTACTTATAGACGCTCTCTTCTAAATCAACATTTAGAAAAGCAGTCATGACACCCAACCGCCAGATATCGTAGTCATGGTATGTAGCAATGGTAAGTAGGATCCGGATGGACTTAAGCATAGGCACTAGAAAAGGGTTCATCATTATCCACACCTGGTCGATGACGAGAACCTTTTGCAATAAGTCTCAACTTTTCCATGTACACCAAGTAATCTTCTTAAGATATACTTGCTCCCGATGGGGATTTAACCCTTCAGATATAGCAACCAAAATCCATACTTTGTTGGTGTATATGGATTCCATCTCAGATCGCTTAGCATCCAGCCATTCTTACAGAGTCCCCACTCTTGATGGCCTGCTCGAAACTAGTTGGGTCATCATCTCATGATGCAATCCTTGCTCCCACTGTCATAGAGAAACCGAAGTATTTCTCAGGCGGATGAGGAACCCTACCAGATCGGTGGAAAGGCCGAGGTTCGTCGGGAACTATTGAATCCTCCGGTTCTGCCAAATCATCAGCTGTAGTTTGTATATCTGGAACTCCTTCCAGTTCTACCTCATGTCCACTATTTTGTTTCTAAAATAAATTCCTTTTCTAAAAAGGTGGCATGCCGAGAAATAAAACCCTTTTTGTTCCTCGGTGTGGTAGAAGATATCCCCTCGTGAATGCTTGGGATATCCAACAAACTTCCATAGAACTGACCTTGCCTCGAGCTTGTCCGGATTTTTCTTTTAGACATAGGCCGAACAACCCCAAATCTTAACTTGCTTAACACATGGGCTCTTCCCATACTATATCTCATATGGAGTGGTAGGCACCTGATTTGGTTGGAACCCAATTCAATAGGTATGCAGCTTCTCAAGTGCATAACCCCCAAAAGGAAATAGGTAACTCAGTAGTACTCATTATAGAGCACACCAAATCTCATAGGGTGCGTTGCTCCGCCCCAATACACCGACGTGCTGTGGTGTATTCGGAGGAGTAATGCTGAGAGAGAATCTCATTTTCCTTTAGAATAGTCCAGGAACTCCGTGCTCAAGTATTCTCCTCCCTGATCACATCAAAGGACATAATACTTATACCCGTTTTTGGTTCTCCACTTCTGACTTATATTCATTGAATTTCTCAAAAGTTTCAGACTTATGTTTCAACAGGAACATATGTCCGAATCTTGAGAGATCATCAGTGAATGTAATGAAGTATAAAGAACCAATCCTGGCATGTGTAGACATGGGACTTTACATACATCATCATGTATCAATCCCAAGAGTTCACTAACTCTTTCTCTGTTTCCAATAAACCGAGTTGTGGTCATTTTATCTTTGTGACATGACTGACAAGTTTCACAAGATGTAAATTCAAACTGATTTAAATATGCATCTTAATGTAACTTAGCTAGTCGGGTCGTATTGATATGACCTAGTCTACAATGCCTCAAGAAGGATTCGTTCATTTCTGAACTCTTCCTCTTATGTGTATTCTGTACGTTAAGAACTGTAGTTTGATTTAGAACGTATATGCTTTTAGATAACGTGCCTGAACCGATCAACTCTTGATATAGGAAAATGTTCAAAACATTATCCAACAATACAAAATTATATCCTTCTTTACTAAATAAAGAGACTGATATGATGTTGTATTTCAGGTTCGGTATTTAATAACATTCGTTCAGAATCAATGTATTTGGTAATATAGGGTGATAACTGCCAACATCTTGGCTGCAACAATTGCACTGTTTCCAACTCTTGAAACTTTATCACCCATTCCCAGTTCTCTACCTATCTTTAGCCCATGTAACAGATTACATATGTGGGATCCTGATCCAGTATCTCATACCCAGGACGTAGAGGATACTGAGAAACAGTTCTCGGTAATGAACACACCCGAAGAAGATGCATCATCATGCACTTTCTTCGTTTGGGCGGCACGGTAATTCTGGTAATCCCCTATTTCCTGCTCGGTCTTATAACAATTATAAGTTAGAGCGGGACCAATGTTCCCTAGCTCAGTATAACAAGTGGATTCGGTCAATACATCCGTATTATTATTTTGATTAAGGCGTGACATGGTCTCTACATGGAGAGAGAGAGAGAGAGAGAGAGAAGAAAACACTCAGCATATGCTCTTGCAAGATTATATTGGTTATTATTTTATCTAATCAGGATGGTTCCCACTGCTTTTATCAAATCTTCCTTCAAACCCTAAAAGAAAAGAATAGCCGGGATTAATTACACCCTAGAAATTCGTCAATCTTTCAGCCAGGCCAGTGCCGGTATTTTGAGGGAGGTTTCCCGTGCTTTCGCACGGACCTAATTAAAATAAACCTCGTTTTCCCAAGGGTTTAACCCTATTGACACCTTTCTAGACACCTACTTGATCGGCTAATTGTAATGTGTAAAAATCTCCCAGGAGTAACTCTTACTAGCAGTGGGTATCGGGATCCAACTATCTCATAGAAGGTATGCAATCTCATTGCAAATTTCAACACTTGAAATTCTCGATAATGGTTTTTACCCCTAGCGTTCTATGACCTTAACGGAGGCCAAACTACCCATAATCCGCTAGTCAAGTTCAACCCGTCATTTCATAATTGAATTAGACCCACCCGCACGGCCCTTGACGGAGGCCAAACTATACTGTACGAATACCCTAATCCAATCGCATCATATGCTAACAGACAAGCACTAATCAGCTACCATACACTACTCCTTAACGGAGGCCAAACTACCGCAGCACGAATACTAAAATAGACTTATCTGAAATGACGGAGGGCTACGCAGGTTTTTAAGAAAACCATGAGCGTAATGAACTTGATATCGTTATAGAATCAAATGATTTAAAATGGAGTGTTTTTGAGGCCTTTGCTAGTTTTGCTAAAGAGGTCACTCCCGGTGAAGGGATCTCGTCTCTTTCCTTATCGAATAAGGTGCTGGATATTCTACAAGGAATACCGATATGCAAAGCAAGAACTAGAGCTACCTGTTTTTGAAAATTCGATTCCACAACATCTTTAGGTTTATTTTCTTTCATTAATCTCATTAATGAAGTCTCATCATTTTAAGTTACCTAAGTATCACAGATAAATACAACGTACGCTTATGTCATCCGCATTCGTCTCGATGTCCCGTCATGCACCATTAGGTAAGGTAACTAACGGCAGAGCGGGGCAGGGCTAGCGCGGGTATAAAACATAAGCAATGTCTATATAATATATCATATATACTATATACAGTATCTATCTCAACATATACAGTGATCACATCACAGAATATCGCAGCAGAACACAACATATGAAATATTGGATATACTAGCATTTCCGGGTTTTAAATTAAGCCTGTATAAAACACGGATTCCACGGGCGTGATGAATAGCCAAACCCACATCCTTAGACCCCTACGAGAGCGGCAAGTAATCCTACCAATTCTAGAGTTAGGAGACCCGGTCTCGACTCCTCGAGATGGTCTCCCACTGGATTCTAGAACCCGGTTACTTATGGTCCCCTCCTTGGGTCTATCCTAATGCGGAAAAGTAAATAATATACATCAACGGTGACATCTTCCTCAACCCGGAAGTGCCCCAATAAAAGAATATTACATATAAGTTTTTACATGAATGAAAATGAAAAACTTTCATCTCATATAAAACGCCCGGCTATTCAAAACACGACGATCCAATATAACATATCACAGCAACACATAACATCACATGTCATCAACGTAAGTAAATATGCGTATCCCAATTATCGTTGACGTATAGCAACGAAACCGGTGATACATCACATATTACGCTTACGGTCGCAGAAAAGAAAGTGAAAACTACAACAATTGGAATCCGCAACCATCTTAGACATCATAAACCCAAAATATCTCATATTCCGGATTTCATGCCTAACCAAATGAATTGCTTAGATATCACATGCCTAACAATTATAAACCCCGCACTTTTCAATAACAAGTAGGGCGATTCATCAAGATTCCCGACATCCTGATCGAATGCTCGTCGGAAACTTTAGTATACGGCCGCACCCCCCGATGCCGTCGACGAAGTGCACTAAGGCAGAATACCACAGCCGCGAGCACCCGAACGGATTCTTTTGGCAACGGGGTTCTCCTACAGTCACTTGGTCGGGGCTATGGAGCGTGGCTATCTAATAATGTTACCCGGCGAGTATCCGCGTACGCTACGTGATTGCGACGGACTTTTGATCGCATCAAAATCCCGTGGCAACCGATCAAATGAGACTAAATTGCTAGATTTACAAAATTCCAATTAGTTTTGATTCCAAGTATTGTATCCCATCACATGATATCCGGACGACGTTAAACTTTTCTATCGAATCATCAAAGTCCCACAATTTTCCGACAGCTCAACACTTGAGCACAGTTCAATAATACCCAGAACATGCCACAACACCTATGCACCAGCCATAGAAGGGCAGACCCAAGCCTCATTAATGGCACCGCAGAACTGCCGCAAACCCTAAGGTTTGAAAGCGTTTCCATGTTCATTATGTCGAGTTAGGGTTACATTCTTCTAGAGGATCCACATAATTACTTGCATATTTTTCCGAATACCCTAAACTTGGAAAAATAGGTTTTTGACATTCGATCGAACTTTTTAACTTCGCCTAGAAAATATGTGAATACTCGAAACAATGTAAAGACTAAGAATACAAAACACTCCGAATTTCTTATAGTGTAAGATCACATCACATGCAAAATTAGCAAAAACAAACAACACCTGAAACACCAAAACCCGGTCACTGGAACACCCTGCAAATTTCAAGCAAAAAGAACAATTTTTGGCCATCCTCCTCAGCCAAACCACCATTCTGCTCGGCCAAAATCCGAGCATACCCCTTGAAATTTACACTGTGTTCATGTTACATCTCATATGATATTCTGCAGTTGTTTAAAAAATATTTAGAGGACTTTTTAAAATCGACAGAAAGTGAGTTTCCGTGTTTCAAGTTTCGGAGTATTTTGAATAGAATAACCGAGCTATATTACATATAACCGAGCTATGTCACAAATCACGAGAATAGAATACAGTATCTCATATCGTATTAATCTCGATCCCGCACATATCACATATGTGCTCCTACCCCGTTTCGCTTGAGCCAGGAAATCTCTGTATAGGACTCTAAAGACTCGTCAATACGCCGGCAGTAGGTGATGATCATATCAAACACCCACAAGCCGCAAGCAGTCTGCTAAACATAACGGCCATCCGGGTATTGAGCGATTAGAAGATCAACAAGAAAATCCGCTCACACTCCTGCGAATCCAATCAGTAACACTACCGTACAGTCCAATCTCTTCGTCTGATATGTCGCATATCTCGTCTAGGGGTGGTAAATGTCAGACCCCAGTAACTCGATAAGTCGTGCCGATGTGAGGCTCATAACGGGTCGAGAAACTACTGATAACACTTACCAGTATATCTCTGAAGCAGCTCTGGCCAGGGACTTCCTGTTATAGCTAATCGAGCACAACGCAACATCAACCCCCAATACCGGGAGAGACGAAACCCCTCCTATCGCTCATTGTCTCCATGTGATTCGAGACTGTACCCAAAAACCACCGTTTTGCACGTTCTCTTGAACGTGGTAAGGTGAAAATCAAAGCACAGTGGGAATCACACAAGACTCTATGACGATCTCGGGTCTACAGACTAACCTGTACCAGTGTCACCAGAGAACTGCTATCTGACGATAGGTATAATACCATCTAGGAGTTCTCAGCGAGTCCGTTCAGTGTACCCAGTCTCCACTGAGCACCCGTATACTATCTCTGATGTCAAACACCAATGGATATGGGATCATCCATCGCCCATCTACATGGGTCGATGTCACGACCCGAAATTTAGCTCGTGACCGGCACTTAAATCACGCAACGTCTAAAGGCGTAACGGAATTTAAGTAAGCCGAAGCCCAGAAATCTAAACCCTTTTCAGAAAATAAAAGAGGTGTAGTTTTGAAAAAAAGTATAATGAAAACAACTGGTTTATTAAGTGCATGGATAATAGAACATTAAAATGCAAGCGAGTTTATTAGTTGAAAAACATTTTTCGTCTTTTAAAAAATTTGGGCAGCACCTCCCTTGCATATTTTGATCCAAAACCACAAATACATAATAATATAAAAGGCATCCCCAAGCGGGAGCTAGCTCTTCGCCAAACGGCGGATCCACAACCACGCAAAGCATAAATATAAGTATACGACGCCCAACGGCGAAGATCAACACCAAAAATAAAGAATAAAGCGAGATATCAACCCAAAAGGCGAACATAAAACCCATCGCTCAAGTCTCGCAACTACAAGTCTCACTAAATCTCATTACTTATACAATTACTAATTTTAATTGATGGAGTTGACTAGATACAATATGAAATATAAATAAAAGAGTGGGTACGATACAAATTTCCCACCTACCAATGCAAAACACCCGAATGCAACTGTGTGCCAGCGAAGCCGCTGCTGATCCATGCGGTCAACCTGCAAGAACTGTGGCACAACGGGGGTGAGTTGCCAACTCGTGAGTAGAAAAACATCTACAAGTAGAAATCGAATAAACAACGACTCCTAGGTTAACTATATCATAAAGGTAATACCATGATATCTAGGGTGACCGTATCTGAATATGTGCCAACACTATAAATAAATGCCTATCAGCATGTGGATATCATCCAACAATATAATCAATGTCTGTATGTATGTGGATCTCGTCCACATGTCAACCAATGACACAGCAACATCATGCATGTAAATATCATAAAAACATATGCATGAAGGTATGAGGATATAAATCAACGTGTGTCTCTCATGACACATCAAAATCATGGAACCTGAGTGTCCAGCATCGACACTCGAAACATCATGAAACCCATGTCCAGCATCGACACGTAAATCCTTATATATCTCAGACGTCGCACACCCCTGTCGGTCCTCATATCCATCTTTCTACTCTGGTCGGTATCCTCCGAATAATCGCCGAGTCCAAATACAATCACCGGTAGGTAATGCTCCCCTGCCAGGCTCATCGTCATCCCTACAAAATCTCTCTCTCGCCCCGGGGTACCATACCGGGCCCACCATGTACCTGCAAACGGTTCCTCCACTCCTCGAATCAGGTCTCCAAAGCAAATCTCAGAACCGAGAAAACTCATGGTGGACATCTCGAAATATCATATCAAGAGAAACCGGGTTTTTAAAACAACGCATCTTTCTTTTGAAATAACCACGGTTCTCAAATCCGGAAATCTCATGAAAACAACATCTCAGTGCATATAATCGTAAAGCATGATGTATGCGACATATAACAGAAATGTAAGCATATCCGTATATCATGCAGCATGAAACAGTGATGTGAACATAGTAAGTAACTCATGCAAGGAGTCATATCATGATGCAGCAATTCTACTGTGTAGTGACATGGCAATTATCGATGATGAAGTGTGTGAGCCGGCAATCTATGTACGTGTAACATACGCATTATCGATAATGATGTATGTGTACTAGTAGAGGTATATGAAATGCAATGAGAATAACATGAATGCAGCATAAGGTAAATCATCAGCTAAAAGCTATAAGGTATATGTATCTAATATGATCGAGTCGGTGAATCTATCAATCGACATCCAACCTCATAACATCACGTACGGTATAATTCATCGTACGGCATCCTCTAGTCAAGGGTATGGATCAATCATCAAGTCAAACTTATCACGTATGGAAAATCATAGTACGACGGCATTAAACCAACATGGATCCTCTCATCCTATATGACAATGAGGGGTACGGACCTAACGTCTCGTACGACATATCACACATGATTCACAACACTATATATACCTATGTGTCTATATCCCAGATCACATCCATAACAATCTCATATTGGGGGACCGGCAAGGTATCAATCATCTCAATCGACTCGCATCCGTATACTAACATATCATCATATCACACGTCAAATTGTATTCTCTTTTCATCGCATCTATATCTCACATAAGGTCAATTTACAATTACATTATACCTTTACTATAAGCATACGTATCTAATCTAACATACACACCCAAACCATGCAATCAGTTTTTAAAAGATGCTAATCGTAGTTTTGAAAGTAGGGGCTACGGTGTTTTTAAGGAAAAGATATCATTTGAAAATCCATAACGTCCCTCAAGGTATCTGTTTAAGAGATGCATACGATTCTTCAGTTTGGAAATAGGTATGGTTCGGATGACACATTTACGTCGGCTATCTAGTCTTATAGTACACTAAACGGCAATATCATCAAACATCATCCTCAAATCCCGTCATCACATATTAGTCATATCATATTCCTTATAATATGGTTTCTCTAACTATCCTTTAACTCTATCTATAGTTTTCTATTAAAGGTTCCCCTAACCATGTTCTATATATAAATCGGTTTCCATCAAAGTTTGCGGGGGTGCTATACGCCATCCACCCGATTTCCCCCGTAGATATAGATCTACTCACCTTGGTCCCTGCTTGCCGAAGTCGATGACGCCATGCTCCGTCGTCTCGGAATCCACGCGAAGGTACTGATCAGTCGAAAATATTGTATTCTCAACACGTCAATTTCCCTACTCTTATCAATCATATAAGGGTGTTTATTGTAAATATAACACGGATTACAATTTCATATGGAAAATACCAAATACCTTGTGTTATAGTTATAATCGACATTCTAGAGGGAAATTAAGTGTTTATTATTACATGCATGATTTTGTATATCTCAACACTGTTTATCGAGATTGTGTGCAGAAAATCCTTTAGGTCAAAGAGCCGGAATCACAAAAGTGCCGATAAAATGCAGCAAGTCAAACACTTGAGATCTGGCAGCAACCAAGAAAGAATTATAAGAATCCAGACATCAAAAGAAAACCCTAAAGACTACACCATAATTACCCTGGAAAAATAATGCAGAGATCTCCTTAAATGGCCGCGGATCCGCGGCCGATCCAGGCCGATCCGCCGCGGTTCCGCGGCCGTGTTGACTCATCGGCGCTCGAGACTTCTCCAGAATCTTCCTTGTAACGGCCTAACTTTCTCAGGACACTCCAATTCCACGTGGCATCTTCTGGAAGGCTCTGCATAACAACCAAGCTTTGGAGGGAAGATTCATTTGAAATTATAAAAGGGGATCTAGATCTAAAATTTGGGGGTTGTTCATTGGTTGTTCAATTAGTTACACAATATTTACACATTGAGCCACAATTCAAACTCAAGTTGAGTGACACAACTTGAGATCAAATCCAAAGAGAAATCAAGATCCTTTGAGAAGAAATTCAAGCGAGAAATCAACGATCCTTCATCGCAACGCCGATCATCATCCGAGCAAGAGATCTACGACGATCTGTGACTCACGGAGATCGAGCTTCGCAAAGATCGACGCCAAATTCACCTCTTCAAAGAAGCGATCGAGAGCTTAATCTTGTACCTCGAATTGAAGAGTTGTGTAAATTTGAAGAAGATTTAATGAAGGTGATAAATTGTTAAATCTCGTTTTCATTACATTCTTGCATTATGAAATATCTCATTTGTGATTCTTTAATTTTCATGATGTGTGAGTGAAATCTCCGCTTGTGGAGGATTCGAGAGAATCGATAGATATAATGATGAACAAATCTTAATACTAATTTTAAATCTTATGAGATTTGTGAACCTTAGCAAAAAGAATCATTGATGACCTAATTTGGAGCGAGACCACTTCTTGATTATTTCGTTGCAAATTAGGGATCAAACAATTGATGATTTTCTTTGCTAGAGGCTAGATCCGAATGATTATGATTGAAAAGACAAGGGATAGATAAGGAGAAACCCTAGTTTCTTCAATTGATCCCTAATTTTCAATCATCATCATCATTCTAGCTACAAATTATCAATAGATGAGATTAGGAATTATTATATTCATCATTAGCTATTAACTCAATCGAATCCTACAAGCTATTCTTTATAAACTTGATAAATCAAATTGATATTGGATAAATTCTTGATTCTTAAATGTTTTTCTAGTTGTTTCTTAAAAATCAATCTCATAAATCTTGAATCATTTTCTTTACTATTTTTATTTCAACTCAACTAAAACAATTTCGAACAAATTTACACAATCTCAGTGGACGATCCGCATTCGCTAACGAAGCTACAATAGACACCCTTAATTGATTGCGGTTAAAAATTTCTTTGGTTGTGATAAAACTTTTCCATACACATGAAGATGATCAATCAAATGACGTCGTTGCCGCGGATCGTGTGCTAATTTATTCGTTTTTGCAATTTGAGTTGAAAACATTTATTATTCCATTATAATTTTTAGATCAAAATCGCATCAAGCGCTTAACGATTTGTTGTGAATTGTTGCAAGGGAATTTGGAATCTCTGAAGCGAAAGGAAAAATTTTCAGATCATATTAGGGAGTTCAGTGAGGCAACAGGAGTATCTGTAGAAAATTTTGTGCAGGGATCTCAATATCATACCGTGGAACCGCGGCTGTTAGAGGCATCTCACGGCGGAACCGCGGCGGGAAAGTGGCTTCAGTGCACTAAATTTCTCAGGTATATTTCTGTCTTTCTTATCTCTTCCCTGCTTTTCTCCATTAACCAATTTCTGCAAGATTCTTTGCAAAATTCGCAGCACCGCTAAAAAGAAAATTGTTGCGTGTTTGATCTTAGTTGTTTGCATATTTTAACACGGAAATTAAGGGGCAAAGACCAAATTCAGATTAGGTGGGGAGTTCACTACCCTTCCTAAGCCCCAAAAATCACAAAACTTGCATCCGCATCACCCTCATTAACTAAAAAATATATAGACAAGACTCTAAGTACCATTGCGCTCATTTAGGACAGAAGGAGGACGTGGGTAATCTATTGATTATCCGTGTTTCTTTTGTGGTGTCTAGGCAAGTGTGTCTAAGGCAAGTGGTTACTTAATTAGGCCCGCCACTTACGTAGTGGAGAACCTCCCACTTACCTGGCACTTACCTAGCCACAGAAGGAACAAAGAGGCAGTAGAGGATCTATCTTGCGACTTGTCTTCTGGAAGTCTAGGAGCGTTCTAGAGACTTGACCTAGGTGACCACTAGATTTAGGGTTGCTTGTGCATTGTTTGTGTGATTTTTCAAAAATAAAAAATAAAAAAAATCCGTCTTTTTCAAAAACAAACACCAAATCCATCTTGTCTCTAATTAATTAACGCTGCCACTTGTGCTAAACCATTTAGTGCATGCTCGGCTGGACACATGATTCTAGTGCCCGTCTTGTCCGCGTTCCTCCTATCGACTCCGAAGTCGGTAATTCTGCATCTACTTTTTCTTCACCCACTACCACACCCACTTCGATGGACGATTCTCCATCGAACTTCTTTAACACCACCACTCTGCCACCGTCTGCAGGTGTGCAGAATCCGCCCCGCATCTCTCTCCAAGAGAGATGCTACCCTATTCATGGTCCTCTTTCGACCTGTCTCACCATTCCACCAGCCAATGGGGACAATTTCGAAATAAAACCTCAATACATCAATCTTCTACCCAAATATCACGGTCTCAAGTCTGAAGACGCATACGTCTTTATTACCAAATTTGAAAATGTATGCTCTATGATGGGTACTTCACAGCTTTCTGTGGATGCTATGAGATTACGTCTTCTCCCGTTTACTTTGTGCGATATAGCCGAGATGTGGCTTTATAACACAGCCGCACACTCTATTTCAAACTGGGGAGAATTCGTCATAGCTTTCCTTAAGAAATTCTACCCTAATCATAAGACAGCTCGAGTCCGTAGCGAAATAAATCAATTTACCCAGCTTCCAAATGAACCATTCTCGAAGTGTTTTGAATGCTTCAAGGATCTGTTAGTTCAATGTTCTCATCACGGAATTCCTAGATGGGATCTGTGTAGAATCATATATGAGGGCATTAATCCTACAACAAAACAGAGTCTTGAATCTATGTGTCAAGGCACCTTCATGACTAAAGATGACGGTGAAGCCTGGAGATTTTTAGAAGATTTCGCTGAAAGAACTTTACAGTAGGAGAGTGTAAACCAATCATCGTTTAGGGGTGGTATTCATCAACTTGATGTTTCCATAGGAGTTAGAGCTGAAATGGAAGCAATGCAAAAGAAACTCGAAGCTATGGAACATAAATTTTTAGCAGCCTCCCTAAATCAGATGTCACTCTCCAAAACTGTCTGTGGATGCTGTTCTGATCCATCTCATCTTACGGAAGAATGTCCTTTAAATTCTCCGTTTCAAGGTCAAGAGCATACCAATGCTGCTTTCCAGCAAAGACTTAGAATCGATCCGTATTCTTCCACTTATAATCAGGGTTGGAGAAATCACCCTAACTTTGCTTGGAACCAATTACAAACTAACACCACGGTTCCAAATCAAAATAATTTTCAAAGGGGTCCTCCACTACAACAGCAACCACTTCAACTGAGTCAGCACACCTACCAATCACAAAACTTCTAAATTCCGGTCAACACTTCTGCACCGTATAATCCTTTGCAGTTGACCGGTACCGATAATTCCTCTTTACTCGAACAGACTTTGGAAATGTTTATGAAACAGTCCATTCAAATGTCGGCTGAATTTAAGTCTTCCCTTGATGATATGAAGATAAACTCCGCTTCCCAAACGAGAGTATTAAATCGATGGATGCACAAATTGCTCGATTAAATGCCGAGATGAGTGCTAGAGAGAAATGGAAACTTCCGTCTCAACCCCTACCGAATCCTGGGCATTCACAACACTACAATGTGAATGCCATTACAACGTTGAGATCAGGAAGAGTGCTGAATAATCAAGTCGGTGAAGAGATTGATAATCATGAAGAATTAATCAATAACACCCCGGCTTCCACTTCCACTTTTCCTACTACACCCACTACTACTTCTAATCCTACTTTGTCTACCCCACCATTTTCTTGCGAGCCTATTCTTCATTTTCCTTAAGGCTCGAACCCTCAGCATACCTTTTCTAGTCCACCAAAGACGATCCCCACTCCTATTTTGGGATCAGTTCCACACACACCATGTCACGCCCCGCTTCCCGGTATACGGCGAAGGGGACGGAATGAGGCCGCTACGTATTTATTGTGAAGTAAGTACGTTAAGCGTATCTAAGCAATATAAAAGTAAAGCACAAGAGACAAGATATAATTAAAAATAACAACTTTATTTATTCACATTCTTTCTATACAATGCATGGAAAGTAAATACAACTGATAAAAAACAATGCCTAAATAATGGTATAACAAAAATGAAAAGGTACTGAATGGAAAGTGTACAATGAACTAGAGCTCGGGGTCTTCACTGAACTGGTCCAAGTCTTCAGCAGAGGGCTTGATCTCAGGAATGTCCAGATCACCTGACGACATTCAAAGAAGAAAGAAAGAGAATGTCGTCAGCGAACAAATCGCTCGGTAAGTCCCAAAGATAAGGGAGAAGTAGGATAGACAGAATAAGAAGGTAACTTTTAATGTTGTATTATATTGTTATAGTATTGTGTTAACGCTGTTGTTTGTAGCTTGGTACAGAAGATGCCAGTATATACGAGAGGAGTCCCACTTACACCGGAGACTTTGGTAACCCATAGTACAAGGCTCCGTCGATAATACCACGGAACAACGGCATGGATGTAATTATGTCTTAAGTGACCACCTCGTGCCACCTTTAACATATTCCATACCAGTCTACCCCTTAAACCCCGTGTTATCTTGATTATATTATTGTATTGTATTGTAAACTGTATAGATTGTATGTTTGGATGACTGACCGAAACCATGATATCAGTAAACGGATGTAACTGGAGAATCATGTATGTAACTGTAGAATCATGGATGTAACTGTATAATCATGTAAATGGAATGTATATCCATGGTTCGGTTCGGTCAAGTTGATAGATTGAATAATAGATACATGGATTCATGTTGAATTGTAATATTTTAAATTGTAGATTGTAGATTGTAGATTGTACTTGAATCATATTCAAGTCAGATTATAATGAGACTCAAACTGAGTCAGACAATTAGAAAAGTAAATTGAAGTCCTGATTGTTTTGATATTATCGGTAACCGCTGCACATGGGCGGCAGGATTTGTGTCTTTTTCAAAGACGATTACCGTATTGATAACACCATTGTTAAGTTATCTACCTTAGATAGACAAGCACCCATATCTCCGGTTCCTTAAGGCTCAAGAGACTGGTCCCGCTTAAACCTATGTTTACTAGGGTCCTTAGGGTAATTTATAGAACTTGAGGGGGTTTTATGTAAAAATACTTTGTAAAGTTTTCAAAATACACCTCAAGTATTTATTATCGTCTTTAGAGTTGTAATAAATGTAGATTTTATATTTGTGATATTTCTAATGAGAATATCCTATTTTCATGATAAATGGTATTTATTTGTAATATTGGTTTTGTATGGAATTCATGGTATTTTAAGGTAAATTGATTCTTATGATTTTTAGAAAAAAAATGGAATATTTATATCATAACAAAATAGGTATTTTAATGATAAATATACATATATTTATACAAAAATAATTTTAATATATATTTTATATTCTAAATATCTCATTTTCTTAAGATGTAGTATTTTAAATCTTTCGAGACCGAATGCTCCTTGCGGAGGTCTGAATCTCGCATTACAAAGCCCGAGGATGTGCGATAATCCGTACCATCCTGAACGGGTTCCCCAAATGGGTTGTAGCGGCGCTTTGCAAACATTTGTATAAATACTAAATCCTTTAGAAAACGGTTTTGTTAAGTAAATGGTAATAAAATGAAATTGTGTCGTTTTCCCGTATTCTATGTTCCCAAGGGTATTGTGCTATGTTGTATATGAGTGTGTGAGGAGGTAGGTCATTATCTCATGATCTACTTAAAGGTATAGCAAGTTTTGTGATGTTATATGTAGAATTGAAACTATGTGGTTTTAATGAAAGAAATACGGTAAAGGTTACAAATTGAATTAGATTGTCATGAAACTTGTTCAACATGTTTAGTAGTGATTAATAGTCAACATGTAATGGTTTAAGCATAATTTTATTAAAGAAAAGTGAGGTTTTATAAAGAAACCGAATCGGAAATCAGATTTGTTCCGATTCCGTCGGGTTTTGTAATTCCATATTTTTAGAAAAGAATAGAAAAGATAGAATGGGGACTTACAGGTTTAGGACAACTAGGAAAGGGAGAAGAATCGGGAGGAGTTGCCGGTGCGTCGTTTCGTCGCCGGGAGCTCCTAGAGTCGTCGTCGGAATTTCCGCCGGAGAATTCGCCGGAGCTTCGCCTTTCGCTCGCTTCGATTGCACAAAAGGGTTTCTATTGATTTCTTGAGAGTTGGCTCAGAGTTTTGGAGTGAGGGGGTAGTGTGTAGGGGTAGTATTTATAGGGTTAGGCTAGGGTTTAGGGTAGGTGAAAGGTTAAAATGAAAAATGTAATAAAATGTATTAAAAGTGGAGTAATTGGGGTTTTAAAAGAGCTCTGGAAATGGTCTGAGGATAAAATTTTGCAGGTGTACAGGGGAAACCAAAAGACACATTTTTTATGTTGGGGTCGTCGCCGGAATCGGCCGACTCGGTCGCGACTCGGCCGTGACTCGGTCGCCGGCCGAGTTGGCCGATTCCGGCCGAGGCAAGCGGCCGGAATCCTCCCCCGACGACTGGTGATCCCTCTGGTACAGTTACATTTCAGGATGTAGTGGGGTTTTTGTGAGATATGCACGTGTAAACTCTTGGTATTCTAAAGGTTCAAAATAAAACAATATTAAAAATAATGTGGGGTATGGGATTTGAACTCTGGTGGCTTGGTTCAGCAGTGCAAGGTATTGCCAATAAGCTACAAGCTCCTTCTTGTAATTATGGAGCTATTTAATTACTTAAAGTAGTAACAGAAAATGTAAATACCCCAAGTATACATTAATTTTAAAGCAAATTTTTTGTACACTAAAAATGGAGTTGTTACATTCTTGTAACTTGAAATTAAAAAGCAAAATAATTACTTATATCTTGTACTCAGGCTAAAATACCCCTTTATGGATTTTGAAAAAATATTTGAAAAAATTTGTATAGAAAAATTAGGGTTGTTACACACCACCTTCTCCAATGTTGGACCCAGCTATTATTGTTAAAGCTCCTTATCCGAATCGGTTAAGGGATAACAAATCAAGTCCACATATGGAGAAGATTATGAAAATGTTCAAACAAGATAACATCAACATCCCTCTCCTAAATGCTATTCAACAAGTCCCCGCTTATGCGAAAATTCTTAAAGACTTGTGTACTAGGAAGAGGAAGACTCAAGTGCCCAAAAAGGTTTTCATGACTAATAATGTTAGCACTGCTTTTACCCCACAGTTACCAAAGAAACGTAAGGACCCAGGATGTCCTACGATATCGATTTCTATTGGGGGTAAAAACATCAACCGTGCTTTACTTGACCTGGGCGCAAGTGTTAACCTGCTTCCATATTCTGTGTATGAGCAGTTAGGGATTGGAGAGTTGAAACCAGCTCATTGCACTCTCCAAATGGCAGACCGTTCAATCACCAAACCTAGGGGTGAACTGGAGGATGTGTTGAAAAAAGTCGGGGAATTTATATTCCCTGTGGACTTTATTGTTCTCGATACACAACCTGTAGCAAACCAACGGAACCAAATTCCGGTGATTCTGGGTCGACCATTCCTTGCCACTTCCAATGCCGTCATTAATTGTCGAAACGGTTCAATAAACCTATCTTTTGGAAAATGACAATTGAACTGAACATCTACAAAATTAGAAGTCAGCCGTCTGAACCCTCTGCTCACATACTTGATGTCTGTTCTGTCCACGAGATAGCTCCCGAAAGCTGCGAAGTTGATGAACTTTGCTTTGATAATCTCGACGACATTAGCACATCAATGTTTGATCTTTCACATCTTAGTGAGGACACTTTTTCCACTCTTGAGTCTGAACCTTTTGACTCTTCACTTTCCGAGTCTGTATCCTTTGCGGGCTATGAGGTTTTTTGTGAATCTGAATGTCATTCTTTTACCCCACCTTCTATTGTTTCTCCGCTGACATTAGATCTCAAATTATTTCCTTCTCATCTTAAATATGCATATTTAGGTGAGAATGAGTCTTTACCTGTGATCATATCCGCTTTTCTAGCCTCAGAGCAAGAGAATGCGCTTTTGACGGTATTGAGATCTAATAGGCAGGCGTTTGGTTGGACTATGGCTGACATCAAAGGGATTAGTCCCTTGATTGTAGAACATCATATACATCTGATGGATGAAGCCAAGCCAACCCGAGAACCACAGAGACGGTTGTACCCCGTAATGAAGGATGCGGTAAAGAAAGAAATCGTCAAATGTCTTGACAATGGTATCATTTACCCAATCTCCGATAGCCAATGGGTAAGTCCAATTTATGTAGTCTCTAAGAAATCTGGCATCACGGTCATAACAAATGAGGCAAATGAGTTAATCCAGACACGCACTCAAACTGAGTGGCCTGTATGTATTGATTATAGAAAACTCAATGCCGCAACGAGGAAAGACCACTTTCCTCTACCTTTTATTGACCAGATGTTAGAACGCTTAGCTGGACGTGAATACTATTGCTTCATGGACGGATACTCTAGCTATAACCAGGTCCCTATTGCCAAAAAGGATCAAGACAAAACCACATTTACTTGTCCTTTTGGTTCTTTTGCTTACAGACGCATACCTTTTGGGTTATGCAATGCTCCTGCTACATTTCAGCGGTGTATGATGGGGATATTCTCGGACATGGTCGAGAATTTTCTGGAGATTTTCATGGACGATTTCTCGATATTTGGAGATTCTTTTGCTGACTGTTTATCTCATCTTGACGCAGTTCTTACTCGTTGTAAAGAGAAGAACCTAACTTTGAATTGGGAAAAATGCCATTTCATGGTCGAATAGGGAATTGTGCTTGGACATGTTATTTCACGAAAAGACATTGAGGTTGACAGAGCCAAAATAGATGTCATTCATAATCTTCCTCATCCCAAATGCGTCAAAGATATACGATCCTTTCTTGGCCATGCAGGCTTTTACAGGAGATTCATTAAGGACTTTAGCAAAATTTCTAGACCTTTAACTCTTCTCTTGGCCAAGGACACAACCTTTCACTTTGACTTGGATTGTGAGGCAGCATTTGACTCACTTAAACACTCCCTCACTACAGCCCCTATTCTTTTATCTTCAGATTGGAACCACCCGTTTGAGCTTATGTGTGATGCATCAGATTTTGCAGTTGGTGCACATTGAAAAGATGCTACACGTGATCTATTATGCAAGTAAGACCCTGAATGATACTCAAATTAATTATACAACTACTGAAAAAGAACTTTTGGCAGTTGTATTTGCATTAGAAAAATTCAGGCCTTACTTGATTGGCTCACCAATTGTTGTGTACACTGACCACTCCGCCTTGAAACATATTTTGGCGAAGAAGGATGCAAAAGGTAGGCTAATACGTTGGATCCTTCTATTACAAGAATTTGATCTTGTTATTAAAGATAAGAAAGGATGTGAAAACGTGGTAGCCGACCATCTGTCGCGCATCTCTTCTTCACCTGTGACCCTGCCGATCAATGATTCTTTTCCAGACGAACAACTCTTGAATGTATCCAACAAACCTTGGTTCGGGGATATTGTGAATTATTTTTCTACGGGATTTATTCCTTGTGAATGGTCAAAACAGGACAAACATCGATATCTATCCTAAGTAAAACATTTTTACTGGGATGAACCCTATCTGTTTAAATATTGTCCTGACCAGATCATTCGCAGATGTGTCCCTAATGATGAATTCAAGAGTGTTCTATCTTTTTGTCATGATCAGGCATGTGGAGGTCATTTCGGTCCTCGAAAGACGACGGAGAAGGTTTTGCAATGCGGTTTTTACTGGCCGACTTTGTTCCAAGATTCATTTGCTCATTGCAAAACCTGTACACAGTGTCAACACACGGGTCAGATCTCTCGGAAAAATGAGATGCCACTTCAACCCATCTTAGTGGTTGAAATTTTTGACGTTTGGGGTATAGATTTTATGGGTCCTTTTCCCAACTCCTTTGGGAATTTGTACATATTGCTTGCGGTTGATTACATCTCGAAATGGGTGGAAGCTATTCCTTGTCGCACTAATGATAACAAGGTTGTCATTAGGTTCCTTAAAGAAAATATCTTTTCGCGATTTGGACACCCTCGCGCTATCATTAGCGATAACGGGACACATTTCTGTAATCGGTCTTTCGAGACTTTGATGCGGAAATATGCAATCAACCACAAGCTTTCTACACCATATCATCCCCAAACGAGCAGGCAAGTTGGGGTTTCTAACAGACAAATCAAACAAATTTTAGAGAAAACAATTTCTAAAAATCGAAAAGATTGGTCAACCAAATTGACGGATGCTCTTTGGGTATTTCGTACCGCATATAAAACCGATCTAGGTATGTCTCCTTACCGACTAGTGTTTGAAAAGGATTGTCACCTTCCGGTCGAGATTGAGCATAAAGCAATGTGGGCCATTAGAGAACTTAACTTTAACTTAAATCAAGCCTGCAACTTTCGGAAGCTGCAATTAAACGAGCTAAGGGAACTCCGAGATGAAGCTTACGATAATGCTGTAATTGTAAAGAATCAGACTAAGGTATTTCACGATAAAAATATTTTGAGAAAAACTTTTACATCTGGTCAACAAGTCCTTCTTTATGATTCACGTCTCCATCTTCATGCGGGTAAGCTAAAATCTCGGAGGAAAGGACCTTTTGTTGTGTGGAATGTATACCCGCACAGGGCAGTTGAGATTGAAAATGTTGAAAACGTTATAATTTTTAAAGTGAATGGACATAGATTAAAACCGTATTTTTCCACTGATCCATCGGAGGAGCTCCTATTTTTATAGGAGCCGCTTTATAATGATTGATTTTCCTCCACCTTACCTCCATATCTTGGTAATTTTGTCGCATCTTTAGAATGGAGGTGAGTCAACTTGTACATACATTTTATAAAAAAAAATAAAAAAATATATATAATAAAAATTTGTACATAAATAAAAGAATAAGTTTGGGGGAGATTTTCAGGATTATATTTCATGTCCCCAGTAATAAATTTTTCCTCCCAAGTTTACAGGTTTCTGAGCTTTAACAGATGACAACAGTGAGGACACTGTTGAAAACAAGTTTGGGGGAGGTTTGTGCTTATTTACGCATCATGTTGCATCATACTTTACATAAGCACAAAACACTTATAAAAAAATTTTAATATTTAATATGATAATAAAAGGTTAGATAGTGAAAAATTACATCCAAAAGATTGGAAAAGTTTAAGAAAACCATGAAAGTTAGAAGTTTTCTTAAACGAAACTAGTAATAAGTAGTTATGAGCCGTTGTCCCAAGGATTAGTAAGATGAAAGAAGTTACTAATCTGAGGATAAAAATAAGTCTGAAAAATAGTTTCTATTCTGGAAGCCAAACCTTTGATTGTTGATACCCTACTATATGCACTTACACACGTCTTGAAACTCGGGATAATAGAGGATATCTTGAAATGCTTTTGTCTAGAAGCCAAAGTATGAAGGAAATTATAATGGAAAATAAAAGATAAACGGTGAAAATAAAAATGAACACTGGTTTTGTTATCACCAAGACAGCAATAAAAAAATATAGTAAGGGTGCTTCATCACCTAGTGCCTTAGACCAACTGGTTTGGGAGTCACTGCTAAGCCTTAGGTGTTGCAAGACGAGGAAAATATTAAATACACCTAATCAGAAAACACATGAGTAATCGGTCGGTTAGTACCTCAAGAAGTATTAACGGTCACATGAAAAATGTGTGAGTAATTCCATCTAAATATTCATCGATTAAAAAGTACTGAGGTAGATGGACATGAGTATGATAGCTTGAATTGAATTCTCCGAGTGTAGGGATGTTCTTTACACACACACGTAAGGGTATATGATCAATGTTTGGAAGAAAGGTAGGAATGAAGAATAAAGACGATGTTTTATTGAGGGATGACGTGATTTCTAACATCTTTTCATGACTATTAAGATAGGGCTCATGACAACTGAAAAGCTAGTATTAGTTGGAAACTCTAATTTTCAAAGTCTTTCTTTTACAGTTCTTATCTTTATATGTAACTTTCACAGTTTTCCTTTTATTATTGGATTTTGTGGGTGCAATCCGCTAAAAACCCTCAGGAGACAGCACTCCTCCTACTAGGGACACCTAGAGGTTTAAAGGCTTGTTGCACGTGCTCAGTGCAATCGTGTTGCTTACGAAAGTGTGCTAGTTAGTTTTTCTTTTTCTTATATTTTCTCCTTCTCTTAAATAAAAATAAAAGATGTTTGCTCGAGACGACCAAAACTAAGTTTGGGGGAATTTGATCAGTCGAAAATATTGCATTCTCAACACGTCAATTTCCCTACTCTTATCAATCATATAAGGGTGTTTATTGTAAATATAACACAGATTACAATTTCATCTGGAAAATACCAAATACCTTGTGTTATAGTTATAATCGACATTCTAGAGGGAAATTAAGTGTTTATTATTACATGCATGATTTTATATATCTCAACACTGTTTATCGAGATTGTGTGCAGAAAATCCTTCAGGTCAAAGAGCCGGAATCACAAAAGTGCCGATAAAATGCAGCAAGTCAAACACTTGAGATCTAGCAACAACCAAGAAAGAATTATAAGATTCCAGACATCAAAAGAAAACCCTAAAGCCTACACCAGAATTACCCTGGAAAAATAATGCAGAGATCTCCTTAAATGGCCGCGGATCCGCGGCCGATCCAGGCCGATCCGCCGCGGTTCCGCGACCGATCCAGGCCGATCCGCCGCGGTTCCACGGCCGTGTTGACTCATCGGCGCTCGAGACTTCTCCAGAATCTTCCTTGTAACGGCCTAGCTTCTTCAGGACGCTCCAATTCCACGTGGCATCTTCTGGAAGGCTCTGCATAACAACTAAGGTTTGGAGGGAAGATTCATTTGAAATTATAAAAGGGGATCTAGATCTAAAATTTGGGGGTTGTTCATTGGTTGTTCAATTAGTTACACAATAATTACACATTGAGCCACAATTCAAACTCAATTTGGGTGATACAACTTGAGATCAAATCCAAAGAGAAATCAAGATCCTTTGAGAAGCAATTCAAGCAAGAAATCAACGGTCCTTCATCGCAACGCCGATCATCATCTGAGCAAGAGATCCACGACGATTCGCGACTCACGGCGATCGAGCTTCGCAAAGATCGACGACAAATTCACCTCTTCAAAGGAGCGATCGAGAGCTTAATCTTATACCTCGAATTGAAGAGTTGTGTAAATTTGAAGAAGATTTAATGAAGGTGATAAATTGTTAAATCTCGTTTTCATTACATTCTTGCATTATGAAATATCTCATTTGTGATTCTTTAATTTTCATGATGTGTGAGTGAAATCTCCGCTTGTGGAGGATTCGAGAGGATCGATAGATCTAATGATGAACAAATCTTAATACTAATTTTAAATCTTATGAGATTTGTGAACCTTAGCAAAAAGAATCGTTGATGACCTAATTTGGAGCGAGATCACTTCTTGATTATTTCGTTGCAAATTAGGAATCAAATAATTGATGATTTTCTTTACTAGAGGCTATATCCGAATGATTATGATTGAAAAGACTAGGGATAGAGAAGGAGAAACCCTAGTTTCTTCAATTGATCCCTAATTTTCAATCATCATCATCAATCTAGCTACAAATTATCAATAGATGAGATTAGGAATCAGTAGATTCATCATTAGCTATTAGCTCAATCGAATCCTACAAGCTATTCTTCATAATCTTGATAAATCAAATTGATATTGGATAAATTCTTAAATTCTTGATTCTTGATTCTTGAATGTTTTTCTAGTTGTTTCTTAAAAATCAATCTCATAAATCTTGAATCGTTTTCTTTACTATTTTTATTTCAACTCAACTAAAACAATTTCGAACAAATTTACACAATCTCAGTGGACGATCCGCATTCGCTAATGAAGCTACAATAGACACCGTTAATTGATTGCGGTTAAAAATTTCTTTGGTTATGATAAAACTTTTCCATACACACGAAGATGATCAATCAGGTACCTACAATAATACACAATCGCAATCGCTATTAAAATCGAATCCGGAAAACTGATACGGCACACGGTGCGTTCATAGGTTAGAACCTATAGCCTACGCGTGCAAAAACAATCAAACAACCATGGTTGTTGACGTACAAATGCCCAACAACAAAATACAACACCAATTACCAAAACCAAGCAATCAAAATACGTAAAACATATCCAAAATCACACCAAAGTGTTCCCAGATTTTGACTCGGGTCAAATAAAGCTAAACAAACAAGTATAGGGTGTTGTACATGGAGTGTATGAGCTATTGGAACAACCTAGAACCCAACCCTTACAATTTGGCAGGCCACATGGCCTTAAAATCCGGCCTCCTCGTCCCTGGTGTCTCTGTTGGGGCTCGTCTAATCAGGGTGGTCTCCTATTGGTCAAATTTGGTCTCTAGAGTTGTTTGCTTCTCTCAGAAACTCCCCGGGTCAACCCAGATTCCCTGTAGGCTCACAATTCAACACAAAACTGACACGGGCAAATTCTTAAATCCGTATTTTGGTTTCAATGCTATGGTCCAGTTCAAGAATTACCTCTAAAGTCTTATTGATAGCCACTAAACACTATTAATTTCCCAAACCCTTTTTTAGAATTTCAAAGTTCACAAACCATTCGTAAACAATTTCCAATCTAAACTAGAATGCTAGGAAAACTTGAAACTAAACTAAGTGAAGGGATTATACCTCATGGATGCAACCAAGAAAACCCTAGAAGTCCCAAGTCTTCAAAACCTAACTTTTCTTGGTCCAATGTGATGAGGGTGAGGAGGTGATCATTTTTTGTGAAAGGGGTATAGAGTTTTGGTGGAGATTTGGAGATGATACTTGGGGTTGAAGGTGGAGGGAAATGAGCTTGAGGAAGATGAAGGAGGAGATGTAAAATGGCGGGGGAAAGAGAAATGAGGCATCCCCCCTCTCTTTCACTTATTCTCACACACTCTCTCTCTCTCTCTTCAAGCATGCTTACCCCTCATCATTATGTCCCCCCTCTCTCTCCTCAATCATTCCTCTCATTTCTTTCTTTTCTCACCATAAAACCAACCATAATAAAACAACACAAATGAACAAGTAACAAAATGAAACATGTCATGGTGCACTAACCATGAAAACTGTAGAAACACGGATTTGGCTTAATCGCGATTAGCAGTGCACTAATCGGATTTTTATTTAAACTGCATATAATTGATTTTAAAAATGCCAAATCCTTTAAATATATTTTTAAATGCATAATTCATTTTAATTTCCAATTATTTCACAATTATTGGTATATATTTATACCCTTTTTCGAAAACCTCAATTTCGCAAATCGGCGGTTTTCGGGAAATATATTATTTTAATATTAAATTCCAAAAATATATTTTTATATTTTCTAAAATGTTACAATCTTCCCCTCTTAAATAAATTCGGTCCCCGAATTTAAATTTAAACCCCAAAATACTAAAACATTTCAATACTCAGCTCAAATCAACGGGGTTCCAAAATCACGGAAGATACTGAAATACTACCGCGCATCGCGTGCGCCTGAAAACGAATACAAAACTCAAATCGAACTCCGTCAAGCGTCATGCAAATCATCGGATTTGCACGCATATCCTCGGAGTTACAACGGAGATACAGATCTCGAAGTCCACTACAGAAATCCAATGTACACTAGTCAAATACTATAATACGTGTATAGTACGCATCCTTGAAAAACTCCAAAATCTGAATAAAATACATGCAAAATCTTTTCTGAATCGCTGTGTGATGCGTAACTCACGGCTTAAGTGACGGATGCTCATTTGTAAAGTAATAAATATACTATTATATATGTTTTGCTCAAATATACGATCCGCCCTTTTTGAAATATCCCCAAAAGGTTTTCCTTTATAAACGTTCGTGTCGCTCACAGACACGTAAGAAATAGTGAGACTATAGCTCCTTTTTGAAAACCTCTTGTTAAACTTTTAATGCATGCAAAATACTCAGGTACCGTCCTCAGATTAGTCCTGTTCGGCTACTACATAACATAGTGCCCATCATGAAAACAAGGTGCTCAAAAGCAAAATCAGCCTCAAAAGGCGTATCCACATCACGTGCGTCTGGTGCGCACGGAAATTAAATCCAAATACAAGTACTACGAATGTGCAAAAAACCAAAACTAAGTGCAACGGGTGTGCACGAAAGCATCTGTCCAGTGCAACGGGTGTGCACGATAACAATGTCAAGTGCATCTAGAGTGAACGAAAATCTCAATCCGGTGCAACTAACATGCACAAACGAAAATCCCAATCTGGTAAAACGAATGCCCAAAGGCATAAATCGGGTGCAACCAAAGCACAAAATACAAATCTGGTGCAATAAATGCACAAAAATGCATCAATAACTCAAATGCGTATAAAAGCAACACCGAGTGTACCATGGCGTATGAAAATAAAAAACGTGTGCAACTGCGTGCATAAAACACGTATCAATGAGCTGCAAGCATATATGAGCTATACTGAGTGCAAAAATCAATTCAACTGTATGAAGTCCATGAAATCATAAACACGTGCTACCAAGGCACAAAATCGACATCAGGTGCAATAGATATGCACAAATCGCAATCAACACAACGGTGTATAAAATATATATCAAGTGCAATAACTATGCACAAAAATATAAATACCCAGTAGGTGCAGCCATGGTGCACGAAAATAATATCATAAAGCTCAATCATCAAAACTCAAATCTAAGCGATATAAGCATGGTACTCGGATTACAAACGCAAATCGCAATAAATGACATTGAGGTACACCTCCTACAATGTCGAAAAAGGTCAGTGCGCCCAAAACTGGCAGAGCAAGAACATCCGCTTTCCTCCTGCTCTCGGTCTGGCGCCCTCTGTCTCTGGGTCTTCATTTCTCTGTGGATTCACCAATCTCGCAATCTATCGGCTCATCGGCCCGGTCCGGTGTGATAACGGAAACGATTCCGTTCTGGCACTTCTCTGGTCATCTCTCGGCCAATTATCACGACCACTCGTAAAGAAGCACGTCACTGGCGTCGACCTCTGGCTTTCTGAATACACATCACACGTCTAATCCTCAGTGCAAATCTTATTGCAGCAGTGTCCTGGAAGGAACCTGCTCAGGGTCTCTTCCAATCTCGCCTATGCCGAACTATACGGAGGCTGGTACTCTTGCATAATCTTTTCTCGCTTTCTGGACATCTACGTTCTCAGCACAACATTTCCTCAGGAATTGGCTGCATCCCAACGCCTCTGTATGTATATCAGATCTCTGATCTCGACGGGGAGTAACAACATCTCGTTAGCATCTAGCACGAACCTCTTGTTCCACTCGTCTTTATTATCGTCACTTCGACGTCACGTCATGCTATCTGCGTACTGTAATAGTTTTCGGCTACAGTCAATCCAGAGTCTCTCACACGGACTCGAAATCATGAACTCGGTATCTTCATCACTCTGTAGAAGATATCTAGCCTAACACGTCCTCGGGAACTCGTTCCAACCATCGGAGGAATACTCGATACTCGTCTGCTCTCGATCAACCCACAACGCATCTGGGTGAGGTCCTTTATCTAAAGCTGGTCAGCTTGCCGGTCTCCTATCACATGATATCCAGACGACGTTAACTTTTCAATCGAGTCACCAAAGTCCCATAATTCCCCGAAAGCTCAACACCTGAGCACAGTCTAATAATATCTGGTACATACCACAGTACCTACGGACCAGCCGTAGAAGGTCAAACCCAAGCCTCACTGATGGCACCGCTAAACTTCCGCAAACCCTAAGGTTCAAAAGCGGTTCCATAGTCATCATGTCGAGTTAGGGTTTCATTCTTCTAGAGGGTCCACAGAATTACTTGCATGTTCCTCCGAATACTTTAAACTTAGAAAAATGGGTTTTCTTACATTCGTTCGAATTTTTTAACTTCGCCTAGACGACATGTGAATATCCTTCGTCTCTCAATTCGGGGTAGACTAGCTATCATCTGTCGTATCTCTGCCTGAAAGTTCTAGCGATCTCTGCCCATAAAGTCTGGAGGCGACATCCTATCAATCTCAGCAACAGCTGGGTCATCTGTCTGCATGGTAGGCGACATCACAATCTCTGAGGTATGCTGTACATCAACAATCCTCTCACAACAGGCAGCCTCTATCAATGGCCCGATCATCTGGTGCAAAACCAAAGACTCGCCTCAACAAGAGGTCATAACTCAACGCTACATCGATACGTTCCCATGTCACCAGAAAACGCAATGGCCAGTCCTCATCCATGATGAGCTCGCCTTGACCGCAACATTAGCAGCAGCTCAATCTGCGCTCAAACTATGGTGACAGGAACCTCAATCGTGTATTGATGAAAACAGATCAAAGGCATGAAAGGAAACGATAGATCTAGAATGGATACATGATCATAAGAAGAAACAATATCAATGAAAGTATGATCATGGAAACGAACATAATCAAGGATCTCAAATGGATGTATAATCATGGGTACGAAGAGAATCACAGATCTCAAAATGTGTACATCCAAAGGTTTCTAAAGTGGAGTATTGTACCGTAAATATGCCGCGGAACATACGTACGGTACGCCACTCTACTCAAGCTACCTACTCCATCAATCAGGGTCAGCCTATGAAACGAAAGTTCGGGTCTAATACCCCCCGTTCAAGTCTAAGTTCCGTAAGGTCAAGCCTAGGTTCCAAAATACATACCCGCCTTAGACTCCGCATAGTCAAACATAGACTCGAACCAAGGTTAAACCTAGCGTTCTGATACCAACTTTTTCACGACCTGAAATTTAGCTCGTGACCGACACTTAAATCACGCAACGTCTAAAGGCGTAACAGAATTTAAGTAAGCCGAAGCCCAGAAATCTAAACCCTTTTAAGAAAATAAAAGAGGTGCAGTTTTGAAAAAAAGTATAATGAAAACAACCAGTTTATTAAGTGCATGGATAATAGAATATGAAAATGCAGGCGAGTTTATTAGTTGAAAAACATTTTTCGTCTTTTAAAAATTTGGGCAGCACCTCCCTTATATATTTTGATCCAAAACCACAAATACATAATAATATAAAAGGCATCCCCAAGCGGGAGCTAGCTCTTCGCCAAACGGCGGATCCACAACCACGCAAAGCATAAATATAAGTATACGACGCCCAACGGCGAAGATCAACACCAAAGATAAAGAATAAAGCGTTATATCAACCCAAAAGGCGAACATAAAACCCATCGCTCAAGTCTCGCAACTACAAGTCTCACTAAGTCTCATTACTTATACAATTACTAATTTTGATTGATGGAGTTGACTAGATACAATATGAAATATAAATAAAAGAGTGGGTATGACACAAATGTCCCACTTACCAATGCAAAACACCCGAATGCAACTGTGTGCCAGCGAAGCCGCTACTGATCCATGCGGTCAACTTGCAAGAACTGTGGCACAACGGGGGTGAGTTGCCAACTCGTGAGTAGAAAAACATCTACAAGTAGAAATCGAATAAACAACGACTCCTAGGTCAACTATATCATAAAGGTAATACTATGATATCTAGGGTGACCGTATCTGAATATGTGCCAACACTATAAATAAATGCCTATCAGCATGTGGATATCATCTAACAATATAATCAATGTCTGTATGTATGTGAATCTCGTCCACGTGTCAACCAATGACACATCAATATCATGCATGTAAATATTATAAAAACATATGCATGAAGGTATGAGGATATAAATCAACGTGTGTCCCTCGCGACACATCAAAATCATGGAACCTGAGTGTCCAGCATCGACACTCGAAACATCATGAAACCCGTGTCCAGCATTGACACGTAAATCCTCATATATCTCAGGCGCCGCACACCCTGGTCGGCCCTCAAATCCATCTCTCTACTCCGGTCGGTATCCTCCGGATAACCGCCGAGTCCAAATACAATCACCGGTAGGTAGTGCTCCCCGGCCAGGCTCATCGTCATCCCTACAAAATCTCTCTCTTGCCCCGGGGTACCATACCGGGTCCACCATGTACCCGCAACAGTTCCTCCACTCCTCGAATCGGGTCTCGAAAGCAAATCTCAGAACCGAGAAAACTCATGGTGGACATCTCGAAATATCATATCAAGAGAAACCGGGTTTTTAAAACAATGCATACTTTCTTTTGAAATAACCACGGTTCTCAAATCCGGAAATCTCATGAAAACAACATCTCAGTGCATATAATCGTAAAGCATGATGTATGCGACATATAACAGAAATGTAAGCATATCCATATATCATGCAGCATGAAACAGTGATGTGAACATAGTATGTAACTCATGCAAGGAGTCATATCATGATGCAGCAATTCTACTGTGTAGTGACATGGCAATTATCGATGATGAAGTGTGTGAGCCGACAATCTATGTACGTGTAACATACGCATTATCGATAATGATGTATGTGTACTAGTAGAGGTATATGAAATGCAATGAGAATAACATGAATGCAGCATAAGGTAAATCATCAGCTAAAAGCTATAAGGTATATGTATCTAATATGATCGAGTCGGTGAATCTATCAATCGACATCCAACCTCATAACATCACGTACGGTATAATTCATCGTACGGCATCCTCTAGTCAAGGGTATGGATCAATCATCAAGTCAAACTTATCACGTACGGAAAATCATCGTACGACGGCATTAAACCAACAGGGATCCTATCATCGTATATGACAATGAGGGGTACGGACCTAACGTCTCGTACGACATATCACACATGATTCACAACACAATATATACCTATGTGCCTATATCCCAGATCACATCCATAACAATCTTATATCGGGGGACCGGCAAGGTATCAATCATCTCAATTGACTGGCATCCCTATACCAACATATCATCATATCACACGTCTAATCGTATTCTCTTCTCATCGCATCTATATATCACATAAGGTCAATTTACAATTACATTCTACCTTTACTATAAGCATACGTATCTAATCTAACATACACACCCGAACCATGCAATCAGTTTTTAAAAGATGCTAATCGTAGTTTTGAAAGTAGGGGCTACGGTGTTTTTAAGGAAAAAGATATCATTTGAAAATCCGTAACGTCCCTCAAGGTATCTGTTTAAAAGATGCATACGATTCTTCAGTTTAGAAATAGGTATGGTTCGGATTGTAGGGATCCTAGGCACTCTAATGGAGTCTCACAAGTGATCAAACATGCAAATTTCTAAAAAATACGGTGCCGAGAAACCCTAGAACGGATCGTTAACTAGATATATAGGCGAAGCGAGTAAGTAAACGGAAATATAGCTAAAGGGAAGGGGCTACAACCTTTGTAGATCCGGTCCACCACTCCCTAAGCTCCGCGATGATCTCCCTCCGCTGTCCAAATCGAACCCTTGACTCTAGCATTGGCATCATCGAAGAATGGGTGGGCTTGATCGTCGGTTCGATGCCGAAGATGATCTACGTCGAGGCATCACAAGAACATGCTCCAACTTCACCAAGCTTTGAAAACTTATGAAGTAAACACCCTATACAACTTGGCAAGAGGTAGAGGATGAAGAAATAGGAAGTGGGTAGACTTTAGATTTGGATTTCTCACTCAATTTCACTAGTTGCCATTGATGGTCACTAGCTTTCTTCATGGAAGAAGAAGATGAAGAAGAAGAAGAAGATATGATAAGTTAATAAAAAAGAAAATAAAAAGAATACTTATCATACTTTCAACCTTAGTTAGGTGTAGAGAAAAGACCATGGTTAAAAGGATGGTTAGGGTTAAGCATAAGAACAAAAGAGTGACTTAGTCAAAGTTTCAAGAAACTTCAACTAAAAACAAAACATTCAACCATTCATTTATCCTTTTCTTTTTTTTCAAAAAATGAATAAATAAGAAAGATAAATGAATAAATAATCAAAACCCTAATCATTAACTTAAACCATGGTTTGATTCTTTACACTTAACCAAGTAAGCATGTATCATCAAACATGATACAAACATGTGCACAAAACTATATCGCATATACAATGTGTACAATTCAAGTGAGAAAATCCTTTTAAAGTGAACCAATACTAGTTAACGCAAAGTAATATATCAAATATATAAATATGCACTAAATTATTAAATCAACACTTGATTTAACGATCCGGTCATATCGGATATAACCGACTAGTATCATATGTATAGGCTTATCGAATCAATCCTTGATTCGATAACTAGGTTATATCGCATATAACCAATCGATACATTGATCGCGAGAATGGAATACGGTATCACATATACGCATTATTCTCGGTCCCGCACATATCTCATATGCGCTCCTATTTCGTTTCGCTTGAGCTAGGAAACCTCTGTGTAGGACTCTAAAGACTCGTCAATACGCCGGTAGCAGATGATGATCATATCAAACACCCACAAGCCGCAAGCGGTCTGCTAAACGTAACGGCCACCCGGGTATTGAGCGATCAGAAGATCGACGAGCAAGCCCGCTCACACTCCTGTGAATCCAACCAGTAACACTTACCGTACAGTCCGGTCTGTTCGTCTGATATGTCGCATATCTCGCCTAGGGGTGGTAAACGTCAGACCCCAATAGCTCGATAAGTCATGCCGACTTGAGGTCCATAACATTCGTGAAACTACTGATAACTCTTACCAGTATATCACTGCAACCCTGGCCAGGGATTTCCTGTTATGGCCAGTCGTGCATTGCGCAACATCAACCCCCAATACCGGGAGAGACGAATCCCCTCCTATCGCTCATTGCCTCCATGTGAATCGGGACTGTACCCAAAAACCACCTGTTTGCACGACTCAGTAGAGCCATGGTAGGGTGGAAATCAAAGAACAGTGGGAGACACACAAGACTCTATGACGATCTCGGGTCAACAGACTAAGCTGTACCAGTGTCACCAGAGAATTGCCATCTGACGTGAGGTATAATACCATCTGGGAGTTCTCGGCGAGTCCGTTCAGTGTACCCAGTCTCTACTGAGCACCCGCATACCATCTCCGATGTCAAACACCAATGGATATGGGATCATCCATCGCCCATCGCATGGGTCGAGAAGATATACGCTAGTCTACTCTGGAATATCGATGCCCCGTCTCGATATTCCCTCGACTAGGAACATTTCAAGGATGTACTCATGGACTATCCAGGCCCCGCTAGTATGATCTGCATCATAGTCCTGGAAGTCGAGTACACATCCTAAGGGCTTTATCAACATGTAACAGAGAGACGGAAAGTATACACTTTAAGACAAAGGGCAACCAGATAGCGTACTATCATGTCGAGCAAGAAAGTCCTACCTATATATGTCCCAGCATCCACCACAATATACATCCAATGTACAGTAATGGCCTCTAGGGCATACATATAACTAACACGGATGACACATTTACGTCGGCTATCCAGTCTTATAGTACCCTAAACGACATTATCATCAAACATCATCCTCAAATCCTGTCATCACATATTAGTCGTATCATATCACTTATAATATGGTTTCTCTAACTATCATTTAACTCTATCTATAGTTTTATATTAAAGGTTCCCCTAACCATGTTCTATATATAAATCGGTTTCCATCAAAGTTTGCAGGGGTGCTATACGCCATCCACCCGACTTCCCTCATAGATATAGATCTACTCACCTTGGTCCCTGCTTGCCGAAGTCGATGACACCATGCTCCATCATATCGGAATCCACGCGAAGGTACCTACAATAATACACAATCGCAATCGCTATTAAAATCGAATCCGGAAAACCGATACGGCATACGGTGCGCTCATAGGTTAGAACCTATAGCCTATGCGGTTAAAAAACAATCAAACAACCCTTGTTGTTGACGTACAAACGCCCAACAACAAAATACAACACCAATTACCAAAACCAAGCAATCCAAATACGTAAAACATATCCAAAAATCACACCAAAGTGCTCCCAGATTTTGACTCAGGTCAAATAAAGCTAAACAAACAAATATAGGGTGTTGTACATGGAGTGTATGAGCTACTGGAACAACCTGGAATCCAAACCTTACAATTTGGCCGGCCACTTGGCCTTAAAATCCGGCCTCCTCGGCCCTGGTGTCTCTGTTAGGGCTCGTCTGGTCAGGGTGGTCTCCTATTGGTCAAATTTGGTCTCTAGAGTTGTTTGCTTCTCTCCGAAACTCTCCGGGTCAACCCAGATTCCCTATAGGCTCACAATTCAACACAAAACTAACACGGGCAAATTCTTAAATCCGTATTTTGGTTTCTATGCTATGGTCCAGTTCAAGAATTACCTCTAAAGTCTTATTGATAGCCACTAAACACTATTAATTTCCCAAACCCTTTTTTAGAATTTCAAAGTTCACAAACCATTCGTAAACAATTTCCAATCTAAACTAGAATGCTAGGAAAACTTGAAACTAAACTAAGTGAAGGGATTATACCTCATGGATGCAACCAAGAAAACCCTAGAAGTCCCAAGTCTTCAAAACCTAACTTTTCTTGGTCCAATGTGATGAGGGTGAGGAGGTGATCATTTTTTGTGAAAGGGGTATAGAGTTTTGGTGGAGATTTGGAGATGATACTTGGGGTTGAAGGTGGAGGGAAATGAGCTTGAGGAAGATGAAGGAGGAGATGTAAAATGGTGGGGAAAGGAGAAATGAGACAGCCCCCTCTCTCTCACTTATTCTCACACACTCTCTCTCTCCAAGCATGTTTACCCCTCATCATTATGTCCCCCCTCTCTCTCTCCTCAATCATTCCTCTCATTTCTTTCTTTTCTCACTATAAAACCAACCATAAGAAAACAACACAAATGAACAAGTAACCAAATGAAACATGTCATGGTGCACTAACCATGAAAACTGTAGAAATACGGATTTGGCTTAATCGCGATTAGCAGTGCACTAATCGGATTTTTATTTAAACTGCATATAATTGATTTAAAAAATGCTAAATCCTTTTAATATATTTTTAAATGCATAATTCATTTTAATTTCTAATTATTTCACAATTATTGGTATATATTTATACCCTTTTTCGAAAACCCCAATTTCGCAAATCGACAATTTTCGGGAAATATATTATTTTAATATTAAATTCTAAAAATAATATTTTATATTTTCTGATATGTTACAGTCGAGAAGATATACGCTAGTCTACTCTGTTATATCGATGCCCTATCTCGATACACCCACGACTAGGAACATTTGAAGGATGTACTTATCGACTACTCTGTCCCCACTAGTATGATCTGTATCATAATCCTGGTAGTCAAGTACTCATCCTACGGGCTTTATCAACATGTAATATAGAGACAATCGGTGTATATATTAAGATAAAGAGCAACCAGATAGAATACTATCATGTCGAGCAAGAAAGTCCTCCCTATATATGTCCAAGTATCCACTACAATATATATCGTATGTACAGTAATGGTCTCTAGGGCATATATATAACTAACAGATTTGATTATAGGGGAGTTGTGCTTTCGCTTCTTCATGGAAGATGCCCCATCGATGTAGAGTTCCTATCGGGTATCACTCCCTCCTCTCTCCCCGTCGATCGTGTCATACGTGTGTTCATCTTGTAGGGTTCCTAGGCACACTAATGAGGTCTCACAAGACATCAACCATGCCAATTTCAAAAAATACAAGTGCCGAGAAACCCTAATACGGATCGTTAACTAGATATTTAGGCGACAAATGAAACTAGTTAACAACTTAACTACAAGAACGGAAATACAACCTTTGTAGATCCGGTTCTCCACCTCCATAGCTCCGCAATGAAGTCTCCTCGCTGTCTAAATCGAATCCCGGGCTCTAGCGTCGGCTTCATCGGAGAAATGGGCGGGCTAGGTCATCGACTACGATACCGAAGATGATCTACGTCGAGGCAACACTAGATCAAGCTCCCACTTCACCAAGTCATAAAACTTGTGAAGAAAACACCCTATACTACTTGGCAAGAGGTAGAGGATGAAGAAATAGGAAGTGGGTTCACTTTAGAATTGGATTTCTCACTCATTTTCTCAAGTTGCCATTGATGGAGGCAAGCTTCTTCTTGAAGAAGAAGAAGAAGATGATGATGAATATTATGATAAGTGTTTATAAAATAAAAACCAATATGATACTTATCATAATCTTAACCTTAGTTAGGTGTAGAGAATAAACCATGGTTAGGGTTAATGGTTAGGTTTAGGAAAAGAACAAGAATGGTCAAGCTTTCAACACATCATGAAGTTTCCACAAAACTACAAAATAAGCCACCATTCTCATTATCTTTTCTAAATGAAACAAACAAATAAATGAATAAATAAATGAAATGAAATGAAACCCTAACCACTAACTAACCATGGTTTAATTCTTTACACAAACCCAAGCAAGAATGTATCATCAAACATGATACAATCAAGTGCACTAAAATATATCACATATACAATGTGCATTTCCAGTGAGTAAATCCATTTAAAGTGAACCAATACTAGTTAATGCAAAGTAATATATCAAATATATAATTATACATTAAATCATTAAATCAACACTTGATTCAATGATCCGGTCATGTCGCATATAACCGGCTAGTATCCAATGTATCGACTTATCGAGTCAGTCCTTGATTCGATAACTAGGTTATATCGCACACAACCATTCGACACATTCATCGCGAGAATGAAATACGGTATCACATACACGCATTATTCTCGGTCCCGCACATATCTCATATGCGCTCCTATTTCGTTTCGCTTGAGCCAGGAAACCTCTGTGTAGGACTCTAAAGACTCGTCAATATGTCGGCAGCAGATGATGATCATATCAAACACCCACAAGCCGCAAGCGGTCTGCTAAATGTAACGGCCACCCGGGTATTGAGCGATCAGAAGATCGACGAGCAAGCTCGCTCACACTCCTGTGAATCCAACCAGTAACACTTACCGTACAGTCCGGTCTCGTCGTCTGATATATCGCATATCTCGCCTAGTGGTGGTAAACGTCAGACCCCAATAGCTCGATAAGTCGTGTCGATATGAGGTCTACAGGTAACACTTACCAGTAATTCTCAGCAACCCTGGCCAGGGATTTCCAGTTACAGCCAATCGAACACAGCGCAACATCAACTCCCTATACCGGGAGAGACGAATCCCCTCCTATCGCTCATTGCCTCCATGTGATTCGGGACTGTACCCAAAAACCACCGTTTTGCACGCCCTCTTGGACGTGGTAAGGTGGAAATCAAAGCACAGTGGGAACCACACAAGACTCTATGACGATCTCGGGTCAACAGACTACTCTGTACCAGTGTCACCAGAGAACTGCCATCTGACGTAAGGTATAATACCATCTGGGAGTTCTCGGCGAGTCCGTCCAGTGTACCCAGTCTCCACTGAGCACCCGTATATCATCTCTGATGTCAAACACCAATGGATATGGGATCATCCATCGCCCATCTGTATGGGTCGAGAAGGTATACGCTAGTCTACTCTGGTATATCGATGCCCTGTCTCGATATACCCATGACTAGGGACCTTGAAGGATGTACTTATGGACTACCATGTCCCCACTAGTATGATCTGCATCATAGTCCAGGTAGTCAAGTACACATCCTAAGGGCTTTACCAACATGTAACAGAGAGACAATCAATGTACACGTTAAGGTAAAGATCAACCAGATAGCATACTATCATGTCGAGCAAGAAAGTCCTCCCTATATATGTTCCAGCATCCACTACAATATACATCCTATGTATAGTAATGGCCTCTAGGGCATACATATAACTAACAATCTCCCACTTGCACTAGGGCCATCTGATAGCAGTGGTTGCAGTATCTCATACTCAACCATCCCATAAAAGTCTCTCTCTGGGAAAAGGCCTTTGTGAGTGGATCCGCCGCGTTGTCCTCAGAGTCTACTCTCCTAACCTCGATCACCCTGGAGATCAACTATCTCCATGATCAGGTGATACTGCCTTAGAATATGTCTGGATCACTGATGGGACCTTCGTTCCTTGGCATAAGCCACAACTCCATTGTCTCACAATGGTTGGAACGTAGTTCATCTCATGAACCAATATACACCCAAACAGCCTCTTTGGTAGCATCTGAAGTAGCGATGTATCCAGCCTTTATCGTCTAGTATGCCACGGTATCTAGCTTGGAACTCTTCCAACATACCGTCCCTTTACTGAGGGTAAAGACAATGCCTGTGACTGACATTCAGTCGTCCTCATCACCCTGGAACCCTTCCAGTGATTCTCCCCAGGATCGATTGATACCATCTCACTACATCTAGTGAGAATCCTAATATCCAATTAGATCTATCTCATAGATCCAAAACCCAGGATTTAGGAGGTATCACTTTGATCCTATTGGAGAATCCTTGTAATAAGCGGAGATTGATCGAGCGTAGCATAGGAAACTCCTTTCTTATCAAGAGTATGTCATCCACGTACTCTACGAGGATCGCCACCATACTCCCTACTACCTTTTTGTTTATACAAGGTTCATCTCCCATTTTGATGATGTCAAACTCTTTGACTAATACATCAAAACAGATGTTCCAACTCCGCGATACCTGCTTTATCCTTTAAAGCATCTTGTACACGTTTCCGCTGCTCCCACTGTCTACGAAGCCCTCTGGCTGTGTTCTTATAGACGTTCTCTTCTAAATCATTATTTAGAAAAGTAGTCATGGCACCCAACCGCCAGATATCGTAGTCATGGTATGTAGCCGTGGCAAGTAGGATCTGGATGGACTTAAGCATAGCCACTTGAAAAGGTTTCATCATAATCCACGCCTGGTCGATGACGAAAAGCTTTAACAAGTCTAGCTTTGAAAGTCTCAACTTTTCCATATACACCAAGTAATCTTCTCAAGATATACTTGCTCCTGATGGGGATTTAACCCTTCAGATATAGCAACCAAAGTCCATACTTTGTTGGTGTACATGGATTCCATCTCAGATCTCTAAGCATCCAGCCATTCTTACAGAGTCTCTACTCTCGATGGCCTGCTCGAAACTAGTTGGGTCATCATCTCATGATGCAATCCTCGCTCCCACTGTCATAGAGAAACCGAAGTATCTCTCAGGTGGGTGAGGAACCCTACTAGATCGGCGGAGAGGCTGAGGTTCGTTGGTAACTATTGAATCCTTTGGTTCTGTCAAATCATCTGCTGCAGTTTTGTATAGCTGGAACCTTTCCAGTTCTACATCACAGACCTTGCCTCGAGCTTGTCCGGATTTTGCTTTTCAGACATAGGCTGGACAACCCCAAATCTTAACTAACTTAAGAGATGGGCTCTTCCCTTATCATATCAAATATGAAGTGGTAGGCAACTGATTTGATTTGAACCCTATTCAATAGGTGTGCAACTTCTCAAGTGCATAACTCCCAAAAGGAAATAGGTAACTCAGTAGTACTCATCATAGAGCACACCTTATCATATAGGGTGTGATTGCTCCGCCCCGATATACCATCGTGCTATGGTGTATACGGAGGAGTAATGCTGAGAGAGAATCTCATTCTCCTTTAGAAAAGTCCAGAAATTCCGTGCTCAAGTATTCTCCTCCTTGATCACATCAAAGGACATAATACTTATACCCGTATTTTGGTTCTCTACTTCTAACTTATATTCTGTGAATATCTCAAAAGGTTCGGACTTGTGTTTCAACAGGAACATAGGTCTGAATCTCGAAAGATCATCAAAGAATGTAATGAAGTATAAAGAACCGGTCTTGGTATATGTAGACAGGGGACCTTACATACATCAACATGTATCATCCCAAGAGTTCACTAACTCTTTCTCTGTTTCCAATAAACAGGGCTATGGTCATCTAATCTTTGTGACATGACTGGCAAGTTTCACAAGATGTAAATTCAAACTGATTTAAACATGCATCTAAAATGTAACTTCAGCCAGTCGGGTCGTATTGATATGACCTAGTCTACAATGCCTCAAGAAGGATTCGTTCATTTCTGAACTCTTCCTCTTGTGTGTGTTCAGTATACTAAAGAACTGTAGTTTGATTTAGAACATCAACGCTTTTAGATAACGTGCCTGATCCGATCAACTTTTGATATAGGAAATGTTCAAAACATTATCCGACAATACAAAATTTTATCGTTTCTTTACTAATAAAGAGACAGATATGATTTTGTATATCAGGTTCGGTATCTAATAACATTCGTTCAGAATCAATGTATTGGTAATACAGGGTGACAGTGACCAACAGACTTGGCTGCAACACTTGCCCCGTTTTCTGCCTCATGAAACTTATCACCCGTTCTCAGTTCTCTACCTAGATGTAGCCCTATGTAACAGATTACATATCTGGGATCCTGATCTGGTATCTCATACCCAGGACGTAGAGGAGACAGAGAAACAGTTCTTTGTAATGAACACACCCGAAGATGATGCATCAGCATGCACTTTCTTCGTTTGGGCGGCATGGGAATTCTGGTAATCCCTAATTTCCTGCTCTGTCTTATAACAATTATAAGTTGGAGCGGGACAAACGTTCCCCAGCTCAGTATAACAAGCGGGTTCGGTCAAATATCCGTATTATTATCTTGATTAAGGCGTGATATGGTCGCTACCTGGAGAGAGAGAGAAGAAAACACTCAGCGTATGCTCTTGCAAGAATAGATTGGTTTTAATTTTATCTAATCAGGATGGCTCCCACTGTTTTTATCAAATCTTCCTTCAAACCCTAAAAGGAAAGACTAGCCGGGATTAATTACACACTATAAGTTCGCCAATCTTTCAGCCAGGCCAGTGTTGGTACTTTGAGGGAGGTCCCCCGTGCTTTCGCACTAACCTAATTAATGTAAACCTCGTTTTCCCAGAGGCGTAACCTCGTTAACACCTTTCTAGACACCTACTTGATCGGCTAATTGTAATGTGTAAAACTCTCCCAGGAGTAACTCTTACTCGCAGTGGGTATCGGGATCCAACTATCTCATAGAAGGTATGCAATCTCATTGCAAATTTCAACACTTGAAATTCCCGATATATTTTGCCCCTAGCGTTCTATGACCTTGACGAATGCCAAACAACCCAGAGTCCACTAGTCAAGTTCAACCCGTACATTTCTTGATTGAATTAAACCCACCCGCACGACCCTTGACGAATGCCAAACAACGCCGTACGAATACCCTAATCCAATCTGCATCATATGCATAAGCAGATAAATACTAGTTAGCTACCGCACACTACGCCTTGACGAATGCCAAACTACCGCAGCACGAATACTAACTAGTACTTATCTGAAATGACGGAGGGCTACGACAAATTTTTCTGAAAACCTATTGCGTAATGAACTTGATATCGTTGTAGAATCAAATGATTTTAAAATGGAGTGTTTTTGAGGCATTTCTAGTTTTGCTAAAGGAGTCACTCCCGGTGAAGGGATCGTCGGTCCTTTCCTCGTCGAATGAGGTGCGGGATATATCATATATATCACTGTGCAAAGCAAAAACTCTTAAAAGCAATCAAAAGACAAACCGAGTGTGTAGCATCTGCCAGTTATTGCTAAAGGAGTCACTCCCGGTGAAGGAATCTCGGTCCTTTCCTCATCGAATAAGGTGCAGGATATATCACATATACCTCTGTGCAAAGCAAGAACTGTAGCTACCTGTTTTATTTTTGAAATTCGATTCTACAACATCTTAGGTTTCTTTTCTTTCATTAATCACATTAATGAAGTCCCATCATTTAAGTACCTAAACATCACAGATAAATACGACATACACTTATGCCATCCGCATTCGCCTCGATGTCCCCTCGTGCACCGTTAGGTTAGGTAACTAACGGCAGAGCGGGGCAGGGCTAGCGCGAGTGTAAAACATAAGTAACGCCTATATAATATATCATATATACTATATACAGTATCTATCACAGAACATATCACACGATCACATCACAGATATCGCAGCAGAAGAATCATATGAAATATTGGATATACTAGGACGTCCGTGTTTTCAATACGAGCCAGTATAAAACACGGATTCCACGGTCGTGATGAATAGCCAAACCCACACCCCTAGACCCCTACGAGAGCGGCAAGCAACCCTACCAATTCTAGAGTTAGGAGACCCGGACTCGACTCCTCGAGTTGGTCTCCCACTGGACTCCAGAACCCGGTTACTTGTGCTCCCCTCCTTGGGCCTATCCTAGTGCGGAAAAGTAAATAATATACAAAGGGTGACAACTTCCGCAACCTGGAAGTGCCCCAATAAAAGAATATTACATACAAGTTTTTACATGAATGAAAATGAAAAACACTCATCTCACATAAAAACCCCCGGCTATTCAAACACGACGATCCAATATAACATATCCAGCAACACATAACATCTCATGTCATCAACGTAAGTAAATATGCGCATCCCAATTGTCGTTGACATATAGCAACGAAACCGGCGATATCACATATTACACTTACGGTCACAGAAAAGAAAGTGTAAAACTACAATAGTTGGAATTCGCAACCTACATAGACATCGCATGCCTAATCAAATGAATTCCTTAGACATCACATGTCTAACAATTATAAACCCCGCATTTTAGTCTCATTATCGAAAACTCTTTTCAATATCAAGTCGGGCAATTCAACAAGATTCCCGACATCCTGATCGAATGCTCGTCGCAAACTTTAGTAGACGGCCGCACCCCTAATACCGTCGACAAAGTGCACCAAGGCGGAACACCGCTGCCGCGAGCACCCGAACGGATGCTTTCGGCGACGGGGTTCTCCTACAGTCACTTGGTCGGGGCAATGGGGCAAGGCCGTCTATTAAGTTTACCCGGCGAGTATCCGCGTACGCTACGTGATTGCAACGGACTTTTGATCGCATCAAAATTTCGTGGCAACCGATCAAGTGAGACTAAAGTGCTATGTTTATAACATTCATTCAGTTATCTCATAACTATTTGTGAATTCCAAGTATTGTATCACATTCCGGACAAGATAGAAAATGTTAAACTTTCCGATCGAACAATCGAACACCCAAGTTTTCCCGATACAGCTCAACACATGAAATAAGTCTAAAAACATTCAGTTCGTGCCTCAGTACCAACGGTCCAGCCGTAGAAGGGTCAAGCCAACGCCTCACATGTGGCACGCCGTACTGCCCCAAACCCTAAGGTTCAAAGGGCAGTTCAAGACGGTCACATAATCGAGTTAAGGTTTGTTGTCTTCTAGAGGGTCCATCGCGTTACTTGCACTACTTAGAACTTCTCTAAACCACGGAAAAATCCAACACTTGGAAATTTTTCCGGCAGGGGAAAAGTTGGGTATTTATATCCGGTCGAACTTTTTAACATATTCAAAATTACCCGGAAAAACACACTGACAAAATTAAACTATCCGATCGATACACCGAGTCCCCAATACAACCCAGAAAATTCAACCCTTGAATAAATATTAAAAATTCCCAGGAAAACCAGCACTACAAAATAGGAATTACTGTGCAATTGTTAAAGCCTGATGTGACAACTTGGCCGCGGAACCGCCGCATAAGGCAGGATTCTGCCGCGGTTCCGCCGCGACTTAGTCGAATTGGACACTCGTGTTGCACAGTAACTCTTAGATATTCCTGCTTATTTTTCTGCATATTTTTAATATCGAAAAACTCCAGATTTCAGAAAAAGTCCAGAGAGCATTTTAAATTAGGGTTTCGATGTTCGTTCGGATTTCAAACTTCGTCTACACTTCGCCTAAGGCTCTAGCTAGGCTCTGATACCACTGTAGGGTTCCTAGGCACACTAATGAGGTCTCATAAGGCATCAACCATGCCAATTTCAAAAAATACAAGTGCCGAGAAACCCTAATACAGATCGTTAACTAGATATTTAGGCGACAAATGAAGCTAGTTAACAACTTAACTACAAGAACGGAAATACAACCTTTGTAGATCCGGTTCTCCACCTCCATAGCTCCGCAATGAAGTCTCCTCGCTGTCCAACTCGAATCCCGGGCTCTAGCGTCGGCTTCATCGGAGAAATGGGCGGGCTAGGTCATCGACTACGATGCCGAAGATGATCTACGTCGAGGCAACACTAGATCAAGCTCCCACTTCACCAAGTCATAAAACTTGTGAAGAAAACACCCTATACTACTTGGCAAGAGGTAGAGGATGAAGAAATAGGAAGTGGGTTCACTTTAGAATTGGATTTCTCACTCATTTTCTCAAGTTGCCATTGATGGTGGCAAGCTTCTTCTTGAAGAAGAAGAAGAAGAAGAAGATGATGAATATTATGATAAGTGTTTCTAAAATAAAAACCAATATGATACTTATCATAATCTTAACCTTAGTTAGGTGTAGAGAATAAACCATGGTTAGGGTTAATGGTTAGGTTTAGGAAAAGAACAAGAATGGTCAAGCTTTCAACACATCATGAAGTTTCCACAAAACTACAAAATAAGCCACCATTCTCATTATCTTTTCTAAATGAAACAAACAAATAAATGAATAAATAAATGAAATGAAATGAAACCCTAACCACTAACTAACCATGGTTTAATTCTTTACACAAACCCAAGCAAGAATGTATCATCAAACATGATACAATCAAGTGCACTAAAATATATCACATATACAATGTGCATTTCAAGTGAGTAAATCGATTTAAAGTGAACCAATACTAGTTAATGCAAAGTAATATATCAAATATATAATTATACATTAAATCATTAAATCAACACTTGATTCAATGATCCGGTCATGTCGCATATAACCGGCTAGTATCCAATGTATCGACTTATCGAGTCAATCCTTGATTCGATAACTAGGTTATATCGCATACAACCATTCGACACATTCATCACGAGAATGAAATACGGTATCACATACACGCATTATTCTCGGTCCCGCACATATCTCATATGCGCTCCTATTTCGTTTCGCTTGAGCCAGGAAACCTCTGTGTAGGACTCTAAAGACTCGTCAATATGCCGGCAGCAGATGATGATCATATCAAACACCCACAAGCCGCAAGCGGTCTGCTAAACGTAACGGCCACCCGGGTATTGAGCGATCAGAAGATCGACGAGCAAGCCCGCTCACACTCCTGTGAATCCAACCAGTAACACTTACCGTACAGTCCGGTCTCGTCGTCTGATATGTCGCATATCTCGCCTAGGGGTGGTAAACGTCAGACCCCAATAGCTCGATAAGTCGTGTCGATATGAGGTCTATAACAGTTTGAGAAACTACAGGTAACACTTACCAGTAATTCTCAGAAACCCTGGCCAGGGATTTCCGGTTACAGCCAATCGAACACAGCGCAACATCAACTCCCTATACCAGGAGAGACGAATCCCCTTCTATCGCTCATTGCCTCCATATGATTCGGGACTGTACCCAAAAACCACCGTTTTGCACGCCCTCTTGGACGTGGTAAGGTGGAAATCAAAGCACAGTGGGAACCACACAAGACTCTATGACGATCTCGGGTCAACAGACTACTCTGTACCCGTGTCACCAGAGAACTGCCATCTGACGTAAGATATAATACCATCTGGGAGTTCTCGGCGAGTCCGTCCAGTGTACCCAGTCTCCACTGAGCACCCGTATATCATCTCTGATGTCAAACACCAATGGATATGGGATCATCCATCGCCCATCTGTATGGGTCGAGAAGGTATACGCTAGTCTACTCTGGTATATCGATGCCCTGTCTCGATATACCCATGACTAGGGATCTTGAAGGATGTACTTATGGACTACCATGTCCCCACTAGTATGATCTGCATCATAGTCCAGGTAGTCAAGTACACATCCTAAGGGCTTTACCAACATGTAACAGAGAGACAATCAATGTACACGTTAAGGTAAAGATCAACCAGATAGCATACTATCATGTCGAGCAAGAAAGTCCTCCCTATATATGTCCCAGCATCCACTACAATATACATCCTATGTATAGTAATGGCCTCTAGGGCATACATATAACTAACACATCTGGCAATTCGCAATTTAGGGATGAATCGGCAGGTATCAGATGCTCAACGAGAAAGTCAGCGATGGCCTGGCCTTTCACTGCCTTGAGAGGTCGGTATGTTATCATGAATTCCATTAAGAGTAGGGCCTATTTAGCGAGCCGTCCCGTTAGTATGGCTCTTGACATCAAATATTTAAGAGGATCCACTTTCGATATGAGATGGACCTCATGCGCCAAAGCATAATGCCGAAGCTTCGTTATCGCGAAGATTAACGCCAGGCAGTGTTTTTCGATAGGGGAGTAGTTGTTTTCTGCCCCCAGTAGAACTTGACTCAAATAATAGAGGGCTCTCTCCTTCCCTTGGTCGTTTTCCTGTGCCCATAGTGTGCCTAAGGAACCTTTAAGGGCCGCTGTGTATAAAATGTGGGGTTTTTCCTTGACCGGAGCGGTCGGTATTGGCAGATTCTGCAGGTACTGCTTGATTTCGTCCAGTGCACTCTGGCATTTACGATCCCAAATGAACGCGGTTCCTTTCTTCATCAGGTGACTGTAAGGGCGGCATTTTCCGGAGAGATTGGCTATGAACCGTCGGATATACGCGAGCTTTCCTTGTAGAGACCGCAATTGTTTCAGAGTTCTTCGAGAGGGCATTTCCATAATCGCCTTGATCTTTGATAGGTCTATTTCGATGCCTCTGTGTCGTATGACGAACCCCAGGAACTTGCCTGAGGAAACACCAAATGCGCATTTCAGAGGGTTCATCTTCAGGTTATACTTACGAAGACGTTGGAACACTATTTTCAAATGCTCCCAGTGTTCCTCGTACGATTTTCTTTTCACTACGAGGTCATCGATATAGCATTCGACGATTTCATGTATGAGGTCATCGAAAATCTTTGTCATGGCCCTCTGATAGGTAGCGCCGGCGTTCTTCAGACTGAAAGGCATCACTTTGTAGCAGAATATGCCCAGAGGAGTCCGGAAAGCGGTGTGCTTCTGGTCTTCGGGATGCATCTTTATTTGATTGTACCCTAATGATCCGTCCATGAAGGAAAAGACTTCATGAGTGGACGTGTTATCTATCATCAATTCGGTAACTGGTACGGGAAAGTCATCCTTCGGGCAAGATTTATTGAGGTCTCGGAAATCCACGCAGATGCGCACCGTCCCATTTTTCTTCATCACTGGGACAATGTTGGCGATCCAGTCGGGGTATTGAACTTCTTGGATGAAGCCGGAGTCGATTAGCTTCTTGACCTCGGCGTTGATACTCATTTCAAGTTTGATCCGCATTCTTCTTGGTGCTTGTTTGACTGGCTTGACGTCCGGAGATATCGCCAATTTATGCATAGCTATTTCTGGATCTAGCCTCGGCAGCTCGGAATAGTTCCATGCGAAGCAGTCTTTATACTATATAAGCACATCTTTTAGCGTAGCCACCTGTTCTTTAGACAGCAGCCTACTGACGAACGTAGGCCACAGGTCGTCTGCCATTCCTAAGTTGATTCTCCTTAGGTTGTCCGCAATAGTGTGTATTCCATCTTCCAACTCTTTTGGCGCCGGTGGAAATTCTGAGATCAACTCATCTTCATCCTTATTTTCGAAGAACCAGGAGAGGTCATCCATATTCTTACGCTCTCCTTCTTTCGACAGCGTTATCACGTGATAGGTACAAGATCGTTTCCAAGACCGATGTTGATCTGGTTCTACTCTTTCTATATACGTTGCTTTTGGCACATGCTTTTGTGGTGGGGCTACCCTCCAACTGTTGGATAGAGCGAATCTGCCGAGTTGATATTGGTCTTCGACCCAGTTTTTGAAGGTGAAACAGTCTTCAAGAGGATGTCTTATCGCTCAGTGATAGGAGCAATAATCCAGGTGATGAACCTCGTTTGCTTGATCGGGGTGCCGAGACTACGTGAGTGTCATCATTTGATGTTTCATAACAAGGTCAAAGATTCTCCTTATCTTGTCTCGAGGGAAAGAATATGCTCGACCCATCTTTTTCATAAGAGACGGATTCCGTCGACCTTTTCTCGATCGCGTGGCCTTTTGGATCCGTTTTGCCGCTGTCGAACGTTTTTTCCGTTCTTTAACTTGTTTTTGCCTCCGCGTCAGGCCTTTTTCTTGTTTGGGAATACATGGCGGGCTGTCGGTGAAGGGCATTGTCATCCTCTGTAGTCTGCTGAAAGAGGCGTTGCGTCTTGGCTTTCTTGTAAATGGCCATTTCGCGGCTGTGGTTGTTCCGAACCTTTTGACTCGCTTCCCTTACTAGCTTGTCCATCTGTTCTTCAAACGACGGACTCGGCATTTTTATGGCAGGACCTCGTTCTGGTTCAACGTCAGCGTCTTTTAAAATAGCATCCCCTTCTTCATCGAGGTCATTTATGATATGGCGGCCATGGAATTGCTCTCGTTTCTTGGACTGGACATATCCAAGCCCAATCATTTCCATTTTTCCGTTGGGCAATTTTCTCTGAGTTCTGGGGACGTTCCAAATCCTGTTGTAGAACTGAGCTTGTTGAGCAGTTTGTTTGAAAGGTACGCCTTAGTTTCTTAATAACCTTCTCAATCCTTCCGTGTAGTATCTGGGAAGACGGATGGGTTGGAGCCTGTTGAGCGCAGGTTCGGCACCATGCCAGACTTCTCTTCGACTTTAGTCTCCGCGGATCGATAGAGTAGGATCGCCTTTTCACCTATTCGCCTGGGAGGGACGTAGAATGTCTGCAGCTCTTGCACACTATATGTCTCAAGCGCATCAAGCTCTCTATAGTGCTGCCGCGGAACCATGGTGATTTGCAAGCTCTGATCATCTCCAGTGAGGGCCTGCATTGATGGACGGACCGAGAACACTGTGTTGACTTCGTCTTCAGAGTCACTGTCAAAGACCAGAATATGAGTGGATGGTCCTAACCTGTTGCCTTGGGGTTGTCCCAAGTAAACCATCTCTTCATCCTCTTCGGTATCCCTCCTAAAGATCGGGATAGTGGCGATGGCTTTTTGTTTATTCTCCGGTTTTCGACATCTTTCCATGTCTTCAAAGTCTGGTAAGAAGTACTTGGCGTCTTCATATTTGCGGACTTCATTTACGGAAAATGGGTTTAGCTCCCCTATAACTGTGTACTCGAGGCCATCCTTGAAGTACTTCATACACTGATGTTGTGTAGAAGGGATGATGTTGTACTCATGTAACCAAGGCCTGCCGAGCAAAGCGTTGTAGAAAGTCTTGGCGTCAATAACATGGAACTTGATGTCAGTGACGAGCAACCCGAAGCGTAATGTCAGTATTACAGACCCGAGTGTTTGTGATGATTAGGAATCAAAACCTGAGATGGTAATTTTATCCCGAGCTAGGTGCTGCACGTTCATGCAAATCTTCTTCAACACCCTTATATTGAGAAGGTTGACGGAGGACCCGTTGTGGACGGAGGACCCGTTGTGGACCAGGATCTTCCCTACTTTGATATCGTGACAATACCCGGTTACATACAGCGGACGGTTGTGCTCGCACGTTCCCAGAAGGAGGTCTTCATCGCTGAAGGTGATATCAGCCGTGTGGACTTCTTCCAGTTCGTCCTTCATCTTTCCTTCTGCCAGGAAGGCTTGAAACTGGTCAGGCTCTTATAACGCCTTGATCAGGGAATCTCGTGCTTCTTTAGACAAGAGAAGGGCATCCAAAATACTCAATTGTGAGGGTATCTTTCTCAGATGCGCCGGGACATTGTAATCCACCTTGTTCTTCTTGAGCGGGTCCTTAACTGCGAGTTCTTCGACAACTCTATCATCGATGGCGATATCCTCAGAGACTTTTTCCTTCTCCTTATCTTTTTTGTTCGATCCGTTGTTTGTAGGCCCGAGATTCTTTTTGGGCAACGTACGGTTACGCATCTAAATATTCTCACAGTTCTTTATCTCTTCCTCTTTTCCTGAGGTGGATTCTTTGAAAAGAGGGCCGAGGGCTACTTCTTCATCAGAATTGCTTCCGAAGGTGAGAACTTGCGATCCCCTGGAATCAACCATGTGACAGTTGCCGACAGTTCTTTTGTGCTCATCTGTCTTATTTCTCTGCGCCCGACGAGTTTTGCGTTTCAACCGCTTGAAATGTTGTCGGTGAGCAACGTATCCTTGCCTCCATTTATTGAAGGCATTGCATTCTTCAGTGGGATGTGTAACCTTCCGATGGTACAAGCAGTAGCTCGGATGAACGTCCGCTTCGTCAAGGTACGTATCCTCGGGAGTATTTTCTTCGAAAGGTGGCAGCTTTATTCCCATCGACATGGCTTTAGCGAACCGTTTCCTCGTCTTAAACCTGCTTTTGTCTGCCGCGGTCGTGCTTTGATCTGGTTGGAGTGCTTTATGACTTATCCCTACCATGACTTCTTTAACTTGATGCCGACGCCTGACCCTTTCGAATGTGGCCATTTCACGCTCTTGATCAGCTTTGCTCTTCTGACGGGCTTCGTTCAGCAGCATGTCAATCATCTCGTCTGACGATTCCAAGGATTTTGGCACCGATCCTGCCCCCAGCTCCTCTATATTATCTTCTGATGTCGAGTGAGCTTCTTTGTCATTTATTGGTGAATGAGAGATCATGTGACAAATCGCCACATAATCCTCGGGTTCTGCTGACGATTCTTCTCCCTCATCATTGTCATTATCTCTGCCCTCAAGGATATGGTTGAGAAACTCTTGGAGTGTGACTGGGTTCGCGCCTTCTGGTTATATTCCTCCAGTGCGTCAATATGCCTTTGCAGGTCCATGCGCTTGTCATCAGGCTGTGCGGGCTTCTTTGTCTTCTTCTTTTTCTTTGAAGACTTTGACGGCTGGGCCTGGGTATTTTGCCCATCGCTACCAACTCTCGGTGTTGGGCGCGGTTTCAGCATCCCCTCAATGATCTTTGGCTCCAGCGGGCTTTTCCATCTAATTGCCGGACATGCTTGAAGATCCTTCAGCATTCTCTTAGTCTTGTCCGAAAGAACAACTTCCCATGGAGCTTCCTCTATAAATGAGCATGATGCCCCCGGCGTGTCCACCTTTTTAGGAGCGTGCGGTTGTGGCGGGTTTACCCTCCAGTTTTCAGACAGCACGAATTTGCCTTGTTGGTATTGGTTCTCAATCCAGTTTTTGAAGACGAAGCAATCTTCGATTGGGTTGCCCACTATTCGGTGGTAGGGGCAGTAATTGGGATTGTTGACGTCGCCCGGCTGCAGTGGGCGTCTCGGATCTGGTAGAGTGATAAGCCTGTTGCGCACCGTCAGTTTGAACAGTCTTCTCGTTTTATCTCGAGGGAATGAGTAAGGACATCTCAGCTTTTCTCCGAGTGATTGCTGTTTATCTTTTTGGCGAGCAGCTGGTTTCGGATCACTCGGCTGTTGCTGATCGTTGGCGACGAAGGTCGCTTTCCTTTTTCCTTTTTCATTTCGAAGCTCCATTTTCAAGGAGGGAGGTCTATGGCCTATCTGGTCCATTTGGGCTAGCTTGTCGATCAAGGCTTGGAAAGTAGTCGGCTTGAAAAACATTATAAACTAGGATATAGTCGCTTGCGGGTCAAGGGTCCCTACGAACATGCCTACAACAGGAGCTTCTTCTATGCGTTGTTCGCATTTCGACCATAGGTTCTGCCACTGAATTGCATACTGAACCCATGTTTCTCTTGGCTTCACCCTGGCATTGATCAATGCCATGATTGGAGTGCGTTCGCTGGCGCTTGCGAAACGCTGGGTGAATAGCAACTCCATTTCTGTGAATTTTTTGATAGAGTCATTCGGAAGCCCAAGTACCATTCAAATGCCGTCTCCGCTAAGCTGTCGACGAACTGGCGAAGTAGCAATTTTTCGTCACCTCCAGTATTGCCGCAGAGAGCCCTGAACTGAGCGACGTGCTGAAGGGGGTTGCCTGTCCCCTTATAAACGTGAAATTTAGGGATCATATATCCCGGCGGGTACATAATTTGATTGTACCAGCTTGGATAGGGTCGCCCAGTTCTGACGACTTAGCCAACGGCTTCGCTTGCCTGATGAGCTCGTATCTGTTGAGCTATGTAGTCATCAAGTGCAACTTTCGAGATCGTCTCCTCCCTGGCTGCTGATAAAGCCGGAAAAGGGTTTGATGTCTCCCCTCTGTCGTCTTCAATGATTATTGGGGGATCTTTGGCTGGAGGGTCTGGCTAGATCATCATGCCCACCATATCTTGGAACAAGAGCGCCATTTGTTTTATATTAGCCGCTTGTTCCGTGGCCTCTTTATCTTTTTTCTCGAGCATCCTTCGTGGGAACTCGGCGTCGGTTTCTTGTTCCTGAGGTTGCTCCGACGATGCTTCCGGGCTTTCTTTCTGTCCAGTAAGTGCGGCCATCTTTGTCAACATCTCCTGGAGCTTTTGTTTTTGCTCCTGAGCTTTCGTTACAGACCATGTGAGTGGTCGATGACTCACGGAAGAACGACTATCCTCTTTTTCGGATGCCATGTAGACGGTATGCATAACCATGCCCCAGACTTGGGGAATTTGGGTCCACTGCCTTTGATATTTGCCGCCAGTGGTGGGAGATTCTCAGGCCTTCTCTTTTTGTGGGAGGTCGAGGTTGAGGGGGCCGTTGCGGCAGGCACCCATACAGATGATACCTTTTGTGGTATGGCGATTGGATGGTCCTCCTCTTGCCGAGCCTTCGTTTTCTTCAGCCGGCGAGAGTAATCTTTGTCAATTGCAGAGTCTTGGACTTTCCGCCAAACTCTGTGGATCTTGGAGGATAACCACCGAGGAGGCTGTTCCGGCTTCACCCGTGTTGTGTTTTCGACAAGTGGAGGAGACTTCTTCAGTATGGCGGTTGGAGAGTTCTTGTGCACCCTCTTGAGCAGCTCGAAGCTGTTCCCAGTTGGAACAGCAGCGTCAATTTCCACCATTGGAGCTGGTGGGGTAAGTACAGAGGGGGAACTTTCCCCAGCCTTCCTCACTCGGCGCCAGTGGCGACGTCGAGCATGTCTTGCAGATGGGAATGGTTTAGTTACGGGAGTGGCTTCGTCATGCTCCTTGCTTTGATGAGAGGCTGCTCTTGGTGTCAACCTGTTGAAGACTGGCGTCTGTTGAGAGGGAACGTCTAGCCTGTTGAAGACTGACTTTTGAATAGGGGAAGCACTTGTAATGATCTCACCCATAGCAGGAGTTGGAACGGCCAGTCTTGCGAAGACCGATCCCTTAGCAAGAGAAGCCCTTTTGATGACTTCGTCTACCGGAGCTGGAATGGCTATCTGCTTCGGGATAACCCCTTCAGGTATTGCAGGACTCTTCGCGGGCCTATTTGAGCTCTGGCTCAGCCTATTGAAGACTGAGGCGGCGGACTTAGATGACCTATTGAGAGGGGCCGTGGTGGTTGCGAGCCGATCAAAGACCAACTTCTTTGGGGCTTCTTGTGATGACATTGAAGCATTGAAGCTCATTGGCGGGAGCATGGTTCCGAAGAATAGTCCAGTGGTGGCCTGAGTCACCTGTTCCATTAGCATTACGAAGATGGAGGCCGCTTGGGGCCCATAAGTCACTCCTCCAGCAGGGACGAAGTAGGAGTGTTTGTTGCAATTGGTGCAGTTGGAAGCCATCGATATCATCTTCTCTTCTGCACGGAGAAAGACACTAAATATTAGTACCTCGAATCCAGGGGCAACCATATTAACTCGCGATTCGTTCGCGAACACGACACACGAAGTGTGGAGTGGAAAGAGGAAAAGGTCCCATCGGGCGTTCCAGAATCTGTTTACCGCCGAAAACCGGGAAGACAAACGTCTTGCCTGAATTTGAGGGCATATACTATTTGGATTTATCCGTCCACCTCTCCGAAGATGCCAAGTTGATTTATGGCACCGTGTATCGGAGGTTTAGACGGATGCGGTCGTTGTAGCAGACTTCGTCAGATTCCCCCTCGCTGTGAGGAGTTTTTGATTGTGGGGACACTCTTCCCTGCAGGCGCAAGTCCCTGCAGTTAATTACGCTACCACATCACGGTAACCACTTTCTCCTGCTCCAGAAGGTCACTTCATATCGTATGTGTTTGTGTTTGTTTTCGTTTCCCGTGGATTGTATATGGAGACTAATTCGTGTTGTCGTCCGTAGGGCGTGGATTAGTCCAAATCCGCATTTTCTTAGATTTGGGTTTTGTTTCATTTAAGGATCGTTAACCTTTTTTGAGATTAAGATCAACTTAAATATTTGTTAAGGATACGTTAATCCGATATTGGACTAAGATCTACTTAACGGGGGTTCGGGATCATTTTTGATCCAACGAAAGAGCATTTGGGCTCTATTGTTTTAGTTTAAGAACATTACAGTCCATAGTTAGTTTAAGGACATTACAGTCCATAAGCTAGTTTAAGGACATTACGGTCCAAGGGCTTGTTTAAGGACGTTACGGTCCATAGAATTGTTAGTTGTCGGGACCCTCCACCTCTCTGAAGACGTTGAAGAATTACAACGACATGTATCAGAGGTGTGGGAAGATGTACCCTTGAACCAATGTCTGTTGGGAGATCTGTAGTCAGGTTTGGGACTAAGACCAATTTAGAGAAATTGTGAGCACATGGGCTCGGTTGATCTGAATTAGGGACTTTTGGTCAACTTGGACTCGGTCCACTCAGTTTTGAATAAATTATTAAACACTTGTTTGGGCTCGGTCTCTTTTATGTGCAACAATGCTAAGCATTGATATGGGCTCTGACTCTCACTCTATTTCTTTGTTTTTTTTATGGAGTGTTAAAAACTCTTTGTGGGGTTGGGCTTTATGGGCAGAGCGCTTTAGGTTAAACATGGCGCTAGGCATCAACCACTGAATGCAGAGCGCTCTATATTTTACTAGCGCCCATAGGAGGGGCACGCGGGGCGCTTGGCGCTGGGCGCCAACCACCGAGTGCTAGGCACTCTTTATTTTAGTAGCGCCCACGTGAGGGGAACGTAGGGCGCTTGGCGCTGGGCGCCAACCACTGAGTGCCAGGCACTCTTTATTAAGCAGTGCCCACGTGAGAGGCACGTGGGGCGCTTGGCGCTGGGCGCCAACCACTGAGTGCTAGGCACTCTTTATTAAGCAGCACCCACGCGAGGGACACGTGAGACGCTCGTTGCTGGGCGCCAACCACTGAGTGCTAAGCATTCTTTATTAAGCAGCTCCCGCGTGAAGGACACGTGAGGCGCTCGGCGCTGGTTCCTTCTTTGTGCATTTTCTGAAGAGTTCAGTTCTTTGTTCTCCCCTGTTCTTCAATCCACAAGAACAAATTCATCCCTGCGAGAATTAAATTCTCATTTGTAGGAGACTTGTCTCATGGATCTCAGATCCAGGGAAAGAACTATGTTCTTTTATAAGAGTTAAACCCTTGGGTATGTAGATGAGATACTATGATCTCTGTTTACCTTGAAGAAAGTTCTTCTTCTTCATTCTCTCTTTAAAGCTCTTTTTGCTTGCTCTTCTTTTTGAATATGAAGTTTTTGGGGGAGTTCCTTTGTATAAGACTTGAAGTCTTGGGGCCTTTATATAGTGGAGGCAAGTTTGCTGATTTAGTTAAAGAAATCTCTCATTGAGAGATCCTTAATTGATTTGGGGATTTTATCCACCGTTGGATCTTTAATCCAAGGACTTCTGTTTTACAGAAAATATTTTTCTTGTTTTTTAACAAGATTGGGAAAATATTTTCCGTACAGAGCTTATTCTGTAATTTGGTGATTTTTTAATTACCATTGGATCTTTAATCCAACGGTGCTCTGTTTTACAGAGCGTAATCTTTCTTTTTTAGAAAGTTTCGAGGAATATTTCCTCAACAGAATTTAATTCTGTAATTTGATGATTTATCATCTTCGTTGGATCTTTGATCCAATGGTCGATAACTTTTAGTTCTGGCGCCGGCGCTCTCGTGCTTTGCACGTGAGGTGCTGCCTTAGAGTTTTTAACTCTGGGCGTTGGCGCTCTCGTGCTTTGCACATGAGGCGTTGCCTCAGTTCAATTTTTGAATAGAGCCTTGCTCTCTTATTGGGGGGAAACAACGAGCCCTCTCCAAATCAGTCTTGGGAGACATCTCTTTGGAGAGAGTGATTCCTGAGATCATGGGTAAATTCCGACGATTGGAATCTTCCATACTAAATCTCTTTAGTATGGTGTCAATGTACCTGGATTGAAATAATCCCAACATCCGTTTAGATCTATCTCTATAGATCTTAATCCCCAGGATGTAAGAGGCATCACCCAGATCCTTCATGGAGAATCTTTGTGATAAGAAGAGCTTGACCGAGTGCATCATATGAACATCATTTCCTATCAAGAGTATGTCATGCACATAGAATACGAGGAAGACGACCTTACTCTCTGCAACCTTCTTGTATACACAAGGTTCATCTACGTTTTTTATTAAGTCAAACTCTTTGACTGCCACATCAAAATAGATGTTCCAACTCCGCGATGCCTACTTTAACCCGTAGATTGATTTAAGCAGCTTGCACACCTTTCCGCTGCTCCCACTATCTACGAAGCCCTATGGCTAAGTCATGTACATGCTCTCTTCTAAATCACCATTTAGAAAAGCGGTCTTGACGTCCATCTCATGGTATGCAGCGATGGTAAGTAGGATCCGGATGGACTTAAGCATAGCCACTGGAGAAAAGGTTTCTTCATAATCGACATCTGGTCGTTGACGAAAACCTTTTGCAACAAGTTTAGCTTTGAAAGTCTCAACTTTTCCATCTACACCAAGTTTCTTCTTAAAGATCCATTTTCTCCTAATGGGTTTTACCCCTTCAGGAGCAACTTCCAAAGTCTATACTTTGTTGGTGTACATGGATTCCATCTCAGATCGCATTGCATCCAGTCATTTTACAGAGTCTCCACTCGTGATGGCCTGCTCGAAACTAGTTGGGTCATCATCTTCTATGATGCAATCCTCGCTCCCACCGTCTATGAGAAAACCGTAGTATCTCTCAGGTGGATGAGGAACCCTACTAGATCTGCGGAGTGGCTGAGGTTCGTTGGAGACTATCGAATCCTCCGATTCTACCAAATCATCAGTTGTTGTTTGTGTGGCTGGAACTTCTTCCAGTTCTACCTCATGACCACTAATTTCTTTTACAAGAAATTCCTTTTCCAAAAAGGTGGCATGTTGAGCAACAAACACCTTTTGTTTCTCACTGTGGTAGAATAGATATCTATATAAATTCTTTGGATATCCCACAAACTTGCAAAGAACAGATCTTACCTCGAGTTTGTCCGTATTTTGCTTTTTGACATAGGTCGGACAACCCCATATCTTAACTCGTTTAAGATATGGTCTCTTTCCACTCCATATCTCATATGGTGTTTTAGGCACCGACTTTGATGGAACTTGATTCAATAGGTATGCTGCTGTCTCAAGCGCATAACCACAAAAGGAAATAGGTAACTCAGCGGTACTCATCATAGAGCATACAATATTTAATAGAGTGCGGTTTCTCCGCTCCGACACATCGTTGTGCTGCGGTGTATACGGAGGAATAAGTTGAGAGAGAATCCCATTCTCTTTTAAATAGTCCAGGAATTCCGTGCTTAAGTATTCTCCTCCCTGATCTGATCGAAGGATTTTAATACTTTTACCCGTTTGGTTCTCTACTTCGCACTTATATTCCTTGAATTTCTCAAAAACTTTAGACTTGTGTTTCAACAGGAACACATGCCCGAATCTTGAGAGATCATCGGTGAATGTAATGAAGTACAAGGAACCATTCCAGGCATGTATAGACATGAGACCGCATACATCACAATGTATCAGTCCCAAGAGTTCAGTAGCTCTTTCTCCGTGTCCAGTAAACGGAGTTTTGGTCATTTTACCTTTGAGACATGACTGGCAAGTTTTATATGATGTAAATTCAAACGGATTCAAATATCCATCCTTATGCAACTTAGCTAGTCGTGTCGCATTGATATGACCTAGTCTACAATGCCACAAGAAGGATTCGTTCATTTCTGAACTTTTCCTCTTGTGTGTGTTCTGTACATGAAGAACTGTGTTTTGATTCAGAACGTATAAATCGTTACATAATGTACCAAACCCAATCAACACTTGATTTAGGAAAATGTTCATAACATTATTCTCTACTACAAAGTTATATCCTTCTTTATCTAATAAAGAAATTGATATTAAATTGCATATCATAGAGGGTACATAATAATAGTCGTTCAAGATCAATATATTCCCATTTGGTAATACAAGGTGATATTCACCAACTGCTTTGGCTGCAACACTTGCACCATTCCCTACTTTTAGAGAATGATCACCTTTTTCCAGTTCTCTACCTTTCTTTAGCCCATGTAACATATTACATATGTGGGATCCTGATCCGGTATCTAATACCCAGGACGTAGAGTGTACTGAGAAACAGTTCTCGGTAACGAACACACCCGAAAAGGATGCATCAACATGCTCATTCCTCGTTCGGGTCGCGTGGGAATCCGGATATTCCCCTATTTCCTGCTCAGACTTATAACGATTATAAGGTAGAGCGGAACCAATGTTCCCCAGCTCAGTATAACAAGCAGGTTCGGTTAATACATCAATATTATTATCTTGATTAAGGCGTGTCATGGTCGCTATCTGGAGAGAGAGAGAGAGAAGAAAACACTTAGCGTATGCTCTTACAAGATTAGATTGGTTATTATCTTATCTAATCAGGATAGCTCCTACTGTTTTTATCAAATCTTCCTTCAAACCCTAAAAGATAAGACTAGCGAGATTAATTACACCCTACAAGTTCGCCAATCTTTTAGCCAGGCCAGTGTTAGTACTTTGAGGGAGGTTCCCCGTGCTTTCACACGGACCTAATTAAAATAAGCCTCGTTTTCCCAGAGGCATAACCCAGTTGACATCTTTCTAGTCTTTTACTAGATCGACTAATTGTAAAGTGCAAAACTCTCCCAGGAGTAACTCTTATTCGCAGTGGGTATCAGGATCCAACTATCTCATAGAAGGTATGCAATCTCATTGAAAATTTCAACACTTGAAATTCCCGATAATGTTTTTCCCCTAGCGACTTATGACCTTGATGGAGGTCAACAAACCATAGGCCGCTAGTCAAGTTCAACCCGTACATTTTGTGATTGAATTAAACCCACCCGCACGGCCCTTGACGGAGGTCAACAAGGCCATACGACTACCCTAATTCAATCGCATCATATGCGGCAGATAAGCACTAATCAGCTACCGCACACTATGCCTTGACGGAGGTCAACAAAAGCAGCATGAATACTAAATAGTCCTTATCTGAAATGACGGAGGGCTACGACAAGTTTTTAAGAAAACCTTTTGCGTAATGAACTTGATATTGTTGTAGAATCGAGTGATTTGAAAAGGAGTGGTTTAAACTCCGCTTTGAAAATCGAGTTTTTCAAAATAAACTGAGTGAGTGTAGCATCTTCTAGCTTTTACTAAAGAGGTCACTCCCGGTGAAGGGATCTAGGCTCTTTCCTCATCGAATGAGGTGCTGGATATTCATCAAGGAATACCAGTATGCAAAGCAAGAACTAGAGCTACCTTTTTGAAAATTTGATTCTACAACATCATTGGGTTTCTTTCCTTTTCATTAATCTCATTAATGAAGTCCCATCATTTATGCTTCTTAAGCTTACAGATAAATAAACGAAAATACAACGTGCGCTTATGCCATCCGCATTCACCACGGGGTCCCGTCATGCACCGCTAGGTTAGTTAATTAACGACAGAGCGTGGGTAGGACTAGCGTGGATGCAAAACATAAGCAACGTTTATTATATATCATATATATAATATAAAGCATTCGTCTCACGCAGTTATATGATTTCATCACAGAACATTGCAGCAGAAGTCAACATATGAAATATTGGATATACTAGGAGGTCCGTGTTTTAAATTAAGCCAGTAAAAAACATGGATTCCACGGTTGTGATGAATAACTAAACCTACATCCCTAGACCCCTACGAGAGAGGCAAGCAACCCTACCAATTCTAGAGTTAGGAGACCCGGTCTCGACTCCTCGAGATGGTCTCCCACTGGACTCTAGAACCCGGTTACTTGTGCTCCCCGCCTTGGGTCTATCCTAATACGGAAAAGGAAATAATATACATCAATGGTGACATCATCCTCAACCCAGAAGTGTCCCGATAAAAGAATATTACATACAAGTTTTTACATGAATGAAAAAGAAAAACTCTCATCTCACGCAAAAACCCTCGGCTATTCAAACACGACGATCCAATATAACATATCACAGCAACACAGAGCATCACATGCCGTCAACGTAAGTAAATATGCGTATCCCAATTTTCGTTGACGTATAGCAAAAAAACCGGCGATACACAACATATTACACGTACGGCCGCAGAAAAGAAAATGAAAACTACAATAATTGGAATCCGCAACCTCCTTAGACATCATAAACCCGGAATATCACATACTCCGGATTTCATGCCTAACACTATAAATCTGACATTTTAGTCTCAAATTGAAAACACTTTTCAATATCCAGTCGGGTAATTCAACAAGATTCCCAACAAATGATCGGATGCTCGTCGCAAAATTAATAGACGACCGCACCCCCGATGCCGTCGACGAAGAAAACTTAAGCGGAACACCGCGGCCGCGAGCATCCGTACGGATGCTTTTGGCTACAGGTTCCTCCTACAGTCACTTGGTCGGGGCTATAGGGCGTGGCTATCTAGTAGTATTACCCGGTGAGCGTTCGCGTACTATACGAGATTGCGACGGAGTTTTGATCCAAATCAAAACCCCGCGGCAACCGATCAAAAGAGACTAAATTGCTAGATTCACAAAATACTAATTAGTTTTCACAAAACTAATTATTGTGGATTTTAAATATTATATCACAAATTACAGATATCTAGACGATGTTAAACATTTCGATCGATTTATCAAACACCCAAAATTCCCAGAGACCTCAACACTTGAGTCACAGTTAAAAATACCCAGAGAGTGCCCCAAGTACCTACGGACCAACACAAGAAGGCACACTCCCAGCCTCACTAACGGTGCCACGGAACCGCCGCTAAAAGCATGTTTTGGCCGCGCTTCCACGGTCATTTGGTCGAGTTGGGCGGTCGTTTTTCTTGGGGATCCATAGAAAACCCTGCACAATTTTTTTGAATATTTTTAATTAGAAAATTCCAACTTTTGAATTTTTTTCCAGAGAGTGGGATTTTTGGTTTTCGAAAAGTCGATCGAACACTTTAACTTCGCCTAGAAGACTCCTAATGCTCTAGTATGTCTCTGATACCACTGCTGGGTTCGCTTAGCACCCCCGCTATATTTCGGCACGCATTAAGTATGCTATTTCAAAAATTCTAGGGTGCCGAGCGAGCCCGACCAAGGATCTAACTAGAGAATTAGGCTTTTTAAAGTATGTAAACAAACTTTACACTAAGTGAAATACGAATACAACCTTTGTAGACCGGTCCTACACTTCTAAAGCTCCGTGTAGTAGTCCCTTAGCTCCAAGTAGTGGTGTCCCGGACTCTCCTTAGGCTCCACTAGGCGAAAGGAACGAGCTTGCTCAAGGATCTTCGAGGCCAAAGATGATCTACGTCGAAGAATCTCTAACTCATGCTACCTCTTCACTAATTGATGGATTAGTGAAGTAAAAAACCTATACTAAATGGCTAGTTTGGTATAGATTGATGAAGTAGGAATTTTGCTTACTTTAGAATTATTTTTCCCTTTTTCTTTTTCACCTCACTAGAAAGCTAAAAAGCAAAGAAGGCGATGAAGAAGAAGCTCAAGTGTTGAACTATGGTGAGAAAATACCATAAGTGATATTTGTAGAGACTTAACCATGGATAAAAATAATGGTTGGGTTAATAAATTTCTAGAGTAAAACAAAATTAGTGGACTTAAGTCAAGGCTTCTACATGCTTCCACAAGCATCTTTAGCCATGCTAATTTCCACCTAATTTTGATTTTTCCCTTAATAATTAATCACCCAAATTATCTTTAGTTAGGTATGAGTCTCATACTCCCAAGTCCAATGTATCATCTAGCATGACACAAAAATAAATACATTAATATATATCACATATATATTTATATGTATTTAGAGAAAATAGATTCTTAAGTGAGCTAAAATTAGTTAATATATATTAATATATCAAATATATCAAATATATAATTATATATTAAATTATTAAATCAACACTTGATTTAATAACCCGGCTATATCACATACAACCGACTAATATCATTTACATGTATATCAAATATACATATAACAAATTATTGAATCAACACTTGATTCAGTAATCCGGTTATATTACATATAACCTATATCGCAAGATTAGAATATTGTATCACATACAAGTATCAATCTCGGTCCCGCACATATCACATATGTGCCCTACTCCGTTTCTCTTGAGCCAGGAAACCTCTGTGTAGGACTCTAAAGACTCGTCAATATGCCAGCAGTAGGTGATGATCATATCAGTCACCCACAAACCGTTAGTTGTACTAGCTGGACGTAACGGCTACCCAGGTATTGAGCGATCAGAAGATCAACAATCAAGCTTGTTCATACTCCCGTGAATCCAGTAAGTAACACTACCGTACAGTCCGGTCTATTCGTCTGATATGTCGCATATCAAGTCTGGGGGTGGTAAACGTTAGACCCCAATAACTTGATAAGTCAGGCCGATGCGAGGATCATAACGGGTCGAGAAACTATCGATAACACTTATCAGTAAATCTCATCATCAGCCCTGACCAAGGACTTCCTGTTATGGCCAATCGAGCACAGCGCAACATCAACCCCCAGTACCGGGAGAGACGAAAACCCTCCTATCGCTTATTGCCTCTATGACTCGAGACTGTACCCAAAATCCACCTGTTTGCATGCTCTCTTAAACGTGGTAGGGAGGAAATCAAAGCACAGTGGGAATCACACAAGACTCTATGACGATCTCAGGTCTACAGACTAACCCGTACCAGTGTCACCAGAGAACTGCTATCTGACGTTAGGTATAATACCATCTAGGAGTTCTCGGCGAGTCATGTTCAGTGTACTCATTCTCCAACGAGCACCTGTGTACAATCTTTGATGTCAAACACCAATGGCTGTGGGATAACCATCGCCCCATACACGGTCAAGAAACGTACACACTAGTCTACTCTGGAATATCGATGCCTTGTCTCGATACTCCTCGACTAGGAACAATTAAAGGATGAACTTGTGGACTACCCTGGTCCCACTAGTATGATCTGCATCATAGTAATGGTAGTCAAGTATACATCCTAAGGGCTTCATCAACATGTGAGAGCAAGACAGTATTACAATACTAGTTTACATGTTAAGATAAAGAGCAATCAGATAGCATACTATTATGTCGAGCAAGAAAGTCCTCTCTATATATGTCCAAGCATCTATTATAATATACAATCAAGTACAATAATGGCCTCTAGAGCATACATACAACTAACATGGGTCACCCGTGGTGAAACTACTTTCGAGAGTTCCATCGTTCGTTAAAAAACCCCGGTATATCTACAAGCAAAATGGGTATGGATGAAAACCCGAAAGGGCGCTGTGAGTAAAAACAGCAGGGCTACCGGTGAGTTTGTGAAAACCCGGAAGGGCGCAATCTCGTTAAAAAAAAACGGTATGTCCACAAGCCAAATGAGCACGGATGAAAACCCGAAAGGGCGCCGTGAGTAAAAACAGCAGGACTGCCGGCGAGTTTGTGAAAACCCGAAAGGGCACGAACTCGTAAAATAAAAATTCATATGCACTTGCAAAGTCCTCTCGACCTTGTGAGGAGAAAATACCTACGTGAGATGCTTACGACTCACAGAGGAGCAACATACTTATGAATCCTCATGATTCCTAAGGAAAAATTACACTTGCGAGATCCTCATGACTCGTAAGGAGAATTCCCCTTATGAGACCCTCACGGCTCATAAGATTCAAAAGCCTTAAGCTATAGGGATCTGAACCTGTTCTTTAGCCATCGCATTCCCCAAAGTTGCCCTACAGGCGGTCCAATATTGACCCTTGTATACAATCCACGGGCATAAATAAACATTTCCCCATCAAGTTCCACCAATGGCGAGAAATGTCCCCATATGGTGAACGACACTTGTAAGTCCTGTCAACTTATAAGGAGAAAACACTCTCGGAAGATCTTTACGACTTACGAGAGAAAATATCACTTGGGAATCTCCATGATTCCTAAGGAGAAAATACACCTACGAGATCCTCACGACTTATAGAGAGAAATACCTTTATGAGATCCTTACGGCTCATAAAGTCAAAAAACCTTAGTATACAGGATCCTAACCCTATTTGCTTAGCCGTCTTTGTTCAAATCGACAAAGGCAAATGATGATTCACTTATGGCAATATCCCAGTTGCAGCGATACTGATGCCCAAACAGGTGTCAAACCCCAAGTCTTTTCACGACAAATGATGATTCTCTCCTGGAAGTATTCTAGTCATAGCGATACTGATGCCAAGGTTGGTATCAGATTCCAAATTCGCAATAAAAAAACAACAGCGAGTAGCAAAAAAAATGCATATGAAATAGCCGAAATGATAGGGCAACTCGCAATAAAAATCAGCGAGCAAAAAATATGCATATAAAAACAGCCGAAATGATTGGGCAGCTCGCAATAAAAAGTAGCGAGTAAAAATATTTAAAAAAATAACCGAAATGATTGAGCACAGCGGATAAAAAGCCGAAATGATTGGTCAATCACGACTTTCGCGATATGAAAAGATGAAAAGATAGAGCATCGCGGGAAGAAACAAAAAAATGAAAACAAAACTTTTCTGCCCTGCGGTAGGTCCACACCGATCCCTGTATACAATCCATGGGCATAAATGAAAGAAAGGGTACCATATTTTCCCACCAGACTCCGTCAAAGGGAGAGCCAGATCTCGACGGTTCATATACAACCTAGAGGTCAGCTTGACGTTCTTCTCATTTCAACAGAGTGCAGACATAACGTCAACAAGGCTCCAAGGAGCCAAATTAAAAGGAGTGACGACACAGTTCTAACTCCAGCTTGACGTACTTCTCATGCCAGCAGGATGTAGACGCAACGTCATTAAAGACCCAAGGGTCGAACAAAAAAAGAGTGATGGCGAAATCCCAGCTCCAGCTCGACATTCCTTCTCGATGCAGATGCAACGTTAACAAAGACCCAAAGGTCAAATAAAAAACGGAGTGACGGCAAAATCCTAGCTCCAGCCCGACGTTCCTTCTCGATGCAGAAGCAATGTTAACAAAGACCCAAAGGTCAAGTCAAAAACAGAGCAATGGCCAAAATCCTAGCTCCAAGTCTTGACGGTACATATACAACCTAAAGACTACTCCGGCGTACCTTCTCATTCCATCAGGGTACAGACATGACGTCAACAAAGCTCCAACTAGCCAAATCAAATTGGAGCAAAGGCATATTCCTAGTTCCGGACTTCGACTGTAATACATACAGCATAGAGGTCCTGCAGATATCTATCCTACTTCGGCAAAGAAATGCACGACATCGTAAAACAAAAATGAAGTGACGGCATATTCCTAGCTTCGGGTCTAGACAATAACTCATATAAAGCCTAAAAGACTATCGGAAATCATCTCACACCAGCGTGGAGTGGTTATGACTTATCGGGGCTCCAAATTGAGCCTAACCTCAAGTAAAAAGCGACATGGAAAATTCCTAACGCTTGCTCTTCCGACGGTAATATAGCCTAAGGAGATAACTTGAAGACGTCTTGTCCAGCCCCCGAAGGGATCAGAGACACGACAGGCGCAGGGTTACTCGAACAACAGCTTAAAGACCGTATATCGAGGAATACATCAACCAACGCGACGGTACTACGGACAAACCCTAGTACCACAAAACCTAACGGACCTCTGTTGCAAAGAACATGGGTTATCTATATATAACGTTAGCATAAGTTTGCCTGTAAACCCAAGGGAGGAAAACTGAAAAAACTCCAAAATGAGTACATAAACTAGAAACTCCGAAACGAGTGAATAAACTACAAACTCCGAAATGAGTACATAAAATAGAAACTCCGAAATGAGTGAATAAACTACAAACTCCAAAATAAGTACATAAACTAGAAACTCCGAAACGAGTGAATAAACTACAAACTCCGAGATGAGTACATAAACTACTTTACGTCAAGTTAAGACAGAGAGGTGCAAGTATGAAATGAAATATGTATTTTATTTATAAATCAAAATGAATACAAGATACAAAAGAAAAAAAGAAGAAAATACACAGCGACAAAAATTTCTAAGCCGGTGGGCGGTTCAATAAGCAAGCAAGTTCGTCATTCTTCCGCTGGACTTCTGCTTCAAGCTCTATCAACGTCGCGAGCTGAGTCCCTGCCTGTGCCTGTTGGTTCTGATATAAAGAAAATCGACTTTCAAGCTCTTTCTCTGCAGCCTTATGGGCCTCTACCATCTCGCGTGTAAAAATAACGGTTTTATCAAGAGCCACCACCTCCGTAATGGCCTCATGAAGAACTCGCCAAATTTCATAAGCACGAGTAGTCTTGGCGGTGAGTTGGGCTTGAAGTTCCCCTAAAGCTTTTGAAGCCAGTTCCCTCGCCGAAAACTTTCGGTTGAGCCTTTTCTCACATGACCGGAGATTGGCTGCATATCGGTCAATCCATCAACGCATGCTGGCCTTTACTGACGAAATGTCGGAGGAAAAGCATATACATTCAACCCCATGTAGGGAAACCTCAACTTGATGACAGTACTCGACCTAAGTATGCACCAGCGCCTCGTCATGATAAGTGGCAAGAACAGACAAAAAAGCATTGGCTTCAACAGCGAATTCTTCGGCCGAAATGGAGGTACCAACGCGAAGATCTTCAATAAGAGTCACCAGCGAAAGAATGCTTTGTTTTGTCATCCTCTCAGACACGCGTTGGGCGTAAGGGCCTGATGGCATGGAAATCCGAGATTCTAATAGGATCAGGATTGGAAAAGCTGTAAGCATATATGTATGGTTAGTTGCCTTTCTAAATAAAGAACAAGTAAAGGAACGTCAATGCTAAAGCGTCACTTACCCACGGAAGGCAGATTTTAGAGATCCCCGGGTCCATCAAGAACTTCAACCTCGTTGTCAGCTTCTAGGACTGCTGTTTAAATAGAGGGCGCATCAGCATCAATACGAAAATATAAAACGAAAAGACAAAAGAATACCAACTTTGACCAGAAGAAAGGACTATGCTCTGTGGAGGTATCGCTTGTGGGGTCGCCATGTCAAGTAAACGCTGTAAAGTTTTCTTTAGAGAAAGATCCACAATAGAGGATGCCAGCTCCCACAATTCTGAGAGAAAGAAAGGTTCAGACATATGGAAGGGCCGTTAAACAAAAAATGCAGATGTATATAAGATTACCTTCGATACTTCGTCCGCTTTGAACTGGAGGGATGGCAGCTTCGGTGATCTCCTCTACACCCTCTGGTGCATCACTGGAGATATCCATTGAATCTATCACCGATATGGCAGTCTCTGTTAGAGGAACAGAGGCCATCATCGGGGGCTCCAACGCGTGGATGGCAGCTTCGGTGATCTCCTCTTCACCCTCCGGTGCGTCACTGGAGATATTCATGGGATCTATAGCCGGGTTGGCAGTCTCCACTGGAGAAATAGAAGCCATCACTGGAGGCTTCAAGGCGCTATTTGGGCTCAAGACTACACCCGTTGTAGAAGGCCCTACAAAATTTTTCTAAAGATAAGATGAGGTGAAAGTAGTACCAATTAATTACCAAAAGAAACGTTAAAAAAATATATGCATACCAATACGCCAGAGAACTTGAAGTATGGCCTTCTCGAGTCGCTGCTTTTTTCTGATCAATTGTGCTCGTCGGGCTTCGATCGAAAATAAATGCCTGCCCGTCTTCAGAGCAGCCTCGTCTTCAGAAACGGCTGAGATAGGCTGTTTCAGAGCCCGTTCTTCTTCCATCGTTAGAGGACCCATTAGTAGCCTAAGTGATAACGGATCAACGTCATAGAATACGACAGGGGGAAAGTCTCCCTTCTTGGGGCGCACATTCTCACTTTCATCCTGCGATCGTTTCAAGGCTTCGTCCAATTGAGCGGCTTCCTTGGCAGATGTGCCAGGAAAGAGGAGGCCGTCGTCTGGTTCATGCACAGATATGGGCTCATCGTGAAGAGGCTCGGACTCAAGCAACGCATCGAGTAAACAAACGATCGATTTCTTCCTCCTTTTAAGGCCCGAGCCAGCATTGGAAGAAGGGCGCTTCCTCCCCTTCGGCAGTTTTGCACGGCGCTGCCCAATCTCACCTTCGGTGTCCGTTTTTGGTGATGCTGGTGCCGGTGCCTTCTCAGGAATCTTTGCCCCAGCCTTAGCGTGGATCGGCACACCAGCAGCGCGGGTGACTGATTCCGCCCGAGCAGCCTTCGGAATAAGCACCGATTCGATATCTCTCAGAGGAGGGCAAGTGACCGACCATGGACGCAACGGGGCACTGACGGCTTAAGCGAAAGCAGGGGCTTTAAATTCAAATAGCACCCTTCTCTCCTCTGCAATGATGGGACCAACCTGGTGGCGATACCAGCCCTTGAAGGGCCCCAAGGACCTTGGAAGATAATCAGGCTCGGGAATCATGAAGACGGAACCAGTACCCAACCGCATGAAGTGGCGGATAACGTCGCGAGTGACCTCCAGTGAAAGAGTGGGCTCAACTAGAAAGGCTTCGAGAGGGACGCCTTGGTTGTAACCTAACTGCTGGGCGAAGCGATGTGGATTCTACCGCATGAAGAGAACAGTATCATTCACGCGGAACACTAAGTACCCCGGCCGGATTGAATATAGATGCATGATCTCTTTGGGCTTTAGAATCGAAGCTCCACTCTTTGACAAATCGAACAGTTGTTGAATAGGCCCCACCGGAGCAGAAAGGACCCGGTCACTGAAAACCATCCCGCCCTCATTCGAATATGGATTAAGCAATACCCGTAGAGCCCCCAACTGGGTCGGATCAGGAGCGGAAGCATCAACCAACCTCATCACCCGCGGGAAGGTATATGCTTCATAGAAAGCAGGGCGCCGGTGTGCAGCAAATGCGCCTAACATATGCATCTCGATCCATGACGTGAAGTGGTGGAGAGAGAAATTCACGGTGTCCGCACCCGGGTTTGAAGTATTGGCGGCAGTATTTAGACCATGATATAGGTGTGATATTCCTGCAACGCCAACAGCCAACCGCGCTCCTTCGGCTTTGCGATGGGCAGGATAGAAGACGGAGGCCCTCATGAAATGGCGATGCATCGGCATGGCAAACCAGCTAAGCCAGAGACTGATAAATACGATAAAGAAAGTTTCTTCGTCCATTCCGGGGGCAGCGATTGCATCAAAGGCCACGGACGATAAAATTGGAATATAAAACCACGGCAGGTCTTCTTCTTTGACCAACAGTTTCTTCAAGCCGAAACCGAAGGGGTCCTCAACCTTTGTGAATTTCGGAGTTTTCTTGGATAAGACATCTTCACGGAGAAAGCAAGCACTGAAAGCATCAAAAGTGACACCTTTCCCTTCCGATACCATGAATAGTTTCTCGAAGATACCCAAGGCTTTGATCAGACTCGGGTGCTTGTGCCGAACAACATTCTCGGTCGTCAAGCCCTCAAGCACCGCTGGCACCGTAGCGAATATATACTTGTCGGGGGGTAGTAATTCTTCATAGTGTTCTCTCCTGATTGGCAGCCCTGAAATTTCACGGAATTCCTCCAACGAAATAGAGACTTCGCGGTCCCCCAGTAGAAAAGTATTCGTCGGAAGGTTCCACTGGTTTAAAAAAGTCTTGACACACCAGACATGGGGAGCGTGATAATAGAACAGTGATGCATACACTGCTTGATATAGCCCAACTTTTTGCAGCCGTGAGCGTTGGGACGAAAGAATCTACCAGGCCCAAGGAAGATAACCCACTGGATGATGCGGGGAAACACCTACTTTATAGATCTGCCCCCTGGGTCGAGCTTCACCCTGACATATTCGGCACCCTAAGATATCGATAACCATCATAGGTTGATTGGGGATCCCTGTCGTTGATGGCTCAGGCCGGCCCTCAGGGGTCCAGTTAACTGCTTCCACCGCATAAGCAGTATGCGGACGCTCCTTCAATGATATCGAGCGGATGGGTTCTGCTGGCACTTCTCACGTGAAACTACGACGGTCCCTGATAATGTGACCTTACCAAACTCCCCATAAGAGAAGGCTTTTATTATGCTTATCGTGTTCCCTAATCATCGCCATAACCTCCTCGTCTGACGGCGATTGTGGGAAAGCGGCCTCTAAGAGTGTGTAAGAGAAGTAGGAAAGTCATGCCATCGTACCTAATAAAAAAAGGGGGGACCCACTAATAAAAACACACACACACACACATACACACACACACACACATACACACACACACACATATATATATATATGAATTCTTTTCATGGGTCCACTAACTACAAAGCCAGTAGGCCCCGCGAAATCCAAATGGCGGCTCACCAATGATGAGGCAAGATAATCATTGTGAGAATCCAAAAGGATTCTCATCAAATAAACAGTGGAGTTTGAATAACTCCTAACATCCTCGAAAAACGAGTTCTGTTAAAATGCACAACAGATTCAAATCTATGTCAAAGGGTATTAAAACCCTAAAAACGAAAAATGCTCAAGAACACCAGGGAATAAAATTCCCAAAAGTCTCTGAGTCTTTCAGAGCTAAGCTCTGTGATATGGAATTAAATTTCTTTAATAAAGGGATTAAATCCCAGAAAACCCCCACGATGGGGAGGCAAAGAAAATGGAATTAAATTCCAAGGATCTTCAAAGATCAATGGTAGGGTAAACCCTAGGTAGAAAACTAACAATCCTCACGACCCCAGAGTCTTCTTAAAAGAAAAAGGGGGTGTTTTTAGATCTTTAATAGATCAGTTCAAAGCAAGAGCAAAACTTTGGGGATGGATTTAAAATCCAGAAAAAATGATGAAAGGGGGTTTTCCCTAAGGGGTAAACGTCGTTCAAGATCCTTACCCCAAAAAGGAGTTTTGCAGAGTTTAACTCTGAAAGATCTGTGGGCAGAGAGCTAAGCTCTGAGAGGAGAATTAAATTCTCAAGAAAAAGTTAAGGAAGAAGACGAAGAAACAGTGAATCATCTAATGAGCCAAATACCTCATTTATAAGACGTGATGGGGAGTGGTTCATCTCCCCGTTCCTTTAGGCAATCCAAAGATTGTAAGAGTGGACAGCGTTGCACTCACGTCCAGGCCACGTGAGAGCAACGCTGGGAGGCATTTGTTCCCTTATAAAAAGGGGAAGGGGGAAAATCCTCCACCATTCATGTCTCACGTGTTAAACACGTGAGCACCTATATGCAAAATCATATAGGTGCTGCAGTTAAAAACAAATAGGCTAAAAGAGACACACGTGTTAAACACGTGAGCGCCTATATGCAAAGCATATAGGCGCTGCAATAAAATAATTGGCAAGCCGAACAGGCCCCACGTGTTAAACACGTAAGAGTTTTTATGCGCTGAAAATAAAGCATACTGAAACCCATGTTAGAGGTCATGTGCAAGCCACGTAAGAGCAATGCTGGGGGCATTTGTTCCCTTATAAAAAAGAAGGAAAGGGGAAAATTATCCGCTATTCAAGTCTCACGTGTTAAACACGTGAGCACCTATACGCAAAACATATAGGTGCTGCAGTTAAAAAGAAAGGGGCTAAAAGAGCCACACGTGTTAAACATGTAAGCACCTATATGCAAAGCATATAGGCGCTGTAATCAAATAATTGGCAAGCCAAATAGGCCTCACATGTTAAACACGTGAGAATTTATATGCATATGAGTGCTGAAAATAAAGCATACTGAAAGCCATGCTAGGGGTCACGTGTTAAACACGTGAGTTGTTCTGCTGCACTCTTTAGCAGGATAGAATTAAATTCTATGCGGGACATATTTCCTTGATCTTTCTCAAACTAGAAAGATCTTCTCTGTTAAATAGAGGACCCTTGGATCAAAGATCCAACAGTGATTATAAAATCACCTACCGATCATCTGATAGAATAAAAATTCTATCTTAGGAAAAGATATTTTCTAATCCTGTTAAGTAAACAAGAAAACTTCTCTGTTAAACAGAGAGCCTTTGGATTAAAAATCCAATGGTGAATAAAATTCACCAAGTGATCCGAGAGATCATTTTGGATTGATCATGATCTCTCAATCAGAGATTTTCCTAACAAATTGATCTTTTCTCTTATCCTATAAATAGAAGGGAAAAACAGGAAAGAAAAAAAAGGAATTTTTCCCACAAGCTTGTGCATAAAAGAGTACAGCGAGATCTTGAGAGAACAAGAGAATTTAATTCTCAAAGTAGAAGGCTTTCCTTATTGAAACCAGAGGTAAAAAAAACAGAGATCACATTGTCTCTCCTTTACCTATCTAAGGGTTTAACCCTTCATTTAAGAACTCAGTTCTTTCCCCAGTTGAGATTTGCAGAAGCAAATCTCCCTACAAGTTGAGAATTTAATTCACATCGGGGAGATTTTGTTCTGCAGATTCAAAACCTAGGGGAAAAGAATTAAGTTATAAAAAAAGAGAGGAAAGAAGAAGAACGAGAACATATAGGAATTTAATTCCTCCAAAAATTAGGGTTTAACCTTATATATAAAGAACTTAGTTCTTCCATTAAAAAACATTGATGATGGTCTAAGATCTTCAAAACTAGAATCGTTAGTGCTTAGCACTATTTTGAAGGCTCACGTGTATCCCACATGAGTGCTACAAACGAAAAAAGGGAACAACTAAAACTGCCTCACGTGTTTCCTACGTGAGTGTTAAAGCATCCCAGTATCAAAAAAAGGGGCAGTCACATGTTTTGCACGAGAACGTTAGCCAAGTGCTTAGCACTTCTGTAAAAAAGGGGGGGAGATAAAACCCAATGGGCAGTGCTCATATTTGGGTCCATCACGTGTGTCACGTGAACGCCACAAAACTCTAGTGTTTAACACTAATCCAGTGCCTACGTGAAACGCACGTGAGCACTGTATTCCTCAGTGCTTAGCACCGTTGGGGATTTATAGAAACCCAATCTCAGCCCAAATTGGCTAAGTTTTCTGAGATTAAACCTCTTTGATTCTAAAACAACTGAGCCCATATTGCTCGTGTTTTCCCAAATTGACCTTAGTCTTAAAAATGACTAGTGGTCTCCCATTCATGATATCCCAAATGATATTCATCTTATATCTCCTATGATAATTTTAGTCTCAAACACGACTAACATTTTTTAGGTCTACAACAGCCTCCTTTTTTCCCTCAAATATGGGATTTGGTTTAAGAGTACATCTCTTCACACCTCTGATATATGTCGTTGTAATTCTTCAACGTTTTCAGAGAGGTGGCGGGTCCCGACAACCAACAACTCTTTGGTGCACTTCTAAATTGACGTGCACACTTCAAATCGGATCGTACCCCAAATTGGGTGCATTCCATATCACTATTGTTCGCTTCGTCACGTAACAAATACACGTGTGCGGAAGATGGATAAAGGACCGAGAAGTTCCTAAACTAATATTCGTCTCCAAAATAGCGATAATGGACCGAGATGTTCCTAAACTAACAAAGAACCGAGAAGCCCCTAAACTAACAACGGACTGAGAAGTCCCTAAACTAATATTCGTCTCCAAAAGGGCGATAATGGACCGAGATGTCCCTAAACTAACAACGGACCGGAATGCCCTAAACTAATATTCGCCTCTAAAATGGCGATAATGGACCGAAATATCCCCAAACTAATATTCGCCTCCAAAATGGCGATAATGGACCGAAATATCCCCAAACTAATATTCGCCTCCAAAATGGCGATAATGGACCGAAATGTCCCTTAACAAAAACAAATCGAGCCCCAAATGCTCATATAAATTTAAGTCGATCTTAATCTCAAAATAGATTAACGGTCCTTAAATAAAAACCCCAAATCTAAAATATACGGATTTGGACTAATCCACGCCCTACGGGCGATAACATAAAATAGTCTCCGTATACAATCCACGGGCAACCAAAATAAAACAAACATACACACGATACGAAGTGAACCTCCGGAGTAGAGGAAAGTGGTTATCGCGATGCGGTAACGTAATTAACTGCAGGGGCTTGCGGCTGCAGGGAAGAGCGCCCCCATAATAAAAAATCACTCATAAATGAGGGGGAATCTAATAAAGTTTGCTACAATGGCCGCATCCGTCCAAACCTCCGATATACGGTGCCATAAATTAATTTGGTATCTTCGGAGAGGTGGACGGATAAATCCAAATAGCATCTGCCCCCAGAATTCAGGCCGGACGTCCCGACGTCCCGGTCCGTCTTCCGGCGGTGAAAAGATTCTGTGGTTATCGCTATGCGGTAACGTAATTAACTGCAGGGGCTTGCGCCTACTGGGAAGAGTGTCCCCACAATAAAAAAAACCCTTACAAACGAGGAGGAATCTGATAAAGTCTGCTACAACGGCCGCATCCGTCCAAACCTCCGATATATTGTGCCATAATTCAACTTGACATTTTCGGAGAGGTGGATGGATAAATCCAAATAGCATCTGCTCCCAAAATTCAGGCCGGACGTCCCGACGTCCTAGTCCGTCTTTCGGCGGTAAACAGACCCTTAAGGTGCGCATCGAGAACACCCGTGAAGCTGCTTCAGCGCTGAACAGGTTGGACAAGCTTTCCTACATACGAGATTGCATCCACATTCCCTCTGGCTTCACACTTTGTTTTGCCAAGGAGGGTGAACGGGCAGACCAGGTACAGGGTAACGAGATTGCCCTATACTTAGAAGCATTCCGAGTAGGAACGTATCTTCCTTTTTTGTCCGAGATTTATGCAGTCCTTTACTATTTCCAACTCGCCTCTAGCCAGCTAGCACCGAATTCTGTAAGTTGATGTACAACACCCGACGACTTGCGGGGAGACGGAATAATGAAAAACGATCTTGTTCTTTGCATAAATATCAACTAACCGAGAATCTTTGCTAAACTATAACTAACAAGTATCGTAGAAGTTAACAACTACTATGAAAAGTGATTATACCTAATGAACCGTGTCCTTCGTCTTTTCGTTCTCCACGTCCTCTCTGGCCTTCTCTATGTAGTAGATGATCCACCCGAGAGCTTTACTTCAAGCTTCACCTCTAACTTGAGGTAACTAGGTTTCTTAAAGTGCTAATCTAAGTAACCTAGGTGATATAGAGAAGGGTTATGGATTAAGTAGTCTAATCTAATCCTTGGTCTCAACACATGAGAGGGGAGGATTAGGGTTTGAAGAGAGAGAGCTTGAGGAGAGAGAAAGTGAGCAAGAGAATGAAATGAGATAATGATCTCTCATAATATATATGAAGCATTATATTTATCAAGATAAATCAAATAAATGTTTTAACAATCATGCTTCATAAATATAAATGAGTGATTCATCTCTATGAGTCATTAAGCATTTATGACATGGATGAATCAAACAAATGAGTCACTAATCTCATTTAATGCATATGCCACCTTAACCCTCAAGTCACCATCTTCTAGAAGCTTCTCGCGAAATTACGAGAACGTCCCTCCTATCCGTGAAAACACGGAAAAACTTTAGACTGTATAAATCCAATAACCGGATACTAGAAACTGGCTTAAACCAAAGCCGGCTAGTAAAAACTGTCCGGATGTCGTACGTGCGTAAACACACGTATGCGTCCGAACCCTTGTCGTAAAACCATACGACCTCTATATCGTTTCACCTGGAGTAGGGAAACTCCCTGTGTGGGACTCTAGAGACTCGACTACTACGCTGGCAGTGGGTTTAACCACAGACCGTAAGCGGCACTAGCTGTACGTAACGGTCCCTAGGTAGACGTCGATAAGAAGGCCGATGAGGAAACCCATCCGAACTCCTACTGAGTCTGATGTGACAATCTCCATACAGTCCGGTCTGTTCGTCTAAGACTATCACATATCGGGCCTAGGGGGCAGCAAGCATCAGTCCCCTAATAGCGGTATAAGTCATGTCGGAGTGAAGCTCATTACACCCTGAGAAACTACTGGAACCTACCAGCAAATCTCGCTTGCCCTGGCCAGGGACTTTGTGTAATGGCTCTCTGACACAGCGCGATATCAACTCCCAATACCAGGAGAGATGAATCCTGTCTAACCGCCACTGCCTCCAAGTGCTCGGGACTGCACCCAACTGCTACCTGTTTGCACGACTCCTTTGAGCTGTGGTAGGGTAGCAATCTAAGAACAGTGGGACACACTCGAGGCGAAGTAGCAGTGTCAAGTCTGCGGACTATGCTGTACTCATGTCACCTGGGAACTGTTAACTGACGATGGGTATAATACCAACTAACAGTTCCCCGTGAGTCATGTCCGGTGTACCCGTAACCTAACGAGCACCTGCATACTATCTCCAGTACGACGTACTGATGGCTGTGGGACAGACCATCTCCCCAACTGGGATGAGAAGCGTACACACTAGTCTACTCCGGAGTATCGATGCCCTATCTCGATAATCCAACGACTAGGGACCTGAAAAAGGATGTGCTTGTAGACTACCCAGCCCCCACTAGTTTGACTGCCATCACAACGCTGGTAATTAAGCAAGATCCTAAGAACTCTATCAATACATATACTCACATATTAAGACAGAAAAAACCAAGTAGCATACTACCATGTTTAGCAAGACTGTTATATATAACTGTGAATATCCCAAGCTTCCATTAAGTAATATACAAACTAGTATGATACAGTAATGGCCTTCTAGGGCATAAACACTAACAATCTCCCACTTGCACTAGGGCCATGTACTGGCGTATCGCAGACCTATCATCTCGAATAGCCTCTCGAACTGCGTCTGAGGAATGGCCTTTGTGAATGGATCAGCAGTGTTATTCTCTGTAATTATTCTCTTTATCTCGATCTCCCGGTGATCGACGATCTCCCTGATCAGGTAATACCACCTTAAGATGTGTCTGGACTTCTGATGGGACCTGGGTTCCTTCGCTAAAGCTATAGCGCCGTTGTTGTCGCAATACAGAGGTATTGGACCAACATTGGTAGGAACCACCTGAAGTTCTGTGAGGAACTTCTTCATCCAGACAGCTTCTTTTGCGGCATCGCAAGCAGCTATGTACTCCGCTTCCATCGTTGAGTCAGCAACGGTGTCCTGCTTGGAACTCTTCCAACAGACCGCCCCTCCATTAAGGGTAAAGACATAACCCGACATGGACTTGGAGTCATCCTTGTCACTCTGGAAGCTGGAGTCAGCAAAGACCTCGATCTAGAGGTCTTTTCCGCCATACACCAAGAACATCTCCTTAGTCCTTCTCAGGTACTTGAGAATGTTCTTTACTGCTATCCAGTGCTTCTCCCCTGGGTTTGCCTGATACCGGCTTACAACGCTCAATGCGTATGCTACATCCGGTCCGGTACATAACATCGCGTACATTATAGAGCCTACCGCAGAAGCGTAGGGTATAATCGACATGCGATCCCTTTCCAAATCAGTCTTGGGAGAGGGTGATTCCGTGACAAGCCGGTAGGTTACCGCGCTTAGAATCATCCATACTGAATCTTTTCAATATGGTGTCTATGTACCTGGACTGCTAAAGTCCCAACATCCTCTTTGATCTATCACGATAGATCTGGATCCCCAGAATGTAAGTGGCATCACCCAGGTCTTTCATGGAGAACTTCTGTGACAAGAATCTTTTGACTGACTGTAGCATAGGAATATCATTTCCTATTAGGAGAATGTCATCCACGTACAAGACGAGGAATACAACAACTCTCCCTACAATCTTACTGTATATGCATGGTTCATCTGGATTTTTGATAAAGTCGAATTCTTTGACAGTATCATCAAAACAGATGTTCCAACTCTGCGATGCCTGCTTTAGGCCATAAATGGACTTAAGCAGCTTGCATACTTTACCGCTGCTTCCACTCTGAATGAATCCCTCTGGCTGATCCATATAGACACACTCTTCCAAATTACCATTTAGAAAGGCCGTCTTTACGTCCATCTGCCAGATCTCATAATCGTAGAAGGCAGCAATATCAAGAAGGATCCGAATGGATTTGAGCATAGCCACTGGAGAAAAGGTTTCGTCATAGTCCAAACCAGGTCTTTGATGGAAACCCTTTGCAACAAGTCTAACCTTATAGGTTTCAACCTGTCCATCTACACCAATCTTCTTTCTGAAGATCCACTTGCATCCTACGGGTTTTACCCCATCTGGAGCAATGTCCAAAGTCCATACTTTGTTAGTGTACATGGACTCCATTTCGGTCCGCATTGCATCCAGCCATTTTACCGAGTCGCCGGTCTGAATGGCTTGCTGGAAGCTAGTAGGGTCATCATTATCAATGACGCAATCTTCTCGATCCCCGTCTATGAGAAAACCGTAGTATCTCTCAGGCGGATGAGACTGCCTACTACTTCTGCAGATAGGTGCTGGTATGTTCCTTTCTTCTGAAACTTCTTGTTCTACCAAACTTTTAGTAACAGCTTGTGGTTCTGGAATTTTTTCTAGTTCTACTGCGTTCCCACTCTTCTGATTTTCTAAAAATTCAGTTTCTAAGAAGCGGGCATGATGAGAAACAAAAACCTTTTGTTCCTCTGCGTAATAGAAGCAATATCCCATGGAGTTCTTTGGATATCCCACAAACTTACACTTTACTGAGCGTGCCTCGAGCTTGTCCGGATGCTATTTTTTTATAAAAGCTGGACATTCCCATGTCTTCAGGTACTGAAGATAGGGTTTCTTCCCACTCCACATCTGATATGGTGTGGTAGGCACGGTTTTAGTTGGAACCTTGTTCAAAAGATATGCAGCTGATTCTAATGCATAACCCCAGAATGATCGCGGTAACTCAGCCTTACTCATCATGGAACGAACCATATCCAATAGGGTTCGATTCCTCCTTTCCGATACACCGTTGTGTTGTGGTGTGTATGGAGGAGTAAGCTGAGAGAGAATTCCATTCTCTTTTAAGTAACCTAGGAACTCGGCACTTAAGTATTCACCACCTCGATCAGATCTCAGTGTCTTAATACTTTTGCCTGTTTGGTTTTTCACTTCATTCTTATATTCCTGGAATTTCTCAAAGGCCTCGGATTTATGCTTCATCAAGAAGATATGTCCATACCTAGAGAAATCATCCGTAAAAGTAATGAAGTAGGAATAACCACCTCTCGCATATGTAGACATTGGACCTCACACGTCACTGTGTACGAGTCCTAAGAGCTCGCTCGCTCTTACTCCGTGTCCAGTAAACGGAGTCTTTGTCATCTTTCCCATGAGACAAGATTCACAAGTGGCATAAGATTGATATTCGAACGGATTCAAATATCCTTCTCTATGTAACTTCGTTAATCGTGTTTCATTGATGTAACCTAGTCTACAATGCCATAAGAAAACCTGATTTATTTCTGGAGACTTTCTTTTAAGTGTGTTCTGGACATTGAAAACCTGAGCTTGATTCAATATGTATATACCGTCATCTAATGTACCGGACCCAATCAGAACTTGATTTAGGTGGATGTGAACTACATCGCTTACGAATGTAAAGTCATATCCTTCTCTCGAAAGTGAGGACACTGATATGATATTACAAGTCAAACTAGGTACATACAGACAGTTACGTAGAATCAATATCCGCCCACTTGTCAAACATAGGCGATATTCTCCCACGGATTCAGCGTCCACGCTCATTCCGTTAGCAACTCTGAGAGATAAATCACCTACCCTTATAAATTTACAGTTTCTCAAAGCATGTAACGAATTACAGATATGAGATCCTGCTCCGGTATCTAGTACCCAGGAAGTAGAGTTAATTGACAAACAATTCTCAATTACAAACACACTGGAGGCTGAAGCCACAGCATGCTTCGTATCCTGGCTACTGGCTTCCAAAGCCCTGCAATCCTTCTGCCAATGCCCATTCCTATAACAATAGGAACATCCCTCCTTACCTACACCAAGTCCCGAAACTTTTGCTCTTCCCTTTCCTCCTACTTTACTGACACCGTATATCGGCTTTGTAGAGGTCTTCTTCTTTTCACCCTTTACTTTCGCCTTGGATGAAGAAGAAGAAGGTCCCCTATTAAGCAGAGCTTGTGTCTCCCTGGTTTCTTTCAGGGTGTAAGTAGAGGATAGGGACTGTGGAAATAAGTCAGCATATGACCTGTTTCCCAATGTGGTCTCCAGGTCCTTGAGCTCATTTATATAGCTAGTCATCGTAAGGACGTCGTCCCCTACAGATGACCCGTCAGCCGACCTTGCTTGAATTATTTCTTTCAAGGTCTCATATCTTGCGATATGAGATTGCTCTCCATATAAATCTTTGTTATGGAGAAAGATGGAAACTGAGTCCATCTTCTCGTGCTGCTTCTGGTATACACCATCAACTGAAGCCAACACGAGGCACTTGGCTTTCGCTTTACCTTTTCCCTTTTCTGACGGATATCCATATCCGCGACGGTGGAAAATGGACCTGGGACGGCGGAATCTTGAGTAGTAATAGGGTGGTCCAGCTTGTCATAGGCAATGGACATCTGAACAGACCTTTGCCAGTCAAATAAGTTAGATTCAGTCAACTTGTTATCTAGATGTAACCTAGTCATGGTCACAAGGTCGCTGCAATGAGAGAGAGAAGAAAACACTTTAGCATGATGCTCTTGCAAGTTTAGATTGGTTTTTAATTTATCTAAACTGGATGGCTCCCACTGTTTCTCGAATCCTTCCTCAAACCATAAAAGAAGAATTAGCTAGGACTATTCTCACTGTACAATACTTGCTTAACCGTTCAGCTAGGCTAGTGTCGGTACTTCGAGAGAGGTTTTCCAACGCTATCGTGAAGTTCCTTAATTAAATAACCTCTTTTCTCTGGGGGCGTAGCCCCGCTGACACCTTTCTCGACACCTACTTGGTTTATAGTATTGATCGTTAAGTGACGAATCTCCTGATAAATAGCATATACTCACAGTAGGATCGGAATCCAAATATCATCGTATGATAATGTTGAAAGAATCCTATCAACATTCATCAAACTCCAAATGGTGTGCAACACTAGCAAGTTTCAGTTTCTTTAGAAACTCCCGATGTGGATTTTTGCCCTATGTTCTTATGACCTTGACGAAAGCCAACAAATTATAAGTCACATGTCAAGTTCTGCCCATCATTATCTTGTTAATTTGAACCCACCCGTGCATACCCTTGACGAAAGCCAACAAGGTAATACGACTGTCCCAAACCAACTCATCTATCTATACAATAAATGAATACCCCAGCAGCTACCAAACACTATGCCTTGATGAAAACCAACAAACATAGCTTGAATACTACTGACCATCCATAAGAAATGACGGAGGGCTACGACTGGTTTTGGCGAAACCGTGAACGTAGTGAACTTGATATAATCGAAGGAACCTGATAGCTTTTTAAAAGGAGTGGTTAAAGCTTCGCAATTAAAAGTATCATCTGTTTAAAATAACCGAGTGGTTTCTTTTAAATTGTTCCAACGATTCACCTTTTGGTTTATCTTTTTGCATTAATAATAATGCGTCCCATCATTAACCTATCATTGCAGAAAACAACGAAAATACAACGTCCTCTTATGCCATCTGCATTCACCACTGGGTCCCATCATCACCCGTTAGGTTACTTAACTAACGGCAGAGCGGGGGCTGGGCTAGCGCGGGTGTAAAACATAAGTGACGTCTAAATTACTATCATATATAGATATTGTACATTCGTCTGACGCAATAATAGGCATTCCAGATCTCATATGAACCTTATTGGATTTGCAAGCAATCCACGTTTGTTTAGAGCCTGCAACAAAAGACGGATTACACAGTTGTGATGAATAGCCATTACCCCTCCCTAGACCTCTACGGGTACGGCAAACTACCCGCCAAATACCCGAAGTGAAGCGGTCTTCCTCAACAACGTGAGTAGGCCACTAAACACTTCAAAATACCCGGTAGTTTGTGCACCCCATCTTGGGTCTATCCTAGGAGCAAAAACAGTAAAAACCATTACAGAAATGTGCAACCCCCTGCCAACCGACATACTAGCAGTTAGGGGAGGTTTACGAACACATTATACAATCACAGATATAATCATATTAGCAAACATCGTAAAATTTCGATCGAGCAAAACACTTTAGATTTTACTCCAAAACTTCTCTGTGCACCTGAGATCTTAGCAGAAAATAAAATATCCCAGAAATATCACTGTTAACACATAAGAGTTACTGAAGAAATTTGGGCTGACTCGGCCCTAACTCGGCCGTGGATCCGCGGCGGATTGCATGGATCCGCCGCGGTTCCGCGGTGAGTTAGCCGAGTCACAAGTCCAAATTTCTGCAGTATCCCTATTATTCCTTTCTTGTTATTCTGCAGGTCCCTGAAAAATTTTTAGGGCCTATTTTAAATTCGACAGAAACTGTGTTAAAACGATGATCTTTCCGGTTCTTTTTGCATTCGAAATACTTACGACTTTGCTAATGAGTTAATTATTGTTTAGCGAGGCTCTGATACCACTGTAAGTTGATGTACAACACCCCACGACTTGCGGGGAGGCGGAATAATGAAAAACGATCTTGTTCTTTGCATAAACATCGACTAACCAAGAATCTTTGCTAAACTATAACTAACAAGTATCATAGAAGTTAACAACTACTACGAAAAGTGATTATACCTAATGAACCGTGTCCTTCGTCTTTTCGTTCTCCACGTCCTCTTCGGCCTTCTCTATGTAGCAGATGATCCACCCGAGAGCTTTACTTCAAGCTTCACCTCTAACTTGAGGTAACTAGGTTTCTTAAAGTGCTAATCTAAGTAACCTAGGTGATATAGAGAAGGGTTATGGATTAAGTAGTCTAATCTAATCCTTGGTCTCAACACATGAGAGGGGAGGATTAGGGTTTGAAGAGAGAGAGCTTGAGGAGAGAGAAAGTGAGCAAGAGAATGAAATGAGATAATAATCTCTTATAATATATATGAAGCATTATATTTATCAAGATAAATCAAATAAATGTTTTAACAATCATGCTTTATAAATATAAATGAGTGATTCATCTCCATGAGTCATTGAGCATTTATGATGCATTAATGACATGGATGAATCACACAAATGAGTCACTAATCTCATTTAATGCATATGCCACCTTAACCCTCAAGTCACCATCTTCTAGAAGCTTCTCTTGAAATTACGAGAACGCCCCTCCTATCCATGAAAACACGGAAAAACTTTAGACCGTATAAATCCAATAACCGGATACTAGAAACTGGCTTAAACCAAAACCGGCTAGTAAAAACTGTCCGGATGTCGTACGTGTGTAAACACACGTATGCGTTCGAACCCTTGTCGTAAAACCATACGACCTCTATATCGTTTCGCCTGGAGTAGGGAAACTCTCTGTGTGGGACTCTAGAGACTCGACTACTACGCTGGCAGTGGGTTTAACCACAGACCACAAGTGACACTAGCTGTACGTAACGGTCCCCAGGTAGATGTCGATAAGAAGGCCGATGAGGAAACCCATCCGAACTCCTACTGAGTCTGATGTGACAATCTCCGTACAGTCCGGTCTGTTCGTCTAAGACTATCTCATATCGGGCCTAAGGAGGCGGCAAGCGTCAGTCCCCTAATAGCGGTATAAGTCATGTCGGAGTGAAGCCCATTACACCCTGAGAAACTACTGGAACCTACCAGCAAATCTCACTTGCCCTGGCCATGGACTTTGCGTAATGGCTCTCTGACACAGCGCGATATCAACTCCCAATACCGGGAGAGACGAATCCTGTCAAACCGCCACTGTCTCCAAGTGCTCGGGACTGCACCCAACTACTACCTGTTTGCACGACTCCTTTGAGCCGTGGTAGGGTAGCAATCTAAGAACAGTGGGACACACTCGAGGCGAAGTAGCAGTGTCAAGTCTGCGGACTATGCTGTACTCATGTCACCTGGGAACTGTTAACTGACGATGGGTATAATACCAACTAACAGTTCCCCGTGAGTCCTGTCCGATGTACCCGTAACCTAACGAGCACCTGCATACTATCTCCAGTACGACGTACTGATGGCTGTGGGATAGACCGTCTCCCCAACTGGGATGAGAAGCGTACACACTAGTCTACTCCGGAGTATCGATGCCCTGTCTCGATAATCCAATGACTAGGGACCTGAAAAAGGATATGCTTGTAGACTACCCAGCCCCCACTAGTGTGCTGCCATCACAACGCTGGTAGTCAAGCAAGATCCTAAGAGCTCTATCAATACGTATACTCACATATTAAGATAGAAAAAACCAAGTAGCATACTACCATGTTTAGCAAGACTGTTATATATAACTGTGAATATCCCAAGCTTCCATTAAGTAATATACAAACTAGTATAATACAGTAATGGCCTTCTAAGGCATAAACACTAACAAATTCATGGAGGATTCTCCTTGAATTCCTGGTCTGGCTTAAAATCTATCACATCCCCTTTAATCCAAGGTTCCACTTGGCTTTTCTTTTCTCATGAATTTTTCTTTGCTCAGAATATCATAATATCGAAAAAATTTGTAAAATTTTCGTTTCTGTTTTTCCAAGTGTGGTTAGACCGGCGCCCCTCCTTCACCCCGGAGATGAGGTAACATGAGTCGAGATAACATTAGGTTTATTTTTTCAAGTGTAAATAGATCGGTGTCCCTCCTTCATCCCGGAGTTGAGGTAAGATGAGCGGAGCGAGATTAGGTCGGCTACCTACAGGTGCACCTACGTTTTATTTACCTGGGTAAAGAGCTGGCCTGAGATACTTTTCTTGTATCCGAGGGGAAACAGCTGTCACGCCCCGCTTCCCAGTGTACGGGGAAGGAGACATGACGGGTACGCGACGTATTTACTCAAAAATAAATACGTTAAGCGTAAATAAGCAATATATATAATATATAAGAAATGACAAGAGATATAATGTAAACAACAACTTTTATTAACATTCATCTTTTCAATACAACTGATTTAAAAAAGAAATGTACAATAATAAAAGCAATGCCTAAACAGTGGTATACAAACTGGAAAGTAAGTAAATCAAGTAGTCTGGTTGTGCCTCAATTTGATCCAAGTACCCATGAATGGGCTCGATCTCTTAAGGGTCCTGTCCTCCTGACGAACATTCCAAGAAAGAAATAGACATGAATGTCGTCAGCGAACTAGCGCTCAGTAAGTACCAAAAGAAAGGAAGGAATACAACAAGTTATGTGGAAGGAAACTGTTAAGTTATACATGTATCAGTTTATTATTCTAACGTAGTTGTTTGTAGCTTGGTACAGAATGTATCAGTGTATACGAGAGGAGTCCAACTATCCCGTAGACTATGGTAACATGTAAGTACAAGGCCCCGTCAAAACCCACGGGACAACGGCACGGGAGTTCATGTAGGTGTCTTTTAGTGTCCATCATCGTGCCACTTTTAATACATTCCGTACCAATCTACCCCTTTAACCCCGTAATGTTTTATATAGATTATAATTATCAGACTTGCTGAGATCATGGATACAAGTTGTTCATGTAATTAGGTTCAGGATGTAAACAAGTACTTAAGTAATCAAGTTAAGTTATAGACATGGTTCGGTCAAGTCAAGTCATGTTTGCATGTTGATCTTGTTCTGGTATTCAGGTTCAGGTTCAAGTATACATGTTAGGGTTTAGATTCATGTTTGAATTGGGTTCTGGTTTGAGTTGAATTCAAGCTTTATTTAGATTCAAACTTGAGTCAGACACTTAGAATTGATTTGGATCCTGAATTATGTTCGGGAGTTATCGATAACTGCTGCACATGGACGGCAGGATTTGTGTCTTTTTCCAAGACAATTACCATTGATAACATCGTTAAGTTTTCTACCTTTAACAGGTAAGCACTCACTTTCTCCGGCTCCCTGAAGCTCAAGGGAATTGATCCCGCTTAAACCTATATTTACTAATGTTCATAACAATGTTTTATATAGCTCGAGTAGGTTTTATGAAAAATATTTTTAATATAGTTCAAAATAACCTCGAGAAATTATTTATATTCTTTAGGGTTTCTATGGATGTGTATTTTAATAATTGAGGTATTTTAGTGATAATTATCTTAACTTGAATAGTTCATGGTATTTTACTGTAAACTTGTTTTGTATTGATATCTTGATGGTATTTTAATGAAACTTGTAATTCTTTTTTTTGAAAAAAATATAATTTATTATATTTTGAAAATATATGGATTTTATAATATTTATATAAGTATTAAAAAATTAATTTTGATTATTAAATAGAAACTCTAGTTTTTTTTAAAAATCGTATTAAAAACTTTTCGAGACCGAATACTCCGTGAGGAGGTCTGCATCTCGTTCTACTAGCCCAAGGATGTGCAATAATCCGCACCATCCAATAGCGGGTCCCCTAAAGAGAGTTGTAGAAGCTTATTTTCAAAGGATTTTGAAATACAATTCAAAGAAAACCGTTTTTTATAGTTGATGGTATTTTGATGTAATATGGTAACAAAAATATATTCAAGGGATATCGTGCTATGAAAACATGTGTGTATGTGAGGGGTAGGTCATTACCCTATGAATTTTTCTAAAGGTAAAGTATTAACAACATACTAAAAGGTGATATGTAAAGTTTGTGGTATTTTAAAGTGTAACAACCCTAAACTTTCTGTACGAAATTTTTCAAAAATACAGAAAGGAATACCTGAGCCTGAGCAGAAATTATAAATTTGCTTTGCTTTTGAACAACAAGAAAGCACTTGTAGCCCATTGGTAAAGCCTTGCACTGCTGTGACGTAGCCCCTGTGATCGAATCCCCTCAGCCACATATTATTTTTATTGTATTTTCTTTTAATCTTTTAGAAGCCCAAGGGTTTGCACGTGCACTACACGTAGGATGATGAGTTACAGAATAAACAAACATGAGCATGAGGGAATATGATACGACTAGGACACATGGAAAGAATATAGACCCAAACAAACCCAATTCGACCGGCGAGATCTCACCCAAAACCGGCACCACCGGTCCCACCCGTCGGGAATGGTCCAAATTTTTGCCCCCGGCACCGTTTGGCCTACCCACTTCCCCTGTATTGTTAGATTTTTCTGCACATTGGCAAAGGGATTAAAATCACTCCTTTAATCCTTTTAAATGCAAATTTTTAATTCTCCAATTCAATAAACTAAACCCTAATTTCCCCTATAAATAACAAACCATATTTCACCCCTCCTCATTAAGAATTTCCCCACAAAATCTCTATAAAATTCTCAAGTCCTTATAGTGTGCAAGTGGAGTTAGCAAGGGGTGAAGTTCCGGCGAAGTTCCGGGAAGATTCCGGCGACGAAATGACATCCCGACACTGCCTTAGCCTTCCCCTCTCCCTTCTCTTGTTCCTTAACCAGTAAGTCCTCTTTCCCCCTCTCTTCTCCTATTATAAAAACTTTCATTTCTAAAACCCGACGGAAGCGGAGTTAATCCGACTTCCGATCCGGTTTTCTTTAAAAAGTATATTTTTCTTAATCAATAAAATACTATACTCTCATATATTGTTTAACAAACACTTTAAAACAAGTTTCATCTCAAGATAATCTTTTATGCAATTTTTATTGTATTTTTACAGTAAAATACCACATACTTTAGTTTCGACATAAAACAACATAAAACTTGTATTACCTTTAGATAACTCATGAGCTAATGACCTACCTCATCACAACATATATTTTTGAAATAGCATGATGAAATTTTGGGAATATAGCTATGGGATAATACGACATTACACATAAATACCATCAAATTTGAAAAACCATTTCTTTAAAAAAGTGTGTTAAACAATTCCTTACAATTGCTCCTCTACAACCTATTTTCGGGACCCCGATCGGGATGGTGTGGGTTATAGCACATCCTCGGGCCTAGTAGAGCGAGATGCAGACCTCCGAAAGGAGCATTCGATCTCGATGGAATTTTAATGCATTTTTCTTTAGAAAATGAGATTTTTACAAGAATAAATAAAATTTATTTTTATTAAATATATAACTATTATCAAAATATCTATTTTAATTATATTATATAAATATTCCAAGTTTTCCAAATCAAAGGAATCACCATTACATGAAAATAACATCCAAATACAAAACAATTTCAATATTTCAATAAAATACCATATATTATGAAAATTAGGTTCTACTTACTAGAAATTTCACTTTTATAAAATATACATCTATGAAAACCCTAAAGATGATAATTAAATGCTTGAGGTGTATTTTGAAAATTACATCAAACTATTTTTACATAAACCCCCTCAAGTTATACTAAATTACAATAAGGACCCTAGTAAACATAGGTTTAAGTGGGACCAGTCTCTTGAGCCTCAGGGAGCCGGAGAATATGGGCGCTTGCCTATTTAAGGTAGAAAATCTAACAAAGGGTGTTATTAACACGGTAATTGTCTTGGAAAAAGACACAAATCTTGCCGTCCATGTGCAGCAGTTACCGATAACATCAAAACTAATTCAGGATTTCAAGTTATTTTTAAAGTGTCTGACTCAGACTGAGTCTAAATATAGTCAACCTAACTTGAATATGATTCAAGTATAAACTGCAATACAACATGAATCCATGAATCCATCTATTCAATCTATATCAATCTATATTGACTGAACCGAACAATGGACATACTCCGTTTACATGACTATCTATTTACATCCATTCCATTTACTGATATCATAGTTTCGGCAAGTCTTCCATTTACTACAATACATTACAATCAATACAATTAATACAATAAGACATTACGGGGTTTATAAAGGGGTAGACTTATACGGAACATGTTAAAGGTGGCACGAGGTGGTCACTTAAGACGTAATTACATCCATGCCGTTGTTCCGTGGTATTTTTGATGGAGCATTGTACTACAGGTTACCAAAGTCCACGGTGTAAGTTGGACTCCTCTCATATACACTGGCATATTCTGTACCAAGCAACAAACAACTGCGTTAACAATATAATCAAACATTACTAGTTATACTCTCCTTTCTGTCTATTCTACTTTTTTCTTTCTTTGGGACTTACCGAGCGATTGTTCGTCGACGACATTCCCATTTCTCTTCTTTCTTTGGAATGTTTTCAGGAGGACTCGACTCTGAGGAGCTCGAGACCAACCAGGAGCATTTGGAGCAGTATACTGAAGACCCGGAGCATTAGAGTTTACTTGTACATATTTTCATTTCAGTTCATGCCATTGTTTAGGAATTGCTTTCCATCCATGTATTTGCATTTCCAGTTGTACCTGTAAAAGAATATTTAATAAATAAAGTTGTTGTTCATTTACATTCCTGTCTCTTGTGTACATTTACTTTATATTGCTTAGATACGCTTTGTGTGTTTACTTCTGAGTAAATACGTAGCGGTCTCGTCGCATCTCCTTGCCCGTACACTGGGAAGCGGGGCGTGATAGGTTTTTGTTGGCGGCCCATGCAGGCCAGTGCTGCATGGAACCCTATATGCAGGTCAGCTCTGCATGGACATGCGGGTCAATTCTGCATGAAGTCTTAAGAAATATAACACAAGAATCAGAAACTAAAAACATTATTTACATATTCCTTGAATCTTCCAATTTCATATATTTTGAATCTGTCCTAACCTAAATTTTTCTTTCAAGATTATGGATTCCCCAAACAACATTAGTACCGACTTCAACAACACTCAACCACCTCTACCGCTTACGTCTACCGTCGCTGCTCCGATCAATGAGCAGACAGTACTTCTTGAGGCAATCCGCAGCCTCCTGGAGGGACAGCAGCAGCAGACTGATATTTTGATGAACCGTCCAGAAAAGGAAGCAATTGGGGTAAATCAATTCCGGGCTTTGCACCCCAAGCAGTTTTTCGTACAAGAGAACCCTCTAGAAGCTGAGGAGTGGGCTCAGAGCATTGAGGATGACCTGGCAGCGGCACAAGTGCCGGAGATCTCTTAGGTTCGAGTTGCGAAGCTGCAGCTCACTGACAATGCACGAGTTTGGTGGAAGGCGGAAGAAAACCGTCTTGACCAACCTATCGAATGGAGGACTTTTCGCGACATGTTCGACGCGAAGTACTTCCCTGAGACTGCCCAATTTGACATGGAATAGCAATTCATCTATCTACAACAAGGTTCGATTTGGACCAAATCTGTGGATGAGTATGATGCTGAGTTTACCAAACTCAGTAGGTAAGATATGTCTCAATGTTCGATTTTATATCACATACTACACAGCTAACATAAGACCGTAACAGGTTTGTGGTCCATCTCATACCGACTGCTGAGATCAAGGCTAGAAGATTTCAGCAAGGGTTGGACCAGGAAATCCAAGCTGCCTTAGCTATAGGGGATTTCCCAATCCATGATTTGGCTTTGAAGGCTGCCCGAAGATACGAGACAGCAGTGAAGAGGAAGAGCAGACCTCAATCTGCCGGAGTGAAGCGCCCTGCCACTCAGATGGCAGGAGGAGCCTCTTCAAGTCTAACTGTTGAACCGAAGAGACCGGAAGTAACAAATAACCGGCCAAGTCCAAATTTTTGCTTCTACTGCAAGAGGGATGGACACCTGTGGAAGTACTGTAGGCACGCAAAAGTCCTGTGCTTAATTTGTGGCGCATCCAATCATGGAATTTCCTTATAGACACAACTCAGCTCCAACACACACCCACTATCCGCAGCGGCCATCTATCCTGGCTCCTGCACCTCGTCCTGCACTCCCATCTCCACCTCCACGTGGACATCCTGCACAGTCTAATCGCCAATTCCATCAGGCACTGAGGAACATGCCTCGAGGGCAGAGAAACATGCCCTAAGGACAGAGGAATGCGCCCCCAGCTAGGATGAATGTACCCCGGTGTCAGGATTTCACATTAGCAGCCATAAAAGCTGAGACTGTAGACCAAGGTAACCCTGGTAATTCCCTCACGTCTTTCCAAAACTTTTGCATTCTTTCGTTCTTCCAAATATTTTTCATGCACTACCCATAGTTCTATCACCAAACTTTTCTTGAATCTGTTACACTTTCCTTCTACAAATTTCGAGGACGAAATTTTTATAAGGAGAGTAGAATGTAACAGCCCTAAACTTTCTGTACGAAATTTTTCAAAAATACAGAAAGGAATACCTGAGCCTGAGTACAAGTCATAAATTTGATTTGCTTTTGAACAACAAGAAAGCACTTGTAGCTCATTGGTAAAGCCTTGCACTGCTGTGACGTAGCCCCTGTGATCGAATCCCCTTAGCCACATTATTTTTATTGTATTTTTTTTAATCTTTTTGAAGCCCAAGTGTTTGCACATGCACTACACGTAGGATGATGATTTACAGAATAAACAAACATGAGCACGAGGGAATATGATATGACTAGGACACATGGCATGAATCTAGACCCAAACAAACCCAATTCGACCAAGCGAGATCTCACCCAAAACCGGCACCACCGGTCCCACCTGTCGGGAATGGTCCAAATTTTTGCCCCAGGCACCGTTTGGCCTACCCACTTCCCCCATATTGTTTGATTTTTCTGCACATTGGCAAAGGGATTAAAATCACCCCTTTAATCCTTTTAAATGCAAATTTTTAATTTTCCAATTCAATACACTAAACCCTAATTTCCCCTATAAATACCACACCATATTTCACCCCTCCCCATTCAGAATTTCCCAACAAAAACTCTATAAAATTCTCAAGTCCTTAGAGTGTGCAAGTGGAGTTAGCAAAGGGTGATGTTCCGGCGAAGTTCCGAGAAGATTCCTGCAACGAAACGACGTACCGACACTTCCCTAGCCTTCCCCTCTCCTTTCTCTTGTTCCCTAGCCAGTAATTCCCCTCTCCCCCCCTCTTCTCCTGTTATAAAAACTTTCATTTCTAAAACCCGACGGAAGCGGAGTTAATCCGACTTCCGATTCGGTTTTCTTTAAAAAGTCTATTTTTCTTAATCAATAAAATACCATACTCTCATATATTGTTTAACAAACATTAACAAACACTTTAAAATAAGTTTCATCTCAAAATAATCTTTTATGCAATTTTTATTGTATTTTTACAGTAAAATACCACATACTTTAGTTTTGACATAAAACAACATAAAACTTGTATTACCTTTAGATAACTCGCGAGGTAATGACCTACCTTATCACAACACACATCTTTGAAATAGCATGATGAAATTTTGGGAATATAGTTATGGGATAATACGGCATTACACATAAATACCATCAAATTTGCAAAACCATTTCTTTAAAAAGTGTGTTAAACAATTCCTTGCAATTGCGCCTCTACAACCCATTTTTTGGACCCCGGTCGGAATGGTGCGAGTGATCGCACATCCTCGGGCCTAATAGAGCGAGATGCAGACTTCCGAAAGGAGCATTCGATCTCGATGGAATTTTTAATGCATTTTTCTTTAGAAAATGAGATTTCTACAAGAATAAATAAAATTTATTTTTATTAAATATATAACTATTATCAAGATATCTATTTTAACTATATTATATAAATATTCCAAGTTTTCCAAATCAAAGGAATCACCATTACATGAAAATACCATCCAAATACAAAACAATTCCAATATTTCAATAAAATACCATATATTATAAAAATTAGGTTCTACTCACTAGAAATTTCACTTTTGTAAAATATACATCTATGAAAACCCTAAAGAAGATAATTAAATGCTTGAGGTGTAGTTTGAAAATTATATCAAACTATTTTTACATAAACCCCCCTCAAGTTATACTAAAAACAATAAGGACCCTAGTAAACATAGGTTTTAAGTGGGACCAGTCTCTTGAGCCTCAGGGAGCCGGAGAATATGGGTGCTTGCCTATTTAAGGTAGAAAATCTAACAAAGGGTGTTATCAACACGGTAATTATCTTGGAAAAAGACACAAATCCTGCCGTCCATATGCAGCAGTTACCAATAACATCAAAACTAATTCAGGATTTCAAGTTCTTTTCAAAGTGTCTGATTCAGACCGAGTCTCAATCTAATCAATCTGACTTGAATATGATTCAAGTATAAACTACAATACAACATGAATCCATAAATCCGTCTATTCAATCTATATCAATCTATATTGACCGAACCGAACCTTGGATATACTTCGTTTACATGACTATCCATTTACATCCATTCCATTTACTGATATCATGGTTTCGGCAAGTATTCCATTTACTACAATACAATACAATCAATACAATAAGTCAGTACGGGGTTTATATAGGGGTAGACTGGTACGGAGCATGTTAAAGGTGGCACGAGGTGGTCACTTAAGACGTAATTATATCCATGCCGTTGTTCCGTGGTATTTTCGATGGAGCCTTGTACTACCGGTTACCAAAGTCCACGGTGTAAGTTGGACTCCTATCGTATACATTGGCATATTCTGTACCAAGCTGCAAACAACCGCGTTAACAATATAATCAAACATTACTAGTTATACTCTCCTTTCTGTCTATTCTACTTTTCTCTTTCTTTGGGACTTACCGAGAGATTGTTCGCTGACGACATTCCTATTTCTCTTCTTTCTTTGGAATGTTGTCAGGAGGACCCGACTCTGAGGAGCTCAAGACCAACCAGGAGAATTTGGAGCAGTACATTGAAGGCCCGGAGTATTAGACTTTATTTGTACATATTTTCATTTCAGTTCATGCCATTGTTTAGGCATTGCTTTCCATCCATGTATTTGCATTTCCAGTTGTACCTGTAAAAAAATGTTTAATAAATAAAGTTGTTGTTCATTTACATTCATGTCTCCTATGTATATTTACTTTATATTGCTTAGATACGCTTAGCGTGTTTATTTCTGAGTAAATACGTACCGGCCTCGTCGCGTCTCCTTGCCCGTACACTGGGAAGCGGTAACGAAAAATTTAAACCGTGATTGTTTTACAAAAGATTCTTGGATAAAATTTATTCTAGACATGAGTATTAATCTTATAAGTGAAGTGTTACAACTTGTTTGATCAAAACTTAAAGGAATATGGAGTTATATGCTTTAGAAAAAGAACATCGATAATAACTCCAATTTTTACCGATTTTGATTAAGAAGAAATTCAAGAGATAGGAAGAAGGATTTGGAGGGACTTACAACTGGATTAGGGTAAGGAAAAGTAGAAGAAGATAGCTTGGTCACCGCGGCGTCGCGGGGTCGCCGGAATAGCCTCGATTTCTCGCCGGAAGTTGGTCGTTGGCTAACTCCTCTTCTACTCCACTTGTACTTGAGAAAATTTGAGTGTTTTGGCTAGAATTTTCAGAATGTGGAAGGGCTAGGGCACGGGATAGTATTTTTAGTGTGTATTTAGGGTTTTGGGATTAAAAGAGTGAATTAAAATGCATTATAATATGATAAATTGGGGAATTGAGGGGTCTCTGTTTGATTGCATAGTAATCAAACAGTGCAGGGGTAATGGAGGCTGGGGAAATGGTAAGCGTGCAAAACCCAGGGTCCATTTTCTATGGGGGGCCCGTCGTCACCGGCCAATCTTGGCATCTCGTCGGTCAAATGTTGGGTTGGGGCCGGTGGATTCATGCTATGTGTCCTTGTCTGTATTTATATCATTTTACACATGTTTGTTTTCTCGGACTTTTCACTTTTGTGTGCATTGCACATGTAAATTTTTGGGCTTCTAAAAAGTTTAAAAGAAAAATATGAAAAAATATAAATGTATCTGACGGGATTCGAACACAGGGGCTACGTCATAGCAGTGCAAGGCTTTGCCAGTGAGCTACAACTTGTTTCTTGCTGTTCTTAAACAAAATTAACTTTTAAAGTGTACTCAGGCTTGTAAACTCCTTTCTGTACATTAAATTGAAAATTTTCGTACAGTAAAATCAGAGTCGTTACATTCTACCTTGCTTATAAAAATTTCGTCCTCGAAATTTACAATTACATAAGGACTAGTTTACAAATAAGAAAGGGTATCTTGCAAGCATATCATCTTCACGTTTCCACGTTGATTCTCCTGGTGAATCTTTTCTCCACATCACTCGGACTAACTTTACTTCCTTGTTCCGCAGTGTCTTCATTTTTCTGTCCAGGATTTCAACGGGTTGTTGCTCGCAAGTTAGGTCTGTCTGTATAGTGAGCTCGGAGTGATCAAGGATATGACTGGGGTCGCTCACATATCTTCGGAGCTGGGATATGTGGAACACATTGTGCGCTCCTTCCTATGAGAGTGGTAGTGCTAAACGGTATGCTACTTCTCGACTCGTTCGAGAATGTTGAACGGTCTCATATATCTCGGACTGAGTTTAACCCTCTTGCCAAAGCGGACCACTCCTCAATTTGGAGAGATCTTTAAGAAAATATGATATCCAGATGTCGACGCTTTGCATCAACCCAGTGTTTCTGTCGGTCTTGGGCTATGCTCATTCTTTCCCTGATCGTGCGAACTACATCCACAGTTGCCACGATCATCTTTGGTCCAAGGAGTTCACGATCTCTGATGTCGTCCTAACTTAGTGGTGAATGACACTTCCTTCCATAGAGAGCTGCAAATGGTGCCATTCCAATACTCGCCTGATAGTTGTTGTTGTATGATAACTCCACAAGGTGTAGGTGATTTTTCCACGAACCTCCGAAGTCTAACATACAAGCTCTTAGCATGTCCTCCAGAATATGAATTGTTCGCTCAGACTATCCGTCCGTTTGTGGATGGTAAGACGTGCTGAAGTTCAGACTCGTTCCTAGGCTAGCTTGCAAACTCTGCCAAAATTGTGATCGGAATTCGGTGTTACGATCGGAGACGATGCAAACTGGTACTTCATATAATCTCACGATCTCCTGCACGAGTTCATGGGTATAAAAAATAGTACACTTTGAGGTTAAATCTTAATTTAGATTCATGCTTACCTCCATGTACTTCTTTTCTAACGTCTCGGTAGATTGGCCAACTCGAAATGGGATGAAATGTGTCTACTTGGTGAGTCGATCCACAATAACCCATACTGCATCGTTACCCTTCATGCTGCGAAGAAGGACAGTCACGAAGTCTATGGTAATGTGCTTCCATTTCCATTCTGGGATAGGTAACGGTTGAAATAGACCAGCAGTTCTGTGATGTTCAGCCTTCACTTGCTGACACACCAAGCACTTGGCTACGCTTCTGGCTACTTCACGCTTCATTCCATGCCACCAGTATTGTTTACGTAGATCCTTATACATTTTGGTACCACCGGGATGTATTGAGTAAGGAGAGCTATGAGCTTCTTTCATCAACTCTTCTCAAACCGTGTTGTGTGGTACACACAATCTGCTTCCATATCTCAAGGATCCTTCTTCATGGATGATGAAGTCGGTTCGAAGTCCACTTTCTACCTGTTCTCGGATCTTTTGCAGCCTGGCATCACTTGCTTGAGCTGTCTTGATCTAATTGAAAACAGCATACTGAACTTGTAAGTTCATCAACTCTGAAGCATTACTTGACATAACTACTTCGATCTTCATCCCGTGCAATTCCTGCTGAAGCTTCCACTGAGCGGTGATATTCATTGATAATGGCTGACGGCTAAGTGCATCAGGAACTACATTCACCTTCCCTAAATAATATTGTAGGTTGATGTCGAAGTCCGCCATAAGTTCTATCCATCTTCTCTACCACATGTTCAACTCCTTCTGAGTAAATACATACTTCAGACTTTTGTGGTCCGTGTATATATCCACTCGTTCTCCAATAAGATAGTGGTGCCAAATCTTAAGTGCAAAGATAACGGCTGCCAGCTCCAAGTCATGTGTTGGATAGTTGTGCTCATGAACTTTCAGCCGTCTTGATGCAAAAGCTATAACTTTTCCATGCTGGTGTAGAACACATCCTAATCCCTTACCGGACGCATCATAATGTACGACGAAACCTCCATATTGATCCGGTATTACGAGAATAGGAGATGATGTCAATCTTGACTCGAGTTCTATAAAAGCTTGTTCACATGCTTCTGACCACACGAATGCTTTATCTTTACGTGTGAGCTTGGTCAGGGGTGCTGCAATCTTCAAAAAACCTTCAATGAATCTTCGGTGGTATCCTGCTAATCCCAAGAAACTTCGAATATTCTTCACCATCTTTGGTATCGGCCATTCGCTGACAGCTGACACCTTAGCTGGATCTACTGAGATTCCTTCGCCTGAAAAAATGTGTTCGAGAAATCCTACTTTATCTAGCCAAAATTCTCACTTGCTATATTTAGCATAGAGTTGATGCTGTCGCAATGTCTCCAGGATAATCCGCAAATGCTCAGCGTGCTCTTTCCAATTCTTTGACTACATCAGGATGTCGTTGATAAAAATAACAACGAACCTGTCTAAGTACTCTCGGAAAACTTGGTTCATCAGATTCATAAATATAGCAGGTGCATTGGTCACTCCAAATGGCATCATAAGATATTCGTAATGACCATAGCGAGTCCTGAACGCCGTTTTAGGAATATCAGACTCTTTGACCTTCACCTGATGATAACCCGAACGAAGATTTGGCTTCGAAAATACGCAAGACCCACTTAGCTGATCGAACAGATCGTCGATGCGCGGTAGTGGATACTTGTTCTTTATCGTCGCTTCGTTCAGAGCTCGATAATCTATACACATTCTGTATGAACCTTCTTTTTTCTTTACAAGCAAAACTGGAGATCCCCATGTAAGTCTACGGTAGCGCCCCAGCTATCTGTCCGAGGCCAAAATGCGGAAACGAAAACTTTTTCAAAACTTGAAACCAGCGCTATCGCAGACTTTAATCCCGGATCGAACCATTAACCTATAACTAGCAACTAGAGAAAAGGGTTGGGAAAGCTATACCGATCGATCCGTGTCCTTCGGTCTTTGGCCACCATCCCAAGCTCCTCGCGGCATCTCCGATCTCGATCTCCTCGTCGGAAAGGGCACCACATCTTCGAGTCTTTTTACCGGCTCCCGCTTCATCCGAAGTAACTCGGGCACGAAGTTCGCTAGCCGACGTGTCCAAGGCGAAATAGAGAATGTGTGTCATCACTTTGTCTCTTGAGAATTTAGTGGATGCCATTAGTGAGGAGATAATGAGCTCAAGAAAGAGGAGGAGGAAGAAGAAGCTTTCCTTTCTTTTTCTTTTGTGTTGAGATCAAATGAGAGTGAGAGTTAGAATAGAAAATACAAGAGCTAACCTCACTATACATGGCTGCCCTTTCTCTCTCTCTCTCTCTCATTTGACCTCACAAAACAATCACTAAACATGACATGGTTCAAAGAATAAGACCATGAGTCACCACCCTTGTCCATGTCATAATTAATGCACTTAATCATGGTTTTGAAATCATTATTTCCATATGCAAATATTAATCCAAATGTTTGCAACAATAAAAAGAGAATGGCATCTACAAAAGTAAACTCGTGACGGATCACAAGAGTACCCCTCACCTGTATATACATACCTGCATCCGCATTTCGATTGAATGCGAATACGATGAGACTAAAGTAATCCAACAAATCTAATACTAGGATCCGACTTAAACCAAAGCCCACTAGTATGATCCACCCGATCATGATCCGTGCACTACTGCACGTATATGATCAAACCCTGCCATATATCATACGGCCTCTACAACGTTTTGCCCGAAACTTGAGAAACTGTCTGTGGGGGACTCTAAAGACTCATCAATACTTTGGCTGTGGATTAAACCACTAGCACGTCAGTGGTACTAGCTGTACGTAACGGGCTACCAGGTATTGACCAAATGGGAGGTCGATGAGTGAACTCATCCTGACACCCTATTGAGCCTGTCAGTGACAATATCCGTACAGTCCGGTCCGTTCGTCTATGAGCATCACATGGCGGGCCTAGGGGGTTGGTAAAAGTCAGACACCTAAAAGCGGTACAAGTTGTGTCAGAGTGTAGCCCAGAACACCCTGAGATACTACTGGAATACCTACCAGTAAATCTCCTGCCTTGGCCAAGGACTTCGTGTAATGGCTCTCCTAGACACAGCGCGATCTCATCCCCAATACCGGGAGAGACGAAACCCCTGCCGATCCGCTCACTGCCTCCATGTGGCTCGGGACTGTACCCAACTAAAACCTGTTTGCACGACTCCTTTGAGCCGTGGTAGGGTAGTAATCAAAGCACAGTGGGAACTCACACGAGACAAATGACGATCTCAGGTCGATGAACTAACCTGTACACATGTCACCGGGAACTGCTATCTGACGTCAGGTATAATACCAACCAGCATGTTCCCGGCGAGTCCTGTTCGGTGTACTCATAACCCAATGACAACATGTATACATCTTAGGTGAACCAACTGACACCAATGGCTTGTGAGACCGGCCACCGCTCTTCGTCGGGGTCTCGACTGTATACACTAGTCTACTAATGGAGTATCGATGCCCGGTCTCGAAACTCCCACGATTAGGGACCACTTTAAGGATGTGCTTATAGACCCCAGCTCCCACATATATGATCGCCATCATACTGCTGGCCGTCAAGAAAGAATCCTATGGGCTCTATCAATGTGCAATAGTGATCTGTAAGATCACCTAAAGCTGTACACGACGATAAAGATAAACCAAATAGCATACTATCATCTTGAGTAAGACTGTCCTACCGGCATAGGTCCTCCCTCAATCATTGCAATCACGTGCTTGTGATCCAATAATTGACTCTGAGGGCACTATATCCAACACCCTAACTTGAACTACTGGGACGAATCCAACCTTTCTTAGATTGCCCAACTGAGTATGGATCTCCTTCAATTCTTCTGGACTTAACTGGTACGGAGCTTTGATTACCGGTTGTGCACCAGCTAGTAATTCAATGCTGAATTCAAGAGCTCAATCGGGAGGAAAACATGTTATATCTTCAGGAAACACATCCTCGAACTCTCGAACTACCTATGGCTTTTCTTCTTCCGCCGGTAGGATAAATACTTCTGCGTTCTTCGGCATGGCATGTAAAATTCCTGGCTCCAAAGTTCTGTCTCCTCTCTTGAAGTAAAAGACTAGGTGATCTAGTATCTCAAATACTACCCTCCTTTGACGGCAGTCAATCGTAGCATAGAAAACTCCCAGCCAGTCCATTCCTAACACAATATCAAAGTTTGGGATGTCCAGTACTTTGAAATTCGTGTAGAATTCTCGTCCGCAAACTACAACTGGACACTGATCCAATCCCATAGTTGCCTTCAATACTCCATTCCCAGAACTGACATTCCATCTTGAAATAAGTGGCTTCACGGGAATCGCATGTGTTCTCATAAATCATTGGAACATGAAGCAGTGTGACGCTCCAGTGTCGAACAGTGCTAGTGAAGGAAGGGTGGCTACTAGTATAGTACCTAAGTTGTGTGAGGTAGGTTTAGAATCAGGGAAAAATATAGAGATATACAAGAATTGAAAAGATAAAAGGATTGGGAATTACCAGTAATAACTTGGCCAGTGGCCTCGGCTTCCTCAACGGTCATGGTGAAAGCCTGACGCCAGGGTACATTCCGCCTTGCTGGAGGCACATTCCTCTGTCCCTGGGGCATGTTCCTCTGCCCTTGAGGCATGTTCCTCTGGGCTTGATGGAATTGACGAGGAAGCTGTGTTGGAGGTCCACGTGGAGGTGGAGCATGGAGAGCAAGATGAGGTGCAGGAGCCTGAATAGCTGGCTGCTGCGGAACGGTGATTGCTGGTCGGGTGCAGGAGATGGGTTGAGACGATATGGGCAAGCTCTGATGGCTTGAGTGGACGTGCCACAAACTAAGCACAAGCTATTTGCACACCTGCAGTCCTTCTCCAGGTGTTCATTTCTCTTGCAATAGAAGCAAATGTCTGGACTAGGCCGGTTAAAGGTTACTCCCGGTCTCCTGGGTACAAAGGTGGCCTGGAAGAGGCTCCTCCTGCCATCTGAGTGGCTGGGCGTTTCAAACCGGCAGTCTGAGGTCTTCCCTTCTTCTTCACGACAGCCTCATAGCATCAGGCAGCCTTCAGAGCGAGATCATGGGTTGGGAAATCCCCTGTAGCGAGTGCAGCTTGGATTTCCAGGTTCAACCCTTGCTGAAATCTTCATGCCGGGATCTCAGCAGTTGGGATCAAGTATGCCACGAACCTATTACGACCTTGTGTTAGCAGTGTATTATGTGATATCAGAAAATTGAATATTGAGACATATCTTACCTGCTAAGCATGGTAAACTCAGCATCGTATTCATCCACAGATTTGTTCCACATTGAACCTTGCTGTAAGTGGATGAACTGCTGTTTCATGTCAAATCGGGAAGTCTCAGAGAAATTTTTCGCGTTGAACATATTGCGAAATGTCCTCCATCAATCAGTTGGGCGAGTCGGCTTTCTTTAGCTTTCCACCAGACTCTGGCGTTATTTGTCAGTTGCAGCTTCGCAACTCTCACCCAAGCAACCTCTGGCACTTGTGCTGCTGCCAGGTCATCCTCAGTAGACTGAGCCCATTCCTCTGCCTCTAGTGGGCTCCTTTTCCTAGAGAAATGTTTCGGGTGCAATGCCCAGAATTGTTTGACTCCGGGTGCCTCGACTTCTGGGCAGTGTATGAGGACAGCAGTCTGCTGCAGTTGACCCTCTAAGAGGCTCTTGATCGACTCAAGCAATACCGTTTGCTCGTTGATGGGAGTTTCAACGGTAGGTGGTGCTGTTATGGTAGGAGGTGGGGTGTTTCCATTGACATTGGTACTCGTGTTGTTGGGAGAATCAATGACCTTGATAGAAAAAGAAAGGTTGGGATAGATTCAAGGAATTTAAAATGTAAAGAATGCATAGTTCCTGATACTTATTATTCTTGTGATATATTGCTTAGGATTCCATGCAGAACTAATCTTTATGGGCCACCAACAAGACTTGTCATGCCCCGCTTCCCAGTGTACGGGGAAGGAGATGTGATGGGTACGCGACGTATTTACTCAGAAATAAATACGTTAAGCGTAAATAAGAAATATATATATAATGCATAAAAAATGAGAAGAGATATAATGTAAACAACAACTTTTATTAATATTCATCTTTACAATACAACTGTATTGAAAAGGAAATGTACACTGATAAAAGCAATGCCTAAACAGTGGCATACAAACTGGAAGGTAAGTAAAAGTAAAGCAAGTAGTCTGGCTGTGTCTCAATCTGATCCAAGTACTCTTGACTGGGCTCAATCTCCTGAGGGTCTTATCCTCTTGATGAACATTCCAAGAAATAAATAGACAGGAATTTCTTCAGCGACCTAGCTCTCGGAAAGTCCCAAAAGAAAGGAAGTAATATAACAAGTAATGTGGAAGGAAACTGTTAAGTTATACAGGTATCAGTTTATTATTCTAACATAGTTGTTTGTATCTTGGTACAAAAGGTATCAGTGTATACGAGAGGAGTCCAACTATCCCATGGACTATGGTAACATGTAAGTACAATGCCCCGTCAAAACCTACGGGACAACGGCATGGGAGTTTATGTAGGCGTCTTTTAGTATCCATCATCATGCCACTTTTAATGCATTCCGTACCAATCTACCCCTTTAACCCCTTAATGTTTTATATAGATTATAATTATCAGACTTTCCGAGACCATGGATACAAGTTGTTCATGTAATCAGATTCAGGATGTAAACAAGTAGTTATGTAATCAAGTCAAGTTATAGCTATGGTTCGGTCAAGTCAAGTCATTTTTACATGTTGATCTTGCTATGGTATTCAGGTTCAGGTTCAAATATTCATGTTAGGGTTTAGATTCATGTTTGAATTGGGTTCTGGTTTGAGTTGAATTAAAGCTTGATTTAGACTCAGACTTGAGTCCAGACACTTAGAACTGATTTGGATCCTGAATTATGTTCGGGAGTTATCGGTAACTGCTGCATATGGACGACAGGATTTGTGTCTTTTTCCAAGACAATTACCATTTATAACACCGTTAAGTTTTCTACCTTAAATAGGCAAGCACTCACTTTCTCCGGCTTCCTGAGGCTCAAGAGAATCGATCCTGCTTAAAACTATATTTACTAAAGTTCTTAACAGTGTTTTATGTAGCTCGAGGGGGTTTTATGAAAAATATTTTTAATACAGTTCAAAATAACCTCGAGAAATTATTTATATTCTTTAGGGTTTCCATGTATGTGTATTTTAATAATTGAGGTATTTTAGTGATAATTATCTTAACTTGAATAGTTCATGGTATTTTACTGTAAACTTGTCTTGTATTGATATCTTGATGGTATTTTGATGAAACTTGTAATTCTTTTATTTGAAAAAAATATAAGTTATTATATTTTGAAAATATATGGATTTTATAATATTTATATAATTATTAAAAATTAATTTTGATTATTAAATAAAAAATCTAGTTTTTCTTAAAAATCGTATTAAAAACCTTTCGAGACCGAATGCTCCGTGAGGAGGTCTGCATCTCGCTCTACCAGCCTAAGGATGTGCGATAATCTGTACCATCCAATAGCGGGTCCCCTAAAGAGGGTTGTAGAGGCTTATTTGTAAAGGGTTTTGAAATACAATTCAAAGAAAACCGTTTTTATAGTTGATGGTATTTTGATGTAATATGGTAACAAAAATATGTTCAAGGGACATCGTGCTATGGAAACTTGTGTGTATGTGAGGGGTGGGTCATTACCCCATAAAGTTTTCTAAAGGTAAAGTATTTACAACATACTAAAAAGTGATATGTAAAGTTCATGGTATTTTAACGAAAAAGTTAAACTGTGATTGTTTTACAAAACATTCTTGGATAAAATTTATTATAGACATGAGTATTAATCTTATAAGTGAAGTGTTACAACTTGTTTGATCAAAAGTTAAAAGAATATGGAGTTATATTCTTTAGAAAAAGAACATCGATAATAACTACACTTTTTAACGATTTTGATTAAGAAAAAATTCAAGAGATAGGAAGAATGATTTGGAGGGACTTATGAGTGGATTAGGTTAAGGAAATGTAGAAGAAGATAGCTTGGTCGTCGCGGCATTGTGGGGTCGCCGGAATAGCCTCGATTTCTCGCTGGAAGTTGGTCGTTGGCTAACTCCTCTTCTACTTCACTTGTACTTGAGAAAATTTGAGGGTTTTGGCTAGAATTTTCAGAATGAGGAAGGGATAGGGCATGTGATAGTATTTATAGTATGGAATTAGAGTTTTGAGATTAAAAGAGTGAATTAAAATGCATTAAAATATGATAAATTGGGGAATTGGGGGGTCTCTGTTTGATTGCAGAGTAATCAAACAGTGCATGGGTAATGGGGGTACGGGAAACGACAAGTGTGCAAAACCCGGGGTCTATTTGCTACGGGGGGCCCGTCCCCGCCGGCCAATCTTAGCATCTCGTCGGACAAATGTTGGGTTGGGGCCGGTGGATTCATGCCATGTGTCCATGTCTGTATTTATATCATTTTGCACATGTTTGTTTTCTCAGAATTTTCACTTTTGTGTGCATTGCACGTGTAAACTTTTGGGCTTCCAAAAAGTTTAAAAGAAAAATCTAAAAAAATATAAATGTGTCTGATGGGATTTGAACACAAGGGCTACGTCACAGCAGTGCAAGGCTTTACGAGCGAGTTGCAACTTGTTTCTTGCTGTTCTTAAACAAAATTTACTTTTAAAGTGTACTCAGGCCTGTAAACTTCTTTCTGTACATTAAATTAAAAAAATTCGTACAGTAAAATCAGAGTTGTTACAATAGCCAGTAGGCTCGTGAGAGGGCTTCAGATCCTCAGTTAGGTCGGACAGGAAACTATCTGTTGTGAATGGGCGAGACGGGAAGGAGGCTGCCCGCCGTCCTTGTGCGGTGTCTTAGTTTGGAATCGAGAGAAACGGTCCGAATTGCAGAGAAGCAAGAATCTTTATTATTAAAGGGAGTACAAGTTTAACAATACAATTTAAGCTTTTCTGCATTATATGGCCGCGGAAGGTTACGTCCCAAGGAATCTTGGAGGCGGTATGCTCCTCTGGGCAATACCTCAGTCACGAGGAAGAGGCTGTCCCATTTCGGGGAGAACTTATTTAGCTTCACTTGGTCCTCGAATTCGTTGCGTCGGAAGACTAAGTCTCCTGATTTGAACGCTCGGTGTTTGACCCGAGCATTGTAGTACCGGACGGTCTGTTGCTGATATGCGGCCATCCTTATTTATGCCCAGTCTCTCTTCTCTAGCAGGATGTCTAGGTTTCTTCGAAGGGATAAGATGGTGGCTTCGTCGCCGAAGTGTTCGACCCGGTAACTGGGTAAGCCGATTTCCATAGGGACCATTGCCTCAGTGCCATAACAAAGACTGAATAGGGTCTCCCTCGTGGGTGTTTTCCTCGATGTCCACAATGCCCAGAGTACTCAGGGCAGTTCTTTGACCCATTCGCCTTGCCTTCCTTCCAGATGGGCTCTGAGCCCCCAGATGACACCTCGGTTTGCAATCTCGGCCTGCCCGTTGCACTGGGGATGAGCGACCGCAGAGAACTTCATCAGTATGTGGTAATCGTTGCAGAACTCTCTGACTTTGTCGTTCTTAATGTTGGTTCCATGGTCGGTGATGATGCACTTCAAAATTCCAAACCTTGCAATTATGTTGTTCTGCAAGAACTTCACTATGGAGGCGGTGTTTGGCTTTTTGATCGGTGTGGCCTCGATCCATTTTGTAAAGTAATCTATAGCGATGAGGATATACTTGTACCCCCTGTGCCTGTGGGGAGCTGGCCGATCATGTCCATTCCCCACTGGGCAAATGGCCAAGGGGAGCTCAGGGGTGTCAGCTTCGTCGCTGGTAGCCGAGGAACGCTGCCAAAGAGTTGACACGCCTTGCACCTCCTTACGAGTTTCTCTACATCGGCGTGGATTGTCGGCCAATAATAGCCCTACAGTAGTGTCTTTTGGATCAGATTACGGGCCCCCTGATTTGCGCCGCCGACTCTTTCGTGTATCTCTTGAAGAATGTACTCAGCTTCGTCGGAATCGACGCATCTGAGCAGAGGTTGGGTATATGACTTTTTATATAAGTTGTCTTTGCTTCACATGAAGTGCAAAGCTTTCATGCGGAGCCCGTATGTTTCTGTTCAGTCCTTAAGGAGCGTTCCATCCTTGAGAAATTCCACTATGGGTTTTGTCCAATCCGGCGTATCTCCCTGAGTAGTGTAGACTCAGTGTATCACTTATGTATCTTCAACGCTGGGTCGCGACAGGACTTCAAAAAGGATGTTCCTCCTGTGGTTGGCCGAATAAGAGGAGGCAAACTTGCTCAAGGCGTCGGTTTCGACATTCATACTCCGAAGAACCCGCTCCACTTGGACTTCGTCGAAACTTTTCCTTAGCCTTTTCACCTCGGCAAGGTATTTCATCATGAAGGGTTTTCGGGTTTCGAATCACCCGGTCACTTGCCCGATGACCAAAGCGGAATCTAATTTTCTTTAGCCCTACCTCCGAGGCAATTCGTAGGCCGACCAATAAGGTTTCGTACTCCACGGCATTGTTTGAGGCCTTGAAGCCGTACTACAGAGAATACTCCATCTCGGCTTCATTGGGGCCGCGGATGACTAATCCGGATCCACTTTCTTCCTCTATGGAGAAACCGTCCACATAAAGTACCCAGTCCGGAATCAGACTGAGCTTTTCTTCGACTGAGCTTTGCGGGCCCGGATCCCGTGCTAGCGCCTCTTCTCTGTTGGGAATGGTGCATTCGACCACATAGCCGGCTAGGGCTTAGGATTTGATGGCTTGCTTCGCTTAGTACTGGATGTCGAACCACGACAACTCCCATCTCCATTTCTCCAAGCGGCCCGACGACTCGGGGGAACCGAGGATGTTCCCTAGAAGCCGGTCGGTGAGGACGATTATCGTATGGGCCTGGAAATAGTGCCGGAGCTTCATGGAGGTGACGATGAGCGCCAAGACTATCTTTTCGATAGTCGGGCACCTTGTCTTCACGTCTCTGAAAATGTGGCTGACGTAGTAAACCGACCTCTGTATTCTTTCAAATTATTTGAAGAGTATCGAGCTAGCTACTTGGACAGAGACGGCCAGGTACAGTAGTAGCTCATTTTCTTTGGCTGGTTAAGTGAGCAGTGGTGGCATCGACAGATGCGCCTTGAGTTGCTCGAAGGCCACTTGGCATTCTTCGAACCACTCGAACTGGGATCTTCCTCAAATCCTTGAAGAAAGGTAGGCACTTATTTCCGGATCTGGACATGAAACGACTTAGAGCAGCCACTTTGCCGGTGAGTCGCATGATTTCCACGTTGTTCTTGGGCGTCGTCATGTCAATAATGGCTTTGATCTTCTCCGGGTTTGCTTCGATTCCTCTGTGGGTGACCATGAACCCGAGGAACTTTCCGCCTATGACACCGAAAACACACTTAGCCGGATTTAGCTTCATTTTGTACTTTCGTAGGACCTCGAAGGTTTCACCAAGGTCCGTGGTATGTCCGACCGACTGGGCGGACTTCACAAGCATGTCATCGACGTAGACTTCCATGTTCCGCCCAATCTGAGGCTTGAACAACTTGTTGACCAGCCGTTGATAAGTTGACCCGGCATTTTTGACTCCAAAGGGCATTACTTTATAACAATAGACTACTTTGTAACAATAGACCCCTCGATTAGTGGTGATAGCGGGTTGCTCTTCGTCAGTCGGATCCATTCGGATTTGATTGTAACCGGAGAACGCGTCCATGAAGCTTAGCAGCTCGTGACCGGCTGAGCTATCCACCTGCTGATCTATTCAAGAAAGCGGATAGTTGCCTTTTGGACAGGCCTTGTTCAGATCGGTAATGTCTACGCACATGCGCCACTTACCGTTTGCTTTCTTGACCATGACTCCGATGGCCAGCCAAGCCGAGTAGTCTAGGTGTCTGATGAAATCTGCCGCGAGCAGTTAGTCCACTTTCTCCTCAATCGCCTTCTGCTTGACAGGCGCGAAGCTTCTTTTATTTTGTCTCCCCGTCCGAGCTTTTGAATCGACTCCGAACTTATGAGAGATCACCTTGGGGTCAAAATCCCCGGCATGTCCGCACGAGTCCAAGTGAACACGTCGGAGTTGGCATGGAGGAACTGGATAAGATTGTCCTGGGTTTCCCCGGTTAAGAGGGAGCCGATCTGGATAGTTCGACTTCTGTTTCCCTCTTTAAGGGGAACCTTAGACAAGGCTTCTACCGAGGAACCTCGGATCTCCTTCTTGTCATCACGGGTATCCAGCGACTCCCGAGGATCACACGGTCCGTCGGTCAGATCAACTTCTCTGTCTTCTGGAACTATCGTGGCAAGTCATACCCTGGCGATTTGCTGGTCTCCGAAGGCCCGGCCTATCCCACCATATCTTAGAGGAAACTTGAGTGCAAGATGGTGGGTCGAGATCTGAGCTTAAAGGGCGTTTAAGGTGGAGCGACCTAGAAGGATGTTATAAGAGGAAGGAACCCGAGCGACGAGGAAAATCACCAACATTGTTTGGGTTCTTTCGGCCTCCCCAATGTTGAAAGGGAGAGTGATCATTCTCTCAGCTTGAACAGAGTGGTTAGTGAACCCGGAGAGAACATGCAAGGTAGGCCAGATATTGGGCCGGTTTAATCCCAAATGCTGGAAGCAGTCGTAAAATAGGATTTCCACTGAGCTTCCCGAGTAAACAAAGATTCTTTTGACTTCGTGCCTATTTACCCCGGCCGTGATCACTAGGGGATCATTGTGCGGGACCAATATACCATGCAGGTCCTCATCGGTGAAAGTGATGGAAGTAATCTTCTTGTACTTCTTAGAGGGGGGAGCATCTAAGGTCATGACCAGCCGGATACGGCGGGTGTCTTCATTGCTCGGAGTCAAGCCAACGGAGACAACCATGATTTGTTCGACTGTTAACTCTCTAGTAGGAGTTTGGTCTGCTCGCACCTTATCTGCTTGACGTTTGTCTCGCAGGTACTTTGCCAAGTGACTGGAGCGGATCAGCTCCTCGATGTAATTGTGCAGCTGTTTGCAATTCTCGGTCGGGTGTCTCTGTGATCGATGAAAGGCACAATACAGGCGGCGAGGTCGCTTGCCCGGCCTTTGTATCATCGGCGGCAGCTTGAAGAATCTATCGCTCTTCGTCTCCTTTAGCAGCTCGGCCTGAGAGACGTTCAGAGGAGTGTACTCGTAAAATCTCAGAGAATAGGGAATGATTAGTCTTCTTCTCTTCCCGGTCCCATTTATTTTGGTCTGTCCGGTCTTCATGGGGAAGATTAGCGTTCATCTCAGATTCGAGTTGGATTTCCTGTTCGGTCCAAAATTTACCTCGGCCATGGTCTTAGCTTGCGCCAATGCAAAAGAGCAGAGCCACTCTTTATGCCTAAGAACGGATCTCATGGTGGTGATGACCATCTCGTCCTGGTGCTCGGGTACTTCTAGGAGAGCATTATAGAACCGGGTGATATAGCCCTTGAATGATTCTCTGTCCTCATTCTTGATGGTGAATAGGTAGTCGACCGATCTCTTCTGTCGTCGGTTGTCGACAAAGCGGCTAAGAAACTGAGTAGACAACTTGTCGAAAGTTAAGATTGAGTGTGGAGTTAGGCCGCAGAACTAATCTCGCCCGGCCCGGATGAGAGTGGTGGGGAATGCTCGACACTGAGCCACGTCTGAGTTATCTTGAAAGCTCATGCCCATAGTAAACGTGTCCAAGTGATCTTTCGAGTCAGACTTCCTGTCATGCCCTGCTTCCCAAAATACAGAATACGAGGGTGACTAGGCCAGCCATGCACCTACGGTCAAGGAAAATACTGCCATAGTCACACTTTGACTTCTAGCATTACAAGGCAATCAGTAAAACACAACACAGAAAAAGAGAAATGCAGTCACTAGAACTATCAGATATAAAGGAAACTGAGCGCAACGGATACAAACAAAGGATAACTAACCAGTGATCTTAAAGGAATGATACAGCGGGTTCACTGGTCTGGATCTCCGTGATCTTCCCAAAATAAGGCAGGTCCACTTCTTTCTCTGAGCATGCATACTCATGTCATCAGAGCGACATAATATAATAATATAATAATACTAGACATATGACAATAAATAGAGAAGCATGAAACAACAGTAGAAAGCACTATCATGATGTATAAAATAACATAAACATGTAGCAGTAGTGGGCATGGATCATGGCAGTAATCTGGGTTAATATGCAAGTCACTAAACTAACAGTTTTTATGTCATTTGAAATCAATCAGTGGAATGTATCCTCATGTTTAACAAGGGTCTCGTGCATGCCTGAGACAACGGTCAAAAATATGCCCAGGACATAACCCTGTCAGCCGTGCCGCTACGCACAAATACCTACACGTATCACTGTCACTAATATCGAATGATCATCCTCTAAAGTATTAAATATATTGCTAAATACAAGTTCGATTCCACTTGGATTTCCCTTTTTTCCCCAGGACTAAATAACTCTATGTACGTGGCTAGTTGTGCATAAGTACGTATCAGTAACACTGTTTTATTCACTTTTCATTGCACTATTCACTTTCACGAATTATTCACGTATTTGACACACTAATCCGATACCACTCACGTTCGAAAATGCAATAATCGCTAAGAATCAATAAGAGCGCTTGCTATCACTAAAGGTATCACGGTCGGGTAACTATGTGAATTATGTCATTAATCAAGACATGTACAATACGAATCACAACGTGTATTATGAGTTCAAAAAACATATTAACTTGTATGATCGTTGTTTCCCCAATCAGAGCAAACCTCTGTTCTAAATTTCAAAATTCAAAAATCGAAGCAACGCTTCAGATCCCGTGCGCTGCGCGCTGCGAGCCACGTGTCAAAAAAAGACACGCCAGCACCAGGAGCGCTGCGCCCTAGGCAGGACACCCCCAATCAGAGCAAAGCTCTGTTTCAAAATTCAAAATCTAAAAAGTTGAAGCAACGCTTCAGATCCAGCGCTCTGCGCTGCGCCATGTGTCAAACACAGGTGCGCTAGCGCAGTTGCGCTGCGCGCCACGTGTCTAACACAGGTGCGCTAGCGCAGTTGCGCTGCGCTCTGCGCTGCGCGCCACGTGTCGAACGTAGGTGCGCCAGCGCAAAGTCCGCCAGCACTGGAATTAAAAGAATTCCCTACCGTTAGATCAAAAGATCTAAATGATAATAAATTATTAATTAATCAGAATTAAAATTCTGTTATGGAAAGATCCTTCTAATCTTGTTAAAAATAAGAAGATTATCTTCTGTAAAACAGAAGCCCTAGGATCAAAGATCCAACGGTAGGAAATGTTCCTAAATCAATCAGAGAAAGATCTCTTGAACTGATTTAACAAATCAATTGGCCCTATATAAAGACCCCCTAGATTTCAAGTCTAAAAGACACAAAAGAGAAAAAAAAAAAAGAAAACCCTCTGCAAACTTTGAGAAAAACTCAAAGAGAAAGAAAAGCAAGCTTTTAGAAGAAAGAAGATCATTACTTCATCTTAAAAGGTAAAGAAGTAATTCTCGAACAACAGAGATGAAATCATCTCGTAAAAAGAAGAACCATCTTCTAAAAAGATCTTAGATCTATAAAAAGACTAAGGTCTTTGATTAAAAAAGAAGAATCAAAAGATCCCATCATAAAAATATAAAAAGAAGTACTCTACTTCATTCACAGATCGTTTGATCTATAAAGGCAGAGCCTTTTATAAAAACAAGAACTTTTGTTCTTGATCTTGAGGCAAAACCTCCTTTGAAGAACATAAATTTGTTCTTTGATCTTAAAATTGATTAAAATGCGCTTTGCGCTATAAAAAAGTGCCTTGCACTCATGAACTGCGCCTTTGCGCTCCTTGGACTGGCGTTCAGCGCCAAAACATGCCACGTGTCAACCATAGACACGATCTGCACTTTGCGCTCCTGAAAACAGCGCACTGTGCTCTTGGGTTGGCGCTCAGCGCCAAGCGCGCCACGTGTCACTCACTGGCGCACCCATAAACTAGCACAGCGCGCTAACAAACTAGCGCTTAGCGGTAAGCGACACGTGTCCTCCTCGTGTGCGCTAACCGACAGAAGCGCAACGCGCTCTTTGACTGGCGCAAAGCGCCTATTGCGCCATGTGGCGCGCTGTCAGAGCATACCTTGTTCTGATAAATGCTATGCATTCAATATAAGACAAAAAATGTCTGAGCCCAATGCTTAGCATTATTAAAAGGGCAGAGCCCAAACAAAGGCCTAACAGGCAGAACAAAAATAAAATGTTAAACATTTTTAACTGGTCTTAGCCCAATTCTGGCCATAAGTCCTCAATTTAAATTGAACTGAGCTCATCTTCTCTTCCAATCAATTTACACCCGGTTCGAGGGTACATCTCTTTACTCCTCTGATATCTGTCGTTGTAATCCTTCAATGTCGTCAGAGAGGTGACGGGTCCCGACAACCACACATTATTACGGACTGTGGAGTCCTTAAATCCACAGACTATGATGTCCTTAACCTTGACCGTGATGTCTTAAAACTAACGTCGGACTGTGGAGTCCTTAAATCCATGGACTATGATGTCCTTAACCTCGACCGTGATGTCTTAAAACTAACGTCGGACTGTGGAGTCCTTAAATCCACGGACTATGATGTCCTTAAATTCGACCGCGATGTCTTAAAACTAACAATGGACCGTTATGTTCTTAAACTAATTATCGACCGCAATGTCATTAAACTAAACAATAGAGCCCAATTGCTCTCTTGTCGGATCTAAACGATCCCGTTATGTTGATCTTAGTCTAGAATTAGACTAACGTGTCCTTGATAAACGTTTAAGTTGATCTTAGCCTCAAATAAGGCTAACGTATCCTTAAACACAAACCCCCCAAACCTAAATCTAAGAAAGATACGGATTTGGACTAGTCCACGCCTTACGGGCGACAACATAACTTAGTCTCTGTATACAATCCACGGGCAACCAAACATAAAACAAACACCCACGATACGAAATGACCATACGGAGAAGGAGAAAGTTGTTACCGTGATGCGGTAGCGTAATTAACTGTAGGGGCTTGCGCCTGCAGGGAAGAGCGTCCCCACAATCAATAAACCCCTCAAACGAGGGGGAATCTGACGAAGTCTGCTACATCGGCCGCATCCGTTTAAATCTTCGATACGTGGTGCCATAAATCAACTTGGCATCTTCGGAGAGGTGGATGGATAGCACCAATTAGCATCTGCCCCCAGATTCAGGCAAGACGTCCAGTCTTCCCGGTTTCCGGCGGTAAACAGATTCTGGCACGCCCGGTGGGACCTTTTCCTCTTTCCACTCCACACTTCGTGTGTCGTGTTCGCGAACCAATCGCGGTTTGCTAATGGTTTCCCTTGGGTTTCGAGGTACTAAGATTTGGCATTTTGCTTGCTGCAGAAAGCAAAGAATCAATGGCGTCCACTTGTGCAAGATGTTCCAACTGCAACTGCAAGCTACGCTGCGCCTCACCTGGAGGTGTAGCTTACGGACCTCAAGCGGCGTCCCTGTTCACGATGCCGGTGGAACAGGTCACCCAGGCTACTACTGGATTGTTTTTTGGGACTATGCTCCCCCCAATGAGCTTCAGCACCCCTGTGCCAGCACCGGAAGCTCCCAAGAAGTCGGTCTTTGATCGTCTTACAGCTACTGCGGCCCCTCTCAACGGGTCGTCCAGCACCGGCGCCTCGGTCTTCTCCAGATTGGGCCAAAATTCCTGTGGGCCCACAATGAAGCCTGCAATCCCAGAGAAGGTTATTCCGAAGAGAGTAACCAACCCTGCTCCTGAAATCGTCAAGGCGGCTTCTCCTACCAAAGGGTCGGTCTTTGCAAGACTGACTGTTCCAGCTCCCACTCCTGCTCAAAAGTCTGTATTTGATAGGCTTGACACTGCTGCTGGACGGAACTCGGTCTTCAAGAGGATAGTGCCAGCAACGCCTCATCTGAATAGGGGGATATAGTGCCCTCAAAGTCAATTATTGGATCGCTGGTACGTGATTGCAATAATTGAGGAGGACCTATACCGGTAGGACAGTCTTACTCGAGATGATAGTATGCTATCTAGTTTGCCTTTATCAGTCGTGTGTAGGTTCAGGTGACTGATCACGATTACACTTTGATAGAGCCCTTAGTATCTTGCTTGACTACCAACAGTATGAGGGCGATCATATAAGTGAGAGTTGGGTGGTCTATAAGCATATCCTTAATTGCGGTCCCTAGTTGTCGGAGTTTCGAGACAGGGCATCGATACTCCGGAGTAGACTAGTGTATACAGTCGAGACCCCGACGAGGGGCGGTGGCCGGTCTCACAAGCCACTGGTGTTAGTTGGATCACCTAAGATGTATACAGGTGCTCATTGGGTTATGAGTACACCGGACAGGACTCGCCGGGAACCTGCTAGTTGGTATTATACATATCGTCAGATAGCAGTTCCCTGGTGACATGTGTACAGGTTAGTTCATCGACCTGAGGTCGTCATTTGTCTCGTGTGAGTTTCCACTGTGCTTTGATTTCTACCCTACCACGGCTCAAAGGAGTCGTGCAAACAGGTAGTTTTTGGGTACAGTCCCGAGCCACATGGAGACACGTGAGCGGATCGGCAGGGGATTCGTCTCTCCCGGTATTGGGGGTAGAGGTCGCGCTGTGTCTAGGAAAGCCATTACACCAAGTCCTTGGCCAAGGCAGGTGAGATTTACTGGTAGGTACTCCAGTAGTATCTCAGGGTGTTCAGGGCTTGTCTCCGACACGATTTATACAGCTATTGGGGGTCTGACGTTACTAGCCCCCTAGGCCGGATATGCGATACTCATAGACGAACGGACCGGACTGTATATACATAGTCACTGTTAGGCTCAGTAGGGTTTCCGGATGAGTTCGCTCATCGGCCTCCCTTGAGGTCAGTCAATGGGCAGCCGTTACGCATAGCTAGTTCCGCTGACGGCTTGTGGTTAAACCCACTTCCAGGGTACCGACGAGTCATTACAGTCCCCCACAGACAGTTTCCCAAGTTCGGGCGAAACGTTGTAGAGGCCGTATGGTTTTATGGCAGGGTTCGGAAAATGCACGTGCGTTTACGCACGTGTCATATTTCGGGCAGATAATACTGGTGCGTTTTGGTTTAAGCCGGATCCATGTATTATACAGAGTAGATATAATATCTTTGTCTCAGTTGCATTTGTATTCGGTCGTAATACAAATGCGGGAATATTTATACAGTTACGGGGTTATCCTGAAATTCATTTCGGGATCACTTTTGGAAGTTGCCAGTTTCTAGTTTTCTATCAGCCGTATTTAACATTTGGTTAAATACGGATTTATCTTTTTTTGAGATGAGTGTGGAAGCTTCTAGAAGGTTCTAGAAGTGGTGAGGTGTTTAGTGAGTCATGGTTGCATTTAATGATTCCATTAATGCTTGATGACTAGGTTAATGATTCATCATTTCATTAAGTGTGTTCACACTTTGTGTTCACACTAGAGATATTTTCTTATTGTCATTTCCCCCTCTCCTACACTCACCCCCCACCTCTATATATTGTGGCCGGCCCCCTCATTGGTGCCCATGAGATTTTTCACTCTCATTTCATTTGGTTAAAAGATTATGATAGTTTTCGGTGTATGGAATTTCATAGTTCATTTCATTCCATCACCCGATTCCCATGGCAGCTTCATTAACCGTTCGTCCATGGCTTTTGACGAAGCGAGACAAAGTATTCCACTCGTTCTCTACATCAATCTTGGTCGTCTCTTTTAGCAAACTTGACAACCGAGTTGCCTTGAGTCAGAGGCGGGAGCCCGTTTAAAGATCCGATGATGTGGTGCCACTTGAGCGAGGAGATCGGAGATCGACGAGATCGGAGCAGCCGCAACGGGGCATGGGATGATGGTTAAAGAACGAAGGATTCGGATCGTTCGGTATAACCTTTCTTCCCTCTTTGTAGATTGTTAGTTTAGCGTTAATGGCAGATCCGGGTTATAGTTTGCGATAGCACCAGTTATAAAAGTTTTTGTTCCGCATTTTGGCGTCTGAAAGACGGCCGGGGCGCTACCGTAGACTTACATGGTATCAGAGCCACGCCATTAAGCTTTACTAACTTGTGCTAACGCGTTTAAAATATCGATCGAACCGGATATCGAAAACCGCAAAATTCAAGTTCTGAGTTTCTGTTGATTTTTAAAGGGTTCTAAAAATAATTTTACATATCACAGAAAATTCAGCAGGGTTTTCTAAGAACACCGTACAAATTTGGGCACGTGATTCGACAATACCGCCGCGGAATCGCGGTCAAACCTATGGTTTGACCGCGCTTCCGCGGCCATTCAGTGATATCGTGGCCGTAAATTTGCACAGTGGGTTCTTGTCTGGAATTTGGAGTTTTTGGTATATATCTTTTGGGCCCAGATTTTGTTACTGTTCAACAGATGTTCGTGGGGCCCACTTCATGATATTTAGTCGATCGAAATTTAAACATGTTAGTTTACAGTACTTACATTATATCTCCGACCGGGAATGTCATTTGATCGGTAAACCGCGTCTGATTGCTATAGTTCTTTTAGACGGGTTTGCGAACGTGACATTCGTGTTGATGTTCTGTGTTGTGCTGTGATGTTGCGGAATTGTCGTGGTGGATAGCGATGTGCAATGGTAGTGCAGTTTGAGTTTATTTGTACATTTAATATTGCGGGGCGAGCGTCCAACATGTAGACTGCCGTCACTTCCTGTTGTATAATATTCTTTTGGGGCACGACCAGGTTGCGGTCGATGTACCTGTTGTACTATTTTTCCATTTCTGTACTAGGTTTTACCCCGCGACGGAGTGCACGGATAGCCGGGTTCTGGAGGGCAACGGGTCCGCATCTCATGGTTTTGAGAGGCAGAGGGGCCTTACTCTAAAATTGGCAAACTATTCCCCGCACTCGTATGGGGTACAGGTTGACCCAAAGAGGCGTGCCCAAGATTACCGGATTCCGTGAAGTGTTGGGTGGTCCATTCACTATGCTGTAGGGGGCTGCCTCGCTTCAGGTTTTGGCGGGTAACTTGCCGCACCCGTAGGGGTCTAGGTTTCATTGCACAGGCTATCCACACGACAGGGGAACGTCGGGTTTCAGTAGCGGCTCTGTGAAACCCGGGGATCCCAGATTATCTGTATTATTCTGTGATGCTTATTACTTTTCTGTAATGTTGCATATTATCATGCCTGGAGCGATTATTGTATATTGGTTTATATACTATTAGATGTTGTATATGTTTTACACCCACGCTAGTTCAGTCCCCGCTCTGTCGTTAGTTAAGTAACCTAACGGATGATGACGGGACCCATTGACGAATGCGGATGGCATATACGTACATTTTATTTTCGTTCTTTTCTGGTGTGATTTATTGATGGGACTGCGTTGATTCTGATCAATGCAAAGTAAAACAAACCTGTTTGGATGTTGTTGGAACAATTTAAAAAGTGTTATTACAAAGACGTTTCCTTTTGTTTTGCACAGTGGTATTCGGTTGGAATATCCTGCACCTCATTCGACGGGGCAAGGGCCGATATCCCTTCACCGGGACTGACCCCTTGGGCAGAAGTTTGCGTCAGGGTAATAACTTCACTATAGTCGACTACATGTTGCTTTGCATTGCGGTATTCAGTGGAATATCCTGCACCTCATTCCACGAGGAAAGAGCCGAGATCCCTTCACCGGGAGTGACCTCTTTAGCAAAGGTTTTCGCCACTATATTTTATAAAAAGCTATCAGGTTCCTTCAACGAGATCAAGTTCATTACGTTAAAGGTTTTTCGCCAAAAACCAGCCGTAGTCCTCCGTCATTTCTTATGGATGGTCAGTAATATTCAAGCTATGTTTGTTGGCTTTCGTCAAGCCATAGTGTTTGGTAGTTGCTGGGGTATTCATTTGTTGCATAGATAGATGAGTTGGTTTGGGACAGTCGTATTACCTTGTTGGCTTTCGTCAAGGGTATGTACGGGTGGGTTCGAATTAATAAGATAATGACGGGCAGAACTTGACATGTGACTTATGATTTGTTGGCTTTCGTCAAGGTCATAAGAACATGGGGTAAAAATCACATCGGGAGTTTCTAAAGAAACTGAAATTTGCCAGGCATGCGCATACCTTCTGGAGTGTGATAACGCGAGTGGATTCCGTCACGTTATCATGCGATGAGAGTTAGATCCCGATTCCCACTGATGAGTTGGTTTACTCTTCGGGTGATCCCGATTGATTCTTCTTTCAGGTTTGGAGGAGAATTTGACAGTACAGTGGGAGGTTTCCGGATTAGATAAAGTGATAACCATTCTGATCTAGGTTAGAGTGCACGCAGAGTGTTTCCTTTCTCTCTCTCTCTCTTTGGCAATGACCTTTGACCGACCCTAGACTATGACTTAGTGACCAAGTTGACCGAACCATTTTAAAATACTGGCTTTTGGATTGTCTATGTTGCATAAGTCATTGTCACTCCTTCTTTTACCCTTTGCATTTCTCAGAACACCCGTATTACTACGGACATCCACTTCCATTGGATAGATCCATCGTATGGTTATATACGAACTCGAAGGGACTCCTTCGAGGATGGATCAAGGTTCAGGAGAAATAGAATTGGTTTATTCAGTTGTCTTTTATTATCACCTTCTCTCAGGTTGCGAGGGCTCCTTGGTTTAGGAGAGTACACCTATTACGCTTATTGGATAGTCTTCTTCCAAATCATAGGCAGGTGCCGAACGGTAGGGAATGAAGAAAATTAATTAGCCTAAGTAGGGTGTACAGAAGGTAATATGTAAAGACAAAATAAAAGGATTAGAAAGAGGGCAAAGTAAGTTGCGACTGTTATCATTCACGACCAAACCACGTACTTCATCGCCACTCCTATTTCACCTTTAAAAGAATAAGGTATTATTCAGTTGTCTTTTATCATCACCTTCTCTCAGTTGCGAGTACTCCTTGGTTTAGGAGGGTACACCTATTATGCTTACTGGATAGTCTTCTTCCAAACCATAGGCTGGTGCCGAACGGTAGGGAAGGAAGAAAACCATTTAGCCTAACGATGGTGTACAGAAGGTAACGACTAAAGACAAATAAAGGGATTTGGAGAGATGGCAAAGAAATATACGGTTAAAGTCATGAATTGGATTATGGAAGAGGCATTACTATGAATACCAGGATACCCCTACGAAACATTTTCATGTTTCAGTGCATTGTTAATGGAAAACTGTTTTCCCGATTAGATACTTACTCCAGGGTGTGTATTCACCAGGTTTCATTCTCATATCTGTATGGTTTTACAGATGATGAGTGGGAGGAAGTTATTGGGAATCAGGTGATCATCCTCATTCTATCGGAATTCGTTGTAATTGGTGATATTTGAGGAAATTGCCTGGGTACAGTCTTCAACCTACGACGCACAGGTTTTGAGTTATTCAACTCAGCGAACTTATACAGAGTATTGTATATTATCCAGTGTCCATCAGGACAAAGGGGTAGGTCCTCGTACTATGTTCTGTTTACTTATGACTTCTCTAGTTTTTAGACAAGTGTTTCGTAGAAATACAAGGTCTAAGTTTTGAGAAGTTGTGGGTATAAGAATAAAGTAGAGAACCAGGTGTCGCAAGTATCGGGATTCTTCAAAGAGATCGAAGATATAGATACATGTGATTGGTATTAAGATGATAGTAAAAGTTTTGAGAAACTTGTTTCTCTTTTGGGTTACTCATAATTAGATGGATTCCTAAGTTGAGTAATGCTGATTAGCCTCTCTCTATTAAGTTGATATGCACTGGAGACAGCTGCATGATTAGAATCTGGTTCCAATTAAATAAGTGCCAAAGTTTCTATATTGGATATAGAATGGTTCATATCTTAACGTTGTTAAGGTACGGGGAGTTGTCCGGCTTATGCTTAAAACCAGACTCTGGATAACTCAGGGCACGTTTCTGTAATGGCAGTTTGTGGGTTGGCCCAGGCTATGACGAGGGTTGACTTTCTACCATCTGGAAGATCAATAGTGATATTGTTCTTGACTCGCCACAGTTTTAGTAAAATGGATTTTTTCAGAAAACAGTAGTGGGAGTATGGTAGAACTGGAAATGATTCCAGAACTGCAAACGATTACGAAAAATTTAATAGGACCTAAAGGTTCGATCAGGTTTGACATTCCATTAGCCACTCCGCAGTTATGGTGGGTAACCTCAGACACCCGAGAGGTACTCCGGTAGCCTCAAGGACGGTGACAGGGAGGTTCTTATCTACCCAGACTTGACACTACTGTTGTTCCAGGCTATGAGACCCGGTAGGAGGGTTGTTATGGTCAGTGGGAGCAGCGGAAGCGTAGTGGACAAGTAGCTTATGTCTATTTATAGACTAGAGTAGTTATAGCGGAGATTGATCATCTAATTTTGATGTGACAGTCATGGGTTTGACTTCATCAGAATAGGGGATGGATCTGCTAAGAAGGTAGTAGGGTGTGATGTCCTGGTATTTGGATGATATACACATAGTAGGAAGTAAAATTCCTATACTACGATCGGTTGTACTTTGGTCGTCACACAGTTGTTTCTCCAGACAGGATATGGATATAATATCTGACATTCTGGTTTCTAGATCTATGGTTTTAGATCTGGAGTTGGGTAGTTTCCCAATGTGGGTACTTTGACAGTATTCTAATGGTTTTTAGAATAGATGACTCCTGGCATGGTGGTGTACCTGCAGGTCATGGAGTCACCCTCTCTAAAGATGTCTTACAGACTAAAGGGGAGAGAGATGTGCATGATTGGCAGATCACTTGCTTAGGCAATTGAGTCAATCATGAGATGTCAACTACCACACCAGATGTTGTTTTTGCACTGGATGCAATAAGTTTGTATTAATCCAATCCTGGAGAAACATAAGGAAGCAGTTTTAGAACATAAGTGCATGTTCTACGGATTTGATGACGGCAGCCTCCTTCGGGAAACGATTATCATTCCAGGCTTCAAAGGTGACATGGATGATAGAGTGATTGTCAGAGTTATAGTTTTCCCTCTGATGAAGAGGAACAGTATTATGGACAGGTGGTCCAAGAGGATACTGTGGGAGGCATAGTGTTGGATACTGATTAGGTTCAGTTATCGATACAGTCTAAGAAGTTTGGATTTGGAGTTCATTTATGAACTAGGTCCCATCAGATATCCAGACATATTCTAAGACAGGTATTACTCGTTCGGGAGATGGCTTTCTCCGCGAACTTGAGATTAAGAGAGACATAGAAAGAAACATCCGGGCGGATCCACTCACTGAGGCTATTTCTCGAACACAATAGTTTTACAAACGGGCTTTGTGAAACTGATTAGTAGAGGAGTTGGGTGTTGGTTTCATACGGGCTGTGAGTACGCGACATCGCAATAATTAGCCTTAAGTGCAAGTGGGAGATTGTTGGATATAGTGCCCTCAAAGTCAATTATTGGATCGCGGGTACGTGATTGCAATGATTGAGGAGGACCTATACCGGTAAGACAATCTTACTCGAGATGATAGTATACTATCTGGTTTGCCTTTATCAGTCGTGTGTAGGTTCAGGTGACTGATCACGATTACACTTTGATAGAGCCCTTAGGATCTTGCTTGACTACCAACTGTATGAGGGCGATTATATAAGTGAGAGTTGGGTGGTCTATAAGCATATCCTTAATTGCGGTCCCTAGTTGTGGGAGTTTCGAGACAGGGCATCGATACTCCGGAGTAGACTAGTGTATACAGTCGAGACCCCGACGAGGGGCGGTGGCCGGTCTCACAAGCCACTGGTGTCAGTTGGATCACCTAAGATGTATACAGGTGCTCATTGGGTTATGAGTACACCGGACAGGACTCGCCGGGAACCTGCTAGTTGGTATTATACATATCGTCAGATAGCAGTTCGCTGGTGACATGTATATAGGTTAGTTCATCGACCTGAGATCGTCATTTGTCTCGTGTGAGTTCCCACTGTGCTTTGATTTCTACCCTACCACGGCTCAAAGGAGTCGTGCAAACAGGTAGTTTTTGGGTACAGTCCCGAGCCACATGGAGGCACGTGAGCGGATCGGCAGGGGATTCGTTTCTCCCGGTATTGGGGGTGGAGGTCGCGCTGTATCTAGGAAAGCCATTACACCAAGTCCTTGGCCAAGGCAGGTGAGATTTACTGGTAGGTACTCCAGTAGTATCTCAGGGTGTTCAGGGCTTGTCTCCGACACGACTTATACAGCTATTGGGGGTCTGACGTTACTAGCCCCCTAGGCCGGATATGCGATACTCATAGTCGAATGGACCGGACTGTATATACATAGTCACTGTTAGGCTCAGTAGGGTTTCCGGATGAGTTCGCTCATCGGCCTCCCTTGAGGTCAGTCCATGGGCAGCCGTTACGCATAGCTAGTGCCGCTGACGGCTTGTGGTTAAACCCACTGCCAGGGTACTGACGAGTCATTAGAGTCCCCCACAGACAGTTTCCCAAGTTCGGGAAAAACGTTGTAGAGGCCGTATGGTTTTATGGCAGGGTTCGAAAAATGCACGTGCGTTTACGCACGTGTCATATTTCGGGCAGATAATACTGGTGCGCTTTGGTTTAAGCCGGATCCATGTATTATACAGAGTAGATATAATATCTTTGTCTCAGTTGCATTTGTATTCGGTCGTAATACAAATGCGGGTATATTTATACAGTTACGGGGTTATCCTGAAATTCGTTTCGGGATCACTTTTGGAAGTTGCCAGTTTTCAGTTTTCTATCAGCCGTATTTAACATTTGGTTAAATACGGATTTATCTTTTCTTGAGATGAGTGTGGAAGCTTCTAGAAGGTTCTAGAAGTGGTGAGGTGTTTAGTGAGTCATGGTTGCATTTAATGATTCCATTAATGCTTGATGACTAGGTTAATGATTCATCATTTCATTAAGTGTGTTCACACTTTGTGTTCACACTAGACATATTTTCTTATTGTCACCTCCCCCTCTCCTACACTCACCCCCCACCTCTATATATTGTGGCCGGCCCCCTCCTTGGTGCCCATGAGATTTTTCACTCTCACTTCATTTGGTTAAAAGATTATGATAGTTTTCGGTGTATGGAATTTCACAGTTCATTTCATTCCATCACCCGATTCCCATGGCAGCTTCATTAACCGTTCGTCCATAGCTTTGGACGAAGCGAGACAAAGTATTCCACTCGTTCTCTACATCAATCTTGGTCATCTCTTTTAGCAAACTTGACAACCGAGTTGCCTCGAGTCAGAGGCGGGAGCCTGTTTAAAGATCCGATGATGTGGTGCCACTTGAGCGAGGAGATCGGAGATCGACGAGATCGGAGCAGCCGCAACAGAGCATGGGATGATGGTTAAAGAACGAAGGAATCGGATCGTTCGGTATAACCTTTCTGCCCTCTTTGTAGATTGTTAGTTTAGCGTTAATAGCAGATCCGGGTTATAGTTTGCGATAGCGCCGGTTATAAAAGTTTTTGTTCCGCATTTTGGCATCTGAAAGACGGCCGGGACGCTACCGTAGACTTACAAATAGGGGGTAAGATAAAGCCATCCCCATCACCGAACCAACACCATCGGCTCGACACGCTCGACGTCGCTACTGGCGCCGAGTGAGGAAGGCTGGGGGCAACTCCCCCTTTGGGCTAACTCCACCAGCTCCAACGATGGAAATTAATGTTGTTGTTCCAACCGGGAACAGTTTTGAGTTGCTGAATAGGGTGCGCTGGAATTCTCCTACCGCCATGCTGAAAAGATCTCCTCCTCCGGTGGAGAATGTTGCGGAAGCAAAGCTAGAACAGTCCCCTCAGCGGCTGTCCTCCAAGATCTACAAAGTCTGGCGGCAGGTTCGGAACTCAGTAGTTGATCAAGATTACCCTCGCCGACAGAAAAAGGGCGAAGATTCAACAAGAAGAAAACCATCCTGTCAAAACACAACGGACAACAACCACCTGGGTGCCCACTGCGATGGCCCCCTCAACTTCGACTGCCCATAAGAGGAGAAGGCCGGAGAAAATCCCCATGCCTGCGACAAATGTGAAAGGCACTGAGCCCAAACGCCCTAAGTCTGGGAGCATGGTGGTGCATACCGTCTACATGGCATCCGGGAAAGAGGACGGCCACGCTTCGACGGGCCACCGACCACTCACCTGATCCATTACAAGGGCTCAGGAACAACAACAGCAGAAGCTCAAGGAGATGCTAACTGTAATGGCCGCACTCACCGAACCAAAAGAAAGCCCGGAGGCGTCATCGGAACAACGTCACGAACACGAGACTGATGCTGAATTCCTTCGGAGAATGCTCGAAAAGAAAGACAAGGAGGCTGCGGAACAAGCGGCCAATATAAAGCAAATGGCTCTTCAATTCCAAGACATGGTGGGTATGATGATCCCGCAGGACCCTCCAGCTGAAGATCCTCCGATTATCCTCAAAGACGACAGAGGAGAAACATCAAATCCACCTCCGGCTCTTTCAACAGCCAAAGAGGAAACTATCTCCAAGGCCGCCATGGATGATTATATTGCTCAACAAATACGAGTTCACCAGGCAAATGAAGCAGCCGGCCAAGTTGTCAAAACTGGACGACCGTATCCAGGCTGGTATAATCAGATAAAGTACCCGCCGGGCTACACGATCCCCAAATTCCATGTGTACAAGGGGACGGGCAATCCCCACCAGCACGTTGCCCAGTTCAGAGCTCTATGCGACAACACCGGGGGCGATGATAAGCTCTTCCTTCACCAATTCATCGGCAGCTTATCGGAGACGGCGTTTGAGTGGTACTCCGAGCTTCCAAACGACTCCGTCAAAACTTTCGCAGAGATGGAGTTATTGTTCACCCAGCGATTTGCAAGTGCCAGTGAACGCACCCCAATAACGGCATTGATCAATGCCAGGGTGAAGCCGGGTGAAACTTGGGTTCAATACGCAATCCGATGGCGAAATCTATGGTCGAGGTGCGAACAGCGCATCGAAGAAGCACCAGCAGTGGGCATGTTCGTGGGCACCCTGGATCCTCATGCAACTATTTCACAGTTCATGATGTTCTTCAAACCGACCACGTTTCAGGCTTTAATCGATAAACTGGCCCAGATGGATCAGATGGGTCACAAACCGTCTCCCCCGAAGCCGGAACCACGGAACGAAAAGGGTAAAGGGAAGGCGACCTTCGTTGCTAACACCTAACAACATCCCAGTGCTCTAAGACTAACGGATCAGTTGGAAGAGAGACGACGCTATTACAATGAGAAAATGAAACGCCCTTACTCATTCCCGCGGGACAAAATGAAAAGGCCGTTCGAGCTGGCTATGCGCAACAGGCTTATCAATTTGCCGAATCCAAGGCGACCGCTGCAACCCAGCAAGTGAATAATCCCAATTATTGCCCTTACCACCAAACGGTAAGCCATCCGATCGAAGATTGCTTCGTCTTTAAGGGATGGATCGAGGATCAGTACCTACGAGGTAAGTTTGCACCGTCTGAGAAGTGGAAAGTAAACCCACCACAACCGCACACTCCTAAGAAGACAGACACACCGGGGGCAACGTGCTCCTTTGTTGAAGAAGCTCCTTGGCAGGTGGCTCTTTCGGCCAAAACCAAAAGGATGCTGAATGATCTCCAGACATGCCCAGCGATCAGATGGAAGAATCCGTTGGAACCTGAGATCATCAAAGGGATGCTGAAGCCGCGCCCAACTCCAAAGATTGGTGGTGATAGCCAGAGTGTTCATACCCAGCCGTCAAAATCTTCGAAAAAGAAGAAGAAATCCAAGAACCCCGTGAAGCCTGGCGACAAGGGCACGGACTTACAGAAGCAGATTGACGCGCTGGAAGAGTACAACCAGATGGCGCCAACCCCAATCACGCTCCAAGAGTTCCTCAGCCACGTTCTTGAAGACGGAGATGATGGAGAAGAATCGTCGGACGAATCTGAGGATTACGTAGCAAGTTGCCATGTGATCTCTCATTCATCGCTAGACAATGAAGAAGCTCCTTGCACAGAGTGACCGGGGGCAGGTCCCGAGCCGGGACTTCTATGGCCTCAGACGAAATGATCGACGCCTTCCTGAATGAGATTCATCTGAAAAGAAAAGCCGATCGGGAGCATGAGATGGCCATATTTGAAAGAGCCAAACGCCGGCGACTAGACAAAAGAATCGAGACACTCCCGCTGAATCAAGGAACATCCGTCGCGGATAAAAACAAGTTCAAGACGAGGAAAAGTTTTGCTGAAACCATATCAATGGGAATGAAGCTACCACCCTCTGTAGGAAACACTCCCGGTGAAGCAGAAACACATTCTAGCTACTGCTTATATCATCTAAAGATTTCGCACCCTACCGAAGAGTGCGACGCTTTTAAAAGATGGTGGCAGGGATATGTTGCTCGCCGGCAACATTTTAAGTGGATGAAACGCAAAACTCGTTGGGAGCAAAGAAGTGCGACCGAGGAGTATAAAAGAACTACCGGTAACTGTCGCATGGTCAACACCGGGGGATCGCAGGTTCTCACTTTCGGAAGCGACTCTGACGAAGAGATGGCTCTTGGCCCTCTCTTTAAAGAATCCACCTTGGGGAAGGAGGAAGAACCGAAGGCCTGTGAAAACATTCAGCTGCGCAATTGCATGCTTCCAGAAAAGAATCTCGGACCCATGAGTAGAAAAGATCAGGGAAAAGAAAAGGTCTCTGAGGATATCGCCCTAGATGACCAAGTCATGAAAGAGCTGACTGCCAAGGACCCGCCAAAGGAAAGTAAGGTGGATTACAATGTTTTGGCACACTTGAGGAAGTTACCCTCACAGCTCAGCATTCTCGACGCCCTTTTACTATCAAAAGAAGCAAGAGATTCATTGATCAAGGCACTACAAGAGCCAGGACAATTCCAAGCTTTCCTCGCCGAAGAAAAGATGAAGGACGAGCTGGAGGAAGTGCACACAGCCAATGTCTCCTTCAGCGACGAAGATCTCCTACTTGGGACATGTGAGCACAACCGTCCCCTTTATGTCTCCAGATACTGTCACGATATAAAGATAGGCAAAATCCTGGTTGACAATGGGTCTTCCGTCAATCTCCTCAACGTGAAAGTATTAAAGGAAATCTGCATGAGCATTCAGCACCTCGCTCGCGATAAAATTACCATCTCCGGTTTCGACTCCCAGTCGTCACGGACTCTCGGGTCTGTGATACTGACGCTGCGCTTCGGGCTGCTTGTCGCAGATATTAAGTTTCACGTCATTGACGCCAAGACATGCTACAATGCTTTGCTCGGCCGGCCCTGGATACACGAGTACAACATCATCCCGTCTACACAACATCAGTGCATGAAATACTTCAGGGACGGTCTCGAGCACACTGTGATGGGGGAGTTGAATCCATTCTCCATAAACGAAGTCCGAAAATACGAAGATGAGAAATACTTCTTACCAGATTTCGAGAACACGGAGAGATGTCACAAGCCGAAGGACAAAGTTATCACCACTATTCAAGTCTTTGGGAGTGATACTGAAGAAGAGGAAGCGATAGTTTATTCAGGTCCACCCCAGCACAATAAGCCAGGACCATCCGCTCCTATGTTGATCTTTGGCAGCGACTCGGAAGATGAAGTCCATACTATATTCTCTGCTCGGCCTTCAATACAAACATTCGCTGATGAAGAGCAAAATTTGCAAATCGCCATGGTTCCGCCCAAACACTACAAAGATCTCAACACACTTGAAGCTTATAGCGTGCAAGAGCTACAAACATTTTACACCCCTCCCAGGAGAAAAGGTGAACATGCAATCCTATTCTACTGATCCACGGAAATAAAAGTGGAGAAAGAAGTTTGTCATAGCGCCGATTCTGCGCTCGACAGGCTCCAGCCCATCCGTCTGCCTAGATGTTACACGGAAGGCTTGAAAAGGCTATTGAAGCACCAAGGGATACCCTTCAAACAGACCGCTAGAAAATCTAAGTTCTGTGACAGGATCTGGAACGTTCCCGGAACTCAGCACAAGTTGCCTAACGGGAGAATGGAAACGATTGGGCTTGGATATGTTCAATCCAAGAAACGGGAGCTACTCCGCGACTGCTGCGTCATACATGACTTCGATGAGGAAGGAGACGCTCTGTGGGAAGATGCTAACCCCGAACCAGAAAGATCTCCCGCCGTGAAAATGCCCAGTCCATCGTTCGAAGAACAAATGGACAAGCTTATAAGGGAAGCTGGTCAAAAGGTTCGAGACGGCCATAATCGCGAAATGACCATCTACGAGAGAGCCAGGACGTAACGCCTTCTTCAACAGGCTGCGAAAGATGAAAGTGCCCCTCCCTGTCAACCCGTTGTACAAAAGGCACGACGCAGAGGCAGAAACAAACCAAAGAACGGAGGCATTCGACAGCGACAAAGCGGGTCCAAGAAATCACGCGATCAGGAGCCAGGCAATCTGGATTCATCTCTTATAAAGAAGATGGGTCGAGCATACTGTTTTCCTCAAGACAAGACAAAGAAGATACTTGATCTTGCCATAAGACATCAAATGCTTACACTCCCGGAGTCCAAGCACCCCAAGCAAGCTAACGAGGTCTCTCATCCAGACTATTGCTCTTATCACCGAGCAATAGGACATCCTCTCGAAGACTGCTTCACCTTCAAGAACTGGGTCGAAGACCAATATCAGCTCGGCAAGTTCGCTCTATCCGTCAGCTGGAGGGTAACCCCGCCGCAGAAGCATGAACCCAAATCCACGAGGGTAGAACCAGATCCACATAGGTCTTGGAAGCGAGCTCGTACCTGTCATGTGATAATGTTGTCAGAAGAAGAACCCGAGGATATGGATGAACTCCTATGGTGCTTTGAAAACAATGATGACGAGGTGATCTCAGAATTTCCACCGGCGCCGAAAGAGCTGGAAGATGTAATACACACCACTGCAGATAACCTCAAGAAAATTGATTTGGGGACGGCAAATGACCCACGACCGACATTCGTTAATGAGCTGCTGTCTGAAGAAAGGGTGGCCGCGCTAAAAGACGTGCTTATGCAGCATAAAGATTGCTTCGCATGGAACTATTCCGAAATGCCAGGATTAAACCTACGGATTGCTGTTCACAAATTGGCGATATCCTCAGACGTCAAGCCAATCAAACAAGCACCAAGAAGAATGCGGCTCGAGCCTTAGATGAGCATTAATGCCGAGGTCAAGAAACTAATCGACTCCGGCTTCATCCAAAAAGTTCAGTATCCTGATTGGATCGCCAATATCGTCCCAGTGATGAGGAAAAATGGGATGGTGCGCATCTGTGTGGACTTCCGGGATCCCAATAAAGCCTGCCCGAAGGACGATTTCCCAGTACCGATCACCGAGCTGATGATAGACAATACGTCCACTCACGAAGTTTTCTCCTTCATGGATGGCTCATCAGGATATAATCAGATAAAGATGCATCCCGAAGACCAGAAGCACACCGCTTTCCGGACCCCTTTGGGTATATTTTGCTATAAGGTGATGCCCTTCGGTCTAAAGAACGCCGGTGCCACCTATCAGAGGGCCATGACGAAGATCTTCGATGACCTCATACATGAAATCGTCGAATGCTACATCGACGACCTCGTGGTTAAAAGAAAATCATACGAGGAACATCTCGAGCATCTGAAGATCGTATTTCAAAGCCTTCGGCAATACAACTTGAAGATGAACCCTCTCAAATGCGTATTTGGAGTCTCCTCGGGCAAATTCCTGTTGGAGATAGTGCCCTCAGAGTCAATTATTAGGTCAAAGGTACGTGATTGCAATGATTGATGGAGGACCTATCCCGGTAGGACAGTCTTACTCGAGATGATAGTATGCTATCTGGTTTACCTTTATCATCGTGTACTGCTTTAAGTGACCTGACAAGTCGCTATTACACGTTGATAGAGCCCCTAGGATTCTTGCTTGACCACCAGCAGTATGAGGGCGATCATATAAGTGGGAGCTGGGGTCTATAAGCATATCCTTAAATGGTCCCTAGTCGTGTGAGTTTCGAGACAGGGCATCGATACTCCAGAGTAGACTAGTGTATACAGTCGAGACCCCGACGAGGGGCGGTGGCCGGTCTCACAAGCCACTGGTGTCAGTTGGATCACCTAAGATGTATACAGGTGCTCATTGGGTTATGAGTACACCGGACAGGACTCGCCGGGAACATGCTAGTTAGTCATATACTAGACGTCAGATGGCAGTTCCCTGGTGACATGTGTGCAGGTTAGTTCATCGACCTGGGGATCGTCATTTGTCTCGTGTGAGTTCCCGCTGTACTTTGATTACTACCCTACCACGGCTCAAAGGAGTCGTGCAAACAGGTTTTAGTTGGGTACAGTCCCGAGCCACATGGAGGCAGTGAGCGTATCTTCAGGGGTTCGTCTCTCCCAGTATTGGGGGTGAGGTCGTGCTGTGTCTAGGAGAGCCATTACACGAAGCCCTCGGCCGAGGCAAGGAGATTTACTGGTAGGTATTCCAGTAGTATCTCAGGGTGTTCTGGGCTACACTCCGACACGACTTGTACCGCTTTTGGGGGTCTGACTTTTACCAACCCCCTAGGCCCGCCATGCGATGCTCATAGACGAACGGACCGGACTGTACGGATATTGTCACTGACAGGCTCAGTAGGGTTGTCAGGCTGAGTTCGCTCACAGACGTCCCTTTTAGTCAATACCTGGTAGCCCGTTACGTATTGGCTTATACCTCTGACGTGCTAGTGGTTAAATCCACAACCAAGGTGTTGACGAGTCTTTAGAGTCCCCCACATTCTGTTACTCAGCTTTCGGGCGAAAGGTTGTAGAGGCCGTATGGAGATATGGCAAGGTCCGATCAGATACGTGCGGTATTGCACGGATCAGGATCGGACAGTTTGTACTATAGGCCGTATGGATATATGGTAGGGTTCGATCAGATACGTGCGGTATTGCACGGATCAGGATCGAACGGATATTACTAGCCAGCTTTGGTTTAAGCCGGATCCTAGTATAGTACAGTGTAGATTTTGTCTCATTGCATTTGTATTTCGGTCGAAACACAAATGCGGGTGTGTATGCACAGTATCGGGGTTTTCCTGTAATTTATTACGGGACCAGTTTTCTGGAGTTGCCATTTTGCTTTTCGTTTCGGCCGATTTCCTTTGTATCGTTCATTGGCCGAAGATTGGTGGAGGAAGGCTTATTTGCATTGTTGCAAATAAGTGGTTGTGGAGGGGGTCTTTGCATCTTTGTTGCATCATGATTATAGCACCATACCTTGACTTTCTTTAGTTGATCATGGCTTGACTTTTGCTATCATGGTTGTTGGTTGAGTGTTGGTATTGATGTGACCATTATTCTTTTTGATTTTTCTTTTTCTCCTTTGAAAAATCAATCATCCCTTTTTCCACCCACTTTTTTTGCTGGGGCCGGCCACTGTTTGGGAATGGAGTGAAGTTTTTTTTTGGTGGGATAATTTCTTTCTTGCAATTATGATGGGTCCCCCCTTTTGTGAGGGTGCTGATGGTTTTGTGTGAGGTGGGAATTTCATTTGGTTGCATGATTTCAATTCATGCTCACTTCACAGATTATTTCCAGTGAGCACAAATTGCTTGGCCGAGCTCACATTTGCATTGGATGCTCCATTCTTCATCAAGCTTTGATCCATGAAATTCTAGTGCAAAAATTCCTCCACCATATGGCAACTCCTTCAACCCCAATAGAGACAATAGCTCACTACACATTCTACAGCAAATCTTGGGCACGTCGACTAGCCAGCTTCGTGCCCGAGTTGCCTCGGCATTGAGGTGGGAGCCCGTAAAAGAAGTAGGCGATGTGGTGCACTTCCGGCGACGAGGTGGAGACCGGAGCTTCCGCAGGAGATCGGGACGACGACGAGAAGACCGGAGGACTTGGATCAGTCGGTATATCTCTCTTCCCTTTCTTGTAGTTAGCTAGGACTAATTAATGGTTCGATCCAGGTATTAGTGCGCGGCGGTTTTCCAGTTCAAGAAAAAATAAAGTTTATCACCGCTTCCGCATTTGGCCGTCGGATTGACGGCTGGGGCTCCGCCGTGCACTTACAATTCCTAGGATTCATCGTTCGATACCGAGGAATCGAGATAGATCCGTCAAAGATCAAGGCAATTATGGAGATGCCCCCGCCAAGGACTCTCAAGCAATTGCGGTCTCTCCAAGGAAAGCTCGCATACATCCGGCGATTTATAGCCAATCTTTCAGGAAAGTGCGGTCCTTACCGTTACCTGATGAAAAAGGGGACCCCGTTCATCTGGGATCACAAATGCCAAAGCGCGCTGGACGAAATCAAACAATACTTGCAGAATCCGCCAGTACTGGCCGCTCCGGTCAAGGGAAAGCCTCTCATTCTTTATACAACAGCCCTTGAAGGTTCCTTAGGCGCATTATGGGCACAAGAGAACGACCAAGGGAAGGAGAGAGCCCTCTATTATTTGAGTCGAGTTCTGCTGGGGGCAGAAAGCAATTATTCTCCCATCAAAAAACACTGCCTGGCATTAATCTTCGCGATAACAAAGCTCCGTCTCATATCGAAGGAGAGAGCCCTCGAAGGTTCCTTAGGCGCATTCTGGGCAAAAACACTATGCGTTGGCGCATGAAGTCCGTCTCATATCGAAGGTGGATCCTCTCGAATATTTGATGTGAAAGGCCATATTGACGGGGCGACTCGCTAAATGGGACCTGCTCTTGATGGAGTTTTCAATAACCTATCAGCCTCTTAAGGCAGTGAAAGGCCAGGCCATCGCCGACTTCCTCGCTGAGCATCCGATACCGGCCGATTCTCCCTTTAATTGCGAACTACCAGACGAACATGCGTTTGACAGGATCGACGGAGGTGATACCCGATGGGAACTTTACTTCAATGGAGCATCTTCAATGAATAAGCGCAAACAAAGCATGCCCATAATCAAATTAGGGGCAGGCCTCATCTTCGTAACTCCACAAGGAGGGATAATGCACTTTGCCTTCTCCTTAACAGAGCCGAGGACAAACAATAAAGCCGAGTATGAAGCTTTGATAGCAGGTCTCGAGATCGCCATCGACATGGGGATTGAGAACCTCCTCATATACGGGGACTCCCAACTGGTCGTTAGTCAAATAAATGGCGACTACCAAACGTGCAAACATGAGTTGGTAAAGTACGGCGAGAAAGTACAGCAACTGCTGACTCAGATTCCTTCCTACACCTTGGAAAGCATACCGCGTGCGGAAAATAGCAAAGCGGATGCACTAGCTAAGCTCGCTAAAGAACTGGCCGACGAGAACCTCGATGACGTGAGGATCGTTGTGCAAAGCCGTCGGGTGCTCGCACCAGCAGAAATATCTCCGGAATCATCCAAGGAAAAAGAAGCGACTGAGCAGACGACCCTGCAAATAAAAGACCAAGAAACGGTTGAGTACTGGAGAGAAGTCTTTATAGACTACTTCAAATCCCGTCGAACGCCTGAAGATGCATCCTCAAAACATCAGCTCATGAAGCGAGCTCTATCTTTTGCCTTCGTCAATGATACTCTGTACAAGAGATCATTTGATTCTCTGTGGTTGAGATGTCTGGGACCTGAAGAAGCAAAAAGAATCGTCCAAGAAGTTCACGACGGACTCTGCGGTTCTCACCAAGCAGGCCCGAAGATGATGTTGAAGATTAAACGGATGGGCTACTACTGACCCACGATGATTCAGGACTGCCTCGAATATGCGAAGCAATGCCACTCATACCAGATCCATGGGGCTTCATCCACCAGCATCCAAATCCACTACATCCAACGGTGGCTAGCTGGTCGTTCGAAATGTAGGGAACTGATATAATCGGCCCCATCGAGCCAGCATCGTCCAGAGGACATCGGTTCATTTTGGCGACAACTGATTACTTCTCCAAATGGGCAGAAGCAGTACCGCTGATGGAAGTGAAGACGGAGAATATCCTCCATTTCTTCAAGACACACTTCATTTATCGGTTTGGCACTCCGCGACGGATTATCTCTGATAACGGACCAGCTTACAGAAGCCACAAGATCAGCCGCTTTGCACAACAGCACAAAATAGACTGGAGATACTCCTCAGTTTATAATCCTCGAGCTAACGGTCTAACTGAGGCTTTCAACAAGACCTTGATGAAGATCGTGAAGAAGACAGTGTCCTGAAACAAGAAAGACTGGCACGAGAGACTGCATGAAGCTCTCTGGGCGTATTGAACTACGTTCAAGACGGCCACGAACACAACGCCCTACGCGTTGGTATTCGGTACAGAAACGGTACTCCCCCTCGAGATAGAGTTACCCTCTCTATGGGTGGCAGTTCATTACGAGCTGACGGACGAGGAAAATGCTCACCTTCGCCTTGAGGAGCTCGATGCCCCTGATGAAACCCGGCTCCTGGCGCGGCAAAATCTGGAAGCTTATAAAGCAAAGATGACGCGCTCCTACGAAAGATTGACTAGGCCGAGGACATTTCGCCAAGGCGAATTCATGCTAGTGGTTAGAAGACCTATGATCCCTAATCGCGCTAAGCGGGAGAAATTCGAGCCGAACTATGAAGGCCCATATATCATAGACAAGGTCTACCAAGGTAGGGCCTACCTACTCATGGACATGCATGGTGAAAGACCCTTCAGGCCAATAAACGGTCGCTTCCTGAAGAAATACTATGCTTAACGAGTCATGGCCTAGGTCAATGATAGATGACGACGCGTATGTCCGCTCGCTGTCTTCCTAAGCCCAAAATCTATAAGTAGTAACCGGCCACGGACCGAAACATCCTTAAACTAACAACGGACCAAAACGTCTTTAAACTAACAATGGACCGAAACGTTCCTAAACTAACAATGGACCGAAACGTCCTCAAACTAACGACGGGCCACTATGTCCTAAAACTAGCTGTTGACCGAGATATCGAGAAACTACGGTGGATTGCAGCATCCCAAAGCTGATACAAAAAAAAGAGAATAAAAAAAAGAAAACGGTATGTCCATAAGCAAAATGGGCACGGATGAAAACTCGAAAGGGCTCCGTGAGTAAAAACAGCAGGGCTACCGGCGAGTCTTGTGAAAACCCGAAAGGGCGCGACCTCGTTAGAATAAAAAAAAAGAGAAAAAATAAAAAAGGAAAATGGTATGTCCATAAGCAAAATGGGTACGGATGAAAACCCGAAAGGGTTCCGTGAGTAAAAACAGCAGGACTACCGGAGAGTGTTTGTGAAAACCCGAAAGGGCGCAACCTCGTTAAAAGACACTTGCAAGGTCCTTTCGACCTTGTGAGGAGAAACCACCCGCGTGAGATCCTTACGACTCACAAGGGAGCAACATACTTAGGAATCCTCACGATTCCTAAGGAGAAATTACACTTGCGAGATCCTCACGACTCGTAAGAAGAATCCTCTTATGAGTCCCTCACGGCTCATAAGATTCAAAAGTCTTAAGCTACAGGGATCTGAACCTGTTCTTAAGCAGCCCCCACAAATTCCAATACTGCCCTACAAGCGGCTCAGTGCTGACCCTTATATACAATCCACGGGCCCGAATAAACATTTCCCTAACAAAGTCCCATCCGTGACTAGGGATATGTCCATATGGTGAACAACCCTCGTAAGTCCTCTCGACTTATAAGGAGAAAACCCTCTTGTAAAATCCTTACGACTTACAGGAGAACATGCACTTAGGAATCCTCATGACTCCTAAGGAGGAAACACACCTACGAGATCCTCACGACTTGTAGGGAGAAATACCTTTGTGAGACCCTTACGACTCATGAAGTCAAAAACCTTAGCCGACAGAATCCTAACCATGCTCGCTAAGCCACCTTTGTTCGATATCGATAGAGGCAAATGATGATTCTCTCCTGGAAATATCCCAGTTGTAGCGGTGCTGATGCCGAAATCGGTGTCTAATCCTAAGCTTGCAGCGAAAAGCTAGCAAGCCACACATGCATACGAAATAGCCGAAATGATGGGGCAACTTGCAACAAAATCAGCAAGTAAAAATGTATGCATGAAAAATTGCCGAAATGATTGGGCAACTCGCAATAAAAAGCAGCGAGTAAAAAATAAAAAAATAGCCGAAATGATTGGGCACCGCGAAAAATAGCCGAAATGATTGGGCAATCGTGACCTTCGCGATATAAAAGCTGAAATGATAGAGCATCGCGGAAAAAAAATGAACGAATGAAATTTATGCCCTACAGGTGATATCACATCAATCCCTGTATACAATCCAGGGGCGCAAACAAAGAGGGAATCACACTCCTCTTCCCCAGGTTTCATCAGAAGAAGAAGCCAAATCTCGACGGGTCACAGATAGCCTAGAGATCATCTCAACATTCGTCTCATTGCAGCAGACACAACATCAAGCAAAGCAGAACAGCGGCAACTCTCAGTTCCATGACTCGGCGGTGTACAGATGACCGAGAGCCAAACTCCGACGCCGTGAAATGCGGATAAAGTCAAAATTCCTGGTCACGTGGAACACGAATAACGTCACTTCTGACCCCATGGAAAGCGTCCAGAGTGGATCCTGGTCCTCGCGGAGCACGGCAGTGAATCCGTGTGAAACATCTAGAGCGGAGCCAGGTCCTCGCCAAACACGGTAGTGAACCCGTGGGAAGCATCTAGAGAAAAATTCCTGGTCACGTAGAATGCGGATAACGTCACTTTTGACCCCGTGGAAAGCGTCCAGAGCAGATCCTGGTCCTCACGGAGCACAGCAGTGAACCCGTGTGAAGCATCCAGAGCGGAGCCTGGTCCTCGCCGAACACGGCAGTGAACCCGTGGGAAGCATCCAGAGCAAAATTCCTGGTCACGTGGAATGCGGATAACATCACTTCTGACCCCGTGGAAAACATCCAGAGCGGATCCTGGTCCTCGCGGAGCACGGCAGTGAACCCGTGTGAAGCATCCAGAGTGGAGCCTGGTCCTCGCCGAACACGGCAGTGAACCTGTGGGAAGCATCCAGAGCAAAATTCCTGGTCACGTGGAACGCGGATAACATCACTTCTGACCCTGTAGAAAGCGTCTAGAGCGGATCCTGGTCCTCGCGGAGCACGGCAGTGAACCCGTGTGAAGCATCCAGAGCGGAGCCTGGTCCTCGCCGAACACGGCAGTGAACCCGTGGGAAGCATCCAGAGAAAAATTCCTGGTCACGTGAAACGCGGATAACGTCACTTCTGACCCCGTGGAAAACTTCTAGAGCGGATCCTGGTTCTTGCGGAGCACGGCAGTGAACCCGTGTGAAGCATCCAGAGCGGAGCCTGGTCCTCGCCGAACACGGTAGTGAACCCGTAGGAAGCATCCAGAGAAAAATTCCTGGTCACGTGGAACGCGGATAACGTCACTTCTGACCCCGTGGAAAGCATCCAGAGCGGATCCTGGTCCTCGCGGAGCACGGCAGTGAACCCATGTGAAGCATCCAGAGCAGAGCCTAGTCCTCGTCGAACACGGTAGTGAACCCATGGGAAGCATCTAGAGTAAAATTCCTGGCTACGTGGAACGCGGATTATGTCACTCCTGACCCCATAGGAAACGTCCAGAGCGGAACCTGGTCCTCGCAGAGCACGGCAGTGAACCCGTGTGAAGCATCCAGAGAGGAGCCTGGTCCTCACCGAACACGGCAGTGAACCCGTGGGAAGCATCCAGAGAAAAATTCCTGGCTACGTGGAACGCGGATTATGTCACTTCTGACCTCGTGGAAAATGTCCAGAGCGGAGCCTGGTCCTTGCAGAGCACGGCAGTGAACCCGTGTGAAGCATCCAGAGCGGAGCCTAGTCCTCGCCGAACACGGCAGTGAACCCGTGGGAAGCATCTAGAGCAAAATTCCTGGCTACGTGGAACGCGAATTATGTCACTTCTGACCCCGTAGAAAACGTTCAGAGCGGATCCTGGTCCTCGCAGAGCACTGCAATGACCCCGTGTGAAGCATCCAGAGCAGAGCCTAGTCCTCGCCAAACACGGCAGTGAACCCGTAGGAAGCATCCAGAGCAAATATCGGACTGTGGAGTCCTTAAATCCACGGACTATGATGTCCTTAACCTCGATCGCGATGTCTTAAAACTAACATTGGAATGTGAGGTCCTCAAACTCACGGACTATGATGTCCTTAATCTCGACCGTGATGTCTTAAAACTAACAATGGACCGTAATGTCCTTAAACTAATTTTACCTTGGTTCAAGGGTACATCTCTTCACTCTTTTGATATTTGTCGTTGTAATTCCTCAACGTCTTCAAAGAAGTGACGGGTCCCGACAACCACACATTTCACGGACTGTGAGATCCTTAAACCTATAGACTATGATGTCCTTAACCTCGACCGTAATGTCTTAAAACTAACAACGAACTGTGGAGTCCTTAAATCCATGGACTATGATGTTCTTAACCTCGACCGTGATGTTTTAAAACTAACAACGGACTGTGGAGTCCTTAAATCCATGGACTATGATGTCCTTAACCTTGACCGTGATGTCTTAAAACTAACATTGGACTGTGAGGTCCTTAAACTCATGGACTATGATGTCCTTAACCTCGACCGTGATGTCTTTAAACTAATATTGGACTGTGAGGTCCTTAAACTCATGGACTATGATGTCCTTAATCTCGACCGTGATGTCTTTAAACTAACATTAGACTGTGAGGTCCTCAAACTCACAGACTATGATGTCCTTAACCTCGACCGCGATGTCTTTAAACTACGGTATCCTTGAAAACGTCCAGAGCAGAGCCTGGTCCTCGCAGAACACGGCAGTGAACCCATGGGAAGCATCCAGAGCAACTCCTGACTCCGTGAAATGCGGATAAGGACAACTTCACCCATCACTTGCGGGTCCTCACGACTCGTACGGGAGTAAATTCTCTTGTGAGATCCTTACGACTTTCAAGAGAAAACACACTTAGGAATCCTCATGATTCTTAAGGAGAAATTACACCTACGGGATCCTCTCGACCAGTAGGGAGAAAATTCTTTATGAGACCCCCACGGCTCATAAAGTTGAAAAGTCTTAGGTGACAGATCCCAACCCTGTTTTCTAAGCCACCACCTTACAATGAGCACAAGATTGACAGCTATATACTATCTATAGACCGCACTTGCTAAAATCACATAGCAACAACACAGCAAGAAGAAGAAAGCGACAGAAAGAATATCTGATTTGCATTTAATTAAGCGTCCGAGGCATACTCATTCAGGCATGTGCAAAAGATTTAATACATAAGATAAAACACGTTGAAATGAAAAATTTGCCATTCATACTGCAAAAAAGTTCTTACAATTATGAAAGCAGTAAACAAAAACATTATCGAGATGGTTACAATGGCAAAACCTCAGACCCGGGGCATGGATTGAGGAACTCAAAAGTAACTTTGTCCAGAATCTTCCAGGCATTCCGAACCATCCTAGTATGCTTTCTTTCACGATCACAAGCGTCGGGATCCCCACGGATGTCCTCCACCCTCCGATAGGCAGCAAGTATGGCCGACTGTTGAAAAGCCTGATGCAGGAGATCGATAAGATTGTCTCGCCTTCTCTTCGAGATTAGGCTCATCAGATACACCGAATGCACCTTATTCTCGGCGGCATCCAATGCACTAAGCGGCACGCCGGTACAGAATAGAGGAAGCGCTTCCCAAATCGCTCCCACAATAAGCTTCAGGAGAGAGGAGCGTCGAGGAAGCAGTTGACCATTGTATGCGTCAAAGCGACTCATAATTTCGGCGCACTCGGCGTTTGTGGATCTCGATTCTGAGAACGGCCGAGTGAGTGGATGTCTCCATAAGAGATAATCTCGTCAAGATCATACATGTGGGCGTCCATTACTCCTGAAAAAGAAAATCAACAAAAATTAGCGGACAGACTGATTAAGCGAATTCTTATTAAAAACAGGCACAGGGAGTTAAACTCCTCGAGAGCAATGCTCTACAGATAGGAGTGACACCTGTCAAAATCAATTATGAGGGGAATTTAAAGAAATTCCCCGAGAATACTAAGAGCCTTACTCTAAGAAGATGATATAATTCATCAAAAATAAAATTCCATTTTAATCTTCAAGATCCATGAAAAACTCTTAAGAGTTCTCTTATATGATTTGAAAGGAGCAAAGCTCCATTAATGAATTGAGAGATCATAAGTAAAATCCTTTTAGAGATCAAAGCTTTATTAGTGGAACCCTAAAGGGGTTCTCTTTAGATCAAAGATCTATGGAGCAAAGCTCTGCTTATGAAAGCCTAAAGGGGTTTTTTTTATATCAAAAGATCTATGAAGAGCAAGGCTCTGTTAATAGGTAAAAACCCTAATTTATTAAAATTAATTTAATTTAATTTTACCTAAATTTAGTAGAGTTTTAACTCTTCAAAGTTCTTGAGCAAAAGAGCAAGGCTCTGAATAAAAATTTTTAAGAACAAGATGAAAATCATCTGAGGACCAAAAGGTCCTATTTATAGGCGCTGAACTGCCTCCTTAACTTCTGAGTTGATCCAAAGGCTCAGATGTTGCCACCGCTGCCCTCACGTGTGCGCCACGTGAGCGCAATGGTGGGGGGGGCATTTGTTTCCCCAATCAGAGCAAAGCTCTGTTCTGAATTTCAAAATTCAAAAATCGAAGCAACGCTTCAGATCCCGTACGCTGCGCGCTACGTGTCAAAAGCAGACACGCCAGCGCCAGGAGCGCTGCGCCCAAGGCAGCGCACCCCCAATCAGAGCAAAGCTATGTTTCAAAATTCAAAATCTAAAAAGTTGAAGCAACGCTTCAGATCCAGCGCTCTGCGCTGCGCGCCATGTGTCAAACACAGGTGCGCTAGCGCAGTTGCGCTGCGCGCCACGTGTCCAACACAGGTGCGCTAGCGCAGGTGCGCTGCGCTCTGCGCTGCGCGCCACGTGTCCAACACAGGTGCGCTAGCGCAGTTGTGCTGCGCTCTGCGCTGCGCGCCACTTGTCGAACGTAGGTGTGCCAGCGCAAAGTGCGCCAGCGCTGGAATTAAAAGATTTCCCCACCGTTAGATCAAAAGATCTAATGATAATAAATTATTAATTAATCAGAATTAAAATTCTGTTATGGAAAGATCTTTCTAATCTTGTTAAAAACAAGAAGATTATCTTCTGTAAAACAGAAGCCCTAGGATCAAAGATCCAACGGTGGGAAATGTTCCCAAATCAATCAGAGAAAGATCTCTTGAACCGATTTAACAAATCAATTGGCCCTATATAAAGACCCCCTAGACTTCAAGTCTAAAAGACACAGAAGTGAAAAAAAAAGAAAACCCTCTGCAAACTTTGAGAAAAACTCAAAGAGAAAGAAAGGCAAGCCTTTAGAAGAAAGAAAATCATTTCTTCATCTTAAAAGGTAAAGAAGTAATTCTCGAACAACAGAGATGAAATCATCTCGTAAAAAGAAGAACCATATTCTAAAAAGATCTTAGATCTATAAAAAGACTAAGGTCTTTGATTAAAAAAGAAAATATCAAAAGATCCCATCATAAAAATATAAAAAGAAGTACTTTACTTCATTCACAGATCGTTTGATCTATAAAGGCAGAGCCTTTTATAAAAACAAGAACTTTTGTTCTTGATCTTGAGGCAAAACCTCCTTTGAAGAACATAAATTTGTTCTTTGATCTTAAAATTGATTAAAATGCGCTTTGCGCTATAAAAAAGTGCCTTGCACTCATGAACTGCGCCTTTGCGCTCCTTGGACTGGCGTTCAGCGCCAAAACATGCCACGTGTCAACCATAGACACGATCTGCGCTTTGCGCTCCTGAAAACAGCGCACTGCGCTCTTGGGTTGGCACTCAGAGCCAATCGCGCCACGTGTCACTCGCTGGCGCACCCATAAACTAGCGCAATGCGCTCATAAATTAAAAGCGCAGCGCGCTAACAAACTAGCGCTAAGCGACATGTGTCCTCCTCGTGTGCGCTAACTGACAGAAGCGCAATACGTTCTTTGACTGGCGCAAAGCGCCTAGTGCGCCACGTGGCGCTCTGTCAGAGCATACCTTGTTCTGATAAATGCTATGCATTCAATATAAGACAAAAAATGTCTGAGCCCAATGCTTAGCATTATTAAAAGGGCAGAGCCCAAACAACGGCCTAACAGGCAGAACAAAAATAAAATGTTAAACATTTTTAACTGGTCTTAGCCCAATTCTGGCAATAAGTCCTTAATTTAAATTGAACTGAGCTCATCTGCTCTTCTAATCAATTTACACCCGGTTCGAAGGTACATCTCTTTACTCCTCTGATATATGTCGTTGTAATCCTTCAAGGTCGTCAGAGAGGTGACGGGTCCCGACAACCACACATTACTACGGACTGTAGAGTCCTTAAATCCATGGACTATGATATCATTAACCTTGACAATGATGTCTTAAAACTAACGTCGGACTGTGGAGTCCTTAAACCCACAGACTATGATGTCCTTAACCTCGACCGTGATGTCTTAAAACTAACGTCGGACTGTGGAGTCCTTAAATCCACGGACTATGATGTCTTTAACCTCGACCGCGATGTCTTAAAACTAACAATGGACCGTTATGTCCTTAAACTAATTATCGACCGCAATCTCATTAAGCTAAACAATAGAGCCCAATTGCTCTCTTGTCGGATCTAAACGATCCCGTTAAGTTGATCTTAGTCTAGAATTAGACTAACGTGTCATTGACGAACGTTTAAGTTGATCTTAGCCTCAAATAAGGATAACGTATCCTTAAACACAAACCCCCCCAAACCCAAATCTAAGAAAGATATGGATTTGGACTAGTCCACGCCCTACGGGCGACAGCATAACTTAGTCTCCGTATACAATCCACGAGCAACCAAACATAAAACAAACACCCACGACACGAAATGACCATATGTAGAAGGAGAAAGTTGTTACCGCGATGCGGTAGCGTAATTAACTGCAGGGGCTTGCGCCTGCAGGGAAGAGCGTCCCCACAATCAATAAACCCCTCAAACGAGGGGGAATCTAACGAAGTCTGCTACATCGGCCGCATCCGTTTAAACCTTCGATACGTGGTGCCATAAATCAACTTGGCATCTTTAGAGAGGTGGACGGATAGCACCAATTAGTATCTGCTCCCAGATTCAGGCAAGACGACCAGTCTTCCCGGTTTCCGGCAGCAAATAATCGTAATTATGCAAAATGATACAAAAGGGGTAGAAATTAAACTTAAATATAAATCCAAAAAAATTGGTTTCAGGTCAATCGGGTTTCAGGTTTGCGAGTTACGGTCATTTCATTTTAAGTGTTTACTGCTAGAAATCCAGTTCCTGAACTGAAAGTCTATTTCGTAAAACATTTTACACCCTGTTGGGATCATAATTAGGCGATGCTACAGTTAGATAATATTTATATTTATCTATTATGTTTCTAACTCACCTGAAAGATCGAAAATATCCACTGTTTGCAGGGAGATATACACTGTTTTAGGTTAGGGTATACAATCTGTCTCTGCACTAAACTGCACTACACATCGACGGTTTAGAATACAAGTAAAATATCAAACGATAGTAAAATTGAATGGAACCACCACTTATAGTTATCTAACTAGTTTATCTTCGCAAAGACATAGGATTTCGCATATTTTCATTTTCATACAGAGGTATACAAACAAATTGATTCATGTGTCAATAAGAAGCACTGCTCTGGACCGCAGTCCAGAGCCGTGCTTCCAATCCGTTTTCGTCATTGTGTTATAACAGTATCGAAATATAAAATACATGGGGTTCTAGGTTGTCAATCCGTCTTCGATACGAGCCATGAAACTTTTCATTACGAATTATATTCAATTTAATATGAATTTTACAATGTGGTGTGCATGGCAGAATTCAGATTTTACGACACATCCTGGGGACGTCGTTTCATATACGAAATTTAATTGTTTCGATTCTAACTCTTTGTACGTCATACTTTAATAATAAAATGAACTATTGATTAAGAAAAATTTTACTTTCGTTAAGATTTTAAGTCCGGTAATCATATCGAACACTTGTTACGCTTATACAAATAATATCATAATTATCATTTGGCAAGTTAATTATATATAACACACACACACACATATAGTATGACAAGCGAGGGGGTTTCACTTGCCTTCGGTCGCTGATATAGAAGCGACAAATGGTAGGGTTCACCTCGACACACGAGACGGTGACACAGAGCCGAGCACGGTGCGCGGTGCGTACGTGGTGTGATGGCGACACGGTACTGGGAGCAGTGACGACACGGTACATGACACGATAGCGACACGGTGCTGGGCACGGTGTTGGGAACGAAGTGGGCATGAGTCGTGGAACGTAGTGGCATTAGTGCGGGACACGGTGGTCCAGGAAGATGGGCATGGTGCGGCGGTCGCGGTCGATGGCGGTGGTCGGCGTTGGTGAGTGTTGAGGGTAGCTAGGAGCTCGGAGAGTTCGCCGGCGGTGAGCAGCAGTGGAGTTGACGGTGAAGTAAGTAACGGGACAGGGCCGAGTTCGAGATGGTGGAGGTTTGTCGAGGCTGTCGAAGGAGGTGGTGGTCGCTGGGGTTTGTAAGAGCTCGATGGTGATGGCGAGGGTATCGAGGGAGGAAGTGGGTGCAATGGGTGAGTCATGTGGTGACGAAGGTGAAGCTCGGTTGGGTTGCTGCGGTGGCAGGGTTGCGAGTGGTGGTAGTGCTGTGGTGAAGGAGACGGAGGTGGTCGACGTGGATGATGGGCACCGGCGAGGTGATGAGCATGAGCGGTGGAAGTGAAGTAGAGGTCACGGTGGTGCGAGGTGGCTTCGGTGAGGTGAGGTGGTGGTGTCCGATAATAGATGTTGCAGTGGGGGAAAACGAGAGAGGGATAGAGTTCAAGATTGATTGAGGGAGATATGAGAAAGGGTTCGGCCGTTGAGAGAAGAAGGGGAGTGGGCGAGGAAATCTCGAGGATGAATGTTGGGGTTGGCTTTGTCGTGGGGGATCGGGTCATGAGGAAGTGAAGGTGAAGGAGGAGGAAGAAAGAGTCATGGTCGGTGATGAAAGGAATGTGAAGAAAGAAAGGGAAAGGAGGGCGAGGCTTAGATGAGGGTTCATGGGCTAACATAGGGTGGGCTTGGTTTCAGGAATTAGGGAATGGAAAAAACAAAGAGGGAGATGTAGAAATTAAACAGAAAATGAAAGGGAAAGAAAACAAAGTAGTAGTTGGTAAAAGTGTATATATATATATATATAGAGAGAGAGAGAGAGAGAGAGAATTTAAGGGGGGTAAATATTATAGGAGAAAAATAATAAATAATAGGGAAATAAATTTATTCAATACGGAAAAAGAGTACAAACAAAACTGGGTATCACATCATACCTCATTTACAGAAAATTTCGTTCTTGAAATTAAAGAACGAAAAACAACGAAAACACGAAGCAAACGAAAACAACTAAATAAGCAACTACTCAAATGATGGGGATGTCGTTGACGAATCCTATCATTGTAGCTATTTCTTCTGCGGGCAACTGTCGACACGATGTTCACTGGATCCAAAAATCAAACATTATCATTTGTTCTGTGTTCAGTTGATAAAACTGCACATTTGTTATTACATTTTTCCTACCATTTCCATATTTAAAAAGGTCTTTATTATAATATATCATGCATATGAGGGTTTAAGTGTAAAAATACTATTTTCCATGTGTTGATATATTGTAATTAGCATTTGGTAGGAAAATGTATGCAAATAATATCATTGACCAAATCCTAGTAGAACAAAATCTACTAAATATTATTTGTTAAGTTATTGTGCAGAATTTTCAGGTCTAAAATCAAGGAAATCAAGTTGTTAAAGAAAACCTGCCTAATTAAGAAATCAAAATGAAGAAATCAATTCTGGCAGAAGAAAAGAGAAGATTTCCATGATGCAAAGGTTCCAAGGATCGCCAAATGTCACAAGTATAGAGACCCTAAAGTTTGATGAAGGGAGGAGATTGAATGGCCGCGGATCCGCGGCCATACCCCCCTTGGGCCGCGGATCCGCGGCATCATTGAAGATTTGATTGATGAAAATTTTGTGGAAGATTCTCTACAGTTAGTTCCCTAATTTGGAAGTAAAGGTTTCTGGCTTTAGACTATAAATAGGGACCGAGAGCCTCTTGGAAAAGTTATCAAGTCGATGCGATCACGAAGTCCAAGACGGCTCACGCATCCAGACTAATCATCAACGGTTCGTCTACCTCCTTAGAAGAGATCGAGAAGCAACTAGTACTTGTAATCATTTTCTAAGGAATCAAAGTGTAATGAATATTATTGATTAATAAAGGTAGCTTTCTTTTTCTTATTCTATTTCTTCATAGTTTAATTATGCATTTTCTCTCCATCTCTTTTTCTCCCAACATGCACGAGTAATTCTCCGCTTGTTAGGGTTCGTAGGATTAGGGTAGGTTAATGGATGATGAAAATTCCTAAACTTTTTTTAAGTACTATAAAGTTTATAAACTTTATCAAAAGAATCATTAACATCCTAATCGGGCGCGCTACCAATTCATTGTTAGCCGCGACCGCGATTAGAGATTAGATTAATGATTGTTTTGGTAAAGGCTATATATGAACGGAGTTCCGTGTCGAGATAGGGGTTAAGAGTGGGATTCCTTTTCCCTCCAGAAACCCTAATCTACACGCATCACTGTCGTTCTAATTTTAAATCTATTAATGAATAGAAAGAGTAATTTTTAATTAATCATCCATAACTACTAAATCCTAATGAACCCTACAAGCCCTCTTCTTATATATACTCACATTCATAAATAATCTAGATATATATTTTGCATTAGTGCTTAACGTAGATCTAGAAACCATTCTACAATACTCTTTATCCCTCCTCTCTTTTTCAACACATCTAAAGTAAGGATAAAAGGTTCCACGTTTCCCAGAGGACGACCCGTACTCATCTCGGTCTAGCTACAAGCGACACCGTTATTGATTGCGGTTAACTACAAACACAATTTTTCGTATCAATCAAATGGTGCCGTTGCCGGGGAATACGTGCGTAATTTTTTATTCTTACTATTTGTGTTGAATTCTTAGACGATTCATATCATTATTAAAACAAAACTGCAAATTGCATATTTAACGATTTGTGCGTGAATTTTTTGCAAGGAGATCTGGAGTCACGGACTTGAGGAAACAGAGGAGTTAGGTTTTCAGTCTTTTCTAGTATCTTTCTCAACTCCTTCTCTCTCCTCTCAAGTCCAATAAAATCTATTTTCTGCAGGATTCTTTGCAAAATAGCGCCGCTCAAAAATCTTTTTGCAAAAGTTTTGTGATTGGTTTTGTTTTGCATATTCTAATACGGACTTTAAGGGGCAAAGACCAAATCAAGATTAGGTGGGGATTTCATCACCCTTCCTAAGCCCCACAAATCATAAACCGAGCATCTGCATCAACCCTACAATAATTTAAAAAATATCTAGATCAGACTCTAAGGACTGTCGCGCTCATTAAGGACAGAGGAAGGTCGTGGGTAATCTATCGCTTATCCGCATTACTTTTGTAGTGCCTAGGCAAGTGTGTCCAAGGCGAGTGGTTACTTAATTAGGACCACTACTTTCGTAGTGGGGAGCCTCCCACTCACCTGGCACTTACCTGGCTACAAGAGTAGTAAAGAGGCGGTAGAGGATTGATCCTGCGGCTTGTCCTTTGGAAGTCTAGGAGCGGTCTAGAGACTGGACCTAGGTGACCTTAGTTCTAGGGTTGCTTGTGCATTTTAGAGTGATTTGTCTTGAGTCCCACTTTTTTCAAAACAAGCCAATTTTAAATCACACACACGCTGCCTGATCAGTCGAAAATACTGCATCTTTTAACCGGCAATTTCCCTATCATTTCACTCATTTAGAAGTGTTCGGTATTCATATTTCACATATTATCAAAACAGTTGTTAAATATCAGATTACATGTGTTAGACTTTAAAACCGGCAGTTCTAGGGAAATTGACTGTATTTTATGGCATCGCATCATCCCTATATTTAGCAACACTTGTCTCGAGAAATTATGCAGGAAAATCCAGAAGAAAGGCCAAAATTGTCATTTTGCTGATCAAAGAATACGCCAACTCAATGATTTAAGATCTGGTAGCAATTCAAGAGGAAATATAAAATTCAACATATCAGAAAAGCCCACAAATATCAGCCCAAAGCAGCTCCAGAAATAGCAAGCCACAAAGCTTCAAAGGAGCCGCGGTTCCGCGGCAGGAGCGCGCTTGCGCCGCGGAACCGCGACGATATGACGTCATCAGCTTCTGAAATTTCATACACGTGGCTCTTACAACTTCCCAAGCTTCCAGAAGACTCCCGATTCGCTACGTGGCTCATCTAGAAGGCTCGGCTTAACAAACTACTTCTAGAAAGCTCTTTTAACAAACTTTTAGAGGGAAATTCAAATCTTGTGCTAACTAACTTGTGGAGGGAAAATTCAAATTTCAATCCTAGATCTAGGTTTTGATGGTCTATAAAAGAAAGCCTAGATCTAGGGTTCATTCTTCTTCATCCCCCCATCTACAAGTTGAGTGACACATCTTGTAGCCCCAAATTCTAAATCCAATTCCAAATTCAAGATCCCGAGTACCAAATCAAGCAAGAAGCCTTCAACCTTTTAGGAGCCGAGCCGATCTTCAATCGAGCAAGTGATCCAAGCCGATCCGCGACTCAAGGAGATGAGCGAAGCCAAATCGATGATCGAGTTCCTCCTCTTGTAGTTCTTGAGTGATTGTAACGAAATTGTTGATATAAATAAAAGGTGAAATTCTTTAATCTTGCTTTCTTTTAATTCTTGCATCATGATTAGATCTCAATTTGCGATTGTGGTTCTTGTTGTGATGTTTGAGTAAAACTCCGCTCGTAAAGGAGTCGAGACGATCAATAGAATGATGATGATTTAGATCTTTTTACAATTCTTAAATCCTATAACGATTGTAAATTCTAGTGAATCAAATGATTAATGACCTAGTTTCAAAATGATCCTTTCTTGATTGTGTTCACTTGAAACTAGCGATCAACGACTGATCATTTAATTAACTAGAAGCTGGAATTTGAATAAGATTTATCGAAAGGATAAAGGATAAGACGAGGAAACCCTAGTTTCTTCGCAAGATCCTAAATCTCGACGAATCATCATCGATCTAGTATCAATTTGTTAATGGATAAGAACATGATATCTTTAGATCTCATCACATTTATAGATCCGATCGATTCCTACGAGCCTCATTTCAATTCTTGACATTTGGTTTGGAAATCATCACAAACATCTCAATTCTTGATTTTATCGTTTTAATTCTTTCTTAGATCTAGATATTTTCTCTTTCTTGAAATGCAATTTTAAATCATGAATTGTTTTCTTTTCTTTCATTTAAAGTTTCGACTCATCTAATTCGAAAGAAGAACGATTACACTTTCCCTGTGGACGATCCGCACTTACTAACGCGCTACATCCGACACCGTTATTGATTGCGGTCAAATAATTTTTGGTTGTGATTTCTAAATTCTATTTTCTAAAAACCAATTACACAAACAAAAATCGTATTCAATCAAATGGCGCTGTTGCCGGGGATAGTGCGCTAATTGTTCGTATTTTGAAATTTGAGTTGAAAAATTTATTCCATCCATATTTTTTAGATCAAAACTTGCGCAAACACTAATACGTGTTGTTGTGATTTGTGCGAGGAAATCTGGAGCTTGCTGTGAAATTGGAAAATTAATTGGATAATTCTAGAGGACTAGGGAAGTGATCAGGAGTGTTATGTAAATTTTTTGTCAAGAGATCCGACTAAGCCACCGCGGAAGCACGGTCTAAGCCATCATTTGCCGTGGAACCGCGGCTTTATAGAGGGATCTCTGTAAAAAATTTCCGCAGGTACCTTCTATCCTTCTTCTCTCTCCTCTTTTTGGCTCTAACTAACAAATTTCTGCAGGCTTCTTTGCAAATAATCGCAGCGCGCAAATTGCAAAAAATTAAATTGTGCTTGTTTCGATTTTGTGGTTGTTTGCATAATTAATACGGACATTAAAGGGCAAAGACCAAATCCAGATTAGGTGGGGGAGTTCATTACCCTTCCTAGGCCCCAAAAATCACAAACCTGCATCCGCATTACCCTCATTAATTAAAAAATATCTAGAGATGACTCTAAGGACCGTCGCGCTCACTTAGGACAAGAGAAGGCCGTGGGTAATTCATTGCTTATCCGCGTTTCTTTTGTGGTGTCTAAGGCAAGTGTGTCGAAGGCTAGTGATTATTTAATTAGGCCCACTACTTACGTAGTGGAGAACCTCCCACTTACCTGGCACTTACCTGGCCACAGGAGAGACAAAGAGGCAGTGGAGGATTTATCCTGCGACTTGTCTTTTGGCAGTTAGGAGCGGTCTAGAGCCTGACCTAGGTGACCACTAGATTCTAGGGTATTGCTTGTTGCATTTGTTGTGATCGCATCATCTTTTCAAAATCCGTATCATTTTTCAAAACAAACACCGCATTCACTTAATTTCCCCTAATTATAAATCACGCTGCCACTTGTACTAACCCCTTTTAGTGCAAGATAGGCTGGACACGGGATTCTAGTGCTCGACTTGTCCGCGTCCCTTCGATCGACTCAGAAGTCGGTATTTCTCCATTTACCTTTCTTTTACCCACCACCACCACACCCACATCGATGGATCCGTCTCCATCGAACTTCTTTTCCACTACCCTGCCGCCGTCTGTTGGTGCGCAGAATCCACCTCGCATCTCTCTCCAAGAGAGGTGCTATCCAACACGAGGCCCCCTTTCCACCTGTCTTTCCATTCCACCAGCCAACGGGGAAAATTTTCAGATTAAACCCCAATGCATCAACCTTCTACCAAAATTTCACGGTCTCGAGTCTGAGAACGCATATGTCTTTATCACCAAATTTGAAAATGTATGCGCAATGATGGGTACTTCACAGTTGTCTGTGGATGCTATGCGTCTTTGTCTTCTCCCATTCACTTTGTGCGATTTAGCCGAGAAGTGGCTATATAACACTACCGCACATTCCATTTCAAATTGGGACGAATTCGTCAAAGCATTCCTTAAGAAATTTTACCCACATCACAAAACAGCTCGAGTCCGTAGCGAAATCTATCAATTCACCCAGCTTCCAAATGAAACATTTTCAAAATTTCTTGAACGCTTCTAGGATCTGTTAGTCCAATGTCCACATCACGGCATCCCGAGATGGGAACTATGCCGAATCATTTATGAGGGGATTAATCCTAACACAAGACAGACCCTTGAATCCATGTGTCAAGGAAACTTCATGACCAAAGACGATGGGGAAGCATGGAAATTCCTAGAAGATTTCGCTGAAAAATCGTTACAGTGGGAGGGTGTGAGTCAATCATCTAGGGATGGCAATGATATTTCCATAGGAGTTAGGGCTGAAATTTCAGCTTTACACAAGAAATTCGACGCTATGGAAAACAAATTTTTAGCTGCCGCCCTAAATCAAATGTCACTCTCCAAAACTGTATGTGGATGCTGTTCTGATCCTTCTCATCTCACGGAAGAATGTCCACGAAATTCTCCGTTTCAAGGTCACGAGCATATCAGTTCTGCTTACCAACAAGGACCTAGAAACGACCCATTTTCTTCCACACATAATCAGGGTTGGAGGAATCACCCGAACTTTGCTTGGAACCAATCACAATCTCAAAACACAGTTCCAACCCAAAACAGTTTCCAAAGGGTCCCTCCACCACAACAGCAACCACAATTGAGTCAGCACCCCTTTCACGCACAAAACTTCCAAAATCCGGTCAACACACCTGCACCATCCAATCCGTTGCAGTTGATCAGTTCAGATGAATCCTCTTCATTCATGAACTTGCTTTTGACAATAAAAACTTCCGTCGATGACATAAAGAGAAACTCTGCGTCCTAAAGTGAGACTATTAAATCGATGGAAGAAGAAATTGCACGTTTAAAAGCTGAAATGAGTGCAAGAGAGAGAGGGAAACTTCCAGCTCAACCCTTACCCAATCCTGGCTATTCACTTCATGTGGATGCAATCACGTTGAGATCTGGAAGAATGCTTGACAATCACATTGGGAAAGAGTTTGATGACACTGAAAAATCTATCGATGATACCCCGGCTGAGACCTTTCCTTACACACACTCTTCTGCTTCTGATTCTAGTTCTTCTACCCCACCGCCTTCTCGCGAGCCTATTCTCCATTTCCCTCTAGGCTCGACACCTCAGCCCACCTCTTCTACTCCTCCACAGACGATCCCCATTTCTATTTCGGGATCAGGTCCACACACACTTCTTTTTCCTATGATGGACCCAGCGCTTATTGCTAAAGCACCTTATCCTAATCGGTTAAGGGCTAACACATCGAGTCCACATATGGAGAAGATTATGGACATGTTTAAGCAAGTTAATATCAACATCCCTCTCCTAGATGCTATCCAACAAGTTCCGTCCTATGCGAAAACTCTTAAGAACTTGTGCACTAGGAAGAGGAAGACTCAAGTGCCTAAGAAAATTTTCATGGTAAAGACTGTAGACACGGCTTTCCCCCAACAATTACCGAGGAAACGTAAGGATCCTGGATATCCTACTATTTCCATTTCTATTGGGAAAAACACATTAACCGTGCTCTACTAGACCTTGGCACTAGTGTTAACTTGCTTCCATACTCAGTCTACAAGCAACTAGGTATCGGAGAGTTGAAGCCAACCCATTGCACTCTCCAGCTGGCTGACCGATCAATCACCAAACCTAGGGGTGAACTGGAGGATGTGTTAATAAAAATCGGGGAATTCATATTCCCTGTGGACTTTATTGTAATTGATACACAGCCTGTAGCGAACCCACGGAATCAAATTCCGGTGATTTTAGGTCGCCCCTTTTTGGCCACTTCCAACGCTATCATCAACTGTCGTAATGGTTCTATGACCCTATCCTTCGGGAATAGGTCAATAGAGCTGAACATTTATAAGTTGGGAAGTGTACCCTCCGAACCTACTGCTCAAGTCTGTTCTGTCGACTTAATGGATGTCGACAGCAGCGAATTTGACAATCCTCCTGATACTGATCTTGACTCTTTTCATACGTTATTGTTTGACCCAACTATGTATCATACACATACGGACTCTTCCACCGAGATGTCCGGGTCAACAACTAACACTGATTATGAACTGCTTTTAGAGTCTGAAGATCACCCCGCACTTTGTGACGACATTATTCATCTGGGTATTGAGGAAATCTTCGCTGATAAACTCGCATTTCTGAATGACACGGGTGTTGAGATGAATCATGTCCCAATCACTGAAATTGAACCTCCACCCCTTCCTCTGAACTGTAAAAAGAATGCGAGCAAACCATCACATTCACTGCATCGTCTCTCTAAAATGAGACGCACACACATTCTATTCCACCACTTACCCTTTCCCCACTTCTTCTTCCACCAACCAGAGCATTACATTGACAAAATCTTCGAATGGTTGGTGTTGATCTTCGGTCTTTGCAAAGCTTGGCATCGACCAATGATTCTTGACCCCCTCATGTGATTTTCAAAGCTTAGCATTGCATAACTCAAGTTTGGAGGGGAGGACATTTTTTTCTGGCTCTTGGAAAGAAAATTTTTACAGAAATTTTGAGCCAGGAATAAGTTTGGGGGAGGGTCTTCACTTAAATATTTTGCCCCCACTAATAAAATCCTCCCAAGCTTACAGGTTTTTCAAGATTTAGCTGATGGCAACAGTGAGGACACTGTTAAAAACAAGTTTGGGGGAGGTTTGTGCTTAGTTTTGCATCATGTGCATATCATTTGCATAAGCAAAAAACATTTCTTAAAAAAAATCATAAAAATTCAAAAAATTTCAAAACCCATAAAAATTTTGTGTAAATATTTTTCTTTTGGTTCATCATTTTTTGTAAATAATTTTTCAAAACCCATTAAAACCTATAAAAATTTAAAAAATTTCAAAATCCATAAAAATTCAAAATTTTCAAAACTCATAAAAATTTTAAAAAAAATTCAAAAATATAAAAATATTTAATATTTATGATAATAAAAGTTTATATAGTGAAAAATTGTATCCATGAGATTAGAAAAATTTAAGAAAACTAAGAAAATTAGAAGTTTTCTTATACGAACTAGTAATAAGTAATTATGAGCCGTTGTCCCAAAGGTTAGTAAGATGAAGGAAGTCACTAATCTGAGGATAAAAATAAGTCTAAAATGTAAGTGCACGGCGGCGCCCCGGCCGTCAATCCGACGGCCAAATGCGGAAGCGGTGATAAACTTTAATTTTTCTTGAACTGGCAAACCGCCGCGCACTAATACCCGGATCGAACCATCAACTAGTCCTAGCAAACTATAAGATGGGAAAGAGATATACCGACGATCCAAGTCCTCCGGTCTTCTCGTCATCGTCCCGATCTCCTGCGGAAGCTCCGGTCTCCACCTCGACGCCGGAAGTGCACCACATCGCCTACTTCTTTTACGGGCTCCCACCTCAATGCCGAGGAAACTCGGGCACGAAGCCGGCTACTCGACGTGCCCAAGGTTCGCTGTAGAATATGTAGTGAACTATTTATCTCATTTTGGGGTTATCGGAATTGCCTTTTGGTGGAGGGATGAAAACAAGAACAATGTGGAGGAACTTGGGGATTTTTCTAACATCAAGAGAGCAAAAATCCCCACTACAAAAATGGGCAACCCCTCCTCCAAGCTTGGCCGGCCATGAGAGGTGAATGGAGAGAATGAGAGAGAGTGAGCCAAGGAATGAGTGGTGCAACCATAACAATAATGCAAAAGGGAATCATGAAAGAACATGATAACAAAATACATCCACACTCAATCACCAACCATCATCAAACATGATGGCTTAAAAGTCATGCCATCATGAAGATACAAGTCAAGGTCAAAAGAATGGTGCACCATCATGATACAAGGAAACATGCAAAGACCCCCTTCCACAAAAGCTTATTTGCAACAATGCAAATAAGCCCTCCTCCACCAATCTTCGGCCAATGAACGGAACAATAGAAATTGGCCGAAACGGAAAGCAAACTGGCAACTCCAGAAAACTGGTCCCGTAATAAATTACAGGAAAACCCCGATACTGTGCATACACACCCGCATTCGTATTCCGACCGAAATACAAATGCAATGAGACAAACTCTACACTGTACTATACTAGGATCCGGCTTATACCAAAGCCGGCCAGTAATATCCGTTCGATCCTGATCCGTGCAATACCGCACGTATCTGATCGAACCCTGCCATATATCCATACGGCCTATAGTACAAACTGTCCGATCCCGATCCGTGCAATACCGCACGTATCTGGTCGGACCTTGCCATATCTCCATACGGCCTCTACAACCTTTCGCCCGAAAGCTGAGTAACTGAATGTGGGGGACTCTAAAGACTCATCAACACCTTGGTTGTGGATTTAACCACTAGCACGTCAGAGGTATAAGCCAATACGTAACGGGCTACCAGGTACTGACTAAAAGGGATGTCTGTGAGCGAACTCAGCCTGACAACCCTACTGAGCCTGTCAGTGACAATATCCGTGCAGTCCGGTCCGTTCGTCTATGAGTATCGCATGGCGGGCCTAGGGGGTTGGTAAAAGTCAGACCCCCAAAAGCGGTACAAGTCGTGTCGGAGTGTAGCCCAGAACACCCTGAGATACTACTGGAATACCTACCAGTAAATCTCCTTGCCTTGGCCAAGGACTTTGTGTAATGGCTCTCCTAGACACAGCACGACCTCACTCCCAATACCGGGAGAGACGAACCCCTGAAGATACGCTCACTGCCTCCATGTGGCTCGGGACTGTACCCAACTAAAACCTGTTTGCACGACTCCTTTGAGCCGTGGTAGGGTAGTAATCAAAGTACAGTGGGAACTCACACGAGACAAATGACGATCCCCAGGTCGATGAACTAATCTGCACACATGTCACCAGGGAACTGCCATCTGACGTCTGGTATATGACCAACTAGCATGTTCCCGGCGAGTCCTGTCCGGTGTACTCATAACCCAATGAGCACCTGTATACATCTTAGGTGATCCAACTGACACCAGTGGCTTGTGAGACCGGCCACCGCCCCTCGTCGGGGTCTCGACTGTATACACTAGTCTACTAATGGAGAATCGATGCCCTGTCTCAAAACTCTCACGACTAGGGACCTTTTAAGGATATGCTTATAGACCCCCAGCTCCCACTTATATGATCGCCCTCATACTGCTGGTGGTCAAGCAAGAATCCTAGGGGCTCTATCAACGTGTAATAGCGACGTGTCAGGTCACTTAAAACAGTACACGATGATAAAGGTAAACCAGATAGCATACTATCATCTCGAGTAAGACTGTCCTACCGGGATAGGTCCTCCCTCAATCATTACAATCACGTACCTGTGACCTAATAATTGACTCTGAGGGCACTATCTCCAACAATCTCCCACTTGCACTCAAGGCTAATTATTGCGATGTCGCATACTCACAGCCCGTGTGATACCGAACATCCAACTCCTCTACTAGTCAGTCTCACAAAGCTCGTTTGCGGAACTATTGCGTTCGAGGAATAGCCTCAGTGAGTGGATCCGCTTAGATGTTTCTTTCTATGTCTCTCTATATCTCAAGTTCGCGGAGAAAGCCATTTCCCGAAAAGAGCAATACCTGTCTCAGAATATGTCTGGATGTCTGATGGGACCTAGCTCATAAATGAACTCCAAATCCAAACTTCTTAGACTGTATCGTCAACTGAACTTAATCAGTATCCTGCGCGCCATGCCTCCCTCAGTATTGCCTTGGACCACCTGTCCAAAATACTGCCCCTCATCAGAAGGAAAACTATAACTCTGACAACCTCCTTGTCGTCCATGTCACCTTGGAAGCCTGGAATGATAACTGTCTCCTGAATGAGGCTGTCGTTATCATCTCCCTAGAACATCCACTTATGTTCTAAAACTGCTTCCGACTGTCTCTCCAGGATTGGATTAATGTCAACTTATTGCATCTAGTGCAAGAACAACATCTGGTGTGGTACTTGACATCTCACGATTGACTCAATTGCCTGAGCAAGTGATCTGCCAATCATGCCCGTCCCTCTCCCCTTTAGTCTGTAAGACACCTTTGGAGAGGGTGACTCCATTACCTGCAGGTACACTACCGTGCCAGGAGTCGTCCATCCTAAATACTCTTAGAATGCTGTCAAGTACCCTGATTGGGAAACCACCCAAATCTAGATCTAAAACCATAGATCTAGTAACCAGTATGTCTGATATAAAATCCATTTCCTTTGTGGAGAAACAACTGTGTGACAACCAAAGTATAACCGATCGTAGTGTAGGAGTTTCTTTTCCTACTCTGTGTATGTCATCCAAATACCAGGATATCACACCCTACTACCTTCTTAACAGATCCATCCCCTATTCTGATGAAGTCAAACCTATGACTGTCACGTCAGAAATAGATGATCTATCTCCGCTACATCTGCTCTAGTCTATAAATAGACATAAGCAACCTGTCCACCAATGCTTCCGCTGCTCCCACTGACTACGACAACCCTCTGGCAGAGTCATATAGACGTACACTTCTAAAACTGGTTTAGAACGACGTTATACTCATCCTCCCGCCGGGTCTCGTAACCTGGAACAACAGCAATGGCAATTGTGGGTAAACAAGAACTTCCCTATCACCGTCCTTGAGGCTACCGTAGTACCTCTCGGGTGCCTGAAGTTACCCACCTTATCTGCGGAGTGGCCAATGGAATGTCAATCCAGATTGAATCTTTAGGTTCCTTATCAAATCTTCAGTAATCGTTTGTGGTTCTGGAATCACTTCCAGTTCTACCATACTCCCACTACTGTTTTTCTGAAAAAATCCATTTTTATTAAAACTGTGGCGAGTCTAGAACAATATTGCTATTGTTCATCCAGATGGTAGAAAATCAACCCGCGTCATAGCCTGGGTCAACCCACAAACAGCCATTACAGAAACGTGCCTTGAGTTGTCCAGTGTCTGGTTTTAAGCATAAGCCGGACAACTCCCCGTACCTTAACACCGTTAAGATACGAACTGCTCTATATCCCATATAGGACCAGAGGCACTGATTTAACTGAACCAGATCCAAATCATGCAACTGTCTCCAGTGCATGTCAACTAAATGGAAGAAGGTCGATCAGCGTTACTCAACTTAGGAATGCTTCCAATTATGAGTAACCTGAAAGAGAAGCAAGATCTCTTTATCATTACTATCAACTGAATACCATACACAAGTATCTACATCTTCGATCTCTTTGAAGAATCCCGATACTTACTATACCTGGTTCTCTACTGTATTCAAATACCTATAACTTCTCAAAATTTGGACCCTGTGTTTCCGCGAAACACCTGTCTAAAAACTAGAGAAGTCATAAGTAAACCGAATATAGTACGAGGACCAAGCCCTCTGTCCTGATGGACCCTGGACAACATACAATCCTTTGTATAAGTCCCTTGAGTCTGATAACTCATTCACTGTGTGTCGTAGGTTGAAAACTGTACTTATGGTTAAGAAGAATTATACCGCTGTTTAATGCTCCTTACCTAACCATCCACTGATATAGGTAAATGTCGTAGACATAATTTCAGAAAGGTATATCTCACTCTATGAAAATAGACGTACAGATATATCAATTTGAAATTGGTGCATAACAGCGGATATTCAAAACCAAATATTTGCCGACCGGCAAACAGCCCAGGTGATTTCCTCAAATATCACTGATTACAATGAATCCCGATATAATGAGGATAATCACCCAATTCCCAATAACTTACTCCCACTCATCATCTGTAAAACCATACAATGTGAGAATCGTACCTGGTAAATACATACCCTGGAGTAAGTATCTAATCGGGAAATCAGTTTTCCTTTAACATTACACAGTGAAACTGAAACATTGAAATGTTCCGATGGGGTATTCTGGTATTCCTAGTAATGCCTCTTCCAGATTCACGACTGTAACCGTATAGTTCTTTGCCACCTCTTCAAATCCCTTCATATGTCTTTAGTCTTTACCTTCTGCACACCCTTTTAGGCCAAATGGTTTTCTTCCTTCCCTATCGTTCGGCACCAGCCTATGGTTTGGAAGAAGACTATCCAATAAGCATAATGGGTGTATTGTTCCAATCCTAAGAACACTCGCAATGCGAGAGAAGGTGAAGATAAAGGACACCTGAATAAACCTTATTCCTATTTCTCCTGAACCAGAATCCATCCCCGAACTGGAATAAATTCCTTTCGAGTTCGTATATAACCATACGATGGAGTATCCAATAAACTGTGGATCTTCGTAGTGATACGGAGTGTTCTGGAGAAATACAAAGGTGATTTGGGAGTGGTAATGAAATACCTGGTTTGGTCGTGAATATCTGTTGCAATTTACTTTGCCCTCTTACTAATCCCTTGCTTTGTCTGAACTTAATACCTTCTGCACACCATCGTTATGCTAATTGGTTTTCTTCATTCCCTATCGGTCGGCACCAGCCTAAGGTTTGGAAGAAGACAATCCAATTTGCGTAATAGGTGTACTACCCCTAAACCAAGGAGTACTCGTAAGCTGAGAGAGGGTAAAAGGAAAAGACAACTGAATAATCCTATCCGTTTTCTCCAGAACCTGAAACCATCCTCGAATAAATCTTTTCGAGTTCGTATCTAACCATACGATGGTTTTGTCCAATGGAAGTGGACGTTCGTAGTAATACGGGGTGTCCTGGAGAAAAGGGTAAAAGTAGGAGTGGCAATGAGGTTTGCAACTCTGACAATCCAAAAGCCTGTGTCAAGAAGGTTTGGTCAACTTGGTCGTTGAGTCATAGTCTTAGGGTCGGGTCAATGGTCGCTGCCAAAGAGAGAGAGAGAAAAGAAACACTCAGCGTGCACTCTAACCTAGATCAGAATGGTCACCAATTTATTTAATCTGGAAACCTCCCACTGTACCTCAAATTCTCCTCCAAACCTGAAAGAAGAATTAGTCGGGGTTACCCGAGGAGTAAACTAACTCATCAGTGGGAATCGGGATCCAACTATCATTGCATGATAACGTGACGGAATCCGCTCACGCTATCACACTCCAGAAGGTATGCGCATATCTGGCAAGTTTCAGTTCTTTTGAAACTCCCGATGTGTTTTATGCCCCATGCTCTTATGACCTTGACTTTGGCCAACATATCATAAGTCACATGTCAAGTTCTACCCGTCATTCTCCAGGTTAATTTGAATCCACCCGTACATACCCTTGACTTTGGCCAACATGGCAGTACGACTGTTCCAAACCAACGCATCTATCTATGCTGCATATGAATAACCAATAGCTACCAAACACTGTGTCTTGACTTTGGCCAACATACACAGCTTGAATACTACTGACTATCCATATGAAACGACGGAGGGCTACGAATGGTTTCTGGCGAAAACCTTTAACGTAATGAACTTGATATCGTTGAAGGAACGGATAGCTTTTTAAAAATATAGTGACGAAAGCCTTTGCTAAAGAGGTCACTCCCGGTGAAGGGATCTCGGCTCTTTCCCCGTAGAATGGGGTGCAGGATATTCCAAATGAATACCGCGATGCAAAGAAAAAGTAATCGGCTATAGTGAAGTTAATGCCCTGACGCAAACTTCTGTCCAAGGGGTCACTCCCGGTGAAGGGATCTCGGCCCTTGCCTCGTCGACTGAGGAGCAGGATATTCCAATGAATATCACGATTCAAAACAAAAGTAAACGTCCTTGCAATAACAGCTTTTTGAAAAGTGTTCCAACAACATCAGATTAGGTTTGTTTTTAACTTGCATTGATCCAAATCAATGCAGTCCCATCAATTGATCACACCAAAAAGAACGAAAATATACTGATGTACGTATATGCCATCCGCATTCGCCACTGGGTCCCGTCATTACCCGTTAGGTTAGCTAACTAACGACAGAGCGGGGACTGGACTAGCGCGGATGCAAAACATATACAACATCTACTAATATATATACCAATATATAGTATTTCGCTCAAGGCGTGAATAAAATGCAACATCACAGAGAATGAACAGCATCACAGAAACAATACAGATATCTGGGATCCCCGGGTTTCACAGAGCCACTACTGAAACCCGACGTTCCCCTGGTCGTGTGGATAGCCTGTGCAATGAAATCCTAGACCCCTACGGGCGCGGCAAGTTACCCGCCAAAACCTGAAGCGAGGCAGCCCCCTTCAGCAACGTGAATGGACCACCCAGCACTTCACGGAATCCGGTAACTTGGGCACCCCTCCTGGGTCAACCTGTACCCCCTACGAGTGCGACGAATAGCCCGCCAATCCTAGAGTGAAGCCCCCTCCGTCTCAATGCCATAAGATGCGAGCTTGTTGTCCTCCAGAACCCGGCTATCCGTGCACCCCTCCGCGGGGCAACCTAGTACAGAAAGTAAAATATACATACAACGGGTACATCGACCGCAACCAGGTCGTGCCCCAAAATAATAATACAAACAGGCAGTGACGGCAGTCCACATGTCGGACGCTCGCCCCGCAATATCAAATGTACATAATACAACAAAACTGTACTAGCATTGCATCCAGGCTACCCCCCACGACCGATCCGCAACATCACAGCAAAAACAAAACATCAACGTGAAAGTCACGTTCGTAAATCCGTCTAACCGGGCTATAGCAGTTAGACCGGATTTACCGATCAAGTGACATTCACGGTCGCAGATATAATGTAAATAATGTGAAAAATGTGTTTAAAATATCCGATCGATCAAAAATTAACAAGTGGGCCCCCAATCAAAACTGTAGCACTCACAGAAATCCTGGGCCCAATTTTAATATTCCAAAACCCATATTTTAAGCCCAGAAGGCCTCTGTAAAAAATTGGTGAAGTGATCTCCACAGTGTGCGGCGGAAGGGCGGCGGGAAGGGGGTTTTCGCGGTGGTTCCGCGCTCCCACTGTGGAGTTACTTCGTCGAATTTTTACAGAGCTCTTAGATTTTCCAGTACATCAATATTTTACAACCTGAAAAATTTTTCGAGACTAAAAATTTCCAACAGAAAACTGATGTGATCAAAATACGGGTTTTGGAACTTTTTGATCGATTGGAAATGCAAACACATTACACAAAGCTAGACTAAGTTAATGGCGAGGCTCTGATACCATTGTAAGTGCACGGCGGCGCCCCGGCCGTCAATCCGACGGCCAAATGCGGAAGCGGTGATAAACTTTAATTTTTCTTGAACTGGCAAACCGCCGCGCACTAATACCCGGATCGAACCATCAACTAGTCCTAGCAAACTATAAGATGGGAAAGAGATATACCGACGATCCAAGTCCTCCGGTCTTCTCGTCATCGTCCCGATCTCCTGCGGAAGCTCCGGTCTCCACCTCGACGCCGGAAGTGCACCACATCGCCTACTTCTTTTACGGGCTCCCACCTCAATGCCGAGGCAACTCGGGCACGAAGCCGGCTACTCGACGTGCCCAAGGTTCGCTGTAGAATATGTAGTGAACTATTTATCTCATTTTGGGGTTATCGGAATTTCCTTTTGGTGGAGGGATGAAAACAAGAACAATGTGGAGGAACTTGGGGATTTTTCTAACATCAAGAGAGCAAAAATTCCCACTACAAAAATGGGCAACCCCTCCTCCAAGCTTGGCCGGCCATGAGAGGTGAATGGAGAGAATGAGAGAGAGTGAGCCAAGGAATGAGTGGTGCAACCATAACAATAATGCAAAAGGGAATCATGAAAGAACATGATAACAAAATACATCCACACTCAATCACCAACCATCATCAAACATGATGGCTTAAAAGTCATGCCATCATGAAGATACAAGTCAAGGTCAAAAGAATGGTGCACCATCATGATACAAGGAAACATGCAAAGACCCCCTTCCACAAAAGCTTATTTGCAACAATGCAAATAAGCCCTCCTCCACCAATCTTCGGCCAATGAACGGAACAATAGAAATTGGCCGAAACGGAAAGCAAACTGGCAACTCCAGAAAACTGGTCCCGTAATAAATTACAGGAAAACCCCGATACTGTGCATACACACCCGCATTCGTATTCCGACCGAAATACAAATGCAATGAGACAAACTCTACACTGTACTATACTAGGATCCGGCTTATACCAAAGCCGGCCAGTAATATCCGTTCGATCCTGATCCGTGCAATACCGTACGTATCTGATCGAACCCTGCCATATATCCATACGGCCTATAGTACAAACTGTCCGATCCCGATCCGTGCAATACCGCACGTATCTGGTCGGACCTTGCCATATCTCCATACGGCCTCTACAACCTTTCGCCCGAAAGCTGAGTAACTGAATGTGGGGGACTCTAAAGACTCATCAACACCTTGGTTGTGGATTTAACCACTAGCACGTCAGAGGTATAAGCCAATACGTAACGGGCTACCAGGTACTGACTAAAAGGGATGTCTGTGAGCGAACTCAGCCTGACAACCCTACTGAGCCTGTCAGTGACAATATCCGTGCAGTCCGGTCCGTTCGTCTATGAGTATCGCATGGCGGGCCTAGGGGGTTGGTAAAAGTCAGACCCCCAAAAGCGGTACAAGTCGTGTCGGAGTGTAGCCCAGAACACCCTGAGATACTACTGGAATACCTACCAGTAAATCTCCTTGCCTTGGCCAAGGACTTTGTGTAATGGCTCTCCTAGACACAGCACGACCTCACTCCCAATACCGGGAGAGACGAACCCCTGAAGATACGCTCACTGCCTCCATGTGGCTCGGGACTGTACCCAACTAAAACCTGTTTGCACGACTCCTTTGAGCCGTGGTAGGGTAGTAATCAAAGTACAGTGGGAACTCACACGAGACAAATGACGATCCCCAGGTCGATGAACTAATCTGCACACATGTCACCAGGGAACTGCCATCTGACGTCTGGTATATGACCAACTAGCATGTTCCCGGCGAGTCCTGTCCGGTGTACTCATAACCCAATGAGCACCTGTATACATCTTAGGTGATCCAACTGACACCAGTGGCTTGTGAGACCGGCCACCGCCCCTCGTCGGGGTCTCGACTGTATACACTAGTCTACTAATGGAGAATCGATGCCCTGTCTCGAAACTCTCACGACTAGGGACCTTTTAAGGATATGCTTATAGACCCCCAGCTCCCACTTATATGATCGCCCTCATACTGCTGGTGGTCAAGCAAGAATCCTAGGGGCTCTATCAACGTGTAATAGTGACGTGTCAGGTCACTTAAAACAGTACACGATGATAAAGGTAAACCAGATAGCATACTATCATCTCGAGTAAGACTGTCCTACCGGGATAGGTCCTCCCTCAATCATTACAATCACGTACCTGTGACCTAATAATTGACTCTGAGGGCACTATCTCCAACATAAAAAATAGTTCATATTCTGGAAGCCAAATATTTTGAACGTTGATACCCTTCTATTCGCACTTACACACATCTTAAAGCCTGGGATAGTAGAGGATGCCTGGAAATGCTCTTGTCTTAAAGCCAAAAGTATAAAGGAAATAAAAAAAAATAAAATGAAGAAAATATAAAGTGGTGAGAAAAATGGACACTGGTTTTGTTATCACCAAGGGCAATAAAAAAATGTATAGCGAGGGTGCTTCTTCACCTAGTGCCCTAAGGCCAACTGGTCTGGGAGTCACTGCTATGCCTGAGGTGGTGCAAGAAGAGAAAAATACACCAAATAAGCAAGCACATGAGTAATCGGTCGGTTAGTACCTCAAGAAGTATTAACGGTCGCATGAAAGTGTATGAGCAATCTCATCTAAATATTCATTAATTAAAAAGTACTGAGGCTGATAGGCAAGAGTATGATAGCTTGAATTGAATTCTCCGGGTGTAGGGATGTCTTTACATACACGCAGGGTTATATGATCGATATTTGGAAGAAAGATAGGAATGAAGAATAAGACGATGTTTTATTGAGGGAGGACGTGATTTCTGACATCTTTTCATGACCATTAAGATAGGGCTCATGACAACCGAAAAACTAGCTTAGTTGGAAACCCTAATTTTCAAGGCTTTTCTTTTACAATTCTTGTCTTTAAATGTAATATTCATGATCTTCCTTTTATTATTAGATTTTGTGGGTGCAATCCGCTGAAAACTCTCAGGAGACAACACTCCTCCTACTAGGGACACCTAGAGGTTTAAAGGCTTGTTGCACGTGCTCAGTGCAATCGTGTTGCCTACGAAAGTATGCTAGTTAGTTTTTCTCTTTCTTTATTTTCTCCTTCTCTTTTTAATAAAATAATTCGATCGGGACGATCGAAAATAAGTTTGGGGGAATTTGATCAGTCGAAAATACTGCATCTTTTAACAGGCAATTTCCCTATCATTTGCACTCATTTAGAAGTGTTCGGTATTCATATTTCACATATTATCAAAACAGTTGTTAAATATCAGATTACATGTGTTAGACTTTAAAACCGGCATTTCTAGGGAAATTGACTGTATTTTATGGTATCGCATCATCCCTATATTTAGCAACACTTGTCTCGAGAAATTATGCAGGAAAATCTAGAAGAAAGGCCAAAGTTGTTATTTTGCTGATCAAAGAATACGCCAACTCAATGATTTAAGATCTGGTAGCAATTCAAGAGGAAATATAAAATTCAACATATCAGAAAAGCCCACAAATATCAGCCCAAAGCAGCTCAAGAAATAGCAAGCCACAAAGCTTCAAAGGAGCCGCGGTTCCGCGGCGGGAGCGCGCTTGCGCCGCGGAACCGCGGCGATATGACGTCATCAGCTTCTGAAATTTCATACACGTGGCTCTTACAACTTCCCAAGCTTCCAGAAGACTCCCGATTCGCTACGTGGCTCATCTAGAAGGCTCGGCTTAACAAACTACTTCTAGAAGGCTCTTTTAACAAACTTTTGGAGGGAAATTCAAATCTTGTGCTAATTAACTTGTGGAGGGAAATTTCAAATTTCAATCCTAGATCTAGGTTTTGATGGTCTATAAAAGAGAGCCTAGATCTAGGGTTCATTCTTCTTCATCCCCCCATCTACAAGTTGAGTGACACATCTTGTAGCCCCAAATTCTAAATCCAATTCCAAATTCAAGATCCCGAGTACCAAATCAAGCAAGAAGCCTTCAACCTTTTAGGAGCCAAGCCGATCTTCAATCGAGCAAGTGATCCAAGCCGATCCGCGACTCAAGGAGATGAGCGAAGCCAAATCGACGATCGAGTTCCTCCTCTTGTAGTTCTTGAGTGATTGTAACGAAATTGTTGAAATAAATAAAAGGTGAAATTCTTTAATCTTGCTTTCTTTTAATTCTTGTATCATGATTAGATCTCAATTTGTGATTGTGGTTCTTGTTGTGATATTTGAGTAAAACTCCGCTCGTAAAGGAGTCGAGACGATCAATAGAATGATGATGATTTAGATCTTTTTACAATTCTTAAATCCTATAACGATTGTAAATTCTAGTGAATCAAATGATTAATGACCTAGTTTCAAGATGATCCTTTCTTGATTGTGTTCACTTGAAACTAGGGATCAACGATTGATCATTTAATTAACTAAAAGCTGGAATTTGAATGAGATTTATCGAAAGGATAAAGGATAAGACGAGGAAACCCTAGTTTCTTCGCAAGATCCTTAACCTCGACGAATCATCATCGATCTAGTATCAATTTGTTAATGGATAAGAACATAAAATCTTTAGATCTCATCACATCTATAGATTCGATCGATTCCTACGAGCCTCATTTCAATTCTTGACATTTGGTTTGGAAATCATCACAAACATCTCAATTCTTGATTTTATCGTTTTAATTCTTTCTTAGATCTAGATATTTTCTCTTTCTTGAAATGCAATTTTAAATCATGAATTGTTTTCTTTTCTTTCCTTTCAAGTTTCGACTCATCTAATTCGAAAGACGAACGATTACACTTTCCCTGTGGACGATCCGCACTTACTAACGCGCTACATCCGACACCGTTATTGATTGCGGTCAAAATATTTTTTTGGTTGTGATTTCTATATAAATTTTCCAAAAACCATATACACAACGAGAAAAATCACTTAATCACTGCCACTTGCACTAAACCCGCTTAGTGCATGCTCGGCTGGACACGGGATCCTAGTGCCCGTCTTGTCCGCGTTCCTGCTATCGACGCCGAAGTCGGTACTTCTTCATCTTCTTTTCCCCCACCACATACGACCGAGATGGACGGCACTCCATCAGATTATAACACCACGCTGCCACCGTCCATAGGTGCGCAGAATCCACCGCGCATCTCTCTCCAAGAGAGATGCTATCCTATCCGTGGTCCCTTTCCTACTTGTCTATCTCTTCCACCACCTAACGGGGATAATTTTGAAATTAAACCCCATTACATCAATCTGCTGCCCAAATTCCACGGGCTTGAATCGGAAGACGCATACGTTTTCATTACCAAATTCGAAAACGTATGCGCAATGATGGGTACTTCACAATTGACTTTAGACGCTATGCGTTTACGTCTTCTCCCATTCACACTGTGCGACTTGGCAGAAAAATGGCTTTACAATACTGCCGCACACTCTATCACTAATTAGGATGAATTCGTCATAGCATTTCTTAAGAAGTTTTACCCTAACCATAAGACTACCCATGTTAGAAGCGAGATCAACCAGTTCACCCAGCTTCCCAATGAACCATTTTGGAAGTGCTTTGAACGTTTCAAGGATTTTCTTGTCCAATGTCCTCATCATGGAATCAATAGATGGGATTTATGTCGGATTATATATGAGGGAATTAATCCAGCGACAAAGTAGATGCTTGAAACAATGTGTCAATGCAATTTCATGTCTAAAGATGACGGTGAAGCTTGGAAGTATCTGGAAGACCTCGCTGAACACACTTTGCAGTGGGAAAGCGTAAGACCACCTTCATCTAGGGGAGGTGTTCACCAGCTCGATATTTCTATCGCAGTAAAAGCCGAAATGGCAGCGATACAGAAGAAACTCGACGCTATTGAAAACAAATTCTCATCATTCTCCCTAAATCAGGTCACGCTTCCTAAAACCGTCTGTGGTTGCTGTTCGGATCCTTCGCACTTAACGGAAGAATGTCCTATGAATGCACCGTTTCAAGGTCACGAGCAAACTAATGCTGCTTTTCAGCAGCGACCTAGAAACTACCCTTATTCTTCCACGTACAATCAAGGATGGAGGAATCATCCTAACTTTGCTTGGAATCAAAACCAACAAAGCAATTATCAAAGACCTCCTCCACAACAACCACAACTACAGAATCAGCCCCCCTTTCAGTCACAGAATTTCCAAAATCCGGCCAACATTTCTACACCATAAGTGGCCGGTACTGACAACTCACTTGCACAGACTTTAGATATGTTCATGAAACAATCCATGCAATTGTCGGCTGAGATGAAGTCTTCTATTGATACTATAACGAAAAACTCCGCCTCCTATGGTGAGAGTATTAAATCAATAGAAAACCAAATCGCACAATTAAACGCCGCAATGAGTGCGAGAGAAAAAGGGAAACTCCCATCTCAACCCATACCTAATCCTGGCCAGTCACAAAGTTATAATGTGAGTGATGTTACCACGTTGAGATCGGGAAAAGTGCTGAATAACCGAGTGAGTGAGCAATGTGATGATGTTAGTGACACCAATGATACCCCAGCTTCTACTTCTTCCCCTAATTCGTCTAGTCTCCCACCTTCACCCGAGCCTATTCTCCGTTTTCCCCAAGGCTCGAACCCTTCGCCCATTTCGCCAAATCTATCTAAGTCGATTCCCACTCCAGTTTTGGGATCGAATCCGTCCTCACAATCCTCTCCAATGTTGGACCAAACCCTTGTTCCCATCCGAATGACGGCGCGACTGGACGTCTTGCCTGTGATTCGGGGGCAGATGCTAATTGGTGCTATCCGTCCACCTCTCCGAAGATGCCAAGTTGATTTATGGCACCGTGTATCGAAGGTTTAAACGGATGCGTCCGATGTAGCAGACTTCGTCAGATTCCCCCTCGCTTAAGGGGTTTTTGATTGTGGGGACGCTCTTCCCTGCAGGCGCAAGCCCCTGCAGTTAATTACGCTACCGCATCGCGGTAACCACTTTCTCCTTCTCTAGATGGTCACTTCGTGTCGCATGTGTTTATTTTGTGTTTAGTTGCCCGTGGATTGTATACGGAGACTGAGTTATGTCGTCGCCCGTAGGGCGTAGACTAGTCCAAATCCGTATTATCTTAGATTTGGGTTTAGGGGTTTTGGGTTTAAGGATACGTTAGCCTCATTCGAGACTAAGATCGACTTAAACGTTTGTTAAGGATACGTTAGTCTAGTTTTCAGACTAAGATCAACTTAACGGGATCGTTTAGATCCAACAATAGAGCAATTAAGGGAGCCCTATTGTTTAGTTTAGTGACATTGCGGTCAATAAGTAGTTTAAGGACATTGCGGTCCAGTGTTAGTTTTAAGACGTTGCGGTCAAGATTAAGGACCTCATAGTCCATGAGTTTAAGGACCCCACAGTCCGTATTAATATGTGGTCATCGGGACCCGTCATCTCTTTGAAGACGTTGAGGAATTACAACGCCAAGTATCAAAGGAGTGAAGAGATGTACCCTTAAACCGAGGTAGATTAAATAATCTTTGGCCCAATTTGGAACCAAGACCAATTAATTATATTATGAGCCCATTGGCTCAGTTGAATTTGAATTGAGGACTTATGGCCAGCTTGGGCTAAGTCCAATCATGTTTAGGATATTGGCCCTCTGTTGGTCCATTAGAGAAGAGGCTTTGCCTCTAGACACTTAGCCAATGGGGCTAAAGTTAGTGTTAAAAACTAAAAATCAATCAGTGTCTGTTAGTTATATGTATGCCCTAGAGGCCATTACTATACATATGATGTATATTATAGTGGATGCTTGGACATATATAGGGAGGACTTTCTTGCTCGACATGATAGTATGCTATCTGGTTGCTCTTTACCTTAACGTGTACACTGATTGTCTCTCTGTTACATGTTGGTAAAGCCCTTAGGATGTGTGCTTGACTACCTGGACTATGATGCGGATCATACTAGTGGGGACATGGTAGTCCATAAGTACATCCTTCAAAGTCCCTAGTCGTGGGTGTATCGAGACGGGGCATCGATATACCAGAGTAGACTAGCGTATACCTTCTCGACCCATACAGATGGGCGATGGATGATCCCATATCCATCGGTGTTTGACATCAGAGATGATATACGGGTGCTCAGTAGAGACTGGGTACACTGGACGGACTCGCCGAGAACTCCCAGATGGTATTATACCTCACGTCAGATGGCAGTTCTCTGGTGACACTGGTACAGAGTAGTCTGTTGACCCGAGATCGTCATAGAGTCTTGTGTGGTTCCCACTGTGCTTTGATTTCCATCTTACCACGTCCAAGAGGGCGTGCAAAACGGTGGTTTTTGGGTACAGTCCCGAGTCACATGGAGGCAATGAGCGATAGGAGGGGATTCGTCTCTCCCGGTATAGGGGGTTGATGTTGCGCTGTGTTCGATTGGCTATAACCGGAAATCCCTGGCCAGGGTTGCTGAGATTTACTGGTAAGTGTTACCAGTAGTTTCTCGAATTGTTATAGACCTCATATCGACACGACTTATCGAGCTATTGGGGTCTGACGTTTACCACCCCTAGGCGAGATATGCGACATATCAGACGATCAGACCGGACTGTACGGTAGTGTTACTGGTTGGATTCACTGGGGTGTGAGCGGGCTTGCTCGTCGATCTTCTGATCGCTCAATACCCGGGTGGCCGTTACGTTTAGCAGACCGCTTGCGGCTTGTGGATGTTTGATATGATCATCATCTGCTGCCGGCGTATTGACGAGTCTTTAGAGTCCTACACAGAGGTTTCCTGGCTCAAACGAAACGAAATAGGAGCGCATATGAGATATGTGCGGGACCGAGAGTAATGCGTGTATGTGATACCGTATTTCATTCTCGCGAACAATGTGTCGAATGGTTGTATGCGATATAACCTAGTTATCGAATCGAAGATTGATTCGATAAATCGATACATTGGATATTAGTCGGTTATATGCGATATGACCGGATCGTTAAATCAAGTGTTGATTTAATGATTTAATGCATAATTATATACTTGATATATTACTTTGCATTAACTAGTATCGGTTCACTTTAAATGGATTTTCTCGCTCGGATGTGCACATTGTATATTTGATATAGTTTTGTGCACATGATTGTATCATGTTTGATGATGCATACTTACTTGGTTTGTGTAAAGAATTAAACCATGGTTATTTAAATGGTTAGGGTTTTGGTTTTCCTTATTCATTTATTTATCTTTTTCATTTATTCTTTTTGGAAATAAAATAATTGGCATAAGAGGATAATGGTGGCTTTCTTTGTTTGTTCATGAACTTTCATGAAGCTTTGACTTAGTTAACCATTCTTGTCTCTTGCTTAACCCTAACCATCATAACTTACCATGGTCTATTCTCTACAACTAACTAAGGTTAAGATTATGATAAGTTTCCATTTTTATTATTCTTTTGATAATAACATATCATAACACTTATCTTCTTCTTCTTCTTCCTCACAAGAAGAAAGCTTTCTTCATCAATGGTGATTGATGTATTTGAGTGAGAAATCCAATTCTAAAGTGAACCCACTTCCTATTTCTTCATCCTCTACCTCTTGCCAAGTAGTATAGGGTGTTTCCTTCACAAGTTTTCATGGCTTGGTGAATGTGGAGCTTGATCTAGCGATGTCTCGACGTAGATCATCTTCGGCATGGACATCGACGACCTAGCTCGCCTATTCTCCGATGAAGCCGACGCTAGAGCCCGGGATTGTATGAGGACAGCGAGGAGACTTCATTGCGGAGCTATGGAGATGGAGAACCGGATCTACAAAGGTTGTATTTCCGTATTCTTGTAGTTAAGTGTTAACTAGTTTGCTTTGTCGCCTAGAAATCTAGCCAACGATCCGTATTAGGGTTTCTCGGCACCGTTTAAATTTGAAATTGGCATGGTTGATGCCTTGTGAGACCTCTTGGGAGTGCCTAGGAACCCTACAGTGGTATCAGAGCCTAGCTAGAGCCTTAGGCGAAGTCTAGACGCAATTTGAAGTCCGAACGAACCCGAAACCCAATTCCAAACATGCTCTCTGTCCTTTTTCTAAAATCTGGGATTTTTCAACATTAAAAATTTGCAGAAAAATCAGCAGGGATATCTAAGAGTTACGGTGAATTTTGATGACCTAATTCCATCATTACGGCGCGGATCCGCGGCACGAGCATGGCTTGTGCGGCGGATCCGCGGCCGTTTTGTCGTATTGCTCATCGAAATTTGCACCATAATCAATAATAGTCAATGCTGGTTTTCCTGGGAATATTTTAATATTTATTCCAGAGTTTTATTTTCTGGGTTGTTTTGGGGATTCGGTGTTTCGATCGGAGTATCAGATTTTGTCTGTGTGGCTTTCCGGATAAATTTTAGAATATGTTAAAAAGTTCGACCGGATATAAATACCCACTTTTTCCCCTGTCGGGAAATTTCCAAGTGTTGGATTTTTCCGTAGTTTAAAAACGTTCTAAGTAGTGCAAGTAACTCGATGGACCCTCTAGAAGACAACAAACCTTAACTCGATTATGTGACCGTCTTGAACTGCCCTTTGAACCTTCGGGTTTGGGGCAGTACGGCGTGCCACATGTGAGGCGTTGGCTTGACCCTTCTACGGCTGGACCGTTGGTACTGAGGCACGAACTGAATGTTTTTAGACTTGTTTCATGTGTTGATCTGTATCGGGAAAACTTGGGTATTCGATTGCTCGATCGGAAAGTTTAACATTTTCTATTTATCCGGAATGGGATACAATAATTGGAATTCACAAGAAGTTATGAGATAACTGAATGAATATTATAAACATAACAGTTTAGTCTCACTTGATCGGTTGCCACGGAATTTTGATGCGATCAAAAGTCCGTCGCAATCACGTAGCGTACGCGGATACTCGCCGGGTAAACTTAATAGACAGCCTCACCCCATAGCCCCGACCAAGTGACTGTAGGAGAACCCCGTCGCCGAAAGCATTCGTTCGGGTGCTCGCGGTGGCGGTGTTCCGCTTTGGTGCACTTCGTCGACGGCATCGGGGGTGCGGCCGTCTACTAAAGTTTTCGACGAGCATTCGATCAGGATGTCGGGAATCTTGTTGAATTGCCCGACATGATATTGAAAAGAGTTTTCGATTTTGAGACTAAAATGCGGGGTTTATAATTGTTAGGCATGCGATGTCTAAGGAATTCATTTGGTCAGGCATGCGATGTCTGAGGAGGTTGCGGATTCCAACTGTTGTAGATTTACACTTTCTTTTCTGTGATCTTAAGTGTAATATGTGATATCGCCGGTTTCATTGCTATATGTCAACGACAATTAGGATGCGCATATTTACTTACGTTGATGACATGTGATGTTATGTGTTGCTGGATATGCTATATTGGATCGTCGTGTTTGAATAGCCGGGGGTTTTTATGTGAGATGAGTATTTTTCATTTTCATTCATGTAAAAACTTGTATGTAATATTCTTTTATTGGGGCACTTCCAGGTTGCGGAAGATGTCACCGTTTGTATATTATTTACTTTTCCGCACTAGGATAGACCCAAGGAGGGGAGCACAAGTAACCGGGTTCTGGAGTCCAGTGGGAGACCAACTCGAGGAGTCGAGTCCCGGTCTCCTAACTCTAGAATTGGTAGGGTTGCTTGCCGCTCTCGTAGGGGTCTAGGGGTGTGGGTTTGGCTATTCATCGCGACCGTGGAATCCGTGTTTTATACTGGCTCGTATTGAAAACACGGACGTCCTAGTATATCCAATATTTCATATGATTCTTCTGCTGCGATATCTGTGATGTGATCATGTGATGTTCTGTGATAGATACAGTATATAGTATATATGATATATTATATAGACGTTACTTATGTTTTACACCCGCGCTAGCCCTGCCCCGCTCTGCCGTTAGTTACCTAACCTAACGGTGCACGAGGGGACATTGAGGCGAATGCGGATGGCATAAGTGTACGTCGTATTTATCTGTGATGTTTAGGTATTTAAATGATGGGACTTCATTAATATGATTAATGAAATAAAAGAAACCTAAGATGTTGTAGAATCGAATTTCAAAATAACACAGATAGCTACAGTTCTTGCTTTGCACAGAGGTATATATGACATATCCTGCACCTTATTCGATGAGGAAAGGACCGAGATCCCTTCACCGGGAGTGACTCCTTTAGCAATAACTGGCAGATGCTACACACTCGGTTTGTCTTTTGATTGCTTTTAAGAGTTTTTGCTTTGCACAGTGATATATGTGATATATCCCGCACCTCATTCGACGAGGAAAGGACCGACGATCCCTTCACCGGGAGTGACTCCTTTAGCAAAACTAGAAAAGCCTCAAAAACACTCCATTTCAAAATTCATTCGATCCTACAACGATATCAAGTTCATTACGCAATAGGTTTTCAGAAAAACCTATCGTAGCCCTCCGTCATTTCAGATAAGTGGTAGTTAGTATTCGTGCTACGTTTGTTGGCCTGCGTCAAGACGTAGTGTGCGGTAGCTAACTAGTATTTATCTGCTTATGCATATGATGCAGATTGGATTAGGGTAGTCGTGCGACTTTGTTGGCCTGCGTCAAGGGTCGTGCGGGTGGGTTTAATTCAATCAGGAAATGACGGGTTGAACTTGACTAGCGCACTATGGTTTGTTGGCCTGCGTCAAGGTCATAGGACGCTAGGGGCAAAATATATCGGGAATTTCAAGTGTTGAAATTTGCAATGAGATTGCATACCTTCTATGAGATAGTTGGATCCCGATACCCGCTGCGAGTAAGAGTTACTCCTGGGAGAGTTTTACACATTACAATTAGCCGATCAAGTAGGTGTCTAGAAAGGTGTTAACGGGGTTACGCCTCTGGGAAAACGAGGTTTACATTAATTAGGTTCGTGCGAAAGCACGGGGGACCTCCCTCAAAGTACCGACACTGGCCTGGCTGAAAGATTGGCGAACTTGTAGTGTGTAATTAATCCCGGCTAGTCTTTCCTTTTAGGGTTTGAAGGAAGATTTGATAAAAAGCAGTGGGAGCCATCCTGATTAGATAAAATAATAACCAATCTATTCTTGAAAGAGCGCACGCTGAGTGTTTTCTTCTCTCTCTCTCCAGGTAGCGACCATATCACGCCTTAATCAAGATAATAAAATGGATTATTGACAGAACCCGCTTGTTATACTGAGCTGGGGAACGTTGGTCCCGCTCCAAATTATAATTGTTATAAGACAGAGCAGGAAATTGGGGAATACCAGAATTCCCGTGCCGCCCAAACGAAGAGAGTGCATGCTGATGCATCATCTTCGGGTGTGTTCATTACAGAACTGTTTCTCAGTATCCTCTACGTCCTGGGTATGTGATACCAGATCAGGATCCCAGATATGTAATCTGTTACATAGGGCTACAGAAAGGTAGAGAACTGAGAACGGGTGATAAGTTTCATGAGGCAGAAAACGGGGCAAGTGTTGCAGCCAAGTCTGTTGGTCACTGTCGCCCTGTATTACCAATACATTGATTCTGAACGAATGTTATTAGATACCGAACCTGATATACAAAATCATATCTGTCTCTTTATTAGTAAAGAAAAGGTAAAATTTTGTATTGTTGGATAATGTTTTGAACATTTCCTATATCAAAAGTTGATCGGTTCAGGCACGTTATCTAAAAGCATTAAAGTTCTAAATCAAACTACAGTTCTTTAGTATACTGAACACACACAAGAGGAAGAGTTCAGAAATGAACGAATCCTTCTTGAGGTATTGTAGACTAGGTCATATCAATGCGACCTGACTAGCTGAAGTTATATGTAGATGCATATTTAAATCAGTTTGAATTTACATCTTGTGAAACTCGCTAGTCATGTTACAAAGATATGATGACCATAGCTCCGTTTACTGGAAACAGAGAAAGAGTTAATGAACTCTTGGGATTGATACATGTTGATGTATGTAAGGTCCCCTGTCTACACATGCCAGGACCGGTTCTTTATACTTCATTACGTTCTCTGATAATCTCTCAAGATTCAGACCTATGTTCCTGTTGAAACACAAGTCCGAACCTTTTGAGATATTCACAGAATATAAGTTAGAAGTAGAGAACCAAAATACGGGTAAAAGTATTATGTCCTCAGATGTGATCAAGGAAGAGAATACTTGAGCACGGAATTCCTGGATTATTCTAAAGGAGAATGAGATTCTCTCTCAGTATTACTCCTCCATATACACCATTGCACGATGGTATATCGGGGTGGAGCAATCACACCCTATATGATAAGGTGTGCTCTATGATGAGTACTACTGAGTTACCTTTTTCCTTTTGGGAGTTATGCGCTTGAGAAGCTGCATACCTATTGAATAGGGTTCGAATCAAATCAGTTGCCTACCACCTCATATATGATATGGTATGGGAAGAGCCCATGTCTTAAGCTAGTTAAGATTTGGGGTTGTCCGGCCTATGTCTAAAAGCAAAATCCGGACAAACTCGAGGCAAGATCTGTTATGTACAACTGGAAAGGTTCCAGCTATGCAAACTATAGCAGATGATTTGGTAGAACCAAAGGATTCAATAGATTCCAACGAACCTCAGCCTCTCCGCCGATCTAGTAGGGTTCCTCACCCACCTGAGAGATAATTCGGTTTCTCGATGACGGTGGGAGCGAGGATTGCATCATGAGATGATGACCCAACTAGTTTCGAGCTGGCCATCAGGAGTGAGACTCTGTAAGAATGGCTGGATGTTTATTGATCTGAGATAGAATCCTTATACACCAACAAAGTATGGACTTTGGTTGCTATATCTGAAGGGTTAAATCCCCATCAGGAGCAAGTATATCTTGAGAAGATTACTTGGTGTAGATGAAAAAGTTGAGACTTTCAAAGCTAGACTTGTTAAAGTTTGCATCATTGACCAGGTGTGGATAATGATGAAACCTTTTCAAGAAACTATGCTTAAGTCCATCCAGATCCTACTTGCCACGGCTACATACCATGACTACGATATCTGGTGGTTGGGTATCATGACTGCTTTTCTAAATGATGTTTTGGAGGAGAGCGTCTATAAGTACACAGCCAGATGGTCTCGTAGACAGTGGGAGCAGCGGAAACGTGTGCAAGATGCTTTATAGGATAAAGCAGGCATCGCGGAGTTGGAACATCTGTTTTGATGAATTAGTCAAAGAGTTTGACATCATCAAAATGGTAGATGAACCTTGTATAAACAAAAAGGTAGTAGGGAGTATGGTGACGATCCTCGTAGAGTACATGGATGACATACTCTTGATGGGGAAGGAGTTTCCTATGCTACGCTCGGTCAATCTCCGCTTATCACCATAATTCTCCATATAGGATCCAAGTGATACCTCCTAAATCCTGGGTTTTGGATCTATGAGATAGATCTAAATGGATGTTAGGATACTCACTAGTTGTAGTGAGATGGTATCAATCGATCCTGGGGAGAATCACTGGAAGTGTTCCTGGGTGATAAAGACGACTGAATGTCAGTCACAGGCATTGTCTTTACCCTCAGTAAAGGGACGGTATGTTGGAAGAGTTTCAAGCTAGATACCGTGGCATACTAGACGATAAAGGCTCGATACATCGCTACTTAAGATGCTACCAAAGAGGCTGTTTGGGTGTATATTGGTTCATAAGATGAACTATGTTCCTCCCATTGTGTGACAATGGAGTTGTGGCTTATGCCAAGGAACGCAGGTCCCATCAGTGATCCAGACATATTCTAAGGCAGTATCACCTGATCATGGAGATAGTTGATCTCCAGGGAGATCGAGGTTAAGAGAGTAGACTCAGAGGACAACACAGTGGATCCACTCACAAAGGCCTGTTCCCAGAGAGAGATTTTTATGGGATGGTTGAGTATGAGATACTGCAACCACTGCTATCAGATGGCCCTAGTGCAAGTGGGAGATTGTTAGTTATATGTATGCCCTAGAGGCCATTACTATACATAGGATGTATATTGTAGTGGATGCTTGGACATATATAGGGAGGACTTTCTTGCTCGACATGATAGTATGCTATCTGGTTGCTCTTTACCTTAACGTGTACACTGATTGTCTCTCTGTTACATGTTGGTAAAGCCCTTAGGATGTGTGCTTGACTACCTGGACTATGATGCGGATCATACTAGTGGGGACATGGTAGTCCATAAGTACATCCTTCAAAGTCCCTAGTCGTGGGTGTATCGAGACGGGGCATCGATATACCAGAGTAGACTAGCGTATACCTTCTCGACCCATACAGATGGGCGATGGATGATCCCATATCCATCGGTGTTTGACATCAGAGATGATATACGGGTGCTCAGTAGAGACTGGGTACACTGGACGGACTCGCCGAGAACTCCCAGATGGTATTATACCTCACGTCAGATGGCAGTTCTCTGGTGACACTGGTACAGAGTAGTCTGTTGACCCGAGATCGTCATAGAGTCTTGTGTGGTTCCCACTATGCTTTGATTTCCATATTACCACGTCCAAGAGGGCATGCAAAACGGTGGTTTTTGGGTACAGTCCCGAGTCACATGGAGGCAATGAGCGATAGGAGGGGATTCGTCTCTCCCGGTATAGGGGGTTGATGTTGCGCTGTGTTCGATTGGCTATAACCGGAAATCCCTGGCCAGGGTTGCTGAGATTTACTGGTAAGTGTTACCAGTAGTTTCTCGAATTGTTATAGACCTCATATCGACACGACTTATTGAGCTATTGGGGTCTGACGTTTACCACCCCTAGGCGAAATATGCGACATATCAGACGATCAGACCGGACTGTACGGTAGTGTTACTGGTTGGATTCACTGGAGTGTGAGCGGGCTTGCTCGTCGATCTTCTGATCGCTCAATACCCGGGTGGCCGTTACGTTTAGCAGACCGCTTGCGGCTTGTGGATGTTTGATATGATCATCATCTGCTGCCGGCGTATTGACGAGTCTTTAGAGTCCTACACAGAGGTTTCCTGGCTCAAGCGAAACGAAATAGGAGCGCATATGAGATATGTGCGGGACTGAGAGTAATGCGTGTATGTGATACCGTATTTCATTCTCGCGAACAATGTGTCGAATGGTTGTATGCAATATAACCTAGTTATCGAATCGAAGATTGATTCGATAAATCGATACATTGGATATTAGTCGGTTATATGCGATATGACCGGATCGTTAAATCAAGTGTTGATTTAATGATTTAATGCATAATTATATACTTGATATATTACTTTGCATTAACTAGTATCGGTTCACTTTAAATGGATTTTCTCGCTCGGATATGCACATTGTATATTTGATATAGTTTTGTGCACATGATTGTATCATGTTTGATGATGCATACTTACTTGGTTTGTGTAAAGAATTAAACCATGGTTATTTAAATGGTTAGGGTTTTGGTTTTCCTTATTCATTTATTTATCTTTTTCATTTATTCTTTTTGGAAATAAAATAATTGGCATAAGAGGATAATGGGGGCTTTCTTTGTTTGTTCATGAACTTTCATGAAGCTTTGACTTAGTTAACCATTCTTGTCTCTTGCTTAACCCTAACCATCATAACTTACCATGGTCTATTCTCTACAACTAACTAAGGTTAAGATTATGATAAGTTTCCATTTTTATTATTCTTTTGATAATAACATATCATAACACTTATCTTCTTCTTCTTCTTCCTCACAAGAAGAAAGCTTTCTTCATCAATGGTGATTGATGTATTTGAGTGAGAAATCCAATTCTAAAGTGAACCCACTTCCTATTTCTTCATCCTCTACCTCTTGCCAAGTAGTATAGGGTGTTTCCTTCATAAGTTTTCATGGCTTGGTGAAGGTGGAGCTTGATCTAGCGATGTCTCGACGTAGATCATCTTCGGCATGGACATCGACGACCTAGCTCGCCTATTCTCCGATGAAGCCGACGCTAGAGCCCGGGATTGTATGAGGACAGCGAGGAGACTTCATTGCGGAGCTATGGAGATGGAGAACCGGATCTACAAAGGTTGTATTTCCGTATTCTTGTAGTTAAGTGTTAACTAGTTTGCTTTGTCGCCTAGAAATCTAGCCAACGATCCGTATTAGGGTTTCTCGGCACCGTTTAAATTTGAAATTGGCATGGTTGATGCCTTGTGAGACCTCTTGGGAGTGCCTAGGAACCCTACAGTGTCGAACACTGAGAATGAGATTGACAAGTTAGTGTTTAACACTAAAAGATAGTTAGTGTTAAACACCAGCAACAGGGATTTCAAATTAGTGTTTATACACTAAGGCAGATCAATGTTAAATACTGGAAACAGGGTTTTCCAGGTTGGTGTTCAACACTAAGAAAGTCAGTGTTAAACACTGTAAATAGATGTTTTCCAAATTAGTGTTTAAACACTAAGAAAATCAGTGTTGAACACTGGATATAGAGGTTTCAATTTTAGTGTTAAACACTAAGGCAAAAGGGGTCACATGGTAGCACGTGAGAGCGCCCTCAATTCATTTTATTCTGCCAAAAGTATTGAATACTTTGGAGCATCACGCTCTGTCATGTGATGGGAATTCTGGTGTTTGTCCGTTAAAGCTTCAGCCAAGGGGTCACGTGGTAGCACGTGATAGTGCCATGTTTCCCTTTATTTTGTTCTACAGATAAGTGTTTAACACTTTTAATTCTGAAAGCCATCACGTGTGGGCACGTGATGGGGGCCTGCGCTTTGATCTGTTAGAATGTTCATTAGGGGTCACGTGTCGACACGTGAGGGCGCCCTAAAGCTCTTTTCTGTTTCTTTTCAGGGGTCACGTGGTAGCACGTGACCCTATTCCTTTGCCTGTTTGAAGATGTGTTTATCTTTTTAAGAATTGAATTCTTCATAGGGTTAAACCCTAGCAATAACTTTAGAGGAATTAAATTCCTACTTTCTTTTGAAGAATTATATTCTTAAATAGGGTTAAACCCTCATTTCTTCTTTCTTGAGGGAATTAAATTCCTGTTATTTAACAGAACTAAGTTCTTAACTAGGGTTAAACCCTGATTCTGTTCATTCTGAAGGAATTAAATTCCCATAACATAGGGTCAAACCCTACTTTTATTTTAAAGGAATTAAATTCCTATAGTTCTGTGAGAATTAAATTCTCAAGCTTCCATTCCCTCTCCATGCTTTGGATCTGCATGGCAGGATCTCAACCCATTGAGAATTAAATTCTCAACTCAAGGGGAGATGTGCACTTTACAGATCCTCCACCAAAGAGAGAACTATATTCTTCTGTTTTATATCAGAGTTAAACTCTGTTGAGAATTGAATTCTCTTTTCCTTTCAAAAAGCCTTCCCTTTCTTACCTAGGGTTTTCTTTTGCAGAAGATCCAAATTCCTCCAAAGTATCAAGGCTCTCCTCTTTTTTTATGTATCGATTCCTTTCTGCATGTCTGTCTCTCTGTGTGTCTCTTGGCTCCTATTTATAGGAGAAGCAGCCGAATCAATTAGTTTTGGTGAATCTTTCATTGAGAGATTTAATTTGTATTCACCATTCGTTTTGGACCTTTGGATTATTATGTGAATTTTAATCACCATTGGATTTTAAATCCCGAGATTCTCCTTTGTTATTTCGGTTAGATTTTAAGGGGAAATCTTTCCAAGTTCAGGCTTTTTCCATAGATAGGTGATATTTAAGAATCTTTAAATCTTTAATTCAATCGGTTTATTTGGAAAGATTTGAGAGGCCTTTTCTCAGAATTTAATTCTGTTAACAGATAGGCTTTGAAAGCCGGTCACGTGTGGCCACGTGACCCTTGGTCACGTGTAGGCATGTGATCCTCTTGGAACGAGACCTCTTCTTCCTTTTTGCGCTCTGCCTTCTGGCTGCCGCTTAGCCGTCACGTGCCACCACGTGACCCCTGGTCACGTGTGAGCACGTGACCCTCGCCTGGAGCCTTTTTCTTGATTTGATCAGGGAATTGAGTCTGCTGCTTTTGAGTGTCACGTGCCAACACGTGACCCTGGTCACGTGGGAGCACGTGACCTCTTCTGAAGCCTTTTTCCTTGATTTGATCAGGGAACCGATGTGCCTTTGAAGCCGCTTTTAAATGTCACATGCCAACACGTGACCCTGGTCACGTTGGAGCACGTGACCCTTTCTAAATCCCTTTTCTTTGATGTAGTCAGGAAGCTGAATCTGCCTTGCCGATGCTTTTAGGTGTCACGTGCCAACACGTGACTGCTGGTCACGTGCTAGCACGTGATGCCTCCTTCGTAACTTTTCCTGATTTTAAATCAGGAAACAAATGCCCCCACAGCATTGTTCTCACGTGTTTGCACGTGAGTGAAACGCTGTCACTTTTTGTGACCGTTGGATTCCTCTAGGGATTTGGGGAGATGAAGCGTCTCCATCACATCCTATAAATACCCATATCTCTTCAGAAGAGCCTTCACTTTGCTCATCTTCTTCCTTTGAGAACTTTTTCCCTTGAGAATTTAATTCTCGTTTCCAGAGCTTAGTTCTCTGTCTCAAACATTTTCCAGAGTTTAACTCTGTTGAAGGATCCTTTTTCCTCAGGTAATGATGTTGAACGATCGAAGCACCTTTATTTTAAAAGAACTCTCTGGATTTTAAATCCACATTAGGGGTTTTACCTCTTTTAATATGAACCCATTTTTTTTTGAATTTATCAGCGAAAATAGAGAACCATTTAATCTTCGAACAATGGATCTCCTAGGGTTCACTTGATGCTTTTAGGGAGATGATGAGATCCGTTACCTCTTTTTTAAGGAATTTAATTCCGTTTGAAGAAAATGTTTCTGGGAATTTAATTCCCTTCTCTTAATAAGGAGTTTAATTCCTATGAAGAACTCAGTTTCTTCACATGGAGGCTTCTTAGGGTCTCTTGACCCGAGATTGTCCTTCTGCAATTAATGAAACAGGAGCTTTGTAATGATGTCTTCTATGAGAATTTAATTCCTTTGATCCTGTTGGATCTGTTGTAGAGCCCGAGACAGATTTGTCCTCTAGGGAGAATGTGTAGGGTCACTTGAATCTCATTCTTTATTTAATGAGGATATTCCCTCTGTTTTATTATAACTGCTTGGTCTTATTATTAATGAGCCGTCATCTTGATTCTGTGGGGCCCATGTGTTTTGTAGCCAATGGTCTCAGAAAAATCTACTGTTGTTTTCTTTAACTAGTCTTCATGTTCATGCATGGATATATATCGCTGACTTTGCTTTTAACGGTCTTCTTTTATTGGATTTCTGGTGCGATGGCTTCTGTTCCATGCTTTCCCTTTTCTCGCTCGGAGGGTGCTTTTCCTCAGTCACCATCTGATGAGGAAGCGATGGCGATGATCCGGGCCCATGACCCGAATTGCACCAACCTACTTCAATAGGGATCTTGGTATAATCATATTATTCAGGGTCGCCGGAGTTTCCTTTGCGCGGTATCGACAGAGCCCACTTTCCCATTCTTACCGATGGACCCTCCGAGAACAGTTTTTGCTGTGGAAATGCCCAATTGGACTCCAACGGGGAGGCTCGAGCCTTCGACGACCGATATTCCGAACCATCCGATCCCGGCCATAGATATCTTGGGGCGGCGTATTTGCCAAGGTGAGGCCCACCCGTGGGGGCAAATTTATAAGATAGGGCTCACTCCTCGACACCCTACGGGCTACCTTCTCTGGGCTCGCTACATCCTTTCTGCCCATCATGCGCGGCTGCAGAAAGTTGGGCTTTATCAGGCAATATACGCGTCACTCTTCCATTATAAGTCCCCGCATGTCTGGTGGGTCAAGGCATTTTTGAACCAATAGAATCTTCCCACCAACACTTTCATTCTAGGAGATCGCGAGGTCTCGATCTCTCTGGCAGAATTTTATGACATTTCGGGGTTGCCAATCAGGGGTAGTCTATATGAGGAGTTGCTGCCTTCTGACGAGTACATTTTTGAACCCGAGCCCGCCCCGGTTGACGGCATGTCTGCTGAGAATGCCGTCCGCCACAAGCGTCCCAGTTTAATCAAGGCGCTAGGTATCTTCGACTGATTATTCACCGAATCCGAAGATCAGGGTGTTGCTTTCAAGAGCTTCATTGCTCATTTCCTTCACGAGGACGCCTTATCAAAGACAGCCCCGAAGTTTGCAAACATGAAAGACCCCTTTGGGTTTGGCCCGAAGAAACTGCCAACTAATGAATCGGATCTGCCGCAATACTACATTCCCATAATGTCGCCGATGTCTTTCGAATCCATCGCATCTCCCGTCATGGATGAGGAGACATTCTTCGTGGGGTTTGTTACCGTCTGGCTCAGTTGGTTTGTCATCCCCATGCATCGTCGCTTTATGAGAGCTTCGGTTATATATCCGGCTTATCGTATTGCTGAGGGGACGCGGTTGGCCATCGGTATCCTAGCCTTGGCGCACCTTTATCATGGGTTGGGCACCGCAACTAATACCTCTACTCCTGGCGTGGATGTGGTAAACTTTTTGTTTCATTATTTCACATCCTGGATCGAAATGCATGTGTTGGGGGCTTTCGCTATGCATCAGAGGCCTGCGTTCTATGACGCCTACACTTTCCCTCGGCTTATGCGATTGGTGGATGCTTCTGCCGTTGACCCAACTCAATTCGGGGCTATTCGGGCGTTGATTTCTCCTTACGCTACTGCCGGCGGATTAATATTTAATGATCGGGTCTTATCTTCTTCCACGGGTTCGGCCCAGCCTCTTTGGGACCGGTCGAAAGATGACGCGCCCACTTTGAAGCCCCGGGAAGCCGCGCTCTTATATGCAATCAGACCGGGTTACCTGGTGTTTCATCAGGACAGTGCGGCTCTCTTTATGCGGTACAATCCGCATCGCTTTGCCCGGCAGTTTGGCTATGATCAGGGCGTCCCGTTTGAAGCTTTCATAATCGCGCCGGTTCCTTCGCTCGAGGCCGTCCGAGATGCCGCCCACCACTTTGTGAGGCTGAACACCGGTTCTCAGTTCATGATCCCTGATGGTGACTACATTTCCCGATGTGTGGGGTCATTTACGGGCTGGTATCTCCATCGGGTGAACCCGGTTATTATTGAGGAGAGAAGGGTGCTTCTTGGCCATGGCGCCCCTATTCAGGTTCCGGCCCCGGGAGCCATGTTGCGACCACGTGCCCCAGTCCGCTTTCCCCTGAGGGATATCGGCACTGCGATTATTCCTGGAGAGTCAGGAGTAGATCTTACTCCAATAGTTGGTATGCCCCTGGGTACTCAGTCGCGGGGTAAACGGGCTCCGATAACAGTACCCCCACCCGAGGCAGCACCACCCTCCGTGTCATCGACGATGGCAGTGTCATCTCCAGTCGTGGCCCGGGGAGAGGGTGTTGAGGGCGACGTGGGCCAACGCCGCACTAAGGCTTCGAAGGGAAAGAGACCGTCGTCCTCGGCGACTGGTTCTGGGTCCAAGCATCGAAGGAAGGTGGCTACTAATTTGCTCGACTCTTTAACGGAGTCTGAGCCCATCCTTAAAGATGAGCCGTTAGCCTTACCGGAATCAAACGCTGAACTACTTTTTCCCAGTTCAGCCGCCGAGGAAGCTGCACAGTTGGCTGAGGCTATAAGGCGTTCCAAAGACGCGCCTCAGAACGCCAGGGTTCCGAAGAAGCCCTATCCTGCTGTAATCTTTTACGAGGACCCCTCGTGGATTCGGCGGCGATTTATAGGCCCTTTGGAGGAATGGGGGGAAAGGGCCTTGAAGCAGGCTGTTTCAGAGGACGCGGCGGACGCGCTTTCTTTATGGACCGGCGGCCATGAGTCCACTCTCGAACCCCGGCGAGCACGCCTCCTTGAGAAGGAGCAGCGGCTTGAAGAAGCCATATTGAAGGCTTCGTTACGCATTGGTATGCCTTTATACTTCTTTATAGCATTTCGGATTGTTTACGCCTGCATGCCTGCATCTTTATTCTTGTGTGAATTATGCAGAATCTTCGACGCTGGGGGAGCTCCCTACGGGCTCGTTGAAGCCAAAGCCTGTCGAAATTCCCGATGAAGCGTTGCTCGATGTGGAGGGGGCTGATGAGGCTGCTCCTCTTGCAATAGAGCCTCCAGTGGCAGTTCCTGATCTTGAAGCGCTTGCTCCTTTGGGGGAGGCTCCTTTGGAGATTGCTTCCCCAACAGCTCTTCCCGAAGGCGGCCCGGAGGCTGAGATGGAGGTAGTAGGGACTACCCTCCCTCTGTTGGAGCCCTAGGTTCCTGCAGAGGCTGTCGAAGCTGCTATCCCCCCGACTCAGAACGGGAGAAGTGTTGAAGGTAACCTTCTGAATTTTAAATTAGCAGCCTTTCCGTTGTCTGAACTCTTTTGTTTTCTCAGAATTACGCGAGTTGGCGGCCTCTATTGTCGATCTGTCTCCCCGGCAATCCTTTCAGCGTCTGCTGGAGATGGCAGCTCCACAAGTGATATCCCCCAACGCATTGTCCTCTCATCCGGGCAAGGTTGGTGTCGTCCATCACTTCTCATAGCATCGTCGTTATTTTGCGTATTGACATTGATGTTTTCTACAGTTTTGGAGGCCGATGATGAGGTCGAGGTTCTCGAAGGGCCAGGGGAACCTTCAGCTCCTACTTGCACGACTGTCGGTAAGCGACATTTCATCATACTCTCATTCGTTCTTTGCTTAAGAATTTTACTGACATCTTCCAAATTTGAACAGCTCTGCCAGTCTCCACGGCGTTGGAGTCGCGCATCGTGATGCCGCCCGGCCCTTATACCTTGCGGGCTTCAGAACGCTTGGCCCAATTAAGCCTTGTCTCCTTATCATCTTTGATTGAGGAGCTCTGTGCTGGCAGCGCGACCACCACTGAAGCGTTTGCCGCCGAAGCTAACGGTTCTCTTCCTTTTCTCGCCACCTACCATAGCGAAGAAGTGGTGCGAGTCTGGGTGGAGTTCTGTCGGTAGGTGGAGGCTCGCTTGCATACCCTTGAATGTTCTCGCCTTTCCCCGGAAGTCGTGGCTGCAAAAGCGGAGTTGCGGGGTCTGATAGCATAATGCGCGGCCAACATGACGTCATGCGAGAAGAGGCTTGGCCGCAAATTCTCGGAGAGGGAGCTAGCTTCCAAGGCGCTGAGTGAGCTTCGCGCCACTCTTACCGCCAAGGCCAACAAAGCGTATGAACTCTGGCTGGTGCTTCAGGAGTCCATCAAAGAGGTGGTGGCTCTCGACAAAGCTGCCGCGTTCACTCGTGAAAGGGTCGAGGCTCATAAAACCACCGAGAAAGAGCTCGAAGCTCGGCTTGCTTCGTATCAGGCCTAGTAGGCGCAGGCGCAGGCCCGTCTTTTGGCGATCTTAAATCATGAGGCCGTGGCCCAACAAAAGCAGGATGAGCTGACCAAGCTGCTAAATCGTCCGCCGGCTTGAGGACTTGTATCTTTTCCCCTTTTTTTTTACATACTCATGAATGAGAGTATCTTCTTTTTGTTTCTTTCATGAATTGTACGTTGTATCCATTTTGGTTTAAGGAATAAAAGATACATTTTCTTCTCAACGGTGTGTCTCTTTTCATTGAATGCGTTTGCGGACAATTCATCTTGGCTTACTTGCAGGGCAGTGATGGCTTAGGATTCAGGGTTAAGATCTGCTTCCTAAGACTTTCGCATTTTGTGAGCCACGAGGGTCTCAGAAAGAGTTTTTCTCCCCATGGGTCGAGAGGATCCCATAAGTGTAAGTTCTTCTAAAGAATCATAAGGATTCTTAAGCGGGTTTTCCCTTGAGAGTCGTAAGGATCTTACAAGAGAGTTTTCTTCCTTAACGGTCGTGAGGGCCTCCAAGTGCTGGATGTAGTCGCCCTTGTCCGTGTTTCACGGTGTCAGGGGTTTCTCAAGGCATCGTAGTTTAAAGACGTCGCGGTCAAGGTTAAGGACCTCATAGTCCGTGAATTTAAGGACCCCACAGTCCGATGTTAGTTTTAAGACATCACGGTCAAGGTTAAGGACCTCATAGTCCGTGGATTTAGGGACTCCACAGTCCGTTGTTAGTTTTAAGACATCACGGTCAAGGTTAAGGACCTCATAGTTCGTGGATTTAGGGACTCCACAGTCCGATGTTTGGTTGCAGGGACCCGTCACCTCTTTGAAGACGTTGAGGAATTACAACGTCAGGCATCAAAGGAGTGAAGAGATGTACCCTTCAACCAAAGTAGAATCAGTACAGAATCAGGGTGGTTGATTGTTAGTTTTAAGACATTACGGTCGAGGTTAAGGACATCATAGTCCGTGGATTTTAAGGACTCCACAGTCCGGTATTTACTCTGGATGCTTCACACGGGTTCACTGCCGTGCTTGGCGAGGACCAGGCTCCGCTCTGGGCGTTTTCCGCGGGGTCAAAGAGTGACATTATCCGCGTTCCACGTGACCAGGAATTTTGCACTAGATGCTTCACACGGGTTCACTGCCGTGCTCGGCGAGGACTAGGCTCCGCTCTGGATGCTTCACACGGGTTCACTGCCGTGCTCTGCGAGGACCAGGTCCGCTCTGGACGTTTTCCACGGGGTCAAAGAGTGACGCTATCCGCGTTCCACGTAACCAGAAATTTTGCACTAGATGCTTCACACGGGATCACTGCCGTGCTCGGCAAGGACTAGGCTCCACTCTGGATGCTTCACACGGGTTCACTGCCGTGCTCTGCGAGGACCAGGATCCGCTCTGGACGTTTTCCACGGGGTCAAAGAGTGACGTTATCCGCGTTCCACGTATCCAGGAATTTTGCACTAGATGCTTCACACGGGTTCACTGCCGTGCTCGGCGAGGACTAGGCTCTGCTCTGGATGCTTCACACGGGTTCACTGCCGTGCTCTGCGAGGACCAGGATCCGCTCTGGACGTTTTCCACGTGGTCAAAGAGTGACGTTATCCGCGTTCCACGTAACCAGGAATTTTGCACTAGATACTTCACACGGGTTCACTGCCGTGCTCGGCGAGGACTAGGCTCTGCTCTGGATGCTTCACACGGGTTCACTGCCGTGCTCTGCTTGGACCAGGATCCGCTCTGGACGTTTTCCACGGGGTCAAAGAGTGATGTTATCCGCGTTCCACGTAACCAGGAATTTTGCTGATTGTATCCGCATTTCATAGGATGGTGGTTTGACTGTTGGCGATATGTATACCACCGAGCCATGGAACTGGGAGTTGCCGCTGTTCCGCTTAGCTTAGCGTTGTGTCCGTTGTTACGAGACAAGTGTTGAAACGATCTCCAGGTCTCCTTTGGCCCGTCGAGACTTGGCTTCCTCTTCTGATGAAACCTGGGGGAGAAGTATGATCCCTTTTTTGTTTACGCCCTTGGATTGTGTACAGGGTGTGATGGAACATCACCTGTAGGGCATAAATTGAAACCCCCTTTTTTTATATTTTATTTCTTTTTCCGCTATGCTCTATCATTTCAGCTTTTATATCGCGGAGGTTGCGATTGCCCTATCATTTCGGCGATTTTTCGCGGTGCCCAATCATTTCGGCTATTTTTTTCATTTTCACTCGCTGTTTTTTATTGCGAGTTGCCCCATCATTTCGGCTATTTTTCATGCATACATTTTTACTTGCTGCTTTTTATTGCAAGTTGCCCTATCATTTCGGCTATTTCGTATGCATGTGTGGCTTGCTAGCTTTTTTGCCGCAAGCTTGGATTTTAGACACCGATTTCGGCATCAGCACCGCTGCAACTGGGATGTTGCCAGGAGCGAATCATCATTTGCCTCTGTCGATGTCGAACAAAGGTGGCTTAGTAAACAGGGTTAAGGGTCCTGTCGACCAAGGCTTTTGACTTCATGAGCCGTAAGGGTCTCACAAAAGTATTTCTCCCTACAAGTCGTGAGGATCTTGCAGGTGTATTTTCTCCTTAGGGATCGTGAGAATTCCTAAGTGTATGTTCCTCTGTAAGTCGTAAGGATCCTACAAGAGGGTTTTCTCCTTATAAGTCGAGAGGAATTATAAGGGTTGTTCACCATATAGACATGTCCCTAGTCACGGGTGTGACTTTGCTGGGGAAATGTTTATTCGCGCCCGTAGATTGTATACAAGGGTCAGTATTGAGCCGCTTGTAGGGCAATATCAAAGGTTGTGGAGGATCTGCTTAAGAACAGGTTTAGGTTTATGTAACTTAAGACTTTCAAATCTCATGAGCCGTGAGGGTCCCATAAGAGAATTCTCCTTACGAGTCATGAGGATCTCGCAAGTGTATTTTCTCCTTAGGAATCGTGAGGATTCCTAAGTGTGTTGCTCCTTTGTGAGTCGTAAGGATCTCACACGAGTGGTTTCTCCTTACAAGGTCGAGAGGACCTTATAAGTGTCTTTTAACGAGGTTGCGCCCTTTCGGGTTTTCACAAACACTCGCCGGTAGTCCTGCTGTTTTTACTCACGGAGCCCTTTCGGGTTTTCATCCGTGCCCATTTTGCTTATGGACATACCGTTTTTTTTTGTTTTTTTCATTTTCTTTTTCTCCTTTTTTTTTACGAGGCCGCGCCCTTTCGGGTTTTCACGAACACTCACCGGTAACCCTGCTGTTTTTACTCACGGAGCCCTTTCGGGTTTTCATCCGTGCCCTTTTTGCTTATGGAAATACCGTTTTTATTTATTATATATTTTTTTATCTCGTCAGCCTAAGGATGCTGCGGTATTAGTTTAAGGACGTTTCGGTCCGCTATTAGTTTAAGGACATTTCGGTCCGTCGTTAGTTTAAGGACGTTTCGGTCCGTCGTTAGTTTAAGGACGTTTCGGTCCGTCGTTAGTTTAAGGAAGTTTCGGTCCGTCATTAAGAGGCTGGCTACCATTTATAAAACTTGAGCTTAGTAAGATAGCGAGCGGGCATAGTCGTCGTCACCTATCATTGACCTAGGCTGTGGCTCATTAAGCGTAGTATTTCTTTAGGAAGCGACCGTTTATCGGCCTGAAAGGCCTTTCACCGTGCACGTCCATGAGTAGATAGGCCCCACCCTGGTAGACCTTATCTATGATGTACGGGCCTTCATAGTTTGGCTCGAATTTTCCCCGCTTGGCGCGATTGGGGATCATAGGTCTTTTGACCACTAGTACGAGTTCGCCTTGGCGGAACGTCCTCGGCCTGGTCAATCTTTCGTACGAGCGCGTCATCTTTGCTTTGCAGGCCTCTAGATTTTGTTGCGCTATGAGCCGGGTTTCATCGAGAGCATCAAGCTACTCAAGCCGAAGGTGAGCATTTTCTTCGTCCGTCAGCTCATAGTGGACTGCCACTCGTAGAGAGGATAACTCTATCTCGAGGGGGAGCACTGCTTCCGTCCCAAATACCAACGCGTACGGCGTTGTGTTCGTGGCCGTCTTGAACGTAGTTCGATAGGCCCAGAGAGCTTCTTGCGGTCTTTCGTGCCAGTCTTTCTTATTTCGTGACACCGTTTTCTTCATGATCTTCGTCAAGGTCTTGTTGAAGGCCTCGGCCAGACTGTTAGCTCGTGGATTGTAAACTGAAGAATATCTCCAGTTTATATTGTGCTGCTGCACGAAGCGGCTAATCTTATGGCTTCTGTAGGCCGGCCCGTTATTGGAGATAATCCGCCGTGGAGTTCCAAACCGATAGATGACGTGCGTCTTGAAGAAGTAGAGGATATTCTCTGTCTTCACTTCCCTCAGCGGTACTGCTTCTGCCCATTTGGAGAAGTAATCAGTTGTCGCCAGGATGAAACGATGTCCCCGGGACGATACTGGTTCGATGGGGCCGACTATGTCAGTCCCCCACATTTCGAATGGCCAGCTAGCCACAGTTGGATGTAGTGGATTCGGGTGCTGGTTGATGAAATCCCCGTGGATTTAGCATGAGTGACATTGCTTCGCATACTCGAGGTAGTCTTGGATCATCGTGGGCCAGTAGTAACCCATCCGTTTAATTTTTAACTTCATCTTCGGGCCTGCTTGATGAGAACCACAGATTCCGTCATGAACCTCTTGAACGAATCTTTCTGCTTCGTCCGGTCCTAAGCATCTCAGCCACAGAGAATCAAACGACCTCTTATACAGAGTATCATTGACGAAAGCGAAAGATAGAGCTCGTTTCATGAGCTGATGTCTTGAGGATGGTTCTTCGGGGATTCGGTGGGACTTAAAGTAGTCTATGAAGACCTCCCTCCAGTCCTCAGCCTTCTCATAGTCTTTTATTTGTAGGGTTGTTTGCTCAGTCGCGCCCTTTTCTTCGTATGACTCGGGAGATATTTCTGCTGGGGCGAGCACTCGACGGCTTTGTACCATGATTTTGACGTCATCGAGGTTCTCGTCAGCCAGTTCTTTAGCGAGCTTGGCTAGCACGTCTGCTTTGCTATTTTCCTGCCCGTGGTATGCTTTCCAAAGTGTAGGAGGGAATTTGGGTCAATAGTTGTTGCACTTTTTCGCCGTACTTCACCAACTCCGGTTTGCACGTTTGGTAGTCACCATTTACTTGACTAACGACCAGTTGAGAATCCCCGTATATAAGGAGGTCTTCAATTCCCATGTCGATGGCGATCTCGAGGCCCGCTATTAAAGCTTCGTATTCGGCTTCATTGTCCGTCCTCGATTCCGTTAAGGAGAAAGCAAAGCGCATTATCCCTCCTTGTGGGGTTACAAAGATAAGGCCTACTCCCGACTTGACTATAGGGGTACTTTGTTTGCGCTTCTTTACGGAGGACGCTCCATCGAAATAGAGTTCGCATCGGGTACCACCGCTGTCGATCGCGTCAAACGCATGTTCGTCTGGCAAATCGCAATTCAGAGGAGAATCAGCCGGTATCGGATGTTCAGCGAGAAAGTCGGCGATGGCCTGGCCTTTCACTGCCTTGAGAGGTCGATACGTTATCGAGAACTCCATCAGGAGTAGAGCCCATTTAGCAAGTCGACCCGTCGATATAGCCTTTGACATCAAATATTTAAGAGGGTCCACCTTCGAGATGAGACGGACTTCGTGCGCCAACGCATAGTGCCTGAGCTTTGTTATCGCGAAGATCAATGCCAAGCAGTGTTTTTCAATGGGAGAGTAGTTGCTTTCTGCCCCCAGCAGAACTCGACTTAAGTAGTAGAGTGCTCTTTCTTTTCCTTGATCGTTCTCTTGTGCCCATAATGCGCCTAAGGAACCTTCGAGGGCGGTTGTATAAAGAATGAGGGGTTTTCCCTTGACCGGCGCAGCCAACACCGGAGGGTTTTACAGGTACTGCTTGATCTCGTCTAGTGTACCTTGGCATTTGTGATCCCAAACGAATGGAGTTCCCTTCTTCATTAGGTGGCTGTAAGGGCAGCACTTGCCTGAAAGATTGGCAATAAATCGCCGGATGTATGCGAGCTTCCCTTGTAGAGACCGCAACTGTTTGAGGGTTCTTGGCGGAGGCATTTCCATGATTGCCTTGATCTTAGATGGATCTACTTCGATACCTCGGTGTCGGATGATGAATCCCAGGAATTTACCCGAGGAGACTCCGAACGCGCATTTGAGGGGATTCATCTTCAAATTATATTGCCGAAGGCGTTGAAATACAATCTCAAGATGCTTTAAATGCTCTTCGTATGACATGCTCTTCACTACGAGGTCATCGATATAGCACTCGACGATGTCATGTATGAGATCGTCGAAGATCTTTGTCATGGCCCTTTGATAGGTAGCGCCGGCGTTCTTTAGACCAAAGGGCATAACCCTGTAGCAGAATATACCCAAAGGGGTCCGGCAAGCGGTGTGCTTCTGATCTTCGGGATGCATCTTTATCTGATTGTACCCTGATGAACCGTCCATAAAGGAGAAAACCTCGTGAGTGGACGTGTTATCTATCATTAGCTCGGTTACCGGTACTGGGAAATCGTCCTTCGGGCAAGCTTTATTGAGATCCCTGAAATCCACGCATATGCGTACCGTCCCATTTTTCTTCATTACCGGGACGATGTTGGCGATCCAGTCGGGATATTGGACTTCCTGGATAAATCCAGAATCGATCAGCTTCTTGACTTCGGCGTTGATGCTCATCTCAAGCTCGAGTCGCATCCTTCTCGGCACCTGCTTGACAGGCTTGATATTCGGGGATATCGCTAATTTATGTACAACAATCTCCGGATCTAATCCTGGCATCTCGGAACAGTTCCACGCGAAGCAGTCTTTATGCTGTAGGAGCACGTTCTTTAACGCAGCCACCCTTTCTTCAGATAGCAGCTCGCTGACAAATGTCGGTCGCGGATCATCGGCCGATCCCAACTCAATCTTCTTGAGGTTATCTGCAGTAGTATGTATGCCATCTTCCAGTTCTTTCGGAGCTGGCGGAAATTCTGAGATCACCTCATCATTGCTGTTCTCAAAGCACCAGGGAAGGTCATCCATGACCTTGGGCTCTTCTTTTAATATCGTAATCATGTAACAGGTGCGAATCTGCTTCCAGGACTGAGGTGGATCCGGTTCTGCTCTTGTGGCTTTGGGTTCGTGCTTTTGTGGCGGCGTTACCCTCCGGCCGTTGGATAAAGCGAATCTGCCCTGTTGGCACTGGTCCTCGACCCAGTTCTTGAAGGTGAAGCAGTCTTCGGTAGGATGTCCTATGGCTCGGTGATAAGAGCAATAGCTCAGATGAGAAGCCTTGTTAGCTTGCTCAGGGTGTCTAGACTCTGGAAGCGCGATCATTTGATGTTTTATAGCGAGCTCGATTAACCTCTCCGTCTTGTCTCGAGGGAAGGAATACGCTCGACTCATCTTCTTCATGAGGGACAAATCCGGACCACGCAATGCCCGATCACACGACTCTCTAATCCTGCGTCATTTTTGTCGGCTCCTCTTTCCGCTTCTTGATTTATTTCTGCCTCTGCGTCGGGCCTTTCGTACAACGGGTTGACAGGGATGAGCATCTTCGTCTTTTGCAGCCTGTTGAAACAGACGTTGCGTCCTGGCTTTCTCGTAGATGGCCATCTCGCGGTTGTGGTCTTCCTGAGCTTTTTGACCCGCTTTCCTGATAAGCTTGTCCATTCGTTCTTCAAATGACGGACTCGGCCCTTCAATCGCGGGATCTAGTTTTGATGAGGGGTTGGCATTTCCTGACAGGGCGTCCTCTTCTTCATAAAAGGTATATATGGCGTAGCTACTGTGGGCCCGTTCCCGTTTTCCGGCTCTCACGTATCCAAGCCCAAGTGTTTCCATTTTCCCGTTGGGCAATTTGCATTGAGTCCCAGGGACATCCCAAATCCTGTTGTAGAACCGAGCTTGTCGAACAGTCTGTTTTAAGGGTACTCCTTGGCGCTTCAATAGCCTCTTTAGTCCATTTGTATAGTATATGGGCAAACGGATAGGTTGGAGCCTGTCGAGTGTAGCATCCGCGCCATGCCAGATCTCCTTCTCTACTTTCGTCTCTGAAGATCGGTAGAATAGGATTGCCTTCTTACCCCTTTGCCTGGGAGGGACGTAAAACGTTTGCAGGTCCTGCACATTGTAAGCTTGAAGTGTGTCGAGATCCTTGTAGTGTTCTCGCGGCACCATGGTGATTTGCAAACTCTGATCATCGCTAGGGGGTGCTTGTATTGACGGCCGATTGGAGAACACGACATTAACCTCATCTTCCGAGTCACTTCCGAAGACCAACATGGGAGCGGGCGTCCCCGGGTTGTTGCGTTGAGATGGCCCAGCATAAACTATCTCTTCTTCTTCTTCGGTATCGCTCCCGAAAACAGGGATGGTGGCGGCGGCTTTGTTCTCTGGCTTGCGGCACCTTTCTGTATCCTCGAAATCTGGCAAAAAGTACTTCGCATCTTCGTATTTGCGGACTTCGTTCACGGAAAATGGGTTTAGCTCACCTGTTACGGTATGCTCGAAACCATCCTTAAAGTACTTCATACACTGATGTTGTGTAGAAGGGATGATGTTGTACTCGTGTAACCAAGGGCGACCGAGCAAGGCGTTGTAGCAGGTCTTGGCGTCAATGACATGGAATTTGATGTCTGTGACGAGTAGTCCGAAGCGTAATGTTAGTATCACGGATCCGAGAGTCCGTGACGATTGTGAATCGAAACCGGAGATGGTAATTTTGTCACGAGCGAGGTGTTGCACACTCATGCAGATTTCCTTTAACACCCGAACGTTAAGGAGATTGACGGAGGATCCATTATCCACTAGGATCTTGCCTATCTTGATATCATGGCAGTATCCAGAGACATATAGGGGACGGTTGCGGTCGCACGTCCCAAGAAGGAGGTCTTCGTCCCCGAAAGTGATGTCGGCCGTATGCACTTCCTCCAGTTCATCCTTCATCCTTTCCGTGGAGAGGAAGGCTTGGAATTGTTCGGGTTCTTGTAACGCCTTAATTAGTGAATCTCGCGCTTCTTTTGATAATAGGAGGGCATCGAGAATGCTAAGTTGAGAAGGTAGCTTCCTTAGGTGCGCCAGGATGTTGTAGTCCATCTTACCCTTCCTGGGAGGGTCTTTGGTAGTCAGCTCTTTCATGACTTGGTCATCTAAAGTGATATCCTCAGTGACCTTTTCCTTTCCCTTATCTTTTCTACATGCGGGCCCGAGATTCTTTTCCGGGAGCGTGCGATTGCGCAGCTGAATGTTTTCGCAGGCCTCCGGTTCCTCCTCTTTCCCTAAAACGGATTCTTTAAAGAGAGGGCCCAGAGCCATTTCTTCATCAGAGTCGCTCCCAAAGGTGAGAACTTGTGACCCTCCGGCGTTAACCATGTAACAGTTGCCAGTGGTTCTGTTGTGCCCGTCGGCAGTACTTCTTCGTTCCCGACGGGTCTTGCGTTTCATGCGCTTAAAATGTTGTCGATGAGCAACATATCCCTGCCACCATATCCTAAAGGCGTCGCACTCCTCCGTGGGGTGTGAAATTTTCCGATGATATGCGCAATAATCAGGGTGCCTCTCCGCCCCATTGAGCATGTTTTCTTCCGAGGGTGGTAGCTTCATTCCCATTGACATGGCTTTGGCAAACCTTTTCCTCGTCTTGAATATCTTCTTGTCTGTCTCGGGTGCCTTTCGATCTGGCAGGAGTACTTCAACTCTTTCGTTCAGTCGCCTGCATTTGGCTCCTTCCGATGCGGCCATCTCACGCTCCTGATCCGCTTTACTCTTTAGACGAATGTCGTCTAGAAAGGCGTTGATCATTTCATCTGTTGGCCACACAAGCTCTGGTTCAGGCTCTGTCCCCAGTTTCTTAGTGCCAGGAGTTTTTTCATCGTCGGTAAACGAGTGGGAGATTACGTTACAACTCGCCACATATCCCTCAGATTCATCCGACGAGCTTTCTCCATCATCTTCCACCTGAAAGATGTGGTTGAGGAACTCTTGCAGCGTGACAGGAGTTCGCGCCTTTTGATTGTACTCTTCCAGCGCGTCGATTTGCTTCTGCAAGTTCGTGCGCTTGTCTCCAGGCTTCATGGGCTTCTTAGATTTCTTCTTCTTTTTCTTCGAAGATTTTGACGGTAGGGCATGAGCACTTGGGCCATCACCACCGCTCTTTGTAGTTGGGCGCGGCCTCAGCATTCCTTCAATGATCTGGGGTCCCAGCGGGTCCTTCCATTCGACCGCCGGACACGCATGAAGGTCCTTCAGCATTCTTTTGGTTTTAGCTGACAGCACGACCTCCCATGGAGCTTCCTCAATAAAGGAACAGGTTGCCCCCGGTGTATCTGCTTTCTTGGGAGTATGCGGCTGTAGCGGGTTCACCTTCCACTTTTCGGACAGCGCAAACTTCCCCTGGAGGTATTGATCTTCAATCCATCCTTTGAAGACGAAGCAATCCTCAATCGGATGACTTACCGTTTGATGGTAAGGGCAATAGTTAGGGTTATTCACCTCAGTGGGTTGTGGCGATCGCCTTGGATTTGGCAAGTTTATAAGTCTGTTGCGTACTGCCAACTAGAATAACCATTTCGTCTTGTCCCGTGGGAACGAGTAGGGACGCTTCATTTTCTCATTATAATACCGGCGTCTTTCTTCCAGTTGATCCGTCAGCTTTGGGGCATTGGGTTGCTGCTGGGCATTCGCGACGAAGGTTGCTTTTCCTTTACCCTTGTCACTCCGAGGCTCGGGCTTCGAGGGAGACGGTCTATGACCCATTTGGTCCATCTGGGCCAGCTTGTCGATTAGAGCCTGGAATGTGGTTGGCTTAAAGAACATCATGAACTGGGAGATAGTTGCGTGAGGGTCTAGGGTTCCTACGAACATGCCCACCGCGGGCGCTTCCTCAATGCGCTGCTCGCATTTCGACCACAAATTCCGCCAGAGTATAGCATACCGGACCCAAGTTTCGCCTGGTTTTACCTTGGCGTTAATCAATGCCGTTATTGGAGTGCGTTCGCTGGCGCTCACGAATCGCTGAGTGAATAGCAACTCCATTTCAGCGAACGTCTTGATAGAATCGTTCGGGAGTTCTGAATACCATTCGAACGCTGTTTCTGATAAGCTACCCACGAATTGGTGAAGCAACAGTTTATCATCACCGCCGGTGTTACCGCAAAGGGCCCTGAACTGGGCGACATGTTGGTGGGGATTGCCGGTCCCCTTATACACGTGAAATTTTGGTATTGTATAACCCGACGGATATTTGATTTGGTCGTACCAGCTTGGATACGGCCGCCCCGTTTTTACGACTTGACCAGCTGCCTCAGTCGCATGATGAACCCGGATTTGTTGGGCTATATAGTCGGCCAAATCAGCCTTAGAGATTGTCTCCTCCTTGGCCATTGAGAGGGTCGGCGATGGATTTGACGTTTCTCCCCGGTCGTCTTCAAGAACGATTGGGGGATCCTCAGCCGGTGGGTCCTGTTGGATCATCATTCCTATCATATCTTGGAAGAGAAGGCCCATACGCTGTATGTTGGCTGCTTGTTCAGCAGCCTCTTTGTCCTTCTTCTCCAATATTCGGCGAAGGAACTCAGCGTCGGTTTCTTCCTCCTGGCGTTCGTCCGAGGACGTTTCTGGGTTTTCTTTCGGCTCGGTAAGTGCGGCCATAGCATTCATCATTTCCTGGAGCTTTTGCTGTTGCTCCTGAGCTTTGGTCACTGACCGTGTAAGCGGTCTATGACCTATAGACGCACGGCCGTCTTCTTTTCCTGACGCCATGTATACGGTATGGACCATCATGCCCCCATACTTAGGGCGTCTGGGCTTAGTGCCTTTAGCTGTCGTTGCAGGCTGGGGGATCTTCTCTGGCTTCCTCCTTTTATGAGCAGTGGAAGTTGAGGGGGCCGTTGAAGTGGGCACCCAAACAGCCTTTCATGGTTTAGCCTGGTGACTGGCTTCCTGTTGGATTTTCAGCTTCTTGTGCTGGCGGGAGAAGTTTGGATCGATCATCGAGTCTCGGGCCTGCCGCCAAACCTTATAGATCTTGGAAGACAGCCGTTGAGGGGATCGGGGCTGTTCTGGCTTTATTTCCGCAACTTTTTTTTAGTGGAGGAGGAGACCTCTTTAGCACCACAGTAGGAGAATTCCTTCGCACCTTATTTAGCATCTCGAAGCTGTTCCTAGTTGGAACGGCAGCATTAACTTCCACCGTTGAGGCTGATGGAGTTAGCCCAGAGGGGGAGTTGCCCCCAGCCTTCCTTACTCGGCGCCAGTGGCGACATCGAGCGTGTCGAGCGGACGGCGCTGGTTCAGCGGTGAGGATGGCTTCATCTTGCCCCCTGTGTAGGTAGGGGGTCGTTGCTGGTGTTAGCCTGTTAAAGAATGATGTCCTTTGGGTAGCAGGAGCGGGAGCTGAAGCCGTCAATCTTGTAAAGACCGACTTTTTGGCCGGGGAAGCCGTCTTGGCGACTTCAGGAGCAGGACCGGTCACTTTCTTAGAAGAAGTCTTCTCTGGGATTGTAGGCCCTATTGTGGGTCCACAGGAGTCTTGGCCCAATCTAGAGAAGACCGAGGCGCTGGTGTTGGGCGACCCGTTGAGAGGGGCCGCGGCAGGGGTAAGACGATCAAAGACCGACTTCTTGGGAGCTTCCTTTGTCAGCACCGGAGCGGTGAAGCTTGTCGGCGAGAGCATGGTCCCAAAAAACAATCCCGTAGTGGCTCGAGTGACCTGTTCCACGGGCATTGTGAATAACGAAGCAGCTTGGGGTCCGTAGGCTATACCTCCTGGCGAGGCAGAGCGTTGGTTGCAATTGCAGTCCGAGCAGTTGGAGCATTTCGCAGAAGTAGAAGCCATCGATTCTTTGCTTTCTGCAATAAGCAAGACGCCAAGTCTTAGTATCTTGAAACCCAAGGGCAACCATTAGCGAACCGCGATTGGTTCGCGAATCACGACACACGAAGTGTGGAGTGGAAAGAGGAAAAGGTCCCACCGGGCGTGCCAGAATCTGTTCCACTCCGAATGACGGCGCGACTGGACGTCTTGCCTGTGATTCAGGGGAAGATGCTAATTGGTGCTATCCGTCCACCTCTCCGAAGATGCCAAGTTGATTTATGGCACCGTGTATCGAAGGTTTAAACGGATGCGTCCGATGTAGCAGACTTCGTCAGATTCCCCCTCGCTTAAGGGGTTTTTAATTGTGGGGATGCTCTTCCCTGCAGGCGCAAGCCCCTGCAGTTAATTACGCTACCGCATCGCGGTAACCACTTTCTCTTCTCCAGATGGTCACTTCGTGTCGCATGTGTTTATTTTGTGTTTAGTTGCCCGTGGATTGTATACGGAGACTGAGTTATGTCGTCGCCCGTAGGGCGTGGACTAGTCCAAATCCGTATTATCTTAGATTTGGGTTTGGGGGTTTTGGGTTTAAGGATACGTTAGCCTCATTCGAGACTAAGATCGACTTAAACGTTTGTTAAGGCTACGTTAGTCTAGTTTTCAGACTAAGATCAACTTAACGGGATCGTTTAGATCCAACAATAGAGCAATTAAGGGAGCCCTATTGTTTAGTTTAGTGACATTGCGGTCAATAAGTAGTTTAAGGACATTGCGGTCCAGTGTTAGTTTTAAGACGTTGCGGTCAAGGTTAAGGACCTTATAGTCTATGAGTTTAAGGACCCCACAGTCCGTATTAATATGTGGTCATCGGGACCCGTCACCTCTTTGAAGACGTTGAGGAATTACAACGCCAAGTATCAAAGGAGTGAAGAGATGTACCCTTAAACCGAGGTAGATTAAATAATCTTTGGCCCAATTTGGAACCAAGACCAATTAATTATATTATGAGCCCATTGGCTCAGTTGAATTTGAATTGAGGACTTATGGCCAGCTTGGGCTAAGTCCAATCATGTTTAGGATAATGGCCCTCTGTTGGTCCATTAGAGGAGAGGCTTTGCCTCTAGACACTTAGCCAATGGGGCTAAAGTTAGTGTTAAACACTAAAGATCAATCAGTGTCGAACACTGAGAATGAGACTGACAAGTTAGTGTTTAACACTAAAAGATAGTGTTAAACACCAGCAACAGGGCTTTCAAATTAGTGTTTATACACTAAGGCAGATCAATGTTAAATACTGGAAACAGGGTTTTCCAGGTTGGTGTTCAACACTAAGAAAGTCGGTGTTAAACACTGTAAATAGATGTTTTCCAAATTAGTGTTTAAACACTAAGAAAATCAGTGTTGAACACTGGATATAGAGGTTTCAATTTTAGTGTTAAACACTAAGGCAAGAGGGGTCACATGGTAGCACGTGAGAGCGCCCTCAATTCATTTTATTCTGCCAAAAGTATTGAATACTTTGGAGCATCACGTTCTGTCATGTGATGGGAATTCTGGTGTTTGTCCGTTAAAGCTTCAGCCAAGGGGTCACGTGGTAGCACGTGATAGCGCCCTGTTTCCCTTTATTTTGTTCTACAGATAAGTGTTTAACACTTTTAATTCTGAAAGTCATCACGTGTGGGCACGTGATGGGGGCCTGCGCTTTGATCTGTTAGAATGTTCATTAGGGGTCACGTGTCGACATGTGAGGACGCCCTAAAGCTCTTTTCTGTTTCTTTTCAGGGGTCACGTTGTAGCACGTGACCCTATTCCTTTGCCTGTTTGAAGATGTGTTTATCTTTTTAAGAATTGAATTCTTCATAGGGTTAAACCCTAGCAATAATTTTAGAGGAATTAAATTCCTACTTTCTTTTGAGGAATTATATTCTTAAATAGGGTTAAACCCTCATTTCTTCTTTCTTGAAGGAATTAAATTCCTGTTATTTTAACAGAACTAAGTTCTTAATTAGGGTTAAACCCTGATTCTGTTCATTCTGAAGGAATTAAATTCCCATAACATAGGGTCAAACCCTACTTTTATTTTAAAGGAATTAAATTCCTATAGTTCTGTGAGAATTAAATTCTCAAGCTTCCATTCCCTCTCTATGCTTTGGATCTGCATGGCAGGATCTCAACCCATTGAGAATTAAATTCTCAACTCAATGGGAGATGTGCACTTTACAAATCCTCCACCAAAGAGAGAAATATGTTCTTCTGTTTTATATCAGAGTTACTCTGTTGAGAATTGAATTCTCTTTTCCTTTCAAAAAGCCTTCCCTTTCTTACCTAGGGTTTTCTTTTGCAGAAGATCCAAATTCCTCCAAAGTATCAAGGCTCTCCTCTTCTTTTATGTATCGATTCCTTTCTGCATGTCTGTCCCTCTGTGTGTCTCTTGGCTCCTATTTATAGGAGAAGCAGCCGAATCAATTAGTTTTGGTGAATTTTTCATTGAGAGATTTAATTTGTATTCACCATTCATTTTGGACCTTTGGATTATTATGTGAATTTTAATCACCATTGGATTTTAAATCCCGAGATTCTCCTTTGTTATTTCGGTTAGATTTTAAGGGGAAATCTTTCCTAGTTCAGGCTTTTTCCATAGATAGGTGATATTTAAGAATCTTTAAATCTTTAATTCAATCGGTTCCTTTGGAAAGATTTGAGAGGCCTTTTCTCAGAATTTAATTCTGTTAACAGATAGGCTTTGAAAGCCGGTCACGTGTGGCCACGTGACCCTTGGTCACGTGTGGGCACATGACCCCCTTGGAACGAGACCTCTTCTTCCTTTTTGCGCTCTGCCTTCTGGCTGCCGCTTAGCCGTCACGTGCCACCACGTGACCCCTGGTCACGTGTGAGCACGTGACCTTCGCCTGGACCCTTTTTCTTGATTTGATCAAGGAATTGAGTCTGCTGCTTTTGACTGTCACGTGCCAACACGTGACCCTGGTCACGTGGGAGCACGTGACCTCTTCTGAAGCCTTTTTCCTTGATTTGATCAGGGAACCGATATGCCTTTGAAGCCGCTTTTAAATGTCACGTGCCAACATGTGACCCTGGTCACGTTGGAGCACGTGACCCTTTCTGAACCCCTTTTCTTTGATGTAGTCGGGAAGCTGAATCTGCCTTGCCGATGGTTTTAGGTGTCACGTGCCAACACGTGACTGCTGGTCATGTGGTAGCACGTGATGCCTCCTTCGTAACTTTTCCTGATTTTAAATCAGGAAACAACCCTTATTAATAAAGTACCTTATCCAAACAGATTAAGGGGCAACAGACCAAGTCCACAAATGGAGAAGATTGTGGAAATTTTTAAGCAATTTAACATAAACATTCCTCTCCTAGATACTATTCAACAAGTTCCGTCATATGCGAAAATCCTAAAAGACTTGTGCACTAGGAAGAAAAAAGTTCAAGTACCTAAAAAAGTTTTCCTTGCGAGTAATGTGAGCACTGTTTTTACATAGCAACTACCCAAGAAATGAAAGGACCCCAGAAGTCCTACAATTTCAATTTCTATTGGGGGTAAAAGTATCAATCGTGCTCTACTCGACTTAGGTGCTAGTGTTAACTTGCTTCCGTATTCTGTGTATGAGCAATTAGGGATCGGAGAGTTAAAACTTGCGCATTGCACTCTTCAGATGGCCGATCGATCTATCACCCAACCTAGGGGTGAGCTAGAGGATGTGTTAATCAAAGTCGGGGAATTTATATTCCCTGTGGACTTTATCGTTATAGATACACAACCTGTGGCAAACCCACGCAATCAAATCCCGGTGATACTTGGTCGACCCTTTTTGGCCACTTCCAACGCAGTAATCAATTGTAGAAATGGCTCTATGACCCTATCCTTTGGAAAGAAATCAATTGAACTTAACATTTACAAGTTGGGAAGTGAACCCTTCGAACCCTATGCTCATATGTGTTTTGTCGAATTAATGGATGTCGACAGCAGCGGATTTGATCAACCTCATGATACTGACTCTTTTCATATGTTGTTGTTTGACCCAACCATATACTCTTCTACCGAGTTGTCCGGGTCAACATCTAACGCTGATGAGGAACTTTTTATAAAGTCTGACGATCACCCCATTTTTTCTGATGACATTATTCTTCGGGGGTATCGATGAAAGCTTTGAGGAAATTTTCACTGATGAACTCGCATTTTTAAAAGATACGGGTGTTGAGATAAATCAACTCCAAGATGAAGAAATTGGACCTCCACCCCTTCTTTTGGACAATCATGATAATACGAGTAATCCATCATTACTATCACTGTATCGTCTCTCCAAATTGAGACGCAATCCTTTTCCATTACACCTCTTATCACCTCTCCACTTCTTTACGTCGAAAGGTGACATGTTCTTCCACCAACCTTGGTGCTTCATCGATAAAATTTTTGAATGGTTGGTGTTGACCTTCAGTATTTGCAAAGCTTGGCATTGACCAATAACCTTGACCCCCTCGTATGATTTTAAAAGATTAAAATTGTTTAACTCAAGTTTGGGAGGGTGGTATATTTTGGCTCTTGAAAGAAAATGATTTTTACAAAATTGTGAGCCAAAAATAAGTTTGGGGGAGGATTTTCACTTTCATATATTCTTGCCCCCATTAATAATTTCCTCCCAAGTCTACAGGTTTTTGAGCTTAACGGATGACATCAATGAGGACACTGCTGTAAACAGGTTTGGGGGAGGTTTGTGCTTATTTACACATACTTTGCATTATACTATATATAAGCACAAATTTTTTTTTTATAACAAAAGAGTAGAGTGTGAAAAATTACATCCAAAAGATAGGAATAGTTTAAGAAAACCAAGAAAATTAGAAGTTTTCTTGAACGAACTGGTAATAAGTAGTTATGAGCTGTTGTCCCAAGGGTTAGTAAGATGATGGAAGTCACTAATCCGAGGATAAAAATAAGTCTGAAAAATAGTTTCTATTCTGGAAGCCAAACATTTGAATGTTGATACCCTACTATATGCACTTACACACGTCTTGAAACTCGGGATAGTAGAGGATACCTTGAAATGCTCTTGTCTAAAAGCCAAAGTATGAAGGAAATGAAAAAATAAAAAAAATGATGAAGAAAATATAAAAATGGTGAAAGAAAAAAATGAACACTGGTTTTGTATCGCCAAGGCAGCAATAAAAAAAATATAGCGAGGGTGTCTCTTCACCTAGTGCCCTAAGGCCAACTGGTCTGGGAGTCACTGCTAAGCCTTAGGTGGTGCCAGATGAGGAAAATATTATCACCTAATCAGCAAGCACATGAGTCATCGGTCGCTTAGTACCTCAAGAAGTATCAACGGTCGCATGAAAAGGTGTGAGCAAACCTAAGTATTCATCAAATTAAAAAGTACTAAGGTAGATGGACATGAGTATGATAGCTTGAATTGAATTCTCTGAGTGTAGAGATGTTCTATACACACACGTAGGGGTATATGATCAATGTTTGGAAGAAAGATAGGAATGAAGAATAAAGACGATGTTTTATTGAGGGATAATGTGATTTCTAACATTTTTTCATGACTATTAAGATAGGGCTCATGACAACTGAAAAGCTAGTGTAGTTGGAAACTCTTATTTTCAAATTCTTTCTTTTATGGTTCTTATCTTTATATGTAAAATTCACCATCTCTCTTTTGTTATTGGATTTTGTGGGTGTAATCCGCTGAAAACCCTCAGGAGACAACACTCCTCCTACTAGGGACACCTAGAGGTTTAACGGCTTGTTGCACATGCTCAGTGCAATCGTGTTTGCTTACAAAAATGTGCTTAGTTTTCTCCTTTCTTTTTCTCCTTCTCTTGAATAAATTAGTTTGCTCGGGACGATCAAAGATAAGTTTGGGAGTATTTGTTCAGTTGATAAAACTGCACATTTGTTATTACATTTTTCCTACCATTTCCATATTTAAAAAGGTCTTTATTATAATATATCATGCATATGAGGGTTTATGTGTAAAAATACTATTTTCCATGTGTTGATATATTGTAATTAGCATTTGGTAGGAAAATGTATGTAAATAATATCATTGACCAAATCCTAGTAGAACAAAGTCTACTAAATATTATTTGTTAAGTTATTCTGCAGAATTTTCAGGTCTAAAATCAAGGAAATCAAGTTGTTAAAGAAAACCTGCCTAATTAAGAAATCAAAATGAAGAAATCAATTCTAGCAGAAGAAAAGATAAGATTTCCATGATGCAAAGGTTCCAAGGATCACCAAATGTCACAAGTACAGAGACCCTAAAGTTTGATGAAGGGAGGAGATTGAATGGCCGCGGATCCGCGGCCATACCCTCCCTTGGACCGCGAATCCGCGACATCATTGAAGATTTGATTGATGAAAATTTTGTGGAAGATTCTCTACAGTTAGTTCCCTAATTTGGAAGTAAAGGTTTCTGGGTTTGGACTATAAATAGGGACCGAGAGCCTCTTGGAAAAATCATCAAGTCGACGCGATCACGAAGTCCAAGACGGCTCATGCATCCAGACTGATCATCAACGGTTCATCTACCTCCTTAGAAGAGATCGAGAAGCAACTAGTACTTGTAATCATTTTCTAAGGAATCAAAGTGTAATGAATATTGTTGATTAATAAAGGTAGCTTTCTTTTTCTTATTCTATTTCTTCGTAGTTTAATTATGTATTTTCTCTCCATCTCTTTTTCTCCCAACATGCACGAGTAATTCTCCGCTTGTTAGGGTTCGTAGGATTAGGGTAGGCTAATGGATGATGAAAATTCCTAAACTCTTTTTAAGTCCTATAAAGTTTATAAACTTTATCAAAAGAATTATTAACATCCTAATCGGGCGCACTACCAATTCATTGTTACCCGCGACCGCGATTAGAGATTAGATTAATAATTGTTTTGGTAAAGGCTAGATATGAACGGAGTTCCGTGTCGAGATAGGGGTTAAGAGTGGGATTCCTTTTCCCTCCAGAAACCCTAATCTACACGCATCACTGTCGTTCTAGTTTTAAATCTATTAATGGATAGAAAGAGTAATTTTTAATTAATCATCCATAACTACTAAATCCAAATGAACCCTACAAGCCCTCTTCTTATATAAACTCACATTCATAAATAATCTAGATCTATATTTTGCATTAGTGCTTAACGTAGATCTAGAAACCATTCTACAATACTCTTTATCCCTCCTCTCTTTTTCAACATATCTAAAGTAAGGATAAAAGGTTCCACGTTTCCCAGAGGATGACTTGTACTCATCTCGGTCTAGCTACAAGCGACACCGTTATTGATTGCGGTTAACTACAAACACAATTTTTCGTATCAATCATCTTGGCGACAATCCCTCTGAAGGTTCCCCAGACTCTTGCAGTAACTGCAAACCAGGGTTTTCCGCTGCTGAGAAACGAATGAGTGTTTCATCTGTACTACTCCGTACTTCAAAACTGGGATCACTCCATGAGAAGGAGCTGCTTCTTCTGATTGAACCACTGGGGACCTCTTATCCGGGGTTCGTTGAATTTGAGCCTTTTCCGCCAACCTTTCTTGTACTTTGGCAACGTTAAGCACCTGTGCGAAGGTCTGCAAATCAAGGGAGGCGATAAGCTGCTGCAACTTGATGTCAAGCCCCTGCTTAAATCGTCTGGTCCTGGCGGTTTCGGTGGCTACCATTTACGGTGCAAAGTGACTCATCCTGTCAACTCTATAGTGTAGACATCTATTGGGTTGCTATTTTGATTCAGTGTGATAAATTTCTCCTCCATCTCGGCCATTGCAGTAGCTGGAAAATAGTGATCCAGAAAACACGCGGAGAATGTGTCCCATCCGATAGGCTTCTCTAGACTGCTTTTCTCTATGGACCATTGTATGCGGGCATCGTCCTCTAGTTGGATCTTCACCATGCTTACTCTGTCAACGTTAGGGACCCGAGCAACCGTCAAAAGATTCTATACATTGATAAGCCATTGCTCGGCCTCAAGTGGATCTGCTACTCCCGCGAATACTGCTGGATGAAGTCTTCTGAAATCAGAAATGGTACCATCCTTAGCCTATGTAGCTGGTATCACAGTGCCAGGTTTAGAATGAGAATACAGTTCAGTTAGGAATCTCTTAAAATTATACCCCGTTATATTGTCTTCCACTCTTATATGATTCTTGTTACATCATTAATCAATATCATATGATTCTTGTCTTATTCCTACCATTCCTAGGTTGCACCAATGCAAAAGAGCGGAGACACTCTTTCTGCCTAAGACCGGATCTCATGGCGGTGATGACCGTCTCGTCCCAGTGCTCGGGAACTTCTAGGAGAGCATTGTAGAACCGGGTGATATAGCCCTTGAAAGATTCTCTGTTCTCACTCTTGATGGTGAATAGGTACTCGACCGATCTCTTCTATCGTCGGTTTCTAGCGAAGTGGCTAAGGAACTGAGTAGCAAACTCGTCGAAAGTTAACATTGAGCGCGGAGGCAGGCCGCGGAACCAATCTCGCCTGGCCCTGATAAGAGTGGTGGAGAATGCTCGGCACTGAGCCGCGTCCGAGTTATCTTGAAAGCTCATGCCCGTGGTGAACGCGTCCAAGTGGTCTTTCGGGTTAGAATTCCCATCAAAGAGAGCCACTTTGGGCGGTTTGTTCCGGGATGAGACCTGCTTCCTTAGTAACTGCTCAGTGAAGGGCTTCGTGAGAGAGTCCGTGGAGTATTTTGTCGATCCGCTGGGAGAATGGGTGGCGGGCCTCATGTCCTCGATCTTCTTCTCGAGGACCTCGATTCGCTGCTGGTACCTTGAGGATTCTCCATAATCGGAGTTCCTGTTGTCTCTGCTTCGGGCTTGGGCAATGGAGCGTCTTCGTCTTCGATTTATCACGTTCCTTAGATTCTCGGGATGAACCCTTCATGGCTTCCCCCGGCGTGCGCCATGTGCACGGCCTCAGTGGTTATGGTGACGTCGGTCTTCTCTGGAATTAGACGACCTGATCGACGTCGCCTCGGAGGGCAAGAGAGCACGGCGAGCGTTGAAGCGACAGTTCGGTTGGTCTTAAGAACTTGGCATTGGACTGTCCCGTGCCCAACGGGTCATGGAATCATTCCTCATATGGGGGTCGTGACTGCTGGAATCGACACGCCGATGTTCCCTGGTGTCAGGATTGGCACGAGCGAGGCTAAGGGCCTGAACACGTCTGTATGTCACTTCGTGCACGCCGTCATTCTGGGGAGCAGAAGTGGCGGTTTGCCAGAGGTGGCTGGCAGTTTGAACACGAGCGAGCATGTCCACCATCACTGTTAGTCGGTCGATCCATGCCGTTAAGGCTTCAACGACATTGGGAGGAGGAGTAGAGCTGCCCCCGCCTCCGTTGCGGATGATGGGATGGCTCATACTAGGACCTTCATTGCGATGATCACTGGCCACTGGGTCAAAGGCTGAAGATCAACTTTTTGTAGAAAAGTTTCTCATTTCTTACAGATGGCACCAACTGATGGAGGTCGGAATCTCTCTCAGATATTGTCCTCTGTCGATCTTGTGTTCAGTGGGGATGAAGGGCTGTGATTTGGAGAGAGAGTGTGAATTTCAGTGGGTGGTTGATTGATATTGACGTCGAGCTACCTGCAAAGAAGTCTCGGGATGGGAGACCACCGTAGGCTCCTCCGATGATCAAGTAAGTACCAGGGAGTATTCAGCAGAATAGCAGCGTATTCGAATTAGTTCCAGTTACCTGAATCATCTGGAAGAGGGGTTTATATAAGGGGTTCGCCTGAGGGCGAGCCGATGCCAGATTCTTGCCATCCGTTCCGCCCATGCGTAACATCCGCATTGATGGCGAGATATGCTCATTAATGCCGAGATACGCTAGCGTGGGATGCGGGATGTGGAGCGGCGGAGATCTCATCGTGGCGAGATACACGGAGCTGTTACAGGGACGCCCATGCTCAATGGATGGTGAGGAATCTCAGCTATAGGGTAGCTCGGAAACGACCAAAGAAGATGAGGAAGCTCGGTTATAGGATTTCTCGGAGGCGAGCTATTGGCTGATGGTTTGGCGAAGAGGGAATGTATTAAGGAGAAGCCCCCCAAAGGTCGGATGTTATCTTGGAGGCGAGGTGCCGAGCAATGTCCCCCTTGCACGGTACTTATCTCAGCTCCGTAGACTTCAAGTAGCCAGTTGGTGCACATGGGAGACTTACCATCCGCCGCGTGCTTTGATTTGGGAAATCCCTACTCATGAGCACCATCAGATAATATATCATTATAAAAAATTTAAAAAAAAGGTGCCATGCCCTGCTTCCCAAAATACGTAAATATGGCACGTGACAGAGCCAACCATGCTACCTATGGTTAGGAATAATCCCTCTATAGTCACATTACGGTTGTCAATCGGATATCAAGAACAGTAAAATAAAATCTAGCTAACACATGTCGATCTGCCACAGTAAATAAAATCAAGAAATGTATATAGCGGAAACGAATCAAGATCCAAATAAACAATCTCTGAATCACGTCCCTTATGTGCTCTCATCGATATAAATAAAACTGCGGAAATAAAAGAAACTAAGTATCGCTAAACTAAACATCTAGCTCCTCAATGCTCGGCTTTCTTGCTAAACTACTCCTGATTTGCCTGCGATAATGTCAGAGGAACTTGGCCATGCAAAACCCAGACATCAGTGTGTCATAAATATCAAAATAATAGTAATGACCAGGATAGGATGCTATGATTAAACATGAGTATAAATAATAAACACATGTATAAAATAGTGAGCTATATGTATATGATGTGTATCCTAAAATCTAATTCTAGGTTATCTATTCTACAAGTCTTTGAAATCAATTTAATGGAATCGTCGATGTAACTCAATAGTATCCCGTGCATGCCCGGGACCACGGTCAAGATTCTCGGGCTGAATCCGAAACGTGCTACTAAGCAGTAAACAGGTAACATGTACAGAAGAATGATGTCAGCATCATCATTCCGGGGCTGGCCGAGCCCGTATAGACTGATCAGTATCTGGAAGTATCGAACTGTTGAGTTACAAGTCAGGTTTCATTATTGATTTCCCCTTTTCCCTCCAGGTTTGTGTTCAAGTCAGGTATTGATGATATAAATCTAATGCCAACACAAGATTAAGCAGGTACAGGTCTTGTCTATGTAGACAACAAGTCACGTCCGTCAGGAAAACAAGTCAGGATTTTCGACATTAGTAATAAGATCCAAGTAACAAGTCTGGTAGTGGGTCGTGAACATGTCATGCAATATATTTTAACCACAATAAATACTAAATGTAGAACTGTAATCACTATCTAAATATGGTAAACATAACTAATGCCAGGATGCATATGTATCTATCAGTAATAACCGTTATACATTCATTACCTTGTATATTGCAATCTAGATAACATACTGAACTGATATTGTAGTATGATAATATTGTGATGATCCGGCATGAAACTAGATAAACCATTATCGGTATGGATACAGACTGATATTATAAAACTGTAACATGGTGCTACTTGCTGAATATTAAAATGTATGTACTATAATCAAGCATATAAATATCGATATCATCAAAATAGCATGCTACAATTTTAGAACTTATCTGATCGAATCTCACGTCGAGATACGGATATCACGTTCCGACGTCGAATAACGTCACGATACCAAACTCATGTACGTAGAACTTGACCTGGCTGAGCAGCTGCGTGACGTGGTATCTGGACTAGATGACGATGGTGACTGGGTCGTCTGGATCGTCGGCGACGTGCGCAACTCCGGCAAACTGATCGGGAAAAGAGAAGAAAAGAAAGAAGAAGAAAAAGAAAAGAAGAAGAAGGTAATGGGTTGTTGGCGGTTGCTGGGGTTTTGAGGATTTGGCGAGCATAGAAGAAATGCTGGCAACGAGGTGATGGGGAGGCCGATGGCGAGACGTCATGGCCGGTGAGGGTTGATGGTGTTCGGGGATGAGCAGAGGAAGAAGAAGAGGGTGTGGTGGTGGTGTGGATGCTCTGGGGCTGCCGACGAGACGAGGAAGGTGATAGGGGTGATCGGGTTCCGGCGAGAGGTCGGAGACGAGGGGTGATGGGATCTTGGTGTCGGGGTTATGGGCTTGGGTGGTCTTCGGGAAAGAAGATGAGGATGGAGGTGCTGACAGCGAGGGGAGGGTGATGGTGAGGAGATATGGACGACGATGAGAGGGGGGACGGAGACGAGGCGTAGGTTAGGGTTGGGGGTTGGCGACGAGGGAAAGAGAGAGTTGTTTATAAATTTTTTATATTATTATTATTATTTTATATATATATAGGGAGAAAGAGAGTGTGGGGGGCGGGGAGAGAGAGAGCAAAATGGAGAGAAAGAGAGTTTTCTTTATTTTTATTTAAAATTAATAATTAATATTATATATATATATATAATTATTTATATATTAGTTAAATAAAAATATATATATGGTAAGATATTACTTATAATACCAGATTGCTCCGAATATTACCTGTATCCGTTTAAAAATCTAGTTTTCAAATATGAAGAATATACGTAAGAATTTAAATCGTGATGCAAATGTCTATAATTAAATACATATACCCCCAAATAAAAATCTACGTAAATCTACGTAGCGATCCAAATACTAGTCTGTCTAACCCTTAGGATACGAACACGATATATGGGCGCAACCACCTGATATGGGGTACTTTGTCATGTAAGACTAGATGGGAAAAAAATATTATTTGGTTTTATATTGTATTATAAAAGATATGTAGATTCTGAAATATATTATATGTATATATATTCTAGATTTGCATGGATACATTGTACTAGCAAATATTTGATGTAATCTCGAACCATGTTGGGTTTCAAACATAAGGGTTAGGTCGGATAATAACCACAGATACTAATTGTATTATTCGCAACCCAATAGCAACAATAGTAAAGAATTTTACAGCAAGATTTGAAATACCCCAAACATATAGTATAAAAGTACTAGGGTGTTATATTATACCCAACTACAAAAGAATTTCTTGCTCGAAATTCCTGGAACAAGAAAAGACAAGAAGACACAGATTTTTAAGAAAAGAGATGTGGAAACTTCTATTGGATCTCGTCTTCACGTTCCGAGGTAGATTCTCCATGCGAACGATTTCCCCATGAAACGAGTACTAGTGGAATAAATTTATTATTGATGACTTTTTCTCGTCGATCCACAGTCGCCATTAGTCGCTCTTCATACGTTAAATCTTCTCTTACTATCAGTTCCGAGTGATCTAGGACGTGCGTCTCATCTCGAATATACTTGCGGAGTTGAGATACATGAAACACGTCATGAACACCCATCAAGGATGGTGGTAAAGCCAATCGATACACAACCTCTCCAACACGCTCGATAATACCGAAAGACCCCACGAATCGAGGACTAAGATTGTTTCGACTGCCAAATTGGATTACTCCTCTAGTCGGTGATATCTTCAAGAATACAAGATCACCAACTACGAACTCTAGGTGTAAATTGGCACGATTGTTCGCTGTTTATTTATATCACTTGTCATTTCTTGTGTACATTCATTATATTGCTTATTTACGCTTAGCGTGTTTACTTATGAGTAAATACGTCGCTTGCTACGCCACATCTCCTACCCGTACGCTGGGAAGCGGGGCGTGACAGGTTTTATTGGCGGCCCATACAAGTCAGTTCTGCATAAAGTCATACCATGCAGGGTCAATTCTGCATTGAAATCTAAGCAATATATATCACAAGAATTATAAAAATCAGCAACTAAACGTTCTTTACATTTCATATTCTTTGAATCTATCCTAACCCTATTTTTCTTTCAAGGTTATGGATTCACCGAACAATACGAGCACGAACGTGAATGGAAACACCACACCACCACCTCTTCCACTTACACCTACCGTAGTAGCTCCTATTAACGAGCAGACGGTATTGCTCGAGACGATCAAGAGCCTCTTAGAAGGACAGCAGCAGCTGACTGCTATCCTAATAAACCGCCCAGAAGCTGAGGCACTTGGAGTGAAACAATTCCGGGCATTGCATCCTAAATAATTCTCTGGGAAAGAGAGCCCCTTGGAAGCTGAGGAATGGGCTCAGTCGATCGAAGACGGTCTGGAAGCTGCACAAGTGCCAGACATTGCTTGGGTAAGGGTTGCAAAGCTGCAACTAACTAACAATGTCAGGGTATGGTGGAAGGCAGAAGAAAGTCGTCTTGCCCAATCGATCGAATGGGGGATTTTTCGTGAGATGTTCAACACGAAATATTTTTCCGAGACTGCCCACTTTGATATGGAGCAGCAATTCATCCACTTGCAACAAGGCTCTATGTGGACCAAATCTGTGGATGAGTATGATGCTGAGTTCATCATGTTGAACAAGTAAGCTATGTTTTAAATATTCGAATTTCTAATATCACATACTACACAGCTAACACACGACGGTAACAGGTTTGCGGCCCATCTCATACTGACTGCTGAGATCAGGGCTAGACGATTTCAGCAAGGGTTAGACCCGGAGATCCAAGCTGCATTAGCTACAGGGGATTTCCCAACCCATGATTTGGCTTTGAAGGCTTCCCGAAGATATAAGGCAGTGGTGAAGAAGAAGGGCATACCTCAATCTGCCGGTGTGAAGCGCCCTGCTACTCAGATAGCAGGAAAAATCTCTTCCAGGCCACTGTTTGTACCTAAGAGACCGAGAGTATCTTTTAACCAGCCCAGTCTAGATTTCTGCTTTTATTGCAAAAGAAATGGACATCTGGCGAAGGATTGCAGGCGTGCAAATCGTCTACTTAGTTTGTGGCTCATTCACACACAATATTGGATCTTGTCCTTACAGACTCAATCAGAATCATGCACCCAGACCAGCAATCACCTATCCGCAGCGGCCAGCTATCCAGGCACCTGCTCCTCGTCTTGCTCTCCCAGATCCACCTCCTCGTGGACCACCTACTGCACCCCTCCTCGTCAGTTCCATCATGCACAAAGGAACCTACCTCAAGGACAGAGGAATGCGCCTCCAGCAAGGAGGAATGTATCTAGGCGACAGGCTTTCACAATGACTGTGGAAAAAGCTGAAGCCACTAGCCAAGTCATCACTGGTAACTCCCTTTCTTTCAAACTTTCTTTCAACCTTTATACATATCAAAGTATCTTTTCCTATATCTAAACATATTCAACACAACTTAGGTACAATCTTAGTAGCCTCATTTCCTGAACTAGCACTCTTCGATACTGGAGCATCTCATTGCATTATGTCGCAACGGTTTGTCCGAACTCATGCGATTCCAGTTAAATCGCTTGTATCCAGCTAGACTGTCAATTCAGGGAACGACGTTCTAAAGGCAACTTTGGGATACAATTTGTGTCCAGTGGTCGTCTGCAGCAACGAATTTTATATTAACTTCAAGGTGCTGGATATACCAAACTTCGATATAGTTTTGGGTATGGATTGGCTAGGAATTTCTTATGCTACCATCGAATGTCGTCAAAGGAGGGTAGTGTTCAAGATTCCAGACCATCCGGTCTTTTATTTCAAGTGTGGAGACCGTAAACTGGAGCCTAACACAAAAAAAGCTAAGCCAAAGAAGGCTGTGGTTGTAACACTACAAGCAAAGGAAGAATCGAAGCCAGAAGTAGTTCGGGAGTTCGACGATGTATTTCCTGAAGACATATCAGGTTTGCCTCCTGATCGAGATCTTGAATTCAGTATTGACTTAGTACCTGGTACACAACCGGTGATCAAAGCACCATATTGCTTAAGTCCAGAAGGATTGAAGGAGATCCGTACTCAGCTGAATGAACTTCTGCAGAAAGGATGGATTCGTCCCAGTACTTCAAGTTGGGGATCTTCAGTTTTGCTTGTGAAGAAGAAGGAAGGTCCATACAGAATGTGCATTGATTACCGAGCTCTAAACGAAGCCACGATAAAGAACAAGTATCCACTATCGCGAATCGATGATCTGTTCGATCAGTTATGTGGGTCTTGCGTTTTCTCAAAGCTAGATCTTTGTTCGGATTATCATCAAGTGAAAGTCAAAGAGTCTGATATTCCGAAAACGGTATTCAGGACTCGCTATGGACATTATGAATTTCTCGTGATGCCATTTGGAGTGACCAATGCACTAGCCATATTCATGAATCTGATGAACCAGGTTTTTCGAGAGTACTTAGATAGGTTCGTTGTCATATTCATCGATGACATCCTGGTGTATTTTAAGAGTCAGAAAGAACACGTTGAACATTTGAGGATTTTCCTGGAGAGTTTGCGACAACATCAACTCTATGCCAAGTACAGCAAGTGCGAGTTTTGGCTAGATCAAGTCGGATTTCTCGGGCATATCGTTTCAGGTGAAGGAATCTCTATGGATCAAGCTAAAGTATCAGCAGTAAGCGAATGGCCGACACTAAAGACAGTGAAGGACATTCGAAGTTTCTTGGGATTAGCGAGATACTACCAAAGATTCATAGAAGGATTTTCGAAGATTGCAACAAGCCTGACCAAGCTCACACGTAAAGATGAAGTATTCATATGGTCAGAAGCATGTGAACAAGCTTTTATAGAACTCAAGTCAAGATTGACATCAACGCCTATTTCGTAATACCGGACCAATCAGGAGGTTTTGTTGTGCATTGCGATGCATCCGGTAAGGGATTAGGATGTGTTCTACACCAGCATGGAAAAGTTGTAGCTTTGCGTCAAGACAGTTGAAGATTCATGAGCGCAATTATCCAATGCATGACTTAGAGTTGGCAGCTGATATATTTGCACTGAAGATTTGGCGTCATTATCTTCTTGGAGAACGGGTAGATATATATATAGACCACAAAAGTCTGAAGTATGTGTTTACTCAGAAAGAGCTGAATATGCGGCAGAGAAAATGGCTAGAACTTATGGTGGATTTCGACATCAACCTACAATATCAACCAAGGAAGGTGAATGTAGTTCTTGATATACTTAGTCGCCAGCCACTATCAATGAATCTCACCGTACAGTGGAAGCTACAACAAGATTTGCACAAGATGGAGATTGAAGTGGTTATGCCAGGTAATACTTCAGAGTTGATGAATTTACAGGTTCAATTTACTATTGTCAATCAGATCAAAGCAGCTCAAGCAAGCGATGCCAAGTTGCAAAAGATCAGAGAACAAGTAGAAAGTGGACTTAGAATAGACTTCATCATTCATGAAGACAGATCATTGAGATACGGAAGTAGATTGTGTGTACCATAAGGTTCTGTTCGGGAAGAGTTGATGAAAGAAGCTCACAGCACTCCATACTCAGTACACCCTGGTGGTACAAAGATGTACAAAGATCTGCGGCAACATTACTGGTGGCATGGAATGAAGCGTGAAGTAGCCAGAAGTGTAGCCAAATGCTTGGTGTGTCAGCAAGTAAAAGCTGAACATCACAGGACTACTGGTTTACTTCAACCGTTACCTATTCCAGAATGGAAGTGGCAATACATCACCATGGACTTCGTGACTACACTGTTTGGTTATACAAGCGCCCCGACCATCAAACCGTGGCCATTGCGGAATAAAAATTTTCAAAACCGGCGCTAGAATAACCCGATAACCGGGATCGACCCATAAGCCCTAGATAACAAAACATGCAAATGAGTTAGAATAGTTATACCGAATGATCCATGTCCTTCGGTCTTCAACCATCTTCCTAAGCTCCTAGAGGCCTCCTTGATCAAGCTTGATCTTCGGTCTCCCTTCATCGAAGATGATCCAGCCGAAAGTCTATGAATCGAGCTCCAAACTCATATTCGAGGTAACTAGGATACCTAGATCTCTACACTAGATACCGTAGAAGAAATAGAGAGTGATGGAGGATTAATTTATCTCAAGACACCCAAGGTTTATCAACACATGAGAGGATTTGGGTGGAGGTAGAAGAAGATGCCATGAGGATGAGAGTGAGGCAACTCAAGAAAGAAAATGGCCAAGTCTTCTTCTTTGTTGTGAGATTTCTTTTTGTGTTAATCCTCTTCAATAATTGAAGCCATCCACATAAATATCTCATGGCTCCAAAATATCTAGAGTCAACCAAAAATATCTCAAGTCAACAAAATCTCACAACAAACAAAAACTTAATCATGCATAGAAAAGTAACCATGGGTCACTAATAAGCCATGCCACCAAAAATGCAATAAACACCTCATCCTACACCTCAATAACCTTTTAATCCAAAAAGGACTAAACTATAATGAGGTGTAATCTTCTAAAAATAATCTTGTAAGAAATTACAAGAATACCCATCATCCGTATATACTTACCCGCATCCGTATTCCGAAGAATACGAATACAATGAGACGAAAATAATCCAACAATAGAATACTAGGATCCAGCTTAAACCAAAGCCCACTATTATTATCCATCCGAACATCATCCGAGCACAAGTGCACATATGTGATCGAACCCTGTCGTAAAACCATACGGCCTCTACATCGTTTCGCCCGAAGCAGGGAAACCCTCTGTGTGGGACCCTAAAGACTCGTCAATATGCTGGCAATGGGTTTAACCACAAGCACGTCAGCGGCACTAGCTGTACGTAACGGCTACCCAGGTATTAAGCAAAAGGGAGGCCGACGAGCAAACTCATCCTGAAACCCCTACTGAGCCTGACGGTGACAATATCCGTACAGCCCGGTCCGTTCGTCTATGAGTATCGCATATTGAGTCTAAGGGGTGGATAAACTCAGACCCTTAATAACGCGATATTTAGTTTCGGTATGAAGCCCATCACCCACTGAGAAACTACTGATCCGAATCAGTAATTCTCGACTATCTTGGCCAAGGATTTCTGGTGATGGCCACCCGTGAACAACGTGACATCAACCCCCAATACCGGGAGATACGAATCCCCTAACAATCCACTCACTGCCTCTATGTGGCTCGGGACTGTACCCAACTAAAACCTGTTTGCATGACTCCTTTGAGTCGTGGTAGGGTAGTAATCAAAGCACAGTGGGAACTCACACGAGACAAATGGCGATCTCAGGTCAATAGAATAACATGTACACATTTCACCTGGAAACTGCTATCTGACAAAAGGTATAATACTAACTAGCATGTTCCCGGCGAGTCCATCCGGTATACTCATAACCCAATGAGCACCAGTATACATCTCAGGTGAACAAACTGACACCAATGGCTTGTGAGACCGGCCACCGCCTTTCGTCGGGGTCTCGATCAGTATACACTAGTCTACTTTGGAGTATCGATGCCCAGTCTTGAAACTCACACGACTAGGGACATTTAAGGATGTGCTTATAGACTACCCATCTACCACGTATATGATCGCCATCATAATACTGGTAGTCAAGAAAGAATCATATGGGCTCTATCAACATGTAATAGTGATTTGTAATGCCACCTAATGCTGTACATGATGATAAAGACAAACCAGATAGCATACTATCATCTCGAGTAAGACCGTTCTACCGGTATAGGTCCTCCCTCACTCATCATAATCACATGCCTACGACTATGATAATGGCCTTGAGGGCACTATAGCCAACAATCTCCCACTTGCACTTAAGGCTAATTATTGCGATGTCGTATACTCACAACCTGTGTGATACCGAACACCCAACTCCTCTACTAATCAGTCTCGCAAAGCTCGTTTGCGAAACTATTGTGTTCGAGAAATAGCCTCGGTGAGTGGATCCGATCCAATATTTCTTTCTGTATCTCTTTATATCTCAACTTCGCGGAGAAAATTATCTCCCGAAATGAGCAATACCTGTCTTAGAATATGTCTGGATATCTGATGGGACCCAGTTCACAAATGAACTCCAAATCCAGCAAACTTCTTAGACTGTATTGTCCACTGAATTTAATCAGTATCCCGCGTCATGCCTTCCTCAGTATCCGGATGGACTACCTGTCCAACATATTGTCCTTCAAAAGAGAGAAAACTAAAACTCTGACAGTCGCTCTATCATCCAGGTCACCTTGGAAGCCTGAAATGATAACCGTCTCCCGAAGGAGGCCGCCGTTACCAAATCCCTAGAACATCCACTTATGTTCATAAAATACTTCCTAACGTTTCTCCAGGATTGGATTAATATATATTGTCACGCCCCGCTTCCCGGTATACGGCGAAGGGGACGCGACTGGTCCGCTACATATTTACTCAGAAGAAAATACGCTAAGCATATCTAAATAATATAAAAGTAAATACACAAGAGACGAGATATATAAAATGAACATCAACTTTATTTATTAACATTCTTTTGTACAATGTATGAAAAGTAAATACAACTGAAACAAAAGCGATGCCTAAACAATGGCATAACAGGAAATGGAAAGTACTGAATAGAAAATATACAATGTCTAGAGCACGGGGTCTTCATAGAACTGGTCCAAGTCTTCAGCAGTGGGCTTGTTCTCTGACGGGTCCAAACCCCCTGACGACATTCAAAGAAGAAAGAAATAGAATGTCGTCAGCGAACAGGTCGCTCGGTAAGTCCCAAAGATAAGGGAGAAATAGACAGAGAGTAAGTAAGAGAGAGTAGCCTTTAATGTTGTATTATATTGTTGTGATGTTGTATTAACGCTGTTGTTTGTAGCTTGGTATAGAAGAATGCCAGTGTATACGAGAGGGGTCTCTATATGCTAAAGACCAGGGCAAACGGAATATAGAGTACAAGGCTCCGTTAGAAGGCCCGGAACAACGGCAATTGGATTCATGTTAGGTGTCTTCAGTCTGACCGTCTCGTGCCACTTCTAACACCTTCCGTACCAATCTACCCCTTAAACCCCGTAGTGTTTTGATTTTATTGTTTGTCTTGTAAATTGTATTGATTGTATAATTGGTTGACTGACCGAAACCATGATATCAGTAAACGGATGTAACTGTATAATCATGTAAATGAAATAACTAGAGACCCATGTAAATGGAATATATATATCCATGGTTCGGTTCAGCCGAGTTGTATAGATTGATAATTGGATTCATGAATTCATGTGTTCATATTGAATTGGAATACTGTAAATTGTAGATTGTACTTGAATCATATTCAAGTCATATATAATCAGACTCAAACCCGAGTCAGACAATTAGAAATGTATATCGAAGTCTTGATTATTTCTTAAACCTATATTTACTAGGGTCCTTAGGGTAATTTATAAACCTTGAGGGGGTTTTATGTAAAAATAATTTTTATATACTTTTCAAGATACACCCCAAGTATTTATTAATCGTCTTTATAGTTGTAATGAATGTGGATTTTATATTGTGATATATCTAGTGAAAATATTCTATTTTCAGAAATAAAGGTATTTCTTTGTAATATTGATTTATGTGGAATTTATGGTATTTTAGTGTAAAATTGATTCTTGTGATTTTTAGAAAAAAATGGAATATTTATATCATAACAAAATAGGTATTTTAATGATAAATATACATATATTTATACAAAAATAATTTTAATATATTTTATATTCTAAAAATCTCATTTTCTCAAGATGTCGTATTTTAAATCTTTCGAGACCGAATACTCCTTGCGGAGGTCTGAATCCCGCACTACTAAGCCCGAGGATGTGCGATAATCCGCATCATCTTGAACGGGTTCCCCAAAATGGGTTGTAGCGGCGCTTTGCAAAGATTGTATAAATACTAAATCCTTTAGAAAACGGTTTTATGAAGTAAGTGGTATTTATTTGTAAAGATGTCAATTTTTCCGTATTCCATGTTCTAGGGTCTCCTAAGTCAACTAGACTATTTCTAAATGGTCCAAAGCGACAAGTTGTGAGATGCCTCAAATCGCCTCTTCACCGCCAATTGTGGCCAGGTAAGTACAAGTGAAGAAAGGAGGGATCCGCTCACGAATCACCGTGAGATGGGCCTTTTAAAGTTACCTTTCTCACTTGCCTAGCCTAAACACCACAAAGTCAGGTTATGATAAATGACCGATATCCACAACTTATCGTATTTTTATAATAAGATGTATTTATTTAAAAGTGTATCAACTCTAACTCTTTTAGAAATAATTTTATTAAGTGTATGGTATTTAAATGTAAATGCTTGTTTTCTCGTATTCTAAGGTTTCAATGGTATCGTGTTAGGTTGTATGTAGGTATGTGAGGAGGTAGGTCGTTACCTCGTGATCTACTTTAAATGTATAGCAAGTTTGATGGGTCAAATGAAGGATTGAAACAATGTGGTATTTAAGTGAAAAAATACGATAATTTGAGAAAGCTATCATTTCATGTGATGAAACTTGTTCAAATTGTTTAATTAGTGTTTAATAATCAACATGAGGAAGTTTAAGAATGATTGTATTAGTGACAAGTGGAATTTTATAGAAAACCGAATCGGAAATCGGATTTGTTCCGATTCCGTCGGGTTTTGTAAAACCGTATTTTTAGATAGAAGAGATAGGTAGAATTTGGGACTTACGGATTTTAGATTACACAATAGAGTGAGAGGGAACTAAAGGGATCGCCGATGTGTTGCGTCGTCGCCGGTAATTCCTAAAACGATCACCGAAAGTTCGTCGTAAATTTCTCCGGAGCTTCGCCTCGAGCTCGTTTCGATTGCACACTAGGGTTCTAAGGATTTTTCTTGAGAGTTGGCTCAGAAATGTGAGTGAGAGGGTAGAGGGTAGGGTGGTATTTATAGGGTTAGGCTAGGGTTAGGGTAGGTGAAGAGTTAAGATATAAAATGTAAAAATATATTAAAAATTATAGTAAATTAGGCTTTCTGAATTCTCTGGAACCGATCTGGGGATTTGAAGTATACAGGGGGTTATAGAATGCCAAGAGTCACACTTTTGATGTTGGGGACTCGGCCGTCCGGCCGAGTCCGACCGGCGGAGCCTTCCCGAGTCGGCCGGTCCGCCGGCCGACTCGATGGGTCGAAATGTAGGGGGTCTCATGGGGTAGGCACTGGTACATTTAGTTTTCAGGTTTAGTTCAAGTTTTGGGAGTTATGGTGTGTGGACTGTTGGGCTTCCAAAGAATTTTAAACAAAATAAATACAAAAAATAATGTGGGGCATGGGATTTGAACTCTGGTGGCTTGGTTCAGCAATGCAAGGTATTACCAATGAGCTACAAGCTCCTTCTTGTAATTAAATTGCTAATTAATTACTTAAGTCTTGTGCTCAAGCAATAAATACCCCTTTATGAATTTTTGAAAAAATATTTTGAAAAATTTGTATAGGAAATTTGGGGTTGTTACATATATACTGTAAGTCCACGGTAGCGCCCCGGCCGTCTAACAGATGCCAAATACGGAACAAAAAACTTTTTACAACTGGCGCTATCGCGTACTATAACCTGGATCTTCCATTAAAGCTAAACTAACAAAGTACAAAGTGGGTAGAAGAGTTATACCGAACGATCCGAGTCCTTCGGTCTTCAACCATCATCCCACGCTTTGTTGCGGCTGCTCCGATCTCCTAAATCTCCAGTCTTCTCGTCCAGGTGGCACCACGTCGACGGATCTTTAAACGGGCTCCCTCCTCTGAACCAAGGCAACTCGATCATCAAGTTTGCTAAAAGAGATGACAAAGACTGATGTAGAGAATGAGTAGAACACTTTGTCTCGTTACGTCCAAAGCTATGGACGAACGGTTAATGAAGTTGCCTTTTGGAATCGGGTGATAAGAATTTGAGCTATATGAAATTTCTATATACAAATCTATCATAATCTTTTCCCTAGTGAGTAACAACCATGAGAGTGAAGAGGAGGGGAGGGCCGACCACTTATAACAAGAGGGGGGTGAGTGTAGGAGGTGGGGAGAGTGACCATAACCATAAAAGAAATGAATGAATCATCTAACACCTTGTATGAATGCATTTAATGAAAACTATGATTCATAACCCTTAGTCATCATCTAATTAATGCACCATTAATGAACAAATCAGTCACAAGCCACCTCATCATCCTAGTCACCATCTAGAAACTTCCTCACTCATCACAAGAAAAGATAAATCCGTATTAAACCGAATGTTAAATACGGCTGATAGAAAACTGGAAACTGGCAACTTCCAAAAGTGATCCTGAAACGTATTTCAGGATAACCCCGTAACAGTATAAACACCCGCATTTGTATTATGACCGAATACAAATACATCTGAGACAAATATATTATATCTACACAGTATAATACTCGGATCCGGCTTAAACCAAAGCCGACCAGTATTATCTGCCCGAAAAATGACACGTGCAAAAACGCACGTGCATTTTCCGAACCCTGCCATAAAACCATACGGCCTCTACAACGTTTCGCCCGAACTTGGGAAAGTGTCTGTGGGGGACTCTAATGACTCATCAACACACTGGCACTGGGTATAACCACTAGCACGTCAGAGGTACAAGCTGTACGTAATGGTTGCCTATGTATTGATTGGAAGGAAAGCTGACGAGCGAACTCATCCATAAACCCTACTGAGCCTAACAGTGACAATATACATACAGTCCGGTCCGTTCGTTTATGAGTATCGCATATCGGCCTAGGGGCTGGTAACGTCAGACCCCCAATAGCAGTATAAGTCGTGTCAGAGAGTGGCCCAGAACACCCTGAGATTCTACTGGAGTACCTACCAGTAAATCTCCTGCCTCGGCCGAGGGCTTTGTGTAATGGCTCTCCTAGACACAGCGCGATCTCACCCCCAATACCGGGAGAGACGAATCCCCTGTCGATCCGCTCACTTACCTCCATGTGGCTCGGGATTGTACCCAAAAAAGACCTGTTTGCACGACTCCTTTGAGCCATGGTAGGGTAGAAATCAAAGCACAGTGGGAACTCACACGAGACAAATGACGACCTCAGGTCGGTGAACTAACCTGTACACATGTCACCAGGGAACTGCTATCTGACGCTAGGTATAATACCAACTAGCAGGTTCCCGGCGAGTCCTGTCCGGTGTACTCATAACCCAATGAGCACCTGTATACATCTTAGGTGATCCTACTGACACCAGTGGCTTGTAAGACCGGCCACCGCCCCTCGTCGGGGTCTCGACTGTATACACTAGTCTACTTGGGAGTATCGATACCCTATCTCGAAACTCTCACGACTAGGGACACTTTTAAGGATGTGCTTACAGACCCCAGCTCCCACGTATATGATCGCCATCATACTGCTGGTAGTCAAGTAAGAATCCTATGGGCTCTATCAATATGCAATAGCGAACTAAAGCATGTATACGATTATAAAGTCAAACCAGATAGCATACTATCATCTCGAGCAAGACTGTCATATCGGTATAGGTCCTGCCTCAATCATTGCAATCACGTACCTGCATCCAATAATTGACTTTGAGGGCACTATCTCCAACAATCTCCCACTTGCACTTAAGGCTAATTATTGCGATGTCGCATACTCACAGCCCGTGTGATACCGAATACCCAACTCCTCTACTAATCAGTTTCACAAAGCTAGTTTGTAAAAACTCTTGTGTTCTAGAAAATAGCCTCAGTGAGTGGATCCGCCCTGATGTTTCTTTCTATGTCTCTCTAAATCTCAAGTTCGCGGAGAAATCCATCTCCCGAATCGAGTAATACCTGTCTTAGAATATGTCTGGATATTTGATGAGACCTAGTTCATAAATGAACTCCAAATCCAAACTTCTTAGACTGTATCGATAACTGAACCTAATCGTATCCAGCACCATGCCTCCCACAGTATCCTCTTGGACCACCTGTCCATAATACTGTCTCTCGTTAGAGGGAAAACTATAACTCTGACAATCACTCTGTCATCCATGTCACCTTGGAAGCCTGGAATGATAACCGTCTCCCGAAGGAGGCTGCCGTCATCAAATCCGTAGAACAAGCACTTATGTTCTAAAACTGCTCCCTTATGTTTCTTCAGGATTGGATTAATATGAACTTATCGCATCAAGTGCAAAAACAGCATCTGGTGTGGTACTTGACATCTCATGATTGACTCAATTGCCTAAGCAAGTGATCTGCCAATCATGCACATCCCTCTCTCCTTTAGTCTCTAAGACACCTTTTAGAGAGGGTGACTCCATCACCTGCAGGTACACCACCATGCCAGGAGCCATCTATTCTAAAATACTATTAGAACATTGTCAAAGTACCCATATTGGGAAACTACCCAAATCTAGATCTAAAACCATAGATCTAGTAACCAGAATGTCAGATATTATATCCATATCCTTTGTGGAGAAACAACTGTGTGACGACCACAGTACAACCGATCGTAGTATAGGAATTTTACTTCCTACTCTGTGTATGTCATCCAAAAACCAGGACATCACACCCTACTACCTTCTTAACAGATCCATCCCCTATTCTGATGAAGTCAAACCCATGACTTTCACATCAAAAATAGATGATCTTATCTCCGCTATATTTGCTCAAGCCTATAAATAGACATAAGCTACCTGCCCACTATGCTTCCGCTGCTCCCACTGACTATGATAACCCTCTGGCAGAATAATATCTACGTACACTTCTAAAGCTAGTTTAGAACGACGTTATACTTATCCTCTTGCCGGGTCTCATAGTCTGGAACAATAGTAGTGTCAAGTCTGGGTAAACAAGAACCTCCCTGTCAACGTCCTTGAGGCTACCAGAGTACCTCTCGGGTGTCTGAGGTTACCCAGCATATTTGCGGAGTGGCTATTGGAATGTCAAACCTGATTGAATATATAGGTCCTATTAAATTTTCCGTAATCGTTTGCGGTTCTGGAATCACTTCCAGTTCTACCATACTCCCACTACTGTTTTCTGAAAAAATCCATTTTACTAAAACTGTGGCGAGTCAAGAGCAATATCACTATTAATCTTCCAGATGGTAGAAAATTAACCCTCGACTAAGCCCGGGTCAACCCACAAACTACCATTACAAAAACGTGCCTTGAGTTATCCAGTGTCTGGTTTTAAGCATAAGCTGGACAACTCCCCGTATCTTAACATCGTTAAGATATGAATCATTCTATATACAATATAGAAATAGAGGCACTAATTTAATTGGAACCAGATTCAAATCATGCTGCTGTCTCCAGTGCATATCAACTTAATGAAGAGAGGCTAATCAGTATTACTCAACTTAGGAATCCATCCAATTATGAGTAACCTGAAAGAGAAACAAGTTTCTCAAAAACCATTACTTCAACTGAATACCAATCACAAGAATCTACATCTTCGATCTCTTTGAAGAATCCCGATACTTGCGATACCTGGTTCTCTTCTTTATTCTTATACCCACAACTTCTCAAAACTTAGACATTGTATTTCTACGAAACACTTGTCTAAAAACTAGAGAAGTCATAAGTAAACAGAACATAGTATGAGAACCTACCCCTTTGTCCTGACGGACACTGGACAACATACAATACTCTGTATAAGTCCGCTGAGTTGAATAACTCAAAAACCTGTGCATCGTAGGTTGAAAACTGTACTTATGGTTAAGAACTTCTCCGTTGTTCAATGCTCTTTACCCAATCGTATCTGATATAGGTAAATGTCATGGACATAATCTCAAAAAGTTATATCTCACTTTATAAAAATAAACGTACAGATATATCATTTTGAAATTGGTGCACAATAACGGATACTCAAAACCAAATACATGTCGTCCGGCAAAAACCCAGGTGACTTCCTCAAATATCACCAATTACAACGAATTCCGATATAATGAGGATGATCACTTTATTCCCAATAACTTTCTCCCACTCATCATCTGTAAAACTATACAGATGTGAGAATCATACTTGGTAAATACATACCCTGGAGTAAGCATCTAATCGGGAAATCAGTTTTCCTTTAACAATGCACTGAAACATGAAAATGTTTCGTAGGGGTATCCTGGTATTCTCTAGTAATGCCTCTTCCATAATCCTATTCATGACTATAACCGTATATTTCTTTGCCATCTCTCCAAATCCCTTTATTTGTCTTTAGTCGTTACCTTCTATACACCTTCATTAGGCTAAATGGTTTTCTTCCTTCCCTACCGTTCGGCACCAGCCTATGGTTTGGAAGAAGACTATCCAGTAAGCATAATAGGTGTACTCTCCTAATCCTAGGAGTACTCTTAACTTGAGAGAAGGTGATGATAAAAAGACTACTGAATAATACCTTATTCTATTTCTCCCGAACTGGGGAAAAAGAAAAGGTGAAATAGGAGTGGCTATGAAGTACGCGGTTTGGTCGTGAATGATAACAATCGCAATTTACTTTGCCCTCTTTCTAATCCCTTCATTTTGTCTTTACATATTACCTTCTGTACACCCTACTTAGGCTAATTGGTTTTCTTCATTCCCTACCTTTCGGCACCAGCCTATGGTTTGGAATAAGACTATCCAATAAGCGTAATAGGTGTACTCTCCTAAACTAAGGAGCCCTCGCAACCTGAGAGAAGGTGATAATAAAAGACAACTGAATAAACTAATTCAATTTCTCCTGAACCTGGATCCATCCTCGAAGAAGTCCCTTCGAGTTCGTATATAACCATACGATGGATCTATCCAATGGAAGTGGATATCCGTAGTAATACGGGGTGTTCTGAGAAATACAAAGGGTAAAAGAAGGAGCGGCAATGACTTATGCAACTAAGACAATCCAAAGACCAGTATTTTAATAAGGTTCGGTCAACTTGGTCACTGAGTCATAGTCTAGGATCGGTCAAAGGTCGCTGCCAAAGAGAGAGAAAAGAAACACTCTGCATGCACTCTAACCTAGATCAGAATGGTTATCACTTTATCTAATCAGAAAACTTCCCACTGTAATCTCAAATTCTCCTCCAAACCTGAAAGAAGAATTAGTCGGGATCACCTGAAGAGTAAACCAACTCATCAGTGAGAATCGGGATCCAACTATCATCGCATGATAACTTGATGGAAGCCACTCAAGTTATCACACTCCAGAAGGTATGCGCATACTTGGCAAGTTTCAGTTTCTTTAGAAACTCCCGATATAATTTTTGCCCCATGCTCTTATGACCTTGGTGAAGGTCAAAATGTCATAAGTCACATGTCAAGTTCTATCCATCATTGTCCAGGTTAATTTGAACCCACCCGCGCATGCCCTTGGCGAAGGTCAAAATGGCAGAACGACTGTCCCAAACCAACTCATCTATCTATGCAACAAATGAATACCCGGCAGCTACCAAACATTATGCCTTGGCGAAGGTCAAAATACATAGCTTGAATACTACTGAATACCCAAAAGAAATGACGGAGGGCTACGACTGGTTTTTGGCGAATAATCTTTAACGTAATGAACTTGATCTCGTTGAAGGAACCTGATAGCTTTTTATAAAAATATAGTGACGAAAAACCTTTGCTAAAGAGGTCACTCCCGGTGAAGGGATCTCGGCTCTTTCCTCGTGGAATGAGGTGTAGAATATTCCAACTGAATACCGCGATGCAAAGCAACTTGTAATCGACTATATTGAAGTTATCACCTTGACGTAAACTTCTGCCCAAGGGGTCACTCCCGGTGAAGGGATCTCGGCCCTTGCCTCGTGGAATGAGGTGCAGGATATTCTAACTGAATACCGCTATGCAAAACAAAAGAAAACATCTTTGTAATAACACCTTTTAAAAAAATTTCCAACAACATCAAATAGAGGTTTGTTTTATCCATGCATTGATAAGAATCAATGCAGTTCTATCAATCAATCACACCAAAAAAGAACGAAAAATAAAATGTACGTATATGCCATCCGCATTCGTCACTGGGTACCGTCATCACCCGTTAGGTTACTTAACTAACGACAGAGCGGTGGCTGGACTAGTGCGGATGTAAAACATATACAACATCCAATAGTATATATACCAATATACAATAATCGCTCCAGGCGTGATAATATGCAACATTACAGAAAAGTAATAAGCATCACAGAACAATACAGATAATCTGGGATCCCCGAGTTTCACAGAGCCGCTGCTGAAACTTGACGTTCCCCTGGTCGTGTGGATAGCCTGTGCAATGAAACCTAGACCCCTACGGGTGCGGCAAGTTACCCGCCAAAACCTGACGCGAGGTAGTCCCCCACAGCATAGTGAATGGAACACCCAGCACTTCACGGAATCCGGTAAATTGAGCATCCCTCCTTGGGTCAACCTGTACCCCCTACGAGTGCGGCGAATAGTCTGCCAATTCTAGAGTGAGGTCCCTTTGCCTCTCAAAGCTATAAGATACGGACCCGTTGCCCTCCAGAACCCGGCTATCCGTGCACTCCTTCGCGGGATAAACTTAGTACAGAAATAAAAATTTGTACAACGGGTACATCGACCTCAACCCGGTCGTGCCCCAAAAGAATATTATACAAAAAGCAGTGACGGCAGTCCACATGTTGGACGCTCGCCCCGCAATATCAAATGTACAAATAAATCCAAACTGCACTACCATTGCACACTGCTATCCACCACGACATATCCGCAACATTACAGCACAACACAGAATATCAACGCGAATGTCACGTTCGTAAATCCGTCTAAAAGAGCTATAGCACTTAGACGCAATCTACCGCTCAAATGACATTCCCGATCGGAGATATAAAGTAAGTACTGTATACTAACAAGTTTAAATTTCGATCGATAAAATTTCCCAAAGTGGGCCCCACGTAAATCTGGTGTACAGTAACAAAATCTAGGCCCAAAAGAACAGTACCAGAAATCACAATTTCCAACAAAGAAACACCAGAAGAAAGATGACCAAGTGAATCACCAAGTCGGCCGCGGTTCCGCGGTCAAAGCCAGGCTTTGACCGCGTTTCCGTGGCCGTACGGTCGGTTCACTTGATCATATTTCTTCTGTACTCTTTTAAAAGCCTACTTGATTTTCTGGTATACTCAAAATCACGTCAGAGGTACAAGCTGTACGTAATGGTTACCTATGTATTGATTGGAAGGAAAGCTGACGAGCGAACTCATCCATAAACCCTACTGAGCCTAACAGTGACAATATACATACAGTCCGGTCCGTTCGTCTATGAGTATCGCATATCGGCCTAGGGGCCGGTAACGTCAGACCCCCAATAGCAGTGTAAGTCGTGTCAGAGAGTGGCCCAGAACACCCTGAGATTCTATTGGAGTACCTACCAGTAAATCTCCTGCCTCGGCCGAGGGCTTTGTGTAATGGCTCTCCTAGACACAGCGCGATCTCACCCCCAATACCGGGAGAGATGAATCCCTTGCCAATCCGCTCACTTGCCTCCATGTGGCTCGGGACTGTACCCAAAAAAGACCTGTTTGCACGACTCCTTTGAGCCGTGGTAGGGTAGAAATCAAAGCACAGTGGGAACTCACACGAGACAAATGATGACCTCAGGTCGATGAACTAACCTGTACACATGTCACCAGGGAACTGCTATCTGACGCTAGGTATAATACCAACTAGCAGGTTCCCGGCGAGTCCTATCCGGTGTACTCATAACCCAATAAGCACCTTTATACATCTTAGGTGATCCTACTGACACCAGTGGCTTGTGAGACCGGCCACCGCCCCTCGTCGGGGTCTCGACTGTATACACTAGTCTACTCTGGAGTATCGATGCCCTGTCTCGAAACTCCCACGACTAGGGACACTTTTAAGGATGTGCTTACAGACCCCAGCTCCCACGTATATGATCGCCATCATACTGCTGGTAGTCAAGCAAGAATCCTATGGGCTCTATCAATATGCAATAGCGAACTAAAGCATGTATACGATGATAAAGTCAAACCAGAAATCATACTATCATCTCGAGCAAGACTGTAATATCGGTATAAGTCCTACCTCAATCATTGCAATCGCGTACCTGTGATCCAATAATTGACTTTGAGGGCACTATCTCCAACATATACTTATTGCATCTAGTGAAAAAACAATATCTGGTGTGGTACCTGACATCACATGATTGACTCAATTGCCTAAGCAAGTGACATGTCAATCATGCAAATCCCTTTACCTTTTAGTATAAAAGACATCCTTTAGAGAGGGTGATTCCATCCCCTGTAGGTACACCACACCTTTAGAATAGTGTTAAAGTACCCAAATTGGGATACTTCATAAATCTAGATATAAAATCATAGATCCAGTAACCAGAATCCTAATATTATATCTATATCTGTGGAGAAACAACTGTGTGACTACCACAGTATAACCGATCGTAGTATAGGAATTTCACTTCCTATAAAGTGCATGCCATCCAAATACCAGGACATCACACCCTACTACCTTCTTACCAGATCCATCTTCTATTCTGATGAGGTCAAAGCCTATGACTATCACATCAAAAATATATGATCCATCTCCGCTATATTTGCTTTAGTCTATAAATAGACACAAGCTACTTGTCCTCTATGCTTCCGCTGCTCCCACTGACTACAACAACCCTCTGGCAGAGTCATATACACGTGCACTTCTAAAGCTAGTTTAGAACAACGCTATACTCATCTTCCTGCTGGGTTTTATAGTCTAGAACAGCAGCAATGGCAAGTCTGGGTAAACAAGAACCTCCCTCTCACCTTCTCTGAGAAGACCGAAGTACCTCTTGGGTGCCTGAGGTTACCCACCATATTTACGGAGTGGCTAATAGAATGTCAAAACCAGTTGAATCTTTAATTTCTATTAAATTTTCAGTAATCGTTTGTGGTTTTGGAATCACTTCCAGTTCTACCATACTCCCACTAATGTTTTTTGAAAAGAATCCATTTTACTAAAACTGTGGCGAGTCAAGAACAATATATCTATTGAACTTCCAGATGGTAGAAATTTAACCCTTGTCATAGCCCGGGATAACCCACAAACTGCCATTACTGAAATGTGCCTTGAGTTTGTCCAGATTCTGGTTTTAAGTATAAGCCGGACAACTTCATATACCTTAACATTTTTAAGATATGAACCATTCTATATACAATATAGAAACAAAGGCACTAATTTAATTGGAATCAGATTCAAATCATTTAGCTGTCTCCAATGCATGTCAACCAAATGGAAAGAGGCCTATCAGCATTACTCAACTAGGAGTGCATCCAAATATGAGTAACCTGAAAGAGAAGCAAGTTCTCAAAATCATTACTATCAATGGAATACCAAACACAAGTATCTACATCTTTGATCACCTTGAAGAATCCTGATACTTGCAACATATGGTTCTTTACTTTATTCTTGTACCTATAACTTCACAAAACTTGGACCTTGTATTTCTACGAAATATTTGTCTAAATTGGAGAAGTCATAAGTAAATAGAATATAGTACGTGCACCAACCCCTTTGTCCTAATGGACACTGGACAACATACAATACATTGTATAAGTCTCCTGAGTTAAATAACTCATACCCTGTGCGTCGTAGGTTGAAAACTGTACTATGATTAAGAAGAATTGCACCATTGTTGAATGCTCCTTACCCAATCACCAACTGATATAGGTAAACGTCATAGACATAATTTCAAAAAGTTATATCTCACTTTATAAAATAAACGTATAGATATATCAGTTTTAAATTGGTGCATAACAACGGATATTCAAAACTAAATATTTGCCGTTAGGCAAAAACCCAGGCGATTTCCTCAAATATCACCAATTACAACAAGTTCCGATATAATGAGGATATAATCACCTAATTCCCAATATCTTGCTCCCACTCATCATCTGTAACACTATACAGATGTGAGAATCAAAGCTGGTAAATACATACCCTGGAGTCAGAATCTAATTGGGAAATCAGTTTTCAATTAGCACTGCACTGTGAAACTGAAACATGAAAATGTTTCGAAGGAGTATCCGGGTATTCCTAGTAATGCCTCTTCCAATATCCAGATTCATGACAGTAACCGTATATTTTCTTACCATCTCTCCAATCCCTTTATTTCTCTTTACTTATTACCTTCTGTACACCACCCTTAGGCTAAATAGTTTTCTTCCTTCTCTACCTTTCGGCACCAGCCTAAGATTTGGAAGAAGACTATCCAATAAGCATAATAGGTGTACCCTCCTAATCCTAGGAGCCCTCGCAGCCTGAGAGAAGGTAAAGGAAAAAGACAGCTGAATAATCCTTATTCTATTTCTCTTGAACCAGAAACCATTCTCGAACTGGAACAAGTTCCTTCGAGTTCGTATGTAACTATACGATGGCTTATCCAATAAATGTGGATCTTCGTAGTGATACAGAATGTTCCGGAGAAATGCAAAGGTGAAGTAGGAGTGGCGATGATAGACGCGGTTTCGTCGTGAATGATAGCAGTCGCAATTTACTTTGCCTTCTTTCTAATTCCTTTATTTGTCTTTACTTATTACCTTCTGTACACCACACTGAGGCTAATTGGTTTTCTTCCTTCCCTAACCTTCGGCACCGGCCTAAGGTTTGGAAGAAGATTATCCAATAAGCGTAATAGGTGTACCCTCCTAATCCTAGGAGCCCTCGCAACCTGAGAGAAGGTAAAAGGAAAAGACAACTGAATAATCCTTATTCTATTTCTCCTGAACTAGAAACCATCCTCGAACTGGAACAAGTTTCTTCGAGTTCGTATGTAACTATACAATGGTCATATCCAATAAATGTGGATCTTCGTAGTGATACGAAATGTTCCGGAGAAATTCAAAGGGTAAAAGTAGGAGTGGAAATGATATATGCAACTATGACAATTCAAAAGCCGTTGTGATTTAAGAAGGTTCGGTTAACTTGGTTCATGAGTTTTAGTCTAGGGTCGGGCCATGGTCGCTGCCAAAGAGAGAGAGAAAAGAAACACTCAGCGTGTACTTTAATCTAGATTAAAATGGTTAATCAGGATGGCTCCCACCATTTCCTCGAATTCTCCTCCAAACCCAAAAGAAGAATTAGTCGGGATCATCTAAAAACACCCAAGGAGTAAACTAACTCATCAGTGGGAATCGGGATCCAACTATTATCGTATGATAACTTGATGGAATCCACTCAAGTTATCACACTCCAGAAGGTATGCGCATGCCTGGCAAGTTTCAGTTTCTTTAGAAACTCCCGATGTGGATTTTTGCCCCATGCTCTTATGACCTTGACAAAGGCCAACAAATCATAAGTCACATGTCAAGTTCTACCCGTCATTGTCTAGATTAATCAAAACCCACCTATACCCGCCTTTGACGAAGGCCAACAAAGTTATACGACTGTCCTAGATTAATTCAAATCCATGCAACAGAAAAGTAACACATAGCTACCATACACTATGCCTTGACGAAGGCCAACAAACATAGTATGAATACTAAGCGCTACCCGTCTGAAATGACAGAGGGCTCCGGCTGGTTTTTGGCGAAAAACCTTTAACGTAATGAACTTGATATCGCTGAAGGAATCCAAGTGGTTTTACAAAAGTATAGTGGCGAAAACTTTTGCTAAAGAGGTCACTCCCGGTGAAGGGATCTCGGCTTTTTCCTCGTCGAATGAGGTGCGGGATATTCCAAACTGAATACCACGATGCAAAGCAAAAAATAATCGACTATAGTGAAGTTATTACAGTGACGCAAACTTTTGCTCAAGAGGTCACTCCCGATGAAGCGATCTCGGCTCTTGCCTGGTCGAATGAGATGCTGGATATTCATAACCGAATGCCACTGTGCAAAGCAAAATAAAATGACTGTAATGTCTGTTTTCAAAATACTTGGTTCCAACAACATCAAATAGGTTTGTTTTATCTTTGCATTGATCAGAATCAATACAGTCCCATCAATTAAACATATCATACCATAGAAAAGAACGAAAAATTTGATGTACATATATACCACCCGTATTCGCCACTGGGCCCCGCCATCACCCATTAGGTTACTTAACTAACGACAGAGCGGGAGCTGGACTAGCGCGGGTGCAAAACATTTACAATATCTACTAGTATATATATAAATATATATAACATTCGTCTCAGGCATGATATAAAGTAACATCACAGAATAGCGATAAGCATCACAGAACAAACGGATAATCTGGGAGCCCCGGGTTTCCTTTGAGACGCAAGTGAAACCCGATGTTCCCCTGGTCGTGTGGATATCCTGTGCAATGAAAACCTAGACCCCTATGAGTGCGGAAAGTTACCCTCCAATCCTAGAAGTGAGGCAACCCCAATCAACAAAGTGAGTAGGCTACCCAGCACTCCACGGAATCCGGTAACTTGAGCACCCCTCCTTGGGTCAACCTATACCCCCTACGAGTGCGGCGAATAGCCCGTCGATTCTAGCATAAGGCCCTCTCCGTATCACCTCCATGAGATGCAGGCCCGTTGCCCTCTAGAACCCGGCTATTTGTGCACTCCACCGCGGGGTAATCCTAGTACAGAAAAGAAAATAAGTACAAGGGTGACATCAACCTCAACCCGGTCGTGCCCTAAACAAATAATATACAAATGGGCAGTGACGGCAGTCCACATGTCGGACGCTCACCCTGCAATATCAAATGTACAAATAAATCCAAACTGTACTACCATTGCACCCAAGTTATCCACCACGACAATCCAACCACAACCACAGCACAACACAGAACATCACCGTGAATGTCACATTCGCAAACCCGTCTAAAAGTCATATAGCAATTAGACGAGCTGTACCGCTCTAATGACATTCACGGTCGTAGATAGTAATGTATGTACTGAAAACTACGACATTAGAATTCCACACACAATTAGCAAACCAAACCAATTTCCAAAACCATGAAAAAACAGTGAGCTAAAGTTCCAAAAACCGACCGTTTAAAGCCAATTCGGAAGTCCGAATCAAAAAGAAACATGCCCGAACCTTTGTGGGGAGTTAGAGCATGAAATTAACTTTGAGTTGGGGGCCTATAGGGGGAACCCTGCCCCCGAGTCCACCACGAGGTGGCCAGGGGGTGGGCAGACCCGAAACTGCCAAAGGTGGGGCAGTTTCGGGTCCCCACCGCCAAGACCACCTTATGGTTGTCTTGGGGAGTGGGCCCAGCCGTTCGGTCCTCCCGGGGATTCCCTGGGCTGCCCATGCACCACCACATGGTTTATCAGTTCAAACCGTGAGTCCGCGGGTTGTGCAAACATCTCAAACATTCAGTTTTTGGAACTGTTTTTGTCGGCAGTTTTTGCATGACAAAAACGTCGGATTTCTAATGTCGCAATGAGTTAAATAAGGCTTATGGAGTGGCTCTGATACCATGTTTGGTTATGAAAGCGCTCCGGCCATCAAACCGTGGCCATTGCGTAACAAAAATTTTCAAAAACCGGCGCTAGAACAACCCGATAACCCGGATCGACCCATAAGCCCTAGATAACAAAACATGCAAAGGAGTTAGAATGGTTATACCAAATGATCCGTGTCCTTTGGTCTTAAACCATATTCCCAAGCTCCTAGAGGCCTCCTTGATCAAACTTAATCTCTGGTTTCCCTTCATCGAAGATGATCCACCCGAGAGTCTATGAATCGAGCTCCAACCTCATATTCAAGGTAACTAGGATACCAAGATCGCTACACTAGATACCGTAGAAGAAGTAGAGAGTGATGAAGGATTAATTTGTCTCAAGACACCCAAGGTTTCTCAACACATGAAAGGGTTTGGGTGGAGGTAGAAGAAGATGCCATGAGAATGAGAGTGAGGCAACTCAAAAAAGAAAATGGCTAAGTCTTTTTCTTTGTTGTGAGATTTCTTTTTGTGTTAATCCTCTTCAATAATTGAAGCCATCCACATAAATATCCCATGGCTCCAAAATATCTAGAGTCAACCAAAAATATCTCAAGTCAATAAAATCTCACAACAAACAAAAAACTTAATCATACTTAGAAAAGTAACCATGGGTCACTAATAAGCCATGCCACCAAAAATGCAATAAACACCTCATCCTACACCTCAATAACCTTTTAATCCAAAAAGGTCTAAACCATAATGAGGTGTAATCTTCTAAAAGTAATCTTGTAAGAAATTACAAGAATACCCATCATCCGTATATACATACCCGCACCCGTATTCCGAAGAATACGAATACAATGAGACGAAAATAATCCAACAATATAATACTAGGATCCGGCTTAAACCAAAGCCCACTAGTATTATCCGTCCGAACATTATCCGTGCACAAGTACACGTATGTGATCGAACCCTGCCGTAAAACCATACAGCCTCTACATCGTTTCGCCCGAAGCAGGGAAACCCTCTGTGTGGGACTCTAAAGACTCGTCAATACGTTAGCAATGGGTTTAACCACAAGCACGTCAGCGACACTAGCTGTACGTAACGGCTACTCAGGTATTGAGCGAAAGGGAGGCCGACGAGAAAACTCATCCTGAAACCCATATTGAGCCTGACAGTGACAATATCCGTACAGTTCGGTCTGTTCTTCTATGAGTATCGCATATCGAGTCTAAGGGGTGGATAAACTCAGACCCCTAATAACGCGACATTTAGTGTCGGTATGAAGCCCATCACCCACTGAGAAACTACAGATCCGAATCAGTAATTCTCGACTATCATGGCCAAGGATTTCTGGTGATGGCCACCCGTGCACAACGCGACATCAACCCTCAATACCGGGAGAGACAAATCCCCTGGCGATCCGCTCACTGCCTCCATGTGGTTCGGAACTGTAGCCAACTTAAACCTGTTTGCACGACTCCTTTGAGCCGTGGTAGGGTAGTAATCAAAGCACAGTGGGAACTCATACGAGATAAATGACGATCTCAGGTTGATAGACTAACCTATATACATGTCACCTCGGAACTGCTATCCGACAATAGGTATAATACCAACTAGCATGTTAGAGGCGAGTCCGTCCGGTGTACTCATAATCCAATGAGCACCTGTATACATCTTAGGTGAACAAACTGACACCAATGGCTTGTGAGACCGACCACTGCCCCTCGTCGGGGTCTCTATCAGTATACACTAGCTACTCTGGAGTATTGATGCCCAGTCTCGAAACTCCCACGACTAGGGACATTTAAGGATGTGCTTATAGACTACCCAGCTCCCACGTATATGATCGCCATCATAATGCTGGTAGTCAAGCAAGAATCATATGGGCTCTATCAACATGTAATAGTGATCTGTAATGCCACCTAATGCTGTACATGATGATAAAGATATAGCATACTGTCATCTCGAGTAAGACTGTTCTACCGATATATGTCCTCCCACAATTATCATAATCACATGCCTGCGACTATGATAATTGCCTTGAGGGAACTATAGCCAACATGCACGTCCTCGCAGCACGAAAGGTAACGATGGAGTATGGGTTATTGTGGATCGACTCACAAAATCAGCTCACTTCATCCCATTTCGAGTTAGCCAATCTACCGAGACACTAGCAAAGAAGTACATGGAAGTAAGTTTGAATCTAGGTAAGATTTAACTCTTCATAGTGTACTATTTCTGATACCCATGAACTCATGCGGGAGATCGTGAGATTACATGGAGTACCGGTCTGCATTGTCTCCGATCGTGACACCGGATTCCAATCGCAATTTTGGCAAAGTCTGCAAGCTAGCTTGAGAACGAGTCTGAACTTTAGCACAGCTTACCATCCACAAACAGATGGACAGTCCGAGCGAACGATTCAGATCTTATAAGATATGCTAAGAGCGTGTATGTTGGACTTCGGAGGATCGTGGAAAGATCACCTACATCTTGTGGAGTTTTCATATAACAACGGCTACCAAGCGAGTATTGGAATGGCACCGTATACAGCTCTCTATGGAAGGAAGTGTCGTTCACCATTAAGTGGGGATGACATTGGAGATAGGGAACTCCTTGGACCTGAGATGATAGTGGTGACTGTAGATGTAGTTCGCATTATCAGGGAACGAATGCGCATAGCCCAAGACCGACAGAAGCACTAGGCTGATTCAAAACACCTGTTAGAGTTCCTTAGCATGACTACTAGGTTTTAAAGATGCATCGAGTATACAATTTTAAATTTTTAGTGTGCTAATCAACTCAAACCAAGAATCGAACTAGAGAATTAGGGTACAACTAAGTAAGTAAACAACTTTACTCTAAGTGAACAAGGAATACAACCTTGGTAGACCGGTCCTTCACTTCTAAAGCTCCGTGTAGTAATCCCTTAGCTCCAAGTGGTGGTCTCCCGGACTCTCGTTAGGCTCTACTAGACGAAAGGAATGAGTTTGCTCAAAGATCTTCGAGGCCGAAGATGATCTACGTCGAGGAGACTCTAACTCAAGCAACCTCTTCACTAATTGATGAATTAGTGAAGCAAACAACCTATACTAAATGGCTAGTTTGGTATAGATTGATGAAGTAGGAATTTTTCTCACTTTAGAATATTTTTCCTCTTTTCCTTTCTTCACCTCAAGAAAACCAAGAGAAGAAAATGAGATGAAGAAGATGAACTTGTGGTGAACCATGGGTGAAAGAATATCTCATATCCTTTTGTAGAGAGTTAACCATGGCTAAATATAATAGTTAGGTTAATAAATATCTAGGATAAAAACAAAATTAGTGGAATTAGATCAAGACTTCTACAAGCTTCTCAAGCCTTCATTAGCCATGCTAATTTCCACCTAATTTTGGTTTTCCCTAAATAAATAAATCCCAACATTATGTTTAATATAGTATGAGTCTCATACACCCAACTTCTATGTATCATCTAGCATGACACATAAATAAAATAAATACATATATATATATCACATATATTTTTAATGTATTTGTAGAAAAGAAATTCTTAAGTGAGCTTATATTAGTTAATATATATTAATATATCAAATATATAATTATATATTAAATTATTAAATCAACACTTGATTTAATAATCCGGTGATATCATATATAACCGACTAATATCAAATCATTGAATCAACACTTGATTCAATAATCCGGTTATATCACATATAACCTATATCACGAGATTAGAATAAGATATCATATACACGTATTGATCTCAGTGCCGCACATATCATATATGTGCCCTACTTTATTTCGCTTGAGCCAGAAAACCTCTGTGTAGGACTGTAAAGACTCGTCAATACGCCGGCAGTAGGTAATGATCATATCAGTTACCCACAAGCCGTCAGCGGTACTAGCTGGACCTAACGGCTACCCGGGTATTGAGCAATCAGAAGATCAGCAAGCAAGATTGTCTAAACTCCCGCATAGCCTATCAGTAACACCACCGTACAGTCCGGTCTCTTCGTCTGATATGTCGCATATCTAGTCTGGGGGTGGTAAACGTCAGACCCCAATAACTTGATAAGTCATGCCGATGTGAGGCTCATAACGGGTCGAGAAACTACTGATAACACTTACCAGTAAATCTCGGTATCAGCTCTGGCCAGGGACTTCCTTTTATAGCCAATCGAGCATAGCGTAACATCAACACCCAATACCGAGAGAGAAGAAACTCCTCCTATCGCTCATTACCTCCATGTGACTCGGGACTGTACCCAAAAACCACCGTTTTGCACGCTCTCTTGAACGTGGTAAGGTGGAAATCAAAGCACAGTGGGAGTGACACAAGACTCTATGACGATCTCGGGTCTACAGACTAACCTGTACCAGTGTCACCAAAGAACCACCATCTGACGTTAGGTATAATACCATCTAGGAGTTCTCGATGAGTCATGTTCGGTGTACCCATTCTCCAATGAGCACCTGTGTAGATTCTCTGATGTCAGACACCAATGGTTGTGGGATCACCCATCACCCCATACAGGGTCAAGAATCATACACACTAGTTTACTATGGAATATCGATGCCTCGTCTCGATACTCCCTCGCTTAGGAACAATTAAAGGATGTACTTGTGGACTATCCTGGCCCCATTAGTATGATCTTCATCATAATCCTGGTAGTCAAGTCCACATCCTAAGGGCTTTATCAACATGTAACAGAGAGACAGTATAAAGATACATGTTAAGATAAAGAGTAACCAGATAGCATACTATCATGTCGAGCAAGAAAGTCCTCCCTATATATGTCCAAGCATCCACTATAATATACAATCATGTAAAATAATGGCCTCTAAGGCATACATACAACTAACAATCTCCCACTTGTACTAAGGCCAGTTGTTGTAGTATCTCATACCCAACATCCCTTAAAGTCTCTTTATGGAAAGGCCTTCGTGAGTGGATCCGCCGTGTTATTCTTCGCGTCAACTCTCCTGATCTCGATCTTCCGGAGATTAACCATCTCCCTGATCAGGTGATACTGCCTAAGAATATGTCTGGATCACTGATGGGATCGGGGTTTCTAGGCTAAATCCACAACTCCATTGTCACCAAAATGGTAGGAACCTCACCTAGTTCATCTTATGAACACCTTTATCTAGATGACCTCTTTGGTAGCATCGTTGGTAGCGATGTATTCATCCTTAATCTTTGAGTCTGCTACGGTATCTATCTTGGAACTCTTCCAACATACCGTCCCTCCACTGAGGGTAAAGACAAAACTCGAGACCGTCTTACAGTCGACCTTATCACTCTGGAAGCTCGAATCGGTAAAGGAATCCATCTGGAGTTTACCGTTATCATACACCAAGAATATTTCTTTAGTCCTTCTCAAGTACTTAAGAATGTTCTTCACAGCTATCCAGTGTTTCTCCCCAGGATCTGATTGACACCTACTCACTACACCTAGTGAGTATGATACATGCTCTTAGATCTATCTCTATAGATCTTAATCACTGGATGTAGGAAGCATCACCCAGATCCTTCATGGAGAAACTTAGGGAATAAGAAGAGCTTGACCGAGTGTAGCATAGGAACACCATTTCCTATCAAGAGTATATCATCCACGTACAATACGAGGAAGACAACCTTACTCTCTACAACCTTCTTGTATATACAAAGTTCATCTACCTTTTTGATGAAGTCAAACTCTTTGACTACCACATCGAAACAAATATTCCAACTCCGCGATGCCTGTTTTAATCTGTAAATTGATTTAAGCAACTTACACACCTTTCCGCTGCTCCCACTGTCTATGAAGCCCTCTGGCAGTGTCATGTACACGCTCTCTTCTAAATCACCATTTAGAAAAGCGGTCTTGACTTCCATCTGCCAGATTTCGTAGTCATGGTATGTAGCGATGGCAAGTAGGATCCTGATGGACTTAAGCATAGCCACTAGAGAAAAGGTTTCATCATAATCCACACCTGATTATTGACGAAAACCTTTTTCTAGAAGTCTATCTTTGAAAGTCTTAACTTTTCCATCTACACCAAGAATCTTCTCAAGATCCACTTGTTCCCGATGGCTTTTACCCCTTCAGGTGCAACTTTCAAAGTCATACTTTGTGGGTGTATATGGATTCCATCTCAGATCGCATAGCATCCAGCCATTTTACAGAGTCCCCACTCGTGATGGCCTGCTCGAAACTAGTTGGGTCATCATCTTCCATGATGCAATCCTCGCTCCCACCGTCAATGAGAAAACCGTAGCATCTTTCAGGTGGATGAGGAACCCTACTAGATCGGCGGAGAGGCTGAGGTTCGTCGGGGACTATTGAATCCTCTGGTTCTACCAAATCATCAACTGTAGTTTGTATAGCTGGAATTTCTTCCAGTTCTACCTCATGACCACTAATTTCTTTCACAAGAAATTCCTTCTCTAAAAAGGTGCCATGCCGAGAAACAAACACCTTTTGTTCATCGGTGTGATAGAAGATATACCCTCGCAGATATTTGGGATATCCAACAAACTTACACAGAACTGACCTTGCCTCGAGCTTGTCCGGATTTTGCCTTTCAACATAGGCCGGACAACCCCATATCTTAACTCGTTTAAGACATGGTCTCTTCCTATACCATATCGCATATGGAGTGGTAGGCACGGATTTGGTGGGAACCCTATTCAATAGGCATGCGGCTTCTCAAGCACATAACTCCAAAAGGAAATAGGTAACTCAGCAGTACTCATCATAGAGTGCACCATATATAATAGGGAGCGATTCCTCCGCTCCGATACACCGTTGTTTTGTGCTATATACGGAGGAGTAAGATGAGAGAGAATCCCATTCTCTTTTAGATAATCCAGGAATTCTGTGCTCAAATATTGTCCTCCCCGATCAGATCGTAGGATTTTAATACTTTAACCCGTCTGGTTCTCAACTTCGCATTTATATTCCTTGAATTTCTCAAAAGTATCAGACTTGTGTTTCAACAGGAACACATGTCCGAATCTTGAGAGATCGTCAGTGAATGTAATGAAGTACGGGGAACCATTCTTGGCATGTGTAGACACGGGACCGTATACATCACTATGTATCAGTCCCAAGAGTTCAGTAGCTACTTCTAGAGAATGGTCACCATTTCTCAGTTGTCTACCTTTCTCTAGCCCATGTAACATATTACATCTGTGGGATCCTGATCCGGTATCTAATACCCAGGAGGTAGAGTGTACTGAGAAAAAGTTCTCGGTGACAAACACACCCGAAGAAGATGCATCAACATGCTCATTCCTCGTTTGGGTGGCGTGGGAATCTGGATATTTCTCTATTTTCTGCTCAAAGTTATAACAATTATAAGATAGAGCGGAACCAACATTCCCCAGCTCAGTATAACAAGCTGGTTCGGTCAATACATCCATATTATTATCTTGATTAAGGCATGTCACGACCGCTACCTGGAGAGAGAGAGAGAGAGAGAGAAGAAAACACTCTGCGTATGCTCTTGCAAGATTAGATTGGTTATTATTTTATCTAATCAGGATGGCTCCCACTGTTATTATCAAATCTTCCTTCAAACCCTAAAATATAAGACTAGCCGGGATTAATTACACCCTACAAGTTCGCTAACCGGTCAACCAGGCCAGTGTCGGTACTTTGAAGGAGGTTCCCCGTGCTTTCGAACGGACCTAATTAAAGTAAACCTCGTTTTCCCAGAGGCATAACCCCATTGATACCTTTCTAGACACCTAATGGGTTAGCTAATTGTAAAGTGCAAAACTCTCCCAAGAGTAACACTTACTCGCAGTGGGTATCGGGATCCAACTATCTCATAGAAGGTATGCAATCTCATTGCAAATTTCAATACTTGAAATTCCCAATAATATTTTTCCCCTAATGTCCTATGACCTTGACAAAGGCCAACAAACCATAGAGCGCTAATCAAGTTCAACCCGTCATTTCGTGATTGAATTAAACCCACCCGCACGACCCTTGACAAAGGCCAACAAGGTCGTACGACTACCCTAATCCAATCGTATCACATGCTTTGCATATAAACACTAATCAACTACCGCACACTACGCCTTGACAAAGGCCAACAAACGTAACACGAATACTAAATAGTACTTATCTGAAATGACGGAGGGCTACAACAGGTTTTAAGAAAACCTTTTGCGTAATGAACTTGATATCATTGTAGAATCGTGTGATTTTGAAAAGGAGTGTTTTTGAGGCTTTTACTAGTTTCGCTAAAGAGGTCACTCCCGGTGTAGGGATCTCGGCTCTTTCCTCATCGAACGAGGTGCTGGATATTCATCAAGGAATACCACTATGCAAAGCAAGAACTAGAGAAGCAATCAAAAGTCAAAACCGAGTGGGTTGCATCATTTGCTAGTTTCGCTAAAGAGGTCACTCCCGGTGAAGGGATCTCGGCTCTTTCCTCATCGAATGAGGTATTGGATATTCATCAAGGAATACCACTATGCAAAGCAAGAACTAGAGCTACCCTTTTTGAAAATTTGATTCTACAACATCTTTAGGTTTCTTTGCTTTCATTAATCTCATTAATGAAGTCCCATCATTTATGTTTCCTAAGCATCACAGATAATGAAACGAAAATACAACGTACGCTTATGCCATCGGCATTCGCCACGGAGTCCCATCATGCACCGTTAGGTTACTTAACTACCGGCAGAGCGGAGCAGGACTAACGCGGATGCAAAACATAAGCAACGTTTATTATATATCATATATATAATATAAAGCATTCGTCTCACGCTGTTATATGATCTCATCACAGAACATTGCAGCAGAAGACAACATATGAAATATTGGATATACTAAGAGGTCCGTGTTTTAAATTAAGACGGTAAAAAACACGAATTCTACGGTCGCGATGAATAGCCAAACCCACATCCCTAGACCCCTATGAGAGCAGCAAGCAACCCTTCCAATTCTAGAGTTAGGTGACCCGGACTCGACTCCTCGAGATGGTCTCCTACTGGACTCTGGAACCTGGTTACTTGTGCTCTCCACCTTGGGTCTATGCTAATGCGAAAAAGTAAATAATATACATTAATGGTGTCATCATCCTCAACCCGGAAGTGTCCCAATAAAAGAATATTACATACAAGTTCTTACATGAATGAAAATGAAAAGCTCTCATCTCACGCAAAAAAACCCCGGCTATTCAAACACGATGATCCAATATAACATATCACAGCAACACATAACATCACATGTCATCAACGTAAGTAAATATGCGTATCCTAATTGTCGTTGATGTATAGCAACGAAACCGGCGATACACCACATATTACACTTACGGTCGTAGAAAAGAAAGTGAAAAGTACAGTAATTGGAATCCGCAACCACCTTAGATATCATAAATCCGAAATATCATATACTTCGGATTTCATGCCTAACCAAATGAATTCCTTAGACATCATAAACTCGGAATATCTCATATTCTGATTTCATGCCTAAGTTATAAACCCCGCATTTTAGTCTCGATATTGAAAACACTTTTCAATAACTAGTCGGACAATTCAACAAAATTCCCGACATCCTGATCAAATGCTCGTCGGAAACTTTAGTAGACGGCCGCACCCCCAATGCCGTCGATGAAGTGCACTTAGGCGGAACAACGCGGCCGCGAGCACCCGAACGGATGCTTTAGGCAACGGGGTTCTCCTACTGTCACTTAGTCGGGGCTATGGGGCGTGGCTATCTAGTAATGTTACCCGGCGAGTATCCGCGTACACTACGTGATTGCGACGGAGTTTTGATCCAAATCAAAACCCCGTGGAAACCGATCAAAAGAGACTAAATTGCTAGGTTTGCAAAATTCAAACCAGTTTTCACAAAACTAATTATTGTGGATTCCAAATATTGTATCACATATCACAGATAGCTAGACGATGTTAAACATTTCGATCGAATCAACAAACAACCACATTTCCCAGAGAGCTCAACACTTGAGCATCAGGAAATAAATACCCAGAACATGCCACAAGCACTTACGGACCTACACAAGAAGGGCCGTTCCTGGCCTCACCAACGGCGCCGTGGAACCGCCGCAAACCCTAGGGTTTGGCCGCGGTTCCGCGGTCGTATAGTCGAGTTAAGAGTTCATTCTTCTTAGGGATCCATAGAAAACCCTGCATGATTTTTTGAATATTTCTAACTTGGAAAAATCCAACATTTGGAAAAATTTCCAGAGACCATGGAAAATCGGGTTTTCGGAGTTCGCTCGAACACCTTAACGTTGTCTAGGCCACTCCTAATGCTCTCGCTTGGCCCGGATACCATGTTGGGGTTCTTTAGCACGACTACTAGGTGTTAAAGATGCATCAAGTATACAATTTTAAAAGTTTAGTGTGCTAATCAACTCAAACCAAAAATCGAACTAGAGAATTAGGGTACAACTAAGCAAGTAAACAACTTTACTCTAAGTGAACAAGAAATATAACCTTTGTAGACCGGTCCTTCACTTCTAAAGCTCCGTATAGTAGTCCCTTAGCTCCAAGTGGTAGTCTCCCGGATTCCCGTTAGGCTCCACTTGGCGAAAAGAACGAGCTTGCTTAAAGATTTTCGAGGCCGAAGATGATCTACGTCGAGAAGACTCTAACTCAAGCTATCTCTTCACTAATTGATGAATTATTGAAGCAAACAACCTATACTAAATGGTTAGTTTGGTATAGATTGATGAAGTAGGAATTTTGCTCACTTTAGAATATTTTTCCTCTTTTCCTTTCTTCACCTCAAGAAAACCAAAAGAAGAAAATGAGTTGAAGAAGATGAAGTTGTGGTGAACCATGGGTGAAAGAATATCTCATATCCTTTTGTAGAGAGTTAACCATGGCTAAAGATAATGGTTAGGTTAATAAATATCTAGGATAAAAACAAAATTAGTGGAATTAGGTCAAGACTTCTACAAGCTTCTCAAGCCTTCATTAGCCATGCTAATTTCCACCTAATTTTGGTTTTCCCTAAATAAATAAATCCCAACATTATCTTTAATATGGTATGAGTCTCATATACCCAAGTTCTATCTATCATCTAGCATGACACATAAATAAAATAAATACATTTATATATATCACATATATTTTAAATGTATTTGTAGAAAAGAAATTCTTAAGTGAGCTTATATTAGTTAATATATATTAATATATCAAATATATAATTATATATTAAATTATTAAATCAACACTTGATTTAATAATCCGGCTATATCATATATAACCGACTAATATCAAATCATTGAATCAACACTTGATTCAATAATCCGGTTATATCACATATAATCTATATCACAAGATTAGAATACAGTATCAGATACACGTATTGGTGTCAGTGCCGCACATATCACATATATACCCTATTTCGTTTCGCTTGAGCCAGGAAACCTCTATGTAGGACTGTAAAGACTCGTCAATACACCGGCAGTAGGTAATGATCATATCAGTTACCCACAAGCCATCAGCGGTACTAGCTAGACGTAACGGCTACCCGGGTATTGAGCGATCAGAAGATCAGCAAGCAAGCTTGTCTAAACTCCTGCAAAGCCTATCAGTAACACCACCGTACAGTCCGGTCTCTTCATCTGATATGTCGCATATCTAGTCTGGGGGTGGTAAACTTCAAACCCCAATAACTTGATAAGTCATTCCGATGTGAAGCTCATAACGGGTCGAGAAACTACTAATAACACTTACCAGTAAATCTCAGTATCAGCCCTGGCCAGGGACTTCCTGTTATAGCCAATCGAGCATTGCGCAACATCAACCCCCAATACCGAGAGAGACGAAACCCCTTCTATCGCTCATTGCCTCCATGTGACTCGGCACTGTACCCAAAAACCACCGTTTTGCACGCTCACTTGAACGTGGTAAGGTGAAAATTAAAGCACGGTGGGAGTGACACAAGACTCTATGACGATCTCGGGTCTACAGACTAACCTATACCAGTGTCACCAGAGAAATGCCATCTGACGTTAGGTATAATACCATCATGGAGTTCTAGGTGAGTTCTATTCGGTGTACCCATTCTCCAATGAGCACCTGTGTAGATTCTCTGATGTCAAACACCAATGGTTGTGGGATCAACCATCTCCCCATACAGGGTCAAGAATCATACACACTAGTCTACTATGGAATATCGATGCCTCGTCTCGATACTCCCTCGACTGGGAACAATTAAAGGATGCACTTGTGGACTACCCTGGCCCTATCTCCATCATAATCCTGGTAGTCAAGTCCACATCTTAAGGGCTTTATCAACATGTAATAGAGAGACAGTATAAAGATACATGTTAAGATAAAAAGTAACCAGATAGCATACTATCATGTCGAGCAATAAAGTCATCCCTATATATATCCAAGAATCCACTATAATATACAATCATGTACATTAATGGCCACTACGGCATACTTATAACTAACAACGCCGACACTTAGAGTTCCAACCGAGAGATCAAGTGTTCTTAAAGATCTCTCCAAACCGTAGAGTGATTCTCTTTGGAAAGAGGGGTAAACTCAGTCCGAGATTTATTGGACCATTCGACATACTCGAATGAGTCGGAGAAGTGGCATATTGTTTGGCACTTCCACCCTCATTGGAAGGAGTGCACAACGTATTCCACATATCCCAGCTTCGAAGATATGTGAGCGACCCCAGTCACATTCTTGATCACTCCGAGCTCACTGTACAGACAGACTTATCTTGTGAGCAGCAACCCGTTAAAATCCTGGACAGAAAGGTAAAGTCACTTAGGAACAAGGAAGTAAACTTGTTCCGAGTGATGTAGAGAAAAGATTCACCGGGAGAATCAACATGGGAAAGAGAAGACGACATGCGTGCAAAATACCTTTACTTGTTTGTAAATTAGTCCTTAGATAGAAATTTTCCTAAGGAGGGTAGAATGTAACGACTCTGTTTTAATGTACAAGATTTGTTTAAAGTTAAACTACTAAATGGAGTATTTACAACCCTGAGTATGATATAAATATTTAATTTGATTTTGAACAGCAAAAAATAGCTTGTAGCTCATTGGTAAAGCTTTGCACTGCTGTGACATAGCCCCTGTGTTCGAATCCCCCTAGCCACATATTATTTTTAATGATTTTTCTTTTAAACTTTTTGGAAAGCCAAAAGTTTACACGTGCAATACACGTAAAAATGAAAAGTCATTGAAATCAAACATGTGGAATATGATATATGAACAGCCGAGAACACGTGGTACCAATTCAAGAACCCAACCCCCCACCAATGGCCGGCGAGATCAAGGTTTTGGCTGGCGCCGCCGGCCCAAACCTTATGTAATGCCTTCAAATTTTTAACCCTAACCCCTTGGCCCTCCTCCACTACTCCTCTTCTGTTTGTTTTTCCTGCAATTAACCAGAGAATTAAAATCACCATTAAACCAATGTTTTAATGCATTTTAATTCTCATTTTTAATTCCCTAAACCCTAATTCTATCCTATAAATACCATCCCATACCCTAGCCTTCCCTTTTCTGAAATCCATTGTCAAAACTCTCAAATTTTCCCAAGTTAAATAAGTTGTACAAGTGGAGTTAGCCAAGGTCAAGTTCCGGCGACGATTGGGGAAGATTCCGGCGATCCCACGACTCCACGAAGCTCTCAAAACCTTCCTATACCTCTCCTCTCTACCCTAAACTCGTAAGTTCCCTCTTTTGTCCTCTCTTCCCTATTCAAAAAGTTCTCTTTTCAAAACTCGTCGGAAGTGGAGCTATTCCGACATCTAATTCTAAAATTGTTAAAAACACAACTTTTCTTAATAACCAAACATCCATATTGTTATATATTGTTTAGTAATCTTAAAACAAACTTTGAGAACAAGTTTCAATTTAAAATACCATGCTATGAAACTTGTATTACACTTTTACAGTTAAATACCATAAAGTTTACCTACGACATTCTTTTATCATAATTGCTCATATTATCTTTAGAAAAATCTCACGAGGTAATGACCTACTTCTCACAACACACATCTTGATATAGCACGATTGCTTGAAAACAATATTTTTGGGACAAATACGAATTTGCATCAAAATACCATAAACTATTAAAAACCGTATTCTTTAAATTTGTATTATTTACATTCATTGCAATTAAGTCTCTACAACCCATTTTAAGGAACCCGATTTGGTTGGTGCGGATTATCGCACATCCATCAGACTAGTAGGGCGAGATGCAGACCTCCTCACGGAGCATCTGATCTCGATGGAATTTTTAATACAATTTTTAAGAATAATGTGATTTTCTATTTAATAAATAAATTCTATTTTTTAATAATTATATATATATATATGTATAAATATTATCAAAACATTTATTTTATATTTATAATAAATTTCATGTTCTCTAAACACAAGAATCACAAATTTCATGAATATACCATTAACAATCCATACAAGTCAATTTATACTAAAATACCATGTACTATTCAATTTAGATTTATATTCACTAGAATATCTCATCATATAAAAATTATATCCATGAAAACCCTAAATACGATAAATAAATACTTGAGAATTATTTTGAAAGTATACTAAAACTATTTTTCATAAAACACCCTCAAGTTATATTAATTTACAATAAGGACCCTAGTAAATATAGTTTTAAGCGGGACCAATTCTCTTGAGTCTTAGGGAGCCGGAGAAAGTGGGTGCTTTCCTATTTAAGGTAGGAAACTAAAACGGGGTTATCAATGGTAATTAACTTGGAAAAAGTCACAAATCATGTCGTCCATGTGCATCAGTTACCGATAACTCCAAAAACTAATTCAGGAATCAAATTCTGTTTAAGTGTCTGACTCAGACAGAGTCTCAGTCTAAATTGAATACAGTCCTTACATGAATACAATTCAAATATAACTCTAATAAAACATAAATCCATATATACTGGAACTTGAACATGAATACCAGAATACTATCCAATATCAACATGACTCGACTGGACCGAACCATGGATATATATTGACTTGACTACATGACAATCCGTTTACATCCTATTCCATTTACATGAACAATCTATACCATGGTCTCGGCAAGTCTTATATCTACAAATCATTAAAATCAATACAAAATACATTACGGAGTTTTAAAGGGGTACACTGGTACGGAATATGTTAAAAGCGGCACGATGATGATCATTTTAATACACTTAACCTGAAAATCCGCTGCCGTTGTCCCGTGGGTTTTGACGGGGCCTTGTACTTCTTATACCTTAGTCCACGGAGCAAGTTGGACTCTTTTCGTATACACTGGCATATTCTGTACCAAGCTACAAACAACTGCGTTAACATAACAAACATAATCATATATACTTTACCTGTTATATTCTCTGTCTATTCTTCTTTATCTTTTAGGACTTACCGAGCGATTGTTCGCTGACGACATTCATATTTCTTCTTTCTTTGGATGTTATCAGGAGGACCCGACTCTCTGGAGATCGAGCCCAGCCAGGACGATTTAGAGCAGTTCATTGAGGACCCAGAGCTCTAGTTCACTTGTATATACTTTTAATTTCAGTTCATGCCATTGTTTAGGCATTGCTTTCCAGTATTGTATTTACTTTTCAGTGTATTGTAAAGAATGTTTAATGAATAAAAGTTGCTGTTTATTTATATCACTTTCCATTTCTTGTGTACATTCATTATATTGCTTATTTACGCTTAGCGTGTTTACTTCTGAGTAAATACGTCGCGGGCCTTGCCACGTCTACTACCCGTACGCTGAGAAGCGGGGCGTGACAAACTTAATAGGCCTCTAAGAATTCAGGAAGGATCATATGGTAAAGCAGATTACAAGAGAATGTAAACCTTATTTATCAACAAGATACATCGGTTTCTCCTTCTCAATAGCGTATGTCTTGATGAGTTTAGAGTTTAAGTCTTTTTTATATTAATTGTTCTTTATATATATATATATAAATATATATATATGGTAATGATCCAGTGAGATGTTTTCTTATGTAAGACAAATGAGATGCACTCTATAACACCCTACCCTATGTATTTCACTGATCCAGACCATTCACCATGATCTGCATGTTATGCATACCCTACGTATCAATTTTTATGAGATTCCTATATTTCTAGCACATGCGATCAAGTGAACGAAAAATAAACGCCTCCTAGTAGTCTGAAAAATGATATCATCGATCGTGCGTGCTAGACGTATAGGAATCTCATGAAAATTGATACGTAGGGTATGTATGACATGCAGATCATGGTGAATAGTCTAGATCGGTGAAATATACAGTGGTATGGTGTTATAGAGTGCGTCTCATTTGTCTCATATAAGAAAGTGTCTTACTGGATCATTACTATATCACTATTACATACAGTCAATATTAGAGACCGTATGGAACGGACTCCAAAAAATTATAAACGGTCTCTAATGTTTATTAGCGACCGTTCATATTTTTAATGGTCTCTAAAACACGCTCGCTGATACATAGCGACCGTTCATGAACTGTCTCTAATAAGAACAGTCGCTAATATATGTATCAGGGACCGTTTGTTCCGGACGCTAATAAGGAGACATGTAGACATCCCAATGAATTTAATCGTTTCCTAATATCAGCAAACGATCGCCGATAATGTATGAGCGACCGTTACTGTAGCTAATACGTTCGCTAATACTTATTTTTCCTGAAAAAATAATAGAAAATGCTATATTTAATACAATAATACACAAAATCACAATATATTATACCACAATAGCGTTTCGCATACAAATCAATATATATGCACAATCCACAATATATCCAACAAGATCAACGACTAATACGAACACATATGCATACAAACCAACATATAAACACTATACACGATATATCCACCAATATAAATAACTCAATTAAACACATATGAACTAAATTCTTAATAAACAAGTATACATAAACTAAATTGTTTTGAATACGAACAACACAATACATACGCTATATATATGTCTAACAATACGAAAAAATCTCCAAATCATGCACAATCAGATCTCGCTAAACCCTGTGAATCGAAACAAATAAATAAATATATAAACTTAAATTATAATTTTCGAAACAACGTTAGCTATACTAGCACGTATATATGCGTTCCTCGCTAACTCCTGCCACTTCCATCGCCAAAACATAATCCTTTAGCCGTTAACTTATAAGAACCCTAAGAATATACAACATAAATTTTAAACATCAAAACCCAACACAGTTTAATTGTATGCTCAAATTTATGTAAATAATAACTATACGTACCTCACTAACTCCCACCGTTACCATCGCCACCAGAGCCTCGCCATGAATAGTATCGATTCACATCGTCAAAGTCCTCCTGTGAAAAATGTTACCTAATAACCTTCCATGTGTGGTCGGCTGATCAGTGTTATACGGTTCCTGTGGCGGAGGGTGGGAGTAATAAGGATCTTGTAGCGGAGGCGGAGGGTTGTACCCTTCTTGTGATTACGGAGGCGGAGGATAAGGGTAGTACGACGTTCGCTGTGAAGAGGGAGGGTAATATGCCGATTGCGGCGGCAATGGACCCTGTGCTGACCACGGTTGCGGAGGCGGAACGTATTGTTGTAACATTTCAGAAAATGGAAAATATTATTTTAGAATTTAAATAATAATATAATATTTTTTATGGATATATATCGGGTATGGATTTGTGTTTTCATAGATTGGTATAATTATATACCTTTATTTTGGAAAATAATTGGAATTTAAAATGAATTATTAATTATGTGAACATTTATTTAATTGGATTTTTCTTAAATAAGCATGTAATTATATCCATACAAGTTTAATATTAAACTTAATTAGTGTTTTACTATTTACTACACTAAACCAAGCTTGATTTGTGTTAAACATGCTTTAAAGTGCCATGATATATTTATATAAGGGATTAACATTTTGTCAATGTTTTAAAATGATGGTTTTATAAATTCTTGTAAAAGAAAAAGAAATGAAAAGAAAATAAGAGAGAGACAAGGAAGCATGAGTGACATATTATAATATGTGGAGTATGGACAAAAGAGAGATGAGAGGGGGTATGGCTTGATACAACCATATCTTTTTCCTTCATATCATTTCTTCATCTCTTTATCATCTTCTTCTCCTTCTCCTTCTCCTTCTCCACCTCATCCACCCTCATCCACAAACTACAAACATCATGCAAATCACCTCAAAACACCTTGAAGCCTTCACTAGAAATGTTCATATTCTCATCTTAAATACCATGATGTAATCAAGTCTCCACTTTGAGGCCTTTTTGCAAGCTTGGAAGTTTCCTTAATTCCTATCTAGAGGTAAAATCCCACTTTTCTTACAATTTTTTAAATTACTTGCCTTGACACAATTAGTTTAGAGCTCATGTGTATGTTTTCTTAGTCTTGAGTTTTTCAAAAATGAGTTTTTATGAATACGACTTGTAGTGGTGGTATAGTAGGGGGCTAACTAGTTATTATAAGCTTATTAGTGATAGATGAGAGTGTTTTAGTAGAACTATCATTGGTTTAAATGAGTTTTGAAGTTTCAAATATGGTTTTTCATTGATTTTTTATGTTCAAATTGAATCCGGAGTAGTCCGAGATCTCTGAAAATATTTTGCATATAAATTAGACCTAGTTAGACCACTAGGAAATCCCACCATGAAGACGAGACGCTAACTCCAAACTTGGACCTCAATTTGCAGTTAAAATGAATATTTCTGCGATTTACTGTAGCAATTAGGTGTCGGGGTTTGGTCAGTTGGTGTTTTACTTTATATACAAGCCTATTTTAAATGCTAAATTTCCCCAGATTCCTTTAGTTAAAATATGGAGTTGTTTTACCTGGCTTTTAACAATGTTTTGCGAGTTTTAAAATTTGATTTTCGGATTTCTATGTTGTGACTTGGTCATTCGACGTTCGTACGTCGACACCAGGAGTAATTTATCAGATTTAACATGCGTTGACCATAGGTTCTAACCTATGTGTGTTTTGCTCATCATATCAGTTTTTGATATGAATTATTATGTGATTTTGTATGGTTTCGATTGTAGGTACGATCGTGGGAACTTCCGAGACGACGAAGAAGGGCGAGGCATTCGTCGGTTTTGACTAGGATGAGGTGTTTATGTGGTTAGATGTATATCTACGGGGGAAGTCGGGTGGATGACGTATAGTACCCCCGCAACCGTAGTAGTTAGGATATCATGTAACAACGCTAATTTTACTATACAAAAAATTGTAAAGTTAATGTACAGAATGGAGTTTACAAGCCTGAGTACAAATTATAAATTTAATTTGTTTAAGAACAGCAAGAAATAGCTTATAGCTCATTGGTAAAGCCTTGCATTGCTGTGGCATAGCCCCTGTGTTCGAATCCACTCAGCTACATATTATTTTTCTGAATTTTTCTTTTAAACTTTTTGGAAGCCCAAAAGTTTACACGTGCAATACACGTAAAAATGAAAAGACAGAAAAAAATAAACACATATAAAATGTTGTGTACACAGCCGAGGACACGTGGAACAAATCCCAAGACCCATCTCATGAATTGGACATGCGAGATCTTGCATATGGCCGGTGACGCCGGGCCATCCGTATGGGAAAAGTCCCTGTGTTTTGCACACAACATCCTTTGGCCTACCCTATTACCCCTGTTCTGTTTGTTTTCTCTGCAATTTAACAGAGAATTAAAATTTATCTTTAATCTCATTTTTAATGCTTTTTAATTCAATCTTTCAATTCCAAAACCCTAATTTCACCCTATAAATACAATCCCATACTCTGGCCCCTCATCATTCTGAAATCTCTAGTCAAAATTATCAAAAATTCTCAAGTCCAAGAAGAGTACAAGTGGAGTTAGCCCAGGGTTAAATTCCGGCGAGGATTAGAGGCGATTCCGGCAACCCCACGACATCACGAAGAATACGGCATCTTCCTCTACCTCTCCTCTCTCCTCTTAGCTTGTAAGTTCCTTCTAATTCCTCCCTTTCTTCACTAAATCCTCTTTTCAAAACAAGTTTCGGTAAGTGGAGTTATTACCAATGTAAATCTTCTAAACTCTATAATCTCACTTTTCATTTACATATTGTTCAACAAACTTGTACACGATATTTGTAACACTATTATAAAGGTTTAGAATAACTTTCACTCTAAACCTCTATGTTAATTAACTTTAATTAAGCTTTTGCATTTAAATACTATGAAGTTTATATACGTTACCTTTTAAACTTTTGCTTAGCATACCTTTAGAAAACTTCACGAGGTAATGACCTACCTCTCACATACACACATATTGACATAGCACTTAAGACATAACTTTTGTGGAAAATACGACTTTTCATTAAAATACCTTGAACTATAAAAACTCGGTTTTCTTTAAATGGTATTATCAAATTCTTTGCGATTATGCCTCTACAACCCATTTTGGGAAACCCGTTATTAGATGGTGCAGATTATCGCACATTCTCGGGCTAGTAGAGCGAGATGCAGACCTCCTCACGGAGCATACGATCTTGAAAGAATTTAAATACGATTTTTAAGAAAAAACAAGATTTTCTACTTAATAAATAAAATTAATTTTTAATAATTATATAAATATTATCAAACCATATATTTTTAATATATAATAAAATTCCATATTTCTAGAAAATAAAAGAATGACAAGTTTCATTAAAATACCATCAAGTATCAATACAAGACAAGTTACACTAAAACACCATGAACTATTCAAGCTAAGTTACTATTCACTAATATACCTCACTCTTTAAAATTCACATCCATGAAACTTTAAATACGATAAATAAATACTTGAGGTTTATTTTGAAAGTATATAAACTATTTTTTCATAAAACCCTCTCGAGTTATAAAAAAATTACATTAAGAACCTTAGTAAATATAGGTTTAAGCGGGACCAATTCTCTTGAGCCTCAGGGAGCCGGAGAAAGTGGGTGCTTGCATATTTTAAGGTTGAAAACTAAAACAGAGTTATTAATGGTAATTGTCTTGGAAAAAGACACAAATCCTGCCGTCCATGTGCAGCAGTTACAGATAACACCTTAATCTAATTCAGGATCCAAATTTGTTTTAAAGTGTCTGACTCAAGTCTGGGTCCAAATCAATCTGAATCAAATCCAAACATGAATCAAATTCAACATGAATCCAATATACCAACATGACTAGTTGAACTTGAACATGAATACCATAACGATATCAAACATGCAACATGACTTGACTTGACCGAACCATGGCTATATCTTGATTTGATTACATGCCTACTTCATACATCCTAAAACTGTTTACATGAACAATTTATACCATGGTCTCGGCAATCTGGTAATTACCAATCTATACAATATACATTACAGGGTTTTTAACGGGGTAGACTGGTACAGAATGTGTTAAAAATGGTACGATGATGGACACTAAAAGACACCTACATGAACATCATATGTCGTTGTCCCATGGGTTTTGACGGGGCCTTGTACTTACCTATTACTATAGTCCACGGGATAGTTGGACTCCTCTCGTATACACTGATATATTCTGTACCAAGCTACAAACAACAACGTTAGCATTAAAAACAGATAATTTACCAGTTCTATTCACTTTACTTGTCTATTCCATTCTATCATTTGGAACTTACCGAGCGCTAGTTTGCTGACGACATTCCTGTCTCTTCTTTCTTTGGAATGTTCGTCAGGAGGACCCGACTCTCAGGAGACCGAGTCCAGTCAGGACGATTTGGAGCAATTCACAGAGGAGCTAGACTTCTAGGCTTTTACTTATACTTATTTTCTTTTCAATTCATATGCCATTATTTAGGCATCGCTTTCTATCATTGTACTTTTCTTTTCAGTTGTATGTAAAGAAAGAATGTTAATAAAAGTTACTGTTATTACTACATCTCTTGTTATTCTTGTGTAATCATTTATATTGCTTATTTACACTTAACTTGTTTACTTCTGAGTAAATACATCGCGGCCCGTCACGTCTACTCCTCCATACACTGGGAAGCGGGGCGTGACATACTATATATCCTAGAATTATATATCTAGTCTAACCATATGCGATAGTAGTATACTTAATAGATGTTTATACCCTAGTTCTATTTTATAACCATTGAGATATATATATATATATATGAGTACTTATTATGATATAAGTAAATATACGACATGATAATGGATACGATATGAGATGATATGAAATGATATGAGATGAGATGATGTACGCGACTATGGATCCGTACCATTTTGATTGGATGATATAGTACGAGGGATATTCCGTACGTGATATAATGATGATTGATTGCCGAATACAACCGATATTTATTTCGACTCGAGGAGTCTTGTTAATATTTCAAAGATGGAAAATTATGAGATATTTGGAGCTATACGTACATTAAAAACTAATGAATCATTACGTACTTTTAAATGATAATTTCAAGGGTGTGCTACGAATTTTCAAAATTATATTTATTTCAAAAACATCGTAGTCCCTTATTTCCAAAACAACGTTTCGTGCTATTTTAAACTATAACTGTATGCCTCGTACGTAATTGGATATTTTCATATTTGTTCACGTTATGATTTCATTGTTTTTGTATACGCTTACGTTTCGCTTTCCTTATTTCTGCATACACCCGCACTTCGATTATTTACGATATATAATACGTTCATATCTTGAACTCTACTTAACTTCATGTGCTAGGACACGTGCACCATTACCGATGATTCATGTTGCACTTACATGCATGTTACACCTATACCTCATCGGTAATACCACGTACACATATAGAACTTGCTATGTCGCCCGTATCGCACCATACCCCATTAGCATTATAGATTACTGTTTAGTACCTAGCACCACGTACTGTTCAGGATAATGTACTTTCTTTACATTGCTTATACGAACACGCTTATATGAGCACACCCACCATACTATATTTCTACCGGTACCTTAGATTGCTGCTCAATTCACATCAGTATGCATTATATTACTGTTCTGTGCCTTTACATGTTGTTCCATTACTGCCATGTTTTATGAGATAATGTTTTCATAGGATTTCTAAGATTTGAGAAACCACGGATACGATTTTATAAACTTGTGAATGTTTTCAAAATGCAGTTTTCTCTTGATATGATATTTCGGCGTCCACCATGAGTTTTCTGGGTTCCAAGATATGAGTACTATCTAAATTGAGGGAGGGGAAAGAACCGATTGTGGATACATGGTGGACTCGGTACGGTATCCAGGGGCAAGAAGATCATATAGAAAGCCGTTGAGCCTGGCTGGGAACACTACCTACCGGTAACAGTATAGGACTTGGCGGATATCCGAAAGATACCGACCGGAGTGATATGATACAGATGGATATGATGGCCGATCCAATGAGACGGCGCCTGAGAGAGGGCCGATCCGAGAGACGGCGCCTGAGATATGAGGAATTTAGGTGTCAATATTAAACACGGGATTTATGAGAATTTCGAGTGTCGATGCTGGACACTCAGAGTTTTATGATGATTTCAAATGTCGTTGATGGGCACTCATTGGATGATATATATGTATAAACATGCTATGGATGACATGTTACCACATATTGATACAGATACGATATTATATATATAGATATACATGGACACATTCGTTATCGCATTGTATGATATTATTGTACAGTATGACCTAGGTAGATCGTTATGCATTCGATTTCTACCTGATGATGTCTTCTACTCATGAGTTGGCAACTCACCCCCGTTATACCATAGTTTTCTTATAGGACCGACCGCTCAGATCAGAAACGGCTTGCTGGAACGTTTCTTCTTTTGGATGATTGCTTTGGTAGGTGGACTACATTCCAGATCGTAACCACTGCTTGTATATTTATTACATTTTGTAATCTAGTTAAAAACTCCATCAACCATACTTGTATATTTTATGGACATAGAGATCAGATTTGTATATTTTTTTGGACTTAGAAGCGAGACTTGTATGTTATTCTTTATAGTTAATATTGATGATAATTTTGGTATTTTTTACTCTTTTCTTGTGTTGATCTTCGCCTTGGGCGTTGTATATATTGCGTGGTTGTGATTCCGCCGTTTGGGCGATGTGATAGTTTCTGATTGGGGATGCGGATTATATTTATGTATATGTACTAGTTTTTAGCAAAATTTATAAAGGAGGTGTTGCCCAAATTTTAAATGTTGAAAATGTTTTCGAATCTTAGTCTAAAACCACATACATTTTCAATAAACTTTATTTATACTTTAAAAAGCGGAACTGGATTTCATTAATAACCATTTTCCAAAACTTCACCTCCACTATTTACTTTAAAAGGTTTAAATTCTTGGTTTTCGGCTTACTTGAGTTACGGTGGGGTCGTATGTCACGCCCCGCTTCCCAGTAGACAAAAACGGTGACGTGACAAGCCCGCAACGTATTTATTATGAAAATAAATACGTTAAGCGTAATTAAGCAATATAACAATGAATAAGAATGACAAGAGTAATAAAATGAAACACCAACTTTATTTACATTCAACTTTACACACAACTGTCTGAAAATAAAAGATACAATAACAAAAGCAAAAGCCTAAACAATGGCATACTGAAAGTAAGTGCAGGAAGAACTAGTAGTCAGGCTGAGCTGCAAGCTGGTCCAAGTCCTTCTGGCTCGTTTCTACGTCTTCAGAGTCTGGTCTTCCTGACGAACATTCCAAATAAAGAAACAGAAAGGAATGTCATCAGCGAACTAGCGCTTGGTAAGTCCCAAAAGAAATAAGAGAAGATAGTATATAATGAGAATAGAAACCAATTGAACAGAGGACAGGTAAAATTGTATATGATCATTCGCAAGTATAGGATAGTTATTCAAACTAGTTATTTGTAGTTTGATAAAGAAGGTATTCATGTATACGAGAGGAGTCCATCTTACCCCGTAGAATATGGTAACATGTAGTACAAGGCCCCATCATAACCTATGGTACAACGGCACGTGAATTTATGTAGGTGTCTTTTAAAGTGACCTCTCGTGTCATGATATACGTTCCGTACCAATCTACCCCTTTATCCCCGTGTATTGTACTGTGTAGATTAAGATTACAGGTCTTGCCCAAATCCATGGATATAAAATATTCAGGTTCATGTTCAGGATGTAATCATGTGTTCAGCTAGTCATGTCAAGTTCATGTCATGTTATAACCATGGTTCGGTCAAGTCGAGTCAAGTATACAAGTTTGATGTTTGAATTAAAGTATTCAAGTTCATGATCAAGTATTCAAGCTTGTTTTTTATTTTGGATTCTAGTTTGAGTTTGGATTCATGTTGGAGTTAGAATCTTATGAAAGGACTTTGTTCTTGCAACATCTTAAGTTCGAGAGTAATCGGTAACTGCTGCATATGGACGGCAGGATTTGTGTTTTTTTAAAGAAAATTGCCATTAATAATTCCTTTAAGTTGTCTAACCTGAATAGACAAGCACTCACTTTCTCCGGCTCCCTGAGGCTCAAGAGTATTGATCCCGCTTAAACCTATATTAAACTAGAGTCCTTAAAATATTGTTTTGCATATCTCGAGGGCGTTTTATGCAAAAAATAATTTAATATATTTTAAAAATAAACCTCGATGGTGATTTATAATATTTAGTGTTTTCATGAACATGGATTTTAATTTAAATGGTATTTTTTTGTGACGAAACTTAGCCATTTTAAAAGTTTGTGATATTTTATTGAAAACTAGCTCTTTTGGAAACTTGATGGTATTATATTAAAAAATTTAAATCTTCATTTTTAAAAATATAGTTTCATAACATGTTTTTATTGAAAATATGAATTCATAGTTTTATATAATTTTCAAAAAAAATAGTTTTTATTTAGAAAACTCGTATTTCTTAAAAACCGTATTTTTATTTCCTTTCGAGACCGAATACTCCATGAGGAGTTTTGCATCTTGCTCTACTATCCCAAGAATGTGCGATAATCTGCACCATCCATTAGCGGGTCCCCTAATGAGGGTTGTAGAGTCGTATTTTCCAAGAATTACAAAATACCGATTTAAAAGAAACTCGGTTTGAAAAGGTGTGATATTTTAATAAAAAGCTTATTCTTTAAAATAGATATATGTTTAGAGTACTGTGCTATGGAACTATAGTGTGCGTGTTGGGTAGGTCGTTATCCTGTGAAGTTTTTTCTAAACGTATTTAAACTAATTATCGATAAGAGGGTGATACTAAAGTTCATGGTATTTTAATGAAAAGTTCGTTTATAGTTTCGCATGGAATTTTTTAGTTAAACTCAAAGCTAAAACATTGTATTCAAAGTTACAAGTAGTGCGAGAAAGTTATTTTGACCCATTTTTCTTTAGGAAAGGGAGTACAAAGGTTAAAACTACACATATCGGAGTTAACTCCACTTTTCCGATATGTTTTTAGAAGATGGTTTTGGGATTAAAGAAGAAGAGAGAAGAGGGACTTACTTACTGTGTAGCGTTGGAAAGAGGTTAAAGAAAAGAAGGGGATTCCCGTGGTGTCGCGGAAGCTCCGAAAACGGCTTCGATCTTCGATGGAAAAAGCTTGATCGCTAACTCCACTTGACTCCACTTGCACTTAGGAACTTTTAGAATGATTTTGATAGAAATTTTCAGAATAAAGGGGAGCTAGGGCATGGTGTGGTATTTATAGTGAAAAATTAGGGTTTAGAAATTAAAAATGTGGATTAAAAGAATTAAAATGGTGTTAAATGCTGAATTGAAGGGTCACTATTTAATTGCAGGGAAATCAAACAGTAAATGGGAGTTAAGGGGAGCTGAAGGGACAAGTGTGCAAAGCACGAAGGAGATTAGAGCTATGTGGACCGTCCCTATGGGAAGAATGGGCGGTCGGATCTGAGTGGTCTGTCTCGAGATTTGTGCCACGTGTCAAATTTGGTGTTTACTCCTATTTGTGCATGTTTGATTGTTCTGAAACTTTTCGTTTCTCCGTGAATTGCACGTGCAACTCTTGGGCTTCCGAAAAATTAAAAAGAAAAATCTAAAAAATAATTGTGTCTGATGGGAATCGAACACACAGGCTATATCACAGCAGTGCAGAGACTTTACCAGTGAGCTACAAGTTGTTTCTTGCTTTTATTTAACAAAAATAACTTTTAACTCTTACAAAGGCTGAAATACCCCTTTACTGTGAAATACAAGAAATTTCTGTACAGGAATTTCAGAGTCGTTATATTCTACCCTCCTTATAAAAATTTAGTCCTTGAAATTTACAATTATATAAAGACTAATTTTCAAAAAAGTAAGGGTATTGTGCATGCAAATATTCTTCTCTTTCCCAAGTTGATGCTCTTGACGAATCCTTTCTCCGCGTCACTCGGACCAAGTTTACCTTCTTGTTCCGTAATGTTTTCACCTTTCGGTCCAGGATCTCAACTGGTTGTTGCTCACAGGTTAGGTCAGTTTGTACTGTGAGCTTTGAGTGATCAAGTATATGGCTGGGGTCGCTCACATATTGTCGTAGTTAGGATATGTGGAACACATTGTGCACTCCTTCCAATGAGGGTGGTAGTGCTAAACGGTATGCCACTTCTCCAACTCGTTCGAGTATGTCGAACGGTCCTATGTATCTTGGACTTAACTTACCCCTTTTGCCAAAACGTATTACTCCTCTATTTAGAGAGATTTTCAGGAATACATGGTCTCCAGGTTGGAACTCCAGATGTCGACGCTTTGTATCTACCCACTGTTTCCGTCGGCCTTAGGCTATTCGCATCCTTTCCCGGATCGTGCGAACCACGTCCACAGTTGCCACGATCATCTCTGGTCCAAGGAGTTCACGATCTCCAATGTCTTCCCAACTCAACGGGGAACGACATTTCCGTCCGTAGAGTGCTGCGAATGGTGCCATCCCAATGCTTGCCTAATAGCTGTTGCTGTATGAAAACTCCACAAGGTGTAGGTGATCTTCTCACAAACTTCTGAAGTCTAGCATACAGGCTCTTAGCATGTCTTCCAGAATCTGAATTGTTCGTCCAGAGTGTCCGTCTGTTTGTGGATGATACGCCGTGCTGAAATTCAGACTCGTTCCCAGGCTAGCTTCAAGACTTTGCCAGAACTGTGATCGGAATCTTGTATCACGATTGGAGACGATGCAAACAGGTACTCCATGTAATCTCACGATCTCATGCATGAGTTTATAGGTATCAAGTATGGTACATCTTGAAGGTTTTAAATCTAACTTAGATTTATGCTCACCTCCATGTACTTCTTTTCTAACGTCTCGGTTGACTAGCCAACTCGAAATGGAATAAAGTGTGCCGACTTGGTGAGTCGATCCACAATAATCCAAATTGCATCATTACCCTTCGTGCTATGAGGGAGAGCAGTCACAAAGTCCATAGTAATTTGCTGCTATTTCCATTCTGGGATTGGAAAAGGCTGAAGTAGATCAGCCGTTCTGTGATGTTCAGCCTTCACTTACTGACACACCAAACACTTTGCTACGCTTCTGTTCAGTTGATAAAACTGCACATTTGTTATTACATTTTTCCTACCATTTCCATATTAAAAAAGGTCTTTATTATAATATATCATACATATGAGGGTTTATGTGTAAAAATACTATTTTCCATGTGTTGATATATTATAATTAGCATTTGGTAGGAAAATGTATGCAAATAATATCATTGACCAAATCCTAGTATAACAAAGTCTACTAAATATTATTTGTTAAGTTATTGTGCAGAATTTTCAGGTCTAAATTCAAGGAAATCAAGTGGTTAAAAGCAAACCTGCCTAATTAAGAAATCAAAACTTGGAAATCAAGTCTGGCAGAAACTATGAGAAGATTTCCAAATTATGAAGGTTCCAGAGAAATACACTTGTCACAAGAAGAGAAACCACAAAAAGAAATTCAATGGACCAGATTAGATGGCCACGGATCCGCGGCCATACCCGCCCTTGGGCCGCAGATCCGCGGCATGATAGGGGAGTTAGAGGATGCGCTTTTGGGGGGTGAATCTCTACTGTTATCTTCCTAATTTGGAAGCTAATTTTCTGGCTTTTGGGGTATAAATAAGGACCGAGACCCTCTTGAAAAAATAATCAAGCCGACGAGATCACGAAGTCCAAGACGGCTCACGCATCCAGGCTGATCATCAACTGTTCGTCTACCTCGTTATAAGAGATCGAGAAGCAACTAGAAATTGCAATCATTTTCTAAGGATTCAAGTGTAATGAATATTATTGATTAATAAAGTTAGCTTTCTTTTTCTTATTCTATTTCTTCGTAGTTTAATTATGCAATTTCTTTCCATCTCTTTTTCTCCCAACATGCGCGAGTAATTCTCCGCTTGTTAGGGTTCGTAGGATTAGGGTAGGCTAATGGATGATAAACATCCCTAAATCATTTCTAAGTCCTATAAAGTTTATGAACTTTATCAAAAGAATCATTAACATCCTAATCGGGCGCGCTAACAATTCTTTGTTAGTTCCGACCGCGATTAGAGATTAGATTAATGATTGTTTTGGTAAAGGCTATATATGAACGGAGTTCCGTGTCGAGATAAGGGTTAAGAGTGGGATTCCTTTTTCCTCCAGAAACCCTAATCTACACGCATCACCGTCGTTCTAGTTTTAAATCTATTAAAGAATAAAAAGGGTAACTTTTAATTAATCGTCCATGACTACTAAATCCTAACGAACCCTACAAGCCCCCTTATTATATTAACTATATCCCTAAAATAATCTAGATCTATATTTTTGCATTCTTGCTTAACATAGATCTAGAAACCATTCTTCAAAATTCTTTATCTCTTTCTCAACACATCTAAAGTAAGAGTAAAAGATTCAACGTTTCCCAGAGGACGACCCGTACTCACCTCGGTCTAGCTACACGCGACATCGTTCTGATTGCGGTTATTCTACAAAAACACAATTTTCGAACCAATCAAATGGCGCCTTTGCCGGGGATACGTGCGTAATTTTTTTTTTAATTCTTACTATTTGTGTTGAATTCTTATACGATCCATATCATAATTAACACAAAACTGCAAATTGCATATTTAACGATTTGTGCGTGAATTTTGCAAAGAGATCTGGAGTCACAGAATTAAGGAAAACAGGAGACAGAGACATTCTTAGAGATCCAGAGGAGCACAGAAGGGCACAGAAAAAAATTTCATCAACAGATCCTTCTCTCCTGCGGCGGAACCGCGGCAAAGGAGAGCATCTGCGGTGGAAGCGCGGTGCAATTGGGGGATCTAGGGTTCACACTTCTCTGGTATCTTTTTCAACTCCTTCTCTCTCCTCTCAAATCCAATAAAATCTATTTTCTGCAGGATTCTTTGCAAACTAACGCCGCTCAAAAATCTTTTTGCAAAAGTTTTGTGATTGGTTTTGTTTTGCATATTTTAATACGGACTTTAAGGGGCAAAGACCAAATCAAGATTAGGTGGGGATTTCATCACCCTTCCTAAGCCCCACAAATCACAAACCGAGCATCTGCATCAACCCTACAATAATTTAAAAAAATATCTAGACCATACTCTAAGAACTGTCGCGCTCATTAAAGACAGAGGAAGGTCGTGGGTAATCTATCACTTATCCGCATTACTTTTGTGGTGCCTAGGCAAGTGTGACTAAGGCAAGTGGTTTACTTAATTAGGCCCGCTATTTTCGGTGATTCGTATAGCGGATACCTCCCACTTACCTGGCACTTACCTGGCCACAAGAGTAGTAAAGAGGTGGTAGATGATTGATCCTACGGCTTGTCCTTTGGAAGTTTAGGAGCGGTCTAGAAACTGGACTTAGGTGACCTTAGTTCTAGGGTTGCTTGTGCATTTTAGAGTGATTTGTCTCGAGTACCACTTTTTTCAAAACAAGCCAATTTTAAATCACACACACACTGCCACTTGCACTAAACCCGCTTAGTGAATGCTCGGCTGGACACGGGATCCTAGTGCCCGTTTTGTCCGCGTTCCTGCTATCGACGCCGAAGTCGGCACTTCTTCATCTTCTTTTCCCCCACCACACACCACGACCGAGATGGACGGCACTCCATCAGAATATAACACCACGCTGCCACCGCCCGTAGGTGAGCAGAATCCACCGCGCATCTCTCTCCAGGAGAGATGCTATCCTATCCGTGGTCCTCTTCCCACTTGTCTATCTCTTCCACCAGCTAACGGGGATAATTTCGAAATTAAACCCACTATATCAATCTGCTGCCCAAATTTCACGGGCTTGAGTCGGAAGACGCGTACGTTTTCATCACCAAAGTCGAGAACGTATGCGCAATGATGGGTACTTCACAGTTGACTGTCGATGCTATGCGTTTGCGTCTTCTCCCATTCACACTGTGCGACTTAGCAGAAAAATGGCTTTACAATACTGTCGCACACTCTATCACTAATTGGGATGAATTCGTCATAGCATTTCTTAAGAAGTTTTACCCAAACCATAAGACTGCCCATATTAAGAGCGAGATCAACCAGTTCACCCAGCTTCCCAATGAACCATTTTGGAAGTGCTTTGAACATTTTAAGGATCTGCTTGTCCAATGTCCTCATCATGGAATACAAAGATGGGATTTATGTCGGATTATATATGAGGGCATTAATCCAGCGACAAAGCAGATGCTTGAAACAATGTGTCAATGCAATTTCATGTCTAAAGATGACGGTGAAGCTTGGAAGTATCTGGAAGACCTCGCTGAAAATACTTTGCAGTAGGAAAGCGTAAGACCACCTTCATCTAGGGGAGGTATTCACCAGCTCGATGTTTCCATCGCAGTGAAAGCCGAAATGGCAGCGATGCAGAAGAAACTCGACGGTATTGAGAACAAGTTTTTATCTTTCTCCCTAAATCAGGTCACGCTTCCCAAGACCGTCTGTGGTTGCTGTTCAGATCCTTCACACTTAACGGAAGAATGTCCTATGAATGCATCGTTTCAAGCTAATGTTGCTTTTCAGCAGCGACCTAGAAACGATCCTTATTCTTCCACGTACAATCAAGGATGGAGGAATCATCCTAACTTTGCTTGGAACCAAAACCAACAAAGCAATTATCAAAGACCTCCTCCACAGCAACCACAACCACAGAATCAGCCCCTTTTCAGTCACAGAACTTTCAAAATCCGGCCAACACTTCTACACCACAAGTGGCCAGTACTGACAACTCTTCACTTGCACAAACTTTGGTTTTGTTCATGAAACATTCCATGCAATTGTCGGCTGAGATGAAGTCTTCTATTGATACCATACAGAAAGACTCCGCCTCCCACGGCGAGAGTATTAAATCAATAGAAAACCAACTCGCACAGTTAAACGCCGCAATGAGTGCGAGAGAGAAAGGGAAACTCCCATCTCAACCCATACCTAATCCTGACCACTCACAAAGTTATAATATGAGTGCTGTTACCACGTTGAGATCGGAAAAAGTGCTGAATAACCGAGTGGGTGAGCAATGTGATGATAGTGACACCAATGAAACCCCAGCTTTTTCTTCTTCCCCTAATTCGTCTAGTCTCCCACCTTCACTCGAGCCTATTCTCCGTTTTCCCCAAGGCTCGAACCCTTCGCCCATTTCCTCAAATCTACCTAACACGATCCCCACTCCAATTCTGGGATCAGCTCCATTCCCACAATCCTCTCCAATGTTGGACCAAACCCTTATTGATAAAGCATCTTATCCAAACAGGTTAAGGGGCAACAGACCAAGTCCACAAATGGAGAAGATTGTGGAAATTTTTAAGCAAGTTAACATAAACATTCCTCTCCTAGATGCTATTCAAAAAGTTCCGTCATATGCAAAAATCTTAAAGGACTTGTGCACTAGAAAGAGAAAAGTTCAAGTTCCTAAAAAAGTTTTCCTTGCGAGTAATGTGAGCATTGCTTTTACACAACAACTACCCAAGAAACGAAAGGACCCCGGAAGTCCTACAATTTCTATTTCCATTGGGGGTAAAAATATCAATCGTGCTCTACTCGATCTAGGTGTTAGTGTTAACTTGCTTCCGTATTCTGTTTATGAGCAATTAGGGATCGAAGAGTTAAAACCTGCGCATTGCACTCTTCAGATGGCTGATCGATCTATCACCCAACCAAGGGGTGAGCTAGAGGATGTGTTAATCAAAGTCGGGGAATTCATATTCCCTGTGGACTTTATCGTTATAGATACACAACCTGTAGCAAACCCTCACAATCAAATACCGGTGATACTCGGTCGACCATTTTTGGCCGCTTCCAACGCAGTAATCAATTGTAGAAACGGCTCTATGACTCTATCCTTTGGAAAGAAGTCAATTGAGCTTAACATTTACAAGTTGGGAAGTGAACCCTCCGAACCCTATGCTCATGTGTGTTCTGTCGAATTAATGGATGTCGACAGCAGCGAATTTGATCAACCTCATGATACTGACTCTTTTCATATGTTGTTGTTTGACCCAACCATGTACTCTTCCACCGAGTTGTCCGGGTCAACATCTAACGCTGATGAGGAACTTTTTATAGAGTCTGACGATCACCCTGTTTTTCCTGATGACATTATTCTTCGGGGTATCGATGAAAGCTTTGAGGAAATTTTCGCTGATGAACTCGCATTTTTAAAAGATACGGGTGTTAAGATGAATCAACTCCAAGATAAAGAAATTGAACCTCCACCCCTTCTTCTGGACAATCATGATAATAAGAGTAATCCATCATTACTATCACTGTGTCGTCTCTCCAAATTGAGACGCAATCCTTTTCCATTACACCTCTTATCACCTCCCCACTTCTTCACGTCGAAAGGTGACATGTTCTTCCACCAACCTTGGTGCTTCGTCGATAAAATTTTTGAATGGTTGGTGTTGACCTTCGGTCTTTGCAAAGCTTGGCATTGACCAATAACCTTGACCCCTTCGTGTGATTTTAAAAGATTAAAATTGTTTAACTCAAGTTTGGGGGGGTGGTATATTTTGGGCTCTTGAAAGAAGATGTTTTTTACAAAATTGTGAGCCAAAAATAAGTTTGGGGGAGCATTTTCACTTTCATATATTCTTGCCCCCATTAATAATTTCCTCCCAAGTCTACAGGTTTTTTGAGCTTAACGAATGACATCAATGAGGACACTGCTGTAAACAGGTTTGGGGGAGGTTTGTGCTTATTTACACATCAATTTGCATCATATTTTGCATAAGCACAACATTTTCAAAAAATTTTTAAAAAAAATTTTATAACAAAAGAGTAGAGTGTGAAAAATTACATCCAAAAGATAGGAATAGTTTAAGAAAACCAAGAAAATTAGAAGTTTTCCTAAACGAACTAGTAATAAGTAGTTATGAGCTGTTGTCCCAAGGGTTAGTAAGATGAAGAAAGTCACTAATCTGAGGATAAAAATAAGTCTGAAAAATAATTTCTATTCTGGAAGCCAAACATTTGAATGTTGATACCCTACTATATGCACTTACACACGTCTTGAAACTCGGGATAGTAGAGAATACCTTGAAATGCTCTTATCTAAAAGCCAAAGTATGAAGAAAAAGAAAAAAAATGAGGAAAATATAAAAATTGTGAAAAGAAAAATGAACACTGATTTTGTTATCGCCAAGGCAGCAATAAAAAAATATAGCGAGGGTGCCTCTTCACCTAGTGCCCTAAGGCCAACTGGTCTGGGAGTTACTGCTAAGCCTTAGGTGGTCCAAGACGAGTAATATCACCTAATCAGCAAGCACATGAGTAATCGGTCAGTTAGTACCTCAAGAAGTATTAATGATCGCATGAAAATGTGTGAGCAAATCTAAATATTCATCAAGTTAAAAAGTACTGAGGTAGATGGACAAGAGTATGATAGCTTGAATTGAATTCTCCGAGTGTAGGGATGTCCATTACACACACGTAGGGGTATATGATCGATGTTTGGATGAAAGGAAGGAATGAAGAATAAAGACGATGTTTTATTGAGGGATAATGTGATTTCTAATATTTTTTCATGACTTAAGATAGGGCTCATAACAATTGAAAAGCTAGTGTAGTTGGAAACTCTTATTTTCAAAAGTCTTTCTTTTATGGTTCTTATCTTTATATGTAAATTTCACCATCTCTCTTTTATTATAGGATTTTATGGGTGTAATCCGTTGAAAACCCTTAGGAGACAACACTCCTCCTACTAGGGACACCTAGAGGTTTAACGGCTTGTTGCACGTGCTCAGTGCAATCTTGTTTGCCTACGAAAATGTGCTTAGTTTTCTCCTTTCTTTTTCTCCTCCTCTTGAATAAACTAGTTTGCTCGGGACGATCAAAAAAAAGTTTGGGGGTATTTGTTCAGTTGATAAAACAGCACATTTGTTATTACATTTTTCCTACCATTTCCATATTAAAAAAGGTTTTTATTATAATATATCATACATATGAGGGTTTATGTGTAAAAATACTATTTTCCATGTGTTGATATATTATAATTAGCATTTGGTAGAAAAATGTATGCAAATAATATCATTGACTAAATACTAGTAGAACAAAGTCTACTAAATATTATTTGTTAAGTTATTGTGCAGAATTTTCTGGTCTAAATTCAAGGAAATCAAGTGGTTAAAAGCAAACCTGTCTAATTAAGAAATCAAAACTTGGAAATCAAGTCTGGCAGAAACTACGAGAAGATTTCCAAATTATGAAGGTTCCAGAGAAATACACATGTCACAAGAAGAGAAACCACAAAAAGAAATTCAATGGACCAGATTAGATGGCCGCGGATCCGCGGCCATACCCCCTTGGGCCGCGGATCCGTGGCTTGATAGGGGAGTTAGAGGATGCGCTTTTTGGGGGTGAATCTCTACTGTTATCTTCCTAATTTGGAAGCTAATTTTCTGGCTTTTGGGGTATAAATAAGGACCGAGACCCTCTTGAAAAATCATCAAGCCGACGAGATCACGAAGTCCAAGACGACTCACGCAGCCAGGCTGATCATCAACTGTTCGTCTACCTCCTTAGAAGAGATCGAGAAGCAACTAGAAATTGTAATCATTTTCTAAGGATTCAAGTGTAATGAATATTGTTGATTAATAAAGGTAGCTTTCTTTTTCTTATTCTATTTCTTCGTAGTTTAATTATGCAATTTCTTTCCATCTCTTTTTCTCCCAACATGCACGAGTAATTCTACGCTTGTTAGGGTTCGTAGGATTAGGGTAGGCTAATGGATGATGAACATCCCTAAACCCTTTTTAAGTCCTATAAAGTTTATGAACTTTATCAAAAGAATCATTAACATCCTAATCGGGCGCGCTAACAATTCTTTGTTAGTTCCGACCGCGATTAGAGATTAGATTAATGATTGTTTTGGTAAAGGCTAGATATGAACGGAGTTCCGTGTCGAGATAAGGGTTAAGAGTGGGATTCCTTTTCCCTCCAGAAACCCTAATCTACACGCATCACCGTCGTTCTAGTTTTAAATCTATTAAAGGATAAAAATGGTAACTTTTAATTAATCGTCCATGACTACTAAATCCTAACGAACCCTACAAGCCCCCTTATTATATTAACTACATCCCTAAAATAATCTAGATCTATATTTTTGCATTCTTGCTTAACGTAGATCTAGAAACCATTCTTCAAAATTCTTTATCCCTCCTCTCTTTCTCAACACATCTAAAGTAAGAGTAAAAGATTCAACGTTTCCCAGAGGACGACCCGTACTCACCTCGGTCTAGCTACACGCGACACCGTTCTGATTGCGGTTATTCTACAAAAACACAATTTTCGAACCAATCAGCTTCTAACTACTTCGCGCTTCATTCCATGCCATCAGTAGTGTTTCCGTAGATCCTTGTACATCTTCGTGCTACTGGGGTGTACAGAATAAGGAGAGCTGTGAGCTTCTTTCATCAACTCTTCTCGAACAGATCCGACTGGCACGCATAAACGACTTCTATATCCCAAGGATCCATCTTCGTAAATGATGAAGTCGGTTCGTAGTCCACTTTCTATTTCTCGGATCTTTTGTAGCTTGGAATCATTTGCTTGAGTTGCCTTGATCTGATTGACAAGAGTGGACTGGACTTGTAAGTTCATCAAAGATGAAGCGTTATCTGGCACAACTACTTCAATCCCTAATCCTTGCAGTTCTTGCTGTAGTTTCCACCGAGCGGTGAGATTCATTGCTAATGGCTGGCGACTAAGTGCATCAGTAACGACGTTCACCTTTCCAGGATGATACTGTAGGTTGATGTCGAAGTCCGCCATGAGTTCTAACCATATTCTTTGTCGCATGTTGAGTTCCTTCTGAGTAAATACATACTTCAGACTTTTGTGTTCAGTGTATTTATCCACTCGTTCTCCCAAGAGATAGTGGCATCAAATCTTGAGTGCGAAGATGATGACTGCCAATTCCAGATCATGTGTTGGATAGCTGCGCTTATGAACCTTTAGTTGTCTTGATGCAAAAACCACAACTTTCCCATGCTGATATGGAACACATCCTAATTCTTTACCGGATGCATCACAATGCACAACAAATCCGCCAGATTGATCCGGTATTACAAGAATTGGTGCAGAGGTTAATCTCGACTTGAGTTCTACAAAAACCTTTTCACATGCTTCTGACCACACGAATGCTTCGTCTTTACATGTGAGCTTGATCATGAGTGTTGCGATCTTTGAGAATCCTTCAATGAATCATCGGTAGTATCCTGCTAAGCCCAAGAAACTTCTCATGTATTTCACCGTCTTTGGTGTCGGCCACTCGCTGACAGCTTACACCTTAGCTAGATCCACCGAGATTCCTTCTTCTGAAACAATATGTCCGAGAAATCCGACATGATCTAGCCAAAATTCACACTTGTTGTACTTGGCGTAGAGTTGGTGTTGTTGTAATGTCTCCAGGACAATTCATAAGTGTTCGGCATGTTCTTTCCGATTCTTTGAATACACTAGGATGTCGTCGATGAAGATGATAACGAACTTGTCTAAGTACTCTCGGAAAACTTGGTTCATGAAGTTCAAAAAGATGGCAGGTGCATTGGTCACTCCAAATGGTATTACGAGATGTTCATAATGGCCATAACGAGTCCTAAACGCCTTCTTCGGAATGTCGGACTCTTTGACCTTCACCTGATAGTAACCCGAACGAAGATCTAGCTTTGAAAATACACAAGACCTACTTAACTGATCGAAAAGGTCATCGATGCACGGTAGTGGATACTTGTTCTTAATCATCACTTCGTTCAGAGCTCGATAATCCACACACGTTCTGTAAGAACCTTCTTTCTTCTTCACGAGTAACACCGGAGATCCCCAACTTGAAGTACTGGGTCGAATCCAACCTTTCTGCAGTAGTTCGTCCAACTGAATTCGGATCACCTACAATCCCTCCGGACTTAATTGGTATGGAGTTTTGATTACAGGTTGTGCACCAGGTTGTAAATCAATACTAAACTCAAGAGCTCGATCGGAGGCAAACCTGATATGTCTTCAGCGAACACATCTTCGAACTCTCGAACTACTTTAGGCTTTTCTTCTTCCGCAGGTAGAGAGAACACTTCTGTATTCTTCGGTTTAGCACTGTAGCTTTCTGGCTCCAAGGTTCTATCTCCACTTTTGAAATAGAAGACTGAGTGATTTGGAATCTCAAATACTACCCTCCTTTGACGGCAGTCAATAGTAGTATAGGATGCTCCCAGCCAATCCATTCCCAACACAATATCGAAATTTTGTATGTCTAGTATCTTGAAATTTGTGTAGAATTCTCGACCACAAACTACAACTGGGCACTGATCATACCCCAAAGTTTCCCTCAAGACTTTATTCCCGGAATCGACATTCCAGCTTGAAATGAGTGGCTTCACGGGAATCGTGTGCATTCTCACGAATCGTTGGGACATGAAGTAGTGTGAAACTCCAGTGTCGAAAAGTGTGAGTGCAGGAAGGGTGGCTACTAGTATAGTACCTAAGTTGTGTGAGCTCATGTTTAGATATAGGAAAAGTATAACGATACACAAGGATTGAAAGATTGAAAGGATGGGGGAATTTACCAGTGATGACTTGTCTTGTGGCTTCGGCCTCCTCGACCGTCATTGTAAAAGCCTATCGTCTTGGTACATTCCTCCTTGCCGGAGGCACATTTCTCTGTCCTTGGGGCACGTTTCTCTGTGCCTGGTGGAATTGACGATGAGGCTGTGCAGGTGGTCTACGTGGAGTTGGTGCAGGAAGAGCTAGGAGAGGTGCAGGAAGAGCTAGGCGAGCCTCTGCGGAGCTATAATTGCGGGTATGGGTGCTGGTGATGTGTTAATACGATATGGGCATGCTCCTATCGCGTGAGTAGATGTGCCACAAATCAAACACAGGCCATTTGCATGCCTATAGTCTTTCGCTAAGTGTCTAGTTCTCTTGCAGTAGAAACAGAAATCTCGACTGGACCGGTTAAATGATCCTCCCGGCCTCTTGGGGGTAAAAATCGGCCTAGAAGAGGCTTCTCCTGTTATCTGTGTAGCAGGGTGTTTGATTCCGGCTGCTTGGGGCTTACCCTTCTTCTTGACCAAAGCTTCATAACGACGTGTTGCTTTCATGGTGAGTTCATGAGTTGGGTAGTCGCCTGTGGCTAATGTCACCTGAATCTCCAGGTCTAAGCCCTGTTGGAATCGTCTAGCCCGAATCTCATCGATCGAGATCAAGTGTGCCGCGAACCTGATAAGATGATGATGTCTAGATAGTGATATGTCTTATGGAATAGAAATTGATACGAATTCTTTACCTGCTAAGCATGATGAATTCGGTATCATATTCATCTACTGATTTTACCCACATAGAGCCTTGTTGTAGGTGGATGAACTGTTGTTCCATCTCAAAATGGGCAGTCTCGGGAAAGAATTTCGCATCAAACAAATCGTGTAACGTCTTCCCCTCTATAGGTTATGTGAGACAGCTTTCCTCAGCTTTCCACCATACTCTTTCATTGTCGGTGAGCTAGAGCTTGGCCACACGAGCCCAAGCTATGTCTGGTACCTGTGCTGCGGCAAGGTCGTCCTCTATACTCTGGGTCTATTCTTCAACCTCAAGAGGACTCTCTTTCCCTAAAAAATTCCTTCGATGCAATGCACGAAATTGCTTTACTCCAGGTGCTTTGGCTTTCAGGCTATTCATGAGGATAGCAGTCAGTTGCTGCTGGCCCTCCAGAAGACTTTTGATGGTTTCTAGAAGCACCGTCTGTTCATTGATCGAAATAGCAATGGCAGGGGGAGGTGGTAAGGTAGGTGGTGGTGTGTTTCCAGTGACGTTGGTACTGGTGTTGTTGGGAGAATCCATCACCTTGATAGAAAAGGAAATGTTATGATAGATTCAAGAAATTTGAAATGTAGGAATGTATAGTTACCGATTCTTATAATTCTTGTGATATGTTGCTTAAGACTTCATGCAGAACTGACATGAATATGCCACTAACAAAACCTATCATGCCCCGCTTCCCAGTAGACGGAAACGGTGACGTGGAAAGCCCGCAACGTATTTATTATGAAAACAAATACGTTAAGCGTAATTAAGCAATATAACAATGAGCAAGAATGACAAGAGTAATAAAATAAAACACCAACTTTATTTACATTCAACTTTACATACAACTGTCTGAAAATAAAAATACAATAACAAAAGTAAATGCCTAAACAATGGCATACTGAAAGTAACTGCGGGAAGAACTAGTAGTCAGGCTGAGCTGCAAGCTGGTCCAAGTCCTCCTAGCTCGGCTCTACGTCTTCAGAGTCCGGTCTTCCTGACGAACATTCCAAAGAAAGAAATAGAAAGGAATGTCATCAGCGAACTAGCGCTCGGTAAGTCCCAAAAGAAATAAGAGAAAATAGTATATAATGAGAATAGAAACCAATTGAACAGAGGATAGGTAAAATTGTATATGATCATTCGCAAGTATAGGATAGTTATTTGTAGTTTGATAAAGAAGGTATTCATGTATACGAGAGGAGTCCATCTTACCTCGTGGACTATGGTAACATGTAGTACAAGGCCCCGTCAACCCATTGTACAACGGTATGTGAATTCATGTAGGTGTCTTTTAAAGTGACCTCTCATGCCACGATATAGTTCCGCACCAATCTACCCCTTTATCCCCGCGTATTGTATTGTATAGATTAAGATTACAGGTCTTGGCCGAATCCATGGATATAAAATGTTAGGTTCATGTTCAGGATGTAATCATGTGTTCAGGTAGTCATGTCAAATTCATGTCACGTTATAACCATGGTTCGGTCAAGTCGAGTCAAGTATACAAATTTGAGTTTGATATTTGAATTAGAGTATTCAAGTTCATGATCAAGTATTCAAGCTTGTTTTTGATTTTGGATTCTGATTTGAGTTTGGATTCATGTTAGAGTTAGAATCTTATGAAAGTACTTTGTTCTTGCAACATCTTAAGTTCGGGAATAATCGGCAACTGCTGCACATGGACGGCAGGATTTGTGTCTTTTCCAAGATAATTGCCATTGATAACTCCGTTAAGTTGTCTAACCTAAATAGACAAGCACTCACTTTCTCCGGATCCCTGGGGCTCAAGAGAATTGATCCCGTTTAAACCTATATTAAACTAGAGTCCTTAAAATATTGTTTTGCATATCTCGATGGGGTTTTATGAAAAAATACTTTAATATAGTTTAAAAATAAACCTCTATGGTGATTTATAATATTTAGGGTTTTCATGGATATGGATTTTAATTTAAATGGTATTTTTTTGGTGATGAAACATAGCCATTTTAAAAGTTTGTTGTATTTTATTGAAAACTGGCTCTTTTGGAAACTTGATGGTATTATATTAAAAATTTTAAATCTTCATTTTTAAAAATATAGTTTCATAACATGTTTTTATTGAAAATACGAATTCATAGTTTTATATAATTTTCAAAAAAATTAGTTTTCATTTAGAAAATTCGTATTTCTTAAAAACCGTATTTTTATTTCCTTTCGAAACTGAATACTTCATGAGGAGTTTTGCATCTCGCTCTACTGTCCCAAGGATGTGCGATAATCCACACTATCCATTAGTGGGTCCCCTAACGAGGACTGTAGAGGCGTATTTGCCAAGGATTATAAAATACCGATATAAAAGAAACCCGTTTTGAAAAGGTGTGGTATTTTAATGAAAGTTATTCTTTAAAATAGCTATATATTTAGAGTACCATGCTATTCAACCATAGTGTGCGTTTGGGGTAGGTCATTACCCCGTAAAGTTTTTTCTAAAGGTATTTAAATTAATTATCGATAAGAGCGTGATACTAAAGTTCATGGAATTTTAATGAAAAGTTCGTTTTATGATAGTTTCACATGGATTTTTTTGGTTAAACTCAAAGCTAAAAGATTGTATTCAAAGTTATATGTAGTGCGAGAAAGTTATTTTGACCTATTTTGCTTTAGGAAGGGGAGTACAAAGGTTAAAACTACACATATCGGAGTTAACTCCACTTTTCCGATATGTTTTTAGAAGATGGGTTTGAGATAAAAGAAGAAGAGATAAGAGGGACTTACTAGCTGTGTAGCGTTGGAAAGAGGTTAAAGAAAAGAGGGGGATTCCCGTGGCATCGCGGAAACTCCGGAAACGGTTTCGATCTTCGATGGAAAAAGCTTGGTCGCTAACTCCACTTGACTCCACTTGTACTAAGAAACTTTTGGGATGATTTTGATAGAAATTTTCAGAATGGAGGGGAGTTAGGGCATGGAGTGGTATTTATAGTGAAGAATTAGGGTTTGGGAATTAAAAATGTGGATTTAAAGAATTAAAATGGTGTTAAATGATGAATTGAAGGGTCGTTGTTTAATTGCAGGGAAATCAAACAGTGCAGGGGAGTTAAGGGAAGCTGAAAGGACAAGTGTGCAAAGCATGAAGGAGATTGGAGCTATGTAGACCGTCGGCGTCGGACTTTTGGGAAGAATGGGCGGTCAGATCTGAGTGGTCTGTCTCTAGATTTTTACCACGTGTCAAGTTGGGTGTTTATCCTATTTGCGCATATTTGATTTTTTTGAAACTTTTCGTTTCTCCGTGAATTGCACGTGCAACTCTTGGGCTTCCGAAAAATTAAAAAGAAAAATCTAAAAAATAATTTTGTCTGATGGGAATCGAACACACAGGCTATGTCACAGCAGTGTAGAGGTTTTACCAGTGAGCTACAAGTTGTTTCTTGCTTTTATTTAACAAAAATAACTTTTAACTCTTACACAAGCTGAAATACCCCTTTACTATGAAATATAAGAAATTTCTGTACAGGAATTTCAAAATCGTTATATCGTATATACTTCATGTGATTCAAGTGCCGGTCACGTGCCATTTCCGGGTCACGACAATTATTGCGAGAATTGTTCCCACCGCGTCTCCATTTGAGCTCTCCAAACCGCTTCATCTTCCGCCATCTTCTTATCTGCTTCATCCCTCCTCCTGAACTGCTCCTCTAGCTCATTGATCCATTGTGCCTCGGCTGATTGTTGATTGAAGCGAGCGGTCGACGAACTTTAAGTAGTTCTTCTGGAACCAAACCGTGAAAGGCTAACGGGACCACCGTATAGGGGAAACGACCATGTCCCCTCGACTGAGGAAAAAGCTGCTCTATTATAGATACCTCGGCCTCAATAGGAAGAGGATTGTCGGCCGGATATTCAAGATTTGATTTCCGATAGCTCCTCTCCGCCTCCTCGAAATCCTCCTTCAATAAATAAAACAATAATTTTCTTTACGAAATTAACAAGTGTAATTAATTTACTTAAAATAATTGAAAAATGCAAGTTTACCACATGTTTAGCTGCTATATCCATCTTTTCTTCTGACATGCTCTCTCTCTTGTGCAATGCCTCCCAAGTCTCAGGGAGGCTCGGCTTTTTCCCAGCATTCTCCTATAACAGATATTTGATTTATTTATACGTGAAAATATGTAACGATGAAATTGAAAAATCGAACATTTATGTAATTAAAGATAAACAAACCAGATTAGCCGTATACTGATCAGCAGAAACTGATCCACCATAATAGTCATCTGTGGCTTTCCCTCGGTTCTGCTTATTCCTTTCTGATACTTTCTGCTTATTCAGAAGATAATATCTCTAAATGTAATTTAATTTAAACTCGGTATTCAAATCATTTAAGTATATTTTTAATTACCTTTGCTTCGGGTGCATCCCAATGTAAAAGGAGAAACGCAAACTGATCTCTAGAGATGATCGAGCGAAGAGCGACAAAACGTTTCCAATCAGCCGTAAATTTTTCCGACTGTTTAAATTTTTTTTCAATCTTTGACGTCGTCTCTAGCATACTTATGACATCTCATACCGGACATAGATCCAATGTCCGTCTATATCGTCTTCTAAGATGAAATATTTTTGTAATACAGATAAATAAATATATTATTTAATAAATTTATAATATATAACAGGTATGCATATAAAGTTGAAATATAGTTGAGTTATGGATTATCAAACGTAAGCGCCAAGTCCATACGCATACTTCCTATGGGTTATTTGCAAACGTGTGTAGTGTGTTTTTCGTCACCCCATTGAGATGGGAATACGCATCGCTTGTCAAGCGTATACATATTCCCCCTGTCTTGGATAGGTTGGGATTTATTGGTTGTGGGGATCCGAATTTTCGGCAGTCACGGACTAAACTACCGTTAATTACCCCTCGCTTTTGGAGCGAGGGAACCTCCGATTGACGGGTAAAACTGGTCATGCGAACTTAATGTACGATGTGCATATGTTATGTTTTGAAGGGGACTTGGACGTATCAGAGGCCTCGCAGAGTTTACGAGGTTCCTGCTACTCGGATAGCAGGCTGAGGGTCAAGGGGGCTAGCAGCCCCCTGTGGGGTGCGGAGCAATGCCCCGTTAGAATTATTTTCTAACGGGGGATGTATTTTGAGTGTAGAGCGTGAGGGAAAAAGAGGGGTGAGAAGCATCCTAAGGATGCGTGCGTGGCGCATGGGCGTTGGGCACCTGCGAGTCACGTGAGCGGCGTATGGGCGCTGGGTGCCAGCGGGCAATGCGGATGCTAGGCGCTGGACGCGGGTGGTTGGGTATTGGGTGCCCTACCCGCGGGCGCTGGGCGCCAACGGTTCACGTGCATGACGCGTAGTTACTAAGCGCTAGCGGATCATGTGCCCTGCACGTAGGTGCTGTGCGCCCACGGAAAAAGGGGCTTATCCCCTGAACTGGGAGTTGAACTCCCGAGTGACTTTTGGAGTTAAAATCCTAAAAAAGGATCTTTTTGTGGAGTTAAACTCCTAAAAGATCTGGATTTTTGGGGTTCAACTCCTTCAATAATTTGGATCTCGAAGTTGAACTTCTCAGAAACTGGTTTGGAGTTAAACTCCTAAAGAAGAGATTCTTATTCAGAGTTAAACTCCCAAGAGATTTTCGGAGAGGATGAAAGGATACCCCTTTCTTCTCCCTTGAGCCCTGAATCTTCTCTTAAGCCTTGGATCTTCCTAAAATGGGATTTTTGGAGATGGGTCTCCTTCTTCCTCCTCTCTGTTGGCTGGAATTTGGAGAAAAGGGGGTGAGATTTAAAAATCTACCATTTAGAGATTTGATGGGAGATGGTGAAAAACTATTCCTTTATGGGAAAAGAAGAGTTAAGCTCTTGATTTAATTCAAAAAAGGAAGAAGGTTTAGAACCTTGAGGAAGGAAAAGGAGGCACAGAACCCTAACTTTTTGAGGGGAATCAATTGTTCTTTTTCTATTTCATCATCTTGTCTTATATAGGTTTACAAGTTTACACATAGCCCCTTGGGCTTTACAAAATGACATTTTGCCCATCTCATGCCTCATGTGCTTATTTCTTTTGCACATGAGCCATGAGCTCTACAAAAATTTGGCTTTATACCCATTTTCCTTACATCTATTCATAAAAATTATATCAAAATTATTTATTACATAATTTTTTTTCTTGGCATGGGGGAGGCCGGCCTCTTCATGTTCGGCCTCGACTTGGGCTTGGGCCCACTTGATTTGGAGTTGATTTTGATTTTGACTTGGTCAACCGGGATATAATTTTTGCCCCCAAAATAGTGCCTCCATCAATAAATGCACACCACGTATATGGGTTGTGTGCATGAAATTGATGGATCTTGTTTCATGGGAAGTTTGACTTTGAGGTGAAGCATCATTCTAAGCGCATAATTCCGGGGGTCGGAGCATCATTCCAATGTATGGAACATAATTCCAGGGTATGGGGCATAATTCCGAGGAGCATAATTCCTGGGTCGGAGCATCATTCCGAGGAGCGGAGTATAATTCTAGGAGCATAATTTCAGAGTTGGAGCATCATTCCGAAGAGCGGAGCATAATTCCAAAGGAAGGATATATTCTGAGACGAAATATAGTTTAGACGCAGGGTTTTGGGGCGAAGCATAATTCCGATGCGGGATAGGTGTATCCTGAGATGAAGCATAATTCCGGCACAGGACAGACATTCTGACCGAAGTTTAGTTCCGATGCAGAGATTGATTCCCAGGCGAAGCATAATTCCGACAGGGAAGGAAAATACTCCGTGGCGAAGCATGATTCCGTCACGGGGTAGGTATATCCTGAGATGAAGCATAATTCTGGTGCAGGACAGATATTCTGAACAGAGCATAGTTCCGATGCAAAGGTTGATTCTAAGGCAAATCATAATTCCGACGCAGAGCTTGATTCCAAGGCGAAGCATAATTCCGATAGGGAAGGTAGATACTTTGGGGTGAAGCATGATTCCGACGCGGGGCATATTCTGAGACGAAACGTGATTATGACGCAATGGTTATTGGTTGACTTGATTCCGAGACGGAACATAATTCCAACAGGGAGGTCGTTGGTTGACTTGATTCCGAGAAGAAGCATAATTCCGGCAGGGAAGGCAGATACTCCGAGGCAAAGCATGATTTCGACATGGGGTACATTCTGAGACGAAACGTGATTCCAATGCAGATCTTGATTCCAAGGCGAAGTATAATTCCAACAGGGAAGGCAGATACTCCAGGGCGATGTATGATTCTAACACGGGGTACATTCCAAGGTCGTTGGTTGACTTGATTATTTGATTGGATTTGCGAGTTTCTTATCCGTCCAGCGGGGATTTTGAGCCTGGGACTTAGAATTTGGGTCGACGTCAGCATTGTTACACTAGAATATGGTACTAGAAGTGAATCATCATTTGCCATAAGAGGATTTGAGGATTTTGGTTTTGGTTTGACATCAGCACCGCTACACTAGAATATGGTACCAAGAGCGAATCATCATTTGCCATGAGGGGATTTCCCTCGTTCCTAGTTTAACAACTTAAGAGTCATCTATTCCCAGTTTAACGACTTAGAGGTCATCTGTTCCCAGTTTAACGACTTAGGGGTCTATTGGATCGAAAGTTTGGAATTTTGGGGTTGGGATCGGTATGAGCGTTGCTAACACTGGAGCACAAGTGCTAGGAGCAATTCATCATTTTCCTTTTCATGTTGGGGAGCAATGGCTTAGGAGATAGGTTTAGATCCCTATCCCCTAAGGCTTTTCAATTTTATAAGCCGTAAAGGTCCCATAAAAGTATTTTCTCCCTACGAGTCGAAAGGATCTCGTAGATATATTTTTTCCTTAGGAATCGTGGGGACCCCCAAGTGTGTTTTTCCTTTGTGAGTCATAAGGATCCCACGAATGTGTTTTCTTACGAGTCGAGAGGATCTCATAAGTTTTGTTCCCTTCATTATCGTAAGGACACATGAGTGGGTCTTCCCAAATGAAACATAATTCCAAGGGCGGAGACCGGCCGCGAGACTGGTGATTGCGGTGAGGCATGGGTGTGATGAGGATTATATGAGCCCGTGGATTGTATACGGTAGTCAATTTGGAGACTGGCCGTAGGGCTGGGATAATTTGGGGGATTTGGACTTTTGTTGGCGTTTGTATCGCTAATACTGGAATGGTAGCAGGAGCAACTCATTATTCAGCGTTGGGGTATTTAGGGATTTAAAATTTTGTCAGCGCCTGTATCGCTAACACTGAAGTATGATTTCAGGAGTGACTCATCATTCGCCTTTGGAAGGGGTTGAAATAATTATTTATATACATTTTTTTACCGCGATTGCTCCATCATTTCAGCCTTTCTTATCGTGAAGGTCATGATTTCCCTATCATTTCGGCTATTTATTCATAGTTGCCCCATCATTTCGGCTTTATTTTCATTTTTTTACTCGCTAATTTTTATTGCGAGTTGCCCCATCATTTCGATTTTATTTTCATTTTTGTACTCGCTAATTTTTACTGCAAGTTGCCCCATCATTTCGGGTTTTTTTTATTTATTTATTTACACAATTTTTTTACACTCCCAGTTTAATGATGTGGTGGTCAACTGTTCCCAGTTTAACGACGTGGTAGTCAGTTGTTCCCAGTTTAATGATGTGGTGGTCAACTATTCCCAGTTTAACGACGTGGTGGTCATATATGTTTTCTTATCCCAGCTCTTCGAACTTTGATCTTGGCGGGGCTGTATTGATGACCGTAACTTTATGGCTTACCGGTACATCCGAAGACTGTGAGGTTTTCCCAACTTTGTATTAGTTCTCCACTCAATCTTTGAAAATATAGCGGTCTTCGATGGTATGACTCACCATTCTATGATATGGGCAGTATATGGGATTACCGGTCATGTTTATTTCATGTGGCCATTTTGGAATAGGCAGTTGGAGACCGTTATTTAAGACGACCTTGAATATTTTGCAGACTTCATCCCTCCTGAAGGAGTATACTTTATTCTTTCTCTCCATTAGAGTAGGTGCCTTTCCTGATGCTGATCCTCGAGGCCGATCAGTCATTCGTTCGCCTGCCGTCCGCTTACTTCGTTCAATGTATGTATCGGAGGGACTGGAAGATAATCGCTGCTGTTTTTCGCAAAGGTGTTCCGCTTTTGGGCTGGAGGGCGTATCGGTTGGCTGTTTTAGGATATCAATCCCTTGCTCATGAACCAAGTTTTGATTTTACTGCAATTGCAATCGGACACTTGGGTCATGAGATCTACTATAATGTTTTCCAGCTCGTTGACTTTGGAACGGACCTTGGCCAACTTCTTATCCCTGTCCTGAAGCTGCTTTTGAAGCCATTGGAATAATATTTGTTCTATAGTTCCAGGTATGACAACGGGGTCATCCTTACAGCCTGAGCTTGATTCTGCAAGAACTACGGACTCCTTTGGCTTAATGGCCTGAGCGGGCTCTTTATCATTTAGACCGAGCCGATATTGGGTAGCAACAGCAACATCATTGTCATGGGTATGAGGCGTAGAGGACTTGTTCTTCTGAGCTCCACCATGGAGATCGTATGGATTGTGTACCCGTCTACTGCCTCCTCATTGGTAATATTGCTCGTTGGGGTTTTGGCTTATTGCCTTGGCCTGCTCCTTTCCAAGAAGGGCAGATGATTGAGAGCAGCAGATTTCCGAAAGGCTTCGATCTCTGTTTGTATGAAATTAGCGGTCACAACTTGATTGTTTGCTAACACACCTTTAGATAGTTCTATCTCTCTTGCCTTGTATTGCTTTTCGAGCCAATCTTTGAAGACGAAACATTCCTCATTTGCATGACCTATCACTCTGTGATAGGGGAAATATTTGGGGTCGTCGGTCATATTCGCTTCTTGCGGTCTTTTTTATTCTGGCAAATGTAGAATGTTTCTTAGGGTGTCCTTAAATATCTTGTGGACTTTGTCCCTTCTGAAGGAATAGACTCTATCCAGCTTCTCTTTCAGAGGCGATTCTCCTCTCCCTCCCAACAATGGATTTCAAGATTAGTTGACATTGGGCCCACTTCTCCCTTGTCTATTTCGGTCAGCCGAAGTGTTAAAAGATTCAGTACCGTCGGAATTTCCGCCTTTGCGATTATCGTCCTTTTGGTTTCTCCAGAATTTATTGTTATTTTGAGAATCCGAGGAGGATTCCTGCTTTGAGCGCTCCAATATTTGAACTTTCCTGGTCATCTCTTGGAACGTCTTGAGACCTGCGGTGCATAGAAAAGGATTCATTCAGGTACCGAGATTTCCGATGAAGAGATCGACGGATTGGTCTTTTTAACGACTCTGAAATCACTGTACATGAATTCTTGTTATTATACAGAAAAGGGTATTACAGCCTGTGTAAGAGTTATAAGTTAAATTTGTTTAATAAAAGCAAGAAACGACATGTGGCTCACTGGTAAAGCCTCTGCACTGCTGTGACATAGCATGTGTGTTCGATTCTCATCAGACACAATTATTTTTAGATTTTTCTATTTAATTTTTCGGAAGCCCGAAAGTTGCACGTGCAATACACGAAGAAATGAAAAGTTTTAGAAAAATCAAACAGGCGCAATGAGGTGTACACATCCAACTTGACACGTGGCACGAATCTCAAGACGGATCATCAAGATCCGACCGTCCATTCCATCAAAAGGGTCGTCGCCAACGATTGGATGTTGCCTAAATCCCTCCGTGCTTTGCACACTTGACTCTTCAACTCCCCTGCACTGTTTGATTTTCCTGTAATCAAACAGAGACTCTTCAATTCAACATTTAACACCATTTAAATTCTTTTAATCCATATTTTTAATTCCCAAAACCTGATTCTTCACTATAAATACCACCCCATGCCCTAGCTCCCCTCCATTCTGAAAATTTCTATCAAAATAATCCTAAAAGTTTCTAAGTGCAAGTGGAGTTAGCAACCGAGCTTTTTCCATCGAAGATCGAAGTCGTTTCCGGAGCTTCTGCGATCTTTCCAACGATACACAGTGAGTAAGTCCCTTTTCTCTCTTCTTCTTTCATCTCAAAACTATCTTCTAAAAACATATCGGAAAAGTGGAGTTAACTCCGATATGTGTGATTTTTAACCTTTGTACTCCTCTTCCTAAAGAAAAATAGGTCAAAATAACTTTCTCGCACTACTTGTAACTTTGCCAACAATCTTTTAGCTTCGAGTTTAACCAAAACTTTCATCTAAAACTATTATATAACGAACTTTTCATTAAAATACCATGAACTTTAGTATGACCCTCATTTTCAATAATTGTTAAATACCTTTAGGAAAACTTCACGGGGTAACGACCTACCCCACACGCACACTATGGTTCCATAGCACAGTACTCTAAACATACGACTAATTTAAAGAATAACTTTTTCATTAAAATACCACACATTTTCAAAACGGGTTTCTTTTAATCGGTATTTTGAAATGCTTGGCAATTACGCCTCTACAACCATCGTTAAGGGACCCGCTAATGGATGGTGTGGATTATCGCACATTCTTGGGATAGTAAAGCAAGATGCAGAACTCCTCATGGAGTATTCGATCTCGAAAGAAAATAAAAATACGGTTTTTAAGAAATACGACTTTTCTATAAAAAAAATTTGGAAAAATTATATAAATCTATAATCCCTATTTTCAATAAAAACAAACTATAAAACTATATTTTTTAAAGATTAATTTTTTTTATAAAATACCATCAAGTTACAAAAGGGGCTAATTTTCAATAAAACACCACAAACTTTTAAAAAGGTTAAGTTTCATCACCAAAATACCATTTAAATTAAAATACATGCTCATGAAAACTCTAAATATTACAAATCGCCATTGAGGTTTATTTTTAAACTATATTAAAGTATTTTTCATAAAACCCCCTCGAGATATGCAAACAATATTTTAAGAACTATAGATTAATATAAATTTAAGCGGTATCATTTCTCTTGAGCTCCAGGGAGCCGGAAAAAGTGAGTGATTGCCTATTCAGGCTAGACAACTTAACGGAGTTATCAAATGGTAATTGTCTTGGAAAAAAACACAAATCCTGTTGTTCATGTGCAGTAGTTGCTGATTACTCCCGAACTTAAGATATTGCAAGAACAAAGTCCTTTTCATAAGATTCTAACTCCAACACGAATCCAAACTCAAACCAGAATCCAAAATCAAACTTGAACTTGAATACTTGATCATGAACATGAACACTCAAAATCAATACAAACTCAAACTCGTATACTTGATTCGACTTTATCGAACTATGTTTATAACTTGACATGAATACCTGAATACATGATTACATCTTGAACATGAACCTGTATATTTTATATCCATGGATTCGGTCAAAACCTATAATCTTAATTTATACAAATAGAATACGCGAGAATAAAGGGGTAGATTGGTACAGAACTTATATCATGGCACGAGAGGTCACTTAAAAGACACCTATATGAATTCACATGTCGTTGTCCCGTGGGTTATTACGGGGCCTTGTACTGCATGTTACCATAGTCCACGGGGTAAGATGGACTCCTCTCGTATACATGAAAACATTCTTTATCAAACTACAAACAAGCACGTTAGAATAACTATCATATACCTGTGGATAATCATTTACAACTTTACCTGTCTTCTGTTCTTTTGGTTTTCGATTCACATTATATACTATCTTCTCTTACTTCTTTTGGCACTTACCGAGCGCTAGTTCGTTGACGACATTCTTTTCTGTTTCTTTCTTGGAATGTTCGTCAGGAGGATCGGACTCCGAGGAGATAGAGCCGAGCCCGGGGGACTTGGACCAACTTGCTACTCAGTCAGACTACTAGCTCGTTCTAGCCTGCACTTACTTTCTGTTTGCCATTGTTTAGGCATTTGTTTTTATTATTGTATCTTTTATTCCAGACAGTTGTATGTAAAGTTGAATGTAAATAAAGTTGTTGTTTCATTTTATTACTCTTGTCATTCTTGCTCATTATTATATTGCTTAATTACGCTTAGCGTATTTTCATAGTAAATAAGTTGCGGGCTTGCCACGTCACCGGTTCCGTATACTGGGAAGCGGGGCATGAAAGTTTTGTTCCAACGGTGGCTCACATTTGACAGAGAGATTACGCCATCGAGTTATAAAATCAGTGCTGCTTTCTTTGTTCTTTGGCTTGGTCCTTTCGAGGTCGGCAATGGTGATCTTATAGCTGACACTCATGAACTTTTGTCGAAACAGAGATTCCATTTGGACAAAAATAGTGATAGAGCCATCCGGTATGCTCGCGTACCAATCAAAAAAGACATTGATTAAGTTATTAACGGATTGGCGAAGGAGAAGCGCATCATTGCCCCTAGTATTCCCGCATGAGGCTTTAATGTGGGAGATGTGCTGATTCGCATTTCTCGTCCCATCAAATCATCCGAATTTGGGGATGACATAGCTACTAGGAAATTCTACCAGATCATACCGAGCAGGATATAGTCTTCCGCTACTACTAACATCTTTTTGCGCGCCGGTCTACCAATATTTTGACTATTGTTCCCGCTAAAAAATTCTGCGCAAAAGAGCCCAAGGTATCAATGGCAGCAATACGCTTAAGAAAATGCAAACCAATATTTTCTGGACTGTATTTTACCAAACTACCGAATGAGAATCAGGTAAATTCTGATGGTATCGAAAGTGTATCGAAAAATCCTTCGATTTGATAAATTACGGGCTTTATAACTCTTCCGGAATCAAAAGTTATGAGCAAATGTGCTATGCACGTATAGTTTAAGTAATGCTCTACCATATGGGGGATACATTTTTAGTCCTACATCGGAAAAAAGAGAGATCCCTTCTCTACTACTCCCATATAAATAAGAGAGGACACCTCTTAGAAAAAAACAGGATTCAATCCTCAAAGGAGCTTAGTTCTCCATAGGAGCTTAGTTCTCAAAGTTAGGGCCTCAGCTGCCCCTCATAATAGGCATATGTGCAAGCGCCATGTACAACGCACGTGCGTACGCCGCGTGCAATGCACGTGCGTCCGCCGCGTGCAACGTACGTGCGCCCGCTGTGCGAGGATTCAATCCTCAAAGGAGCTTAGTTCTCCATAGGAGCTTAATTCTCCAAGTTAGGGCCTTAGCTGCCCTCTATAACGCGCATATGCGCAAGCGCCACGTGCAACGCACGTGCGCCCGCCATGTGTGCCCCCACCACGGGAGAAACGTTTTGATCACCAACCGCGCCCAATATCTATACCTCTCTCGATCCACCAATAGTGGGCATGGAGGATGGGGAAAGAAGATCAGACTCGGTTTACTTACTCACTGCCGGCGAATTCTCAGCCGTCGGGTAGCTGCTCACCATTTCAAAGTCTATATCTGTGGTTCCAGAAATGGAATTGCTATTCTCGATTCAGACAAGACACTGAACAAGCAACGGAGTGAACAAGCAGTAGTTTCGTCAGCAAAGAGAGCTCATTCAGAGCAGAAAGCGGTCCCAGAGAGAAAGAGAATGTTAAAAGGCTACGCACCTTGGTCCAGAGCGAGGATTGGGATATCTTCCCAGCACCCTCCAGCGTTGCGGCTAATCGGCCTTTCTTTACTGGGAGGCAAAGTCTGAATACCATATATGACCCCAAAATCGAGCGGAATGGCGTAGCCGCTTTTGCCCCGGCGCTTGAGGGGGCGCCCTTCTCGTCTGTTCAAGGAAACATTCCGGTGAGCTCGGTGAGCCCGGCCCAACGATCGGTCTACTGAAAGGCACATGATGTCCTCATCTGGGAAGCCTATGTTCAAAGGCTGGTAGTCTGGTAAGGGGTGCTCCGCAAGATGATCTGCTAGGGTCTGGCCTTTGATGGCTTTCTGAGTTACGAATCAGATGTCGTATTGGATAAAGGATCATCTAACATGGGGACAATCGGACAGGCCCCACTCCGCTTTCTTAAAAACAAGCAAGGCCAACAAAGGTGACAAGTGCTTATCCGAAATGTCTCTCTCTTGATTTCTACATCTCCTTCTTCCTCAAATTAAACCCTAATCATTCACATGTGTTGTGAGCCATAGGGTTTAGTGAGACTAAATAATCCATTAGCATTCTCTACATCACCTAGTCTAGTTGGATTAGCGAACCATCTACCCTAGTTACCTCGGTTTAGAGGTTGGAGCTTGAAGCATATTCTCTCGCGGTGGATCATCTTTGACGCAAGGAATCTGATGGATCTTTCGTCATTCAATCACCGAGGAGCCATGGAGAGGAGCACTAGAAGGAGATGGAGAAATCAAGAGAGATTCAATCCTGGGATCAGGTTGCCCGTGCGAGGATTCAATCTTTAAAGGAGCTTAGTTCTCCAAGTTAAGTCTTTAGCTGCCCCCCCCATGATGCACATATGCGCAAACGTCACGTGCGACACACGTGCGCCCGCCACGTGCACCAGCCAAGTGTGCAACACGTGTGACGCACGTGCGCGTAACACATACGACGCACGTGCGCGAACGGAAAGAAGTCTTTTTCAGCAGCTAGGAGTTTATGTTCCAACCTGTTCTTCCCCCTGATGGGTGGGATATGGTTCAAAAGGTATATCTCTTCACACCTTCGATATATGGTATTGAAATCTCTCAGCGTCGTCGGAGAGGTGGTGGGTCCCAACGACCAATGATCCCTCTTTCCAAATAAGGAAGTGAACACCCCATAAGATTCTGTAAAAATACAGAAAGCTCTCAAAACAACAGAGAATTTAATTCTCAATAAAGAAGAAGATCTTCCTCCTCTCAAACCCTAGGTAAAGAAACTACAGAGATCAAAACATCTCTTTTACCTATCATAGCATATCTAAGGGTATAACCGTTCTCAAGAACATAGTTCTTTTTCTGGATCTGAGATCCACAAGACAAGTCTCTCACAAGTTGAGAATTTAATTCTCATCGGGAAGATCTTGTTTTTGAGAATCAAAGATTTAGAGAAGAACAAAACTGAAAAGAAAGAAGAAGGAGTTCATAATACTCCAGGAACTTAGTTCCTCATAAATCAAGAACTTAGTTCTTAAAGAATCTGATCCCACATCCTCAAAATAGTGATCTTGGTGATCGTTAATATTCAAAATACCATTAACAAAGCTTTAACCTCTCTGAAAACATGAACAAGAGAAGATGGATAAAAGAACTAAGAGAAAATGGAGGCCATAATACTTCGGGAACTTAGTTCCTTCAAAACAAGAACTTAGTTCTCAAAAAACCCGATCCCAGATCATCAAAATAGTGATCTTGGTGATCGTTAATGGTCAAAATACCATTAGCAGAGATTTAAGTTCTTTAAAAAACATCAACAGAGATTAAATCTCCAAAAACATAGCGCCTCATGTGAAACACATGTGAGCGCCAGTGAAAATCGGTGCTTAGCACTATTGTAGCGCCTCACGTGTAAAGCACGTGAGTGCCAGAAAAGATTAGTGCTTAGCACTATTCCAGTGCCTCATATGAAACACACGTGAGCGCTATATATCTTAGTGCTTAGCACTGCTGGGTAGTATAGAAACCCAATCTCAGCCCAAATTGGCTAAGTTTCCTGAGGTTAAACCTCTTTGATTTTAAATCAACCGAGTCCATATGCTCGTGATTTCCAAACTGATCTTAGTGTCAAACATGACTAATGATCTCTCATTGATGATATCCAAAATGATATTCATCCCATATCTCCTAAGGTAATCTTAGTCTCAAATATGACTAGGGATTCTTAGGTCCACCCCGACCCCTTCTTCTCTCAAATACGGGATTTGGTTCAAGGGTACATCTTTCCACACCTCTGATATATGTCATAGTAATTCCTTAACGTCTTCAGAGAGGTGGCAGGTCCCAACAACCAACAACTCTTTTCTCGTCCCAACTTGATGTAAAATTTCATCAAGACAGGGAATGATACATCCCACATTGGTGCACTTCCAAATTGACATGCACACCTCAAATCGGATCGCACCCTAAATTAGGCGCATTCCATGTTACCATTATTCACTCCGCCACATAACAAACACACATGCGCGCAAGATGAATGTTGGACCGAAATGCCCTTAAACTAACATTCGTCCCCAAAATGGGAATAATGGACCGAAATGTTCTTAAACTAACATTCGTCCCCAAAACAGGAATGTTGGACCGAAATGTCCATAAACTAACATTCGTCCCCAAAACAGGAATGTTGGACCGAGATGTCCCTAAACTAGCGCGTCTTCTCAAACACGCTGATAATGGACCGTGATGTCCTTAAGCTAAAATAATTGAGCCCATATGCTCATTTGTTTCTAAGTTGATCTTAGTCTTAAATATGACTAACGATCCTTAGATCAAACCCAAATATCCCATGAACTGATGGACCTCATTTATATGAGATATGCGTCCTAAGTTCATTCTCGTTGGCAAACCAAGCTACCAATGTGGACCCCGTCAAGCAAATCCTTGACCCAAACCCAAAATAAAACAAACAACACACGACACGAAGTGAACTTCTGGAGCAGGAGAAAGTGGTTATCGTAATGCGGTAATGTAATTAACTGCAGGGGCTTGCGCCTGCAGGGAAGAGAGTCCCCAGAATCAAAAACCCCTCGCAAAGTGAGGGGGAATCTGATGAAGTCTGCTATAACGGCCGCATCCATCCTAACCTCCGATATACGGTGTCATAAATCAACTTGGCATCTTCAGAGAGGTGGAAGGATAAATCCAAATAGCATCTGCCGCCAGAATTCAGGCCGGACGTCCCAACGTCCTGGTCCCTGTCTTTCCGGCAGTGAACAACTTTGTTGGCGACCAAATCCATGATTTGATCTTGCATTAGCGGGTTGCTATTATCAGTAGTCAAGACATTTCCCGAGATAGGATGCAGCCGACTTTCATGCGGCTCGCCCACCTTTAGATTTGAAGGAATAGGTGTCGGCTGCCTCCGGACACCGTTTTCCGGTTCATGAGTAAAGCCTTGCGCTTGATTGGGCAGCTGAGAGGCAACTTGGGCCGTGAGCTGTAAGACGACGTTTTCAAGTCGTCAATCTTTGAGTAGAGATTGGCCATCTCCCTGTCTTTGTTTCTGTGCTGCTTCTGGAGCTTTTGGAGAAGTTGTTGCTCTACGGTCTTGGGACGGAAGATTAGCCTCTCTTCGCTTTCCGAGCCCGACTCCTTATGAACCGAGAGATCTCTCTGCTTATCAGCCACATTAGAAGGGTTTTCATTACCTTCCAGAGGAGGCTGGTATCGGGAAGTGGCAGCCACATTCACACCAGATTGGATTTGAGATGTGGTGGCCCTGTCCTTGCTTTTGCTGCGCGTCCCACCATGTAGACAGTGTGGACTACATATCCAGCCATCTCTTTACCTTTGGCGGCTGATTTTTCGGGCCGTCGTTGTGGCCCTTCCTCTTCTAGATAGGATAGGCGACTAAAGATAGTTGGCCTGACTAGGTCCTTAGGTGGCGCTGTCATGGCATTCTTTTGGATCAATTTCAGTGGTTTAAAAGAGTTAGCGAGCTTTATAGCCAATTCATCTGTTGTTGTGGGGTAACCCTATTCTTGGAACATCATGAAGTTCAGCCTAACAGGAGCCCTAGGCCTTTTGTTGGCTCTGTATCGAATCCTTTTCTGTCTTAGCTTCTCGATTTTGAGGGATTGGCGGGCATCCATTATCCAGAAAGCCATCGTGAGTCGATTGACGAGGAGCTTAGATTAGATAACCAATAGAGCAGTTGTCAGGGGCACCGCTGGAGCTTGCCCGAGACACCTTATTGCTTTATTGGTGTTGATGGCCTTGCCTCCAGCAGGAGCAACGGAGAATCGTTCGGAAACGGATTTGTGCTTGGGCCGAGGTACCTCCGCGACTATGAAATTTAGTCTTTTCCCTTTTGAGGACGGTTTATCTGTCGCCGGGGCTTAAAGAGCAGGGATGGCATTAGCTGGCACGGACAGAATAGAGCCAAATGGTAGCAGCTACTCTTTCCACTGTCGCTCGAGACTGGCCGGGAGGATCGTCTTGGCGTCCATCTTCATCGTGTAGGATATGGAAGCTGTGTTGAGAGCTGAGCTTGTCCTCGGAGATATTTTGTTGCCTCCGAAGATTGCAATTGGAAAATGTTAAGCTGCCCAAAGAAGCATGACTTCAGTACAGCAATCGATGTATATGTTGATTGAGTTCGCATGAATATTTAACCCGAAATATGGGAGTAGAGAAAATGTCCTACCGGACATGCTAGATTATGTAGGGTGTTTTTCGTTACCCCATTGAGATGGGAATACGCGTCGCTTGTCAAGCGTATACAGATTTTTCCTGCTTAGGATAGGTTAGGGTTTATTAATTATGGGGATCTAAATCCCCGGCAGCCGCGAACTAAGCTGTGGTTAATTACCCCTCGCTTTTGGAGCGAGGGAATCTCTGTAACGACCATAAAAGTCCTATACACTTTTATTGATCCAATATTAATAAAAGAGTATATTTCTGTCCTGGTTTTTAGTTATAAGTTATTTTTGATAACTTATGTACAAGAAACTCCTTATAGCTTACTGGTTAAGTCTCTACACTGCTGTCGCATAGCCTGCAAGTTCAAATCCCATCAGTTCCAATTATTTTTTAATATTTTTATTTTTATTTTTCTCGGAAGCCTAAGAGTTTCATGTGCATTACACGGAGAAACGAAGAGTTGCAAATAAGTCAAACGGTAAAAACGAAATATAAATAACCAAATGAAGGCACTGCACGAACCCCGAGACCAACCTTCATGTTTGGGTCGCCCGTTCCTCTTTTTAGCCGCTACCGGCGGTTGACCAAACCCCAAACCCCTCTAATTTTTGCCTGTGCACCCCTTCAGCTCCCCTCTACTCTATTTTCTTGTTTGATTTCTCTGATTTTAGCCAGAGACTCTTCAATTCCCCCATTAATACTATTTTAATTATTTTAATTCAATTCTTTAAATTCACACACCTTCATTTTTCTCCTATAAATACCTAGACCAATTCTAGCTCTTCCCTTAAGCATATCACTCTCTCAAATCTATCTTCTCTCTCAAAATTCTCAAGCACTCAAGTTCTCTCAAGGAGTCGAGCATGTTTCTTCCATCTCGCGCCGCCGTTCCCTCAAGATCTTTCACCCCTCTCCGTTGCTCCACAACTCGCTCAAGCGACGTCTGTAGATTGAGCTCGTCCCTAGTCGCATTCACGGTCTCGGTCATACAAACCGAGGCATCTACTTTTCTTCTCGTTCGTACGAGTACTAACGCCAACTGTAAATCCTCTCATCCTCTTTTCTTTCCCTCTTGTATACTCTCTTCTATTTATTTCCACATCGCTACTCCGCATCACTTGCAACAACGCTAAATTATTCATCTACTTTTCCCTCTTTTTGCTCCTCCAATTATATCGATACGAAAGAATACGGTTTTATAAGCAAAGTTTAAATTTATATATATATATATATATATATATATATATCGATGCGAAAGAATAAGGTTTTATAAGCAAAGTTTAAATTAATATATATATTCATTGTAATTCGACATGTTCATCATAAATTTCATGCCATGATATCAAGAAAATACGAATTTACAACTTTATCCATGTCTCACAATTTTAATATGATGTTTATTATGGTAAATAATATGTTGCTTAGAAATCACGAATAAATACCATGAACTTTAAAACTACCCTTTTATCGATATCTAGAATATATACCTCTAGAAAATTCATGTGGTAACGCCCCACTCACAACACTATGGTTTCATAGCACAATGTTTTGGTTAAGTTTTATTTAAAAGAAATAATTTACACTAAAATACTATCACTTTTATAAGATGTTTTATCGTTATTTTCAAAAACCTTTGCAATTGCGCCTCTACAACCCTTTTAGGGGAACCCATCTACAGATGGTGCGGGTTATCGCGCATCCTTGGGATAGTAGAGTGAGATGCAGAACTCTTTACGGAGTATTCGGACTCGAAAGGAAATAAAAAAAATACGGTTTTTAAGAATACTATCTTTTCTAAACAAAAAAATCTTTGAAAATTTTATATAAAACTACCAATCCGTATTTTCAATAAAAACAACTTGTGAAAATATTTTTTAAATGGAAGATTAGAATTTTTGATAAAATACCATCAAGTTTCCAAAAGAGCTAGTTTTCATAAAAAATACCATAAATTTTTAAAATGTAGGTTTTATCACCAAAATACCATAACAATTAAAATACATGTTCATGAAAATCCTAAATATTATAAATCACCCTCGAGGTTTATTTCTAAACAATATTAAAGTATTTTTTCATAAAACCCCCTCGAGATATGCAAAAAATATAACTACAATGTAAACTATCGATAATAAATATTTAAATACTCTAAATTAATATAGGTTTAAGCGGTATCATTTCTCTTGAGCCCTAGGGAGCCGGAGAAAGTGAGTGCTTACCTATTCAGGTTAGACAAGTTTAACGGAGTTATCAATGGCAATTGTCTTGGAAAAAGACATAAATCCTGCCGTCCATGTGCATCAGTTACCCGATTACTCCCGAACTTAAGAGATTCAAGAGCTAAATCTTTTCATAAGATATTTACTCTAATCTGAATACAAACTCAATCAGGATCCAAAATTTAACATAAACATGAACCCTTGATCATGAACCAGAACACTTGAACTTGAATATCCCAAAACTTGAATACTAGAATACCTTGACCTGACATGAACTTAACATGAATACCAAAACACAATAGCTGCTATTGAAACTGACTTGAATCGAATCATGAATACAACTTGACATGAATACATGAACACTTCACACGAATACTTGACATTGACATGAACTCAATCTTGCAACTTGATGTATTCATGGATTCGACCAAGCCTGGTAATTTTAACTGTAATCTAGGATACACGGGGTGTTGGGGAAGTTCGAGGTGTGAATCCAACGAAATCTTAGGAGCCCCCTAGATCACGAATCCATGTCTACTAACACAAGCTATCATGAGGGCCCGTGTTTCCTTGCTCTTAGATTATAGCCTGTTGAGTTTGGAATATTTCAACACTAGGTTGAAGTCCCGTTACAAACACTTGATCCGGGCCCGTAGTTCCTTACCCCTGGATTACAACCTGTTGGGTTCGAGAACACTCTTGAGATTGGTTGACATTCACCCTTGAGCTTATGTTAAATTAGTTTACCCATGTAGAGACATTTTAGGACACTTACATGCATTTTATGTTCATTATACCTACACTACACGGCCATGCTATACTATGCTCATGTTATTTTACCATGATATATATATAGAACTGCATGTTAAATAGAACTGCCATGCTTACATTAAATGACATGTTTAAACACCATATCTTATAATCCATTGCTTCATGATATCCATTTTTCTTTGTCATTATACTTTTATACTTCACACCCATTTTCTTGGGAACTTACTGAGCGAAAGTTCGCTGACGGGCATTCCACCCACCTTTGTTTCTTGGAATGTTCGTCAGATACTCTAGAGGCTGAGGAGGTGGACACCACTGAGAAGGAGTACGATCAGATCGTGACTCAGGCCTAGACTAGTTATCCTCTCTTTCAGTTTATGTATGCCACCTGTTTAGGCATTTCTTTTCTTATATTTTCTTTCAGCTGAACTCATGTATTGTAAATGTATCAAGTTGAATGTAAATAAAGTTATTGAAGTTTAAATCTCATGTCAATTTCTTGTCATTTCATATTGCTCAATTACACTTAGTGTATTTATTCTGGGAAATGACCTTCTCAAAATAAATACGTCGTGGGCCTCATCACGTACCTATTTCCGCCTTTTAGGAAGCGGGGCGCAACAGGTTTTGTTGGTGGCCCATGCTGGTCGGTTTTGCATGAAGTCGTAAGCAATATATCATAAGAAATATAAAATTCAACAACTTTATATTCCTTACAATTCAATTTCTGTTGAATCTATCCTAATCTTTCTTCTCTACCTAAGGTGATGGATTCTCCCAACAACACCAGCACCAACGTCAATGGAAGTACACCACCACCTACCTACCCTTACCGCTCTACCACCACCTCCTACCATAGCCGCTCCACTCACAGAACAGACAATACTTATGGAGGCTATCAAAAGCCTACTTGAAGGGCAGCAGGCTCAAAGCACGATTTTGCAGGTGCAGACTGCTCTCCATCAATAGAGTTTCATCCGCTCTGAAGCAGAAGCACCGAGAGTAAAACAATTTCGAGCATTACATCCAAAAAACTTCTCAGGGAAACAGAAACCGCTTAAAGCCGAGAAATGGGCTCAAAGCATAGAAGATGACCTAGCAGCAGCCCAAGTTCCAGAAACGGCATGGGTTAGAATAGCAAAACTCCAACTTACTTACAATACCAGAGTCTGGTGGAAAGCCGAAGAGAGACGTCTTGAACAGCCAATCGAGTGGAAGATTTTCCGTGATCTCTTCGACGCCAAGTATTTTTCGGAAATCGCACGCTTCGACATGGAATAGAAATTCATACACCTGCAATAAGGATCCATGTGGGATAAGTCAGTGGATGAGTATGATTCCGAATTCACCATGCTCGGCAGATTCGCTGCCTATTTAATTCCTACTGCAGAAATCAAAGCCAGGCGTTTCCAGCAAGGATTAGACTCTGAGATCCAGGCTGCCCTAGCAACGGGAGAATGCCTAACACATGAAGCAGCTTTAAAGTCCGCCCATCATTATGAAGCCGTCATTAAGAAGAAGGGAAGGCCACAGTCGGTCGGTATGAAACGTCCCGCCAACCAGATTACTGGAGGAGCCTCTTCTAGGCCAACTCTCCCAGCGCCATCTATGAGGCCAGGAGCATCATTTTCCGAGACTGAACCAAACTTTTGTATCTATTGTAAGAGGACCAGACACCATGTCAAGAATTTCCGTCGAGCAAATGGTCTTTGTTTGATATGTGGATCGCCCTCACACACTATAAGAACTTACCCACACAACCGAACGGGCCCCGCCCCCGCAGCTAGACCAGCATTCAAACTCCACCTACTCGTTTAGCCCTTCCTGCACCACCTCCGTGCGGACCACCTTTACCTCGTCATCCATCGATGTACCAGCGTGCACAAAAAAATGTGCCGAGAAATCAGGCTTTCATTTTGGCGGCCATAAAGGCCGAAGCCATAGGTCAAGATAACACGGGTAAATCTCCTCCCATCTTTTTCAGCCTTTTCAAATTCTTGCATCCTTTTGTTCTTTTATCTACCTAAACTTTTTTACACACTTTTGGTACGATATTAGTAGTTCCTTCACCACTGCTTTAACTAAATTTTTCTTGAATCTGTTATAACATCCCCCTTGTATAAATTTCGAGAACGAAATTTTTCTAAGATGGTTAGGATGTAACGACCCTAAAAGTCCTATACTTTTATTGATCCAATATTAATAAAAGAGTGTATTTCTGTCCTGGTTTCGAGTTATAAGTTATTTTTGATAACTTATGTACAAGAAACTCCTTATAGCTCATTGGTTAAGCCTCTACACTACTGTCCCATAGCCTGCAAGTTCGAATCACCTCCACGTTTGGGCCATCCGTTTCCTCTTTTTGGCCACTACCGCCTGTTGACCTAGCCCCAAAACCCTCCATTTTTTGCCTGTGCACCACTTCAGCTCCCCTCAACTCTATTTTCTTGTTTGATTTCTCTAATTTTATCCAGAGACTCTTCAATTCTCCCATTAACACTATTTCAATTCTTTTAATTGAATTGTTTAAATTCACACACCTTCATTTTTCTCCTATAAATACCTAGACCAGTCTTAACTCATCCCTTAGACATACCACTCTCTCAAATCTATCTTCTCTCTCAAAATTCTTATGTACTAAAGTTCTCTCAAGGAGCCGAACACGTTTTTTCTATCTCGCGTCGTCATTCCCTCAAGATCTTTCACCCCTCTCCGTTGCTCCACAACTCGCTCAAGTGACGTCTATAGATCGAGCTCACCCCTAGTCGTATTCACGGTCTCGGTCCTACAAACTGAGGCCTCTACTTTCCTTCTCGTTCGTACGGGTACGAACGCGCAACTGTAAGTCCTCTCATCCTCTTTTCTTTCTCTTTTGTATACTTTCTTCTATTTTTTTCAACGTCGCCGCTCTGCATCACTTGCAACTATGCTAAATCCTTCATCTACCTTTCCCTCTTTTTGCTCCTCCAATTATATCGATGCGAAAGAATACGGTTTTATAAGCAAAGTTTAAATTAAAATATATATATTCATTGTAATTTGACATGTTCATCATAAATTTCATGCCATGATATCAAGAAAATACGAATTTACAACTCTATCCATGTCTCACAATTTTAATATGATGTTTATTATATCAAATAATATGTAGATTACAAATCACGAATAAATACCATGAACTTTAAAAACTACCCTTTTATCGATATCTAGAATATATACCTCTAGAAAATTCATGGGGTAATGACCTACCCCACTCACAACACTATATGTTTTGGTTAAGTTTTATTTAAAAGAAACAATTTACATTAAAATACCATCAGTTTTATAAAATGTTTTATCGCTATTTTCAAAAACCTTTGCAATTGCGCCTCTACAACCCTTTTAGAGGAACCCATATACGGATAGTGTGAGTTATCACACATCCTTGAGATAGTAAAGCGAGATGCAGAACTCCTCATGGAGTATTCGATCTCGAAAGGAAACAAAAAAAATACGGTTTTTAAGAATACGATTTTTGTAAACAAAACTTTGAAAAAATTATATAAAACTACCAATCCGTATTTTCAATAAAAACAACTTGCGAAAATATTTTTTAAATGGAAGATTAGAAATTTTAATAAAATACCATAAAGTTTCCAAAAGAGCTAGTTTTCATAAAAAAAATACCATAAATTTTTAAAAGGTAGGTTTTATCACCAAAATAGCATAACAATTAAAATACATGTTCATGAAAACCCTAAATATTATAAATCACCATCAAAGTTTATTTCTAAACAATATTAAAGTATTTTTTCATAAACCCCCTCTCGAGTTATGAAAACAATATAACTACAATATAAATTATCTATAATAAATATTTAAGCACTCTAGATTAATATAGGTTTAAGCGGTATCATTTCTCTTGAGCCCCGGGGAGCCGAAGAAAGTGAGTGCTTACCTATTCAGGTTAGACAAGTTTAACGGGGTTATCAATTGCAATTATCTTGGAAAAAGACACAAATTCTGTCGTCCATGTGCATCAGTAGCCCGATTACTCCCAAACTTAAGAGATCCAAGAGCTAAATCTTTTCATAAGATATTTACTCTAATCTGAATACAAACAAAACCAGGATCCAAAATTTAACATAAACTTGAACCCTTGATCATGAACCAGAACACTTGAACTTGAATATCCTAAAACTTGAATACTAGAATACCATGACCTGACATGAACTTAACATGAATACCAGAACATAATGGCTGCTATTGAAACTAACTTGACTCGAATCATGAATACAATTTGACATGAATACATGAACACTTGACATGAATACTTGACATTGACATAAACTCAATTTTGTAACTTGATATATTCATGGATTCGAGCAAGCCTGATAATTTTAACTGTAATCTAGGATACATGGGGTGTTAGGGTAGTTCAAGTGCGAATCCAACGAAATCTCAGGAGCCCCTTAGATCATGAATCCATGTTTACTAACACAAGCTATTATGAAGGCCCGTGTTTCTTTGCTCCTGGATTATAGCCTGTTGAGTTTGGAATACTTCAACACTAGGTTGAAATCTCGTTACTAACACTTAATTCGGGCATGTGGTTCCTTACCCCTGTATTACAGCCTGTTGGGTTCGAGAACGCTCTTGAGATTGGTTGACATTCACTCTTGAACTTACGTTAAATTAGTTTATCCATGTAGAGATCTTTTAGGACACTTACATGCATTTCATGTTCACTATACCTACACTACACTGCCATGTTATACTATACTAATATTATTTTTCCATGATATATATATAGAACTACATGTTAAATAGAATTGCCATGCTTATATTAAATGACATATTTGAACATTATATCTCATAGTCCATTGTTTCGTGATATCCATTTTTCTTTGTCATTATACTTTTATACTTCACACCCATTTTCTTAGGGACTTACCAAGCGAAAATTCACTGACGGATTTTCCACCCATCTTTGTTTCTTGGAATGTTCGTCAGATACTCTGGAGACTGAGGAAGTGGACACCTCTGTTCCCGCCAAAATCTTCGGCCAAGAGCTATTTATTCCTGTTTACACTGGTTTAAGTTTCGTTTACAGATATGTATGAAATCGAGCTCATTCATATATGCACATACACGCATCAGAGGAAGAACAGGTGTTAGAAAGGGAGCACTTGGTGGTCAACGACAAAAAGAAAGCATTTAATTGAACATTTTATTCTACAGAAAATAAATCACCATACATGGGATCGAAAGTACAGGGATTCACAAAACTATGGATAAAATTCTCTAACTCCCTCTCTGCCTTCTCCACCATGGCAAAGCGGCGATCGTCACGAAGAGTCGCTCCCCATCGGTCAGCACCGTGCCAATCAGCGAAGGCAGACATGATGGCCCGCTGAGCCCGTATCTGGCTTAACAGCTGAACAGAGCGATCCTTCAGAGTCGTGGTAATCAAAAGTGCCTCATGAAAGCACTTGATCTTGTCCTCCGCTGCGTCGAGTATCGCCGGAGTCATCTCCACTGGATGAGGGGGAATATCATCGAGCACGGACAAAAAGACCATCTGGAGCCAAATGGAGCCGATGGGGAGAGGAGATCCTCTACGAGTCAAGAGCTCGTGCAGCACCGTATCGCATTGGTCATCCGTAAGAGAAGGGTTCACCAAGCGGGCAGCAAAACGAGGAACAATTTCCTCAATAGGTGCATCCCATGGCTGCCGGCGAGCATGTGGACGATTACAAGCCATAGCTCTTCTCTGTTAAAATAATTCTCTGAAAGTGAAAGAGAAGAGAAGTATTGCTTCAGATTATGAAGGGGGGACATTTAAGTCTAGGCACAGAAATGTTGTGCATGATGGAACTATTTCCAAGAAATGGAAAAGAAAAGTTTGACCCAGGAAAAGCAAAGAAAGAAGGCGAAAAGACACCTTCAGTAAAGAAGCAGCGCCTCACGTGCCTTGCACGAGGGCACCGGCGCCAAGAGTTAAAACTCTGAGGCAGCGCCTCACGTGTCTTGCACAAAAACGCCAGCGCAAAGAGTTAAAAACTCTGAGGCAGCGCCTCACGTACCTCGCATGAGGGCGCCAGCGCCAGAACTAAAAGCTCTCTGATTCGATAACCGTTGGATCAAAGATTCAACGGAGGTGATAAATCACCAAAGTACAGAATTAAGTTCTGCTAAGGAAATATTCCTCAAATATTTCTAAATAAGAAAGATTACTCTCTATAAAATAGAGTACCGTTGGATTAATAAATCCAATGGTGATTAAAAATCATCTATATACAGAAAGATTCTGTATGGGGAAATATTTTCCTAATCTTGTTAAAAACAAGAAAAATATGTTCTGTAAAACAGAAGTCCTTGGATCCAACGGTGGATAAAATCAATCAGGATCTCTCAATCAGAGATTTCTTTAACAAAATCAACAGATGTGGCTCTACTATATAAAGGACCCAAGACTTCAAGTCTTAGAGAGAGAACCCCCTCCCCCATAAGCTTTAGAGCAAACAAGAAGAAAGCTTTAAAAGGGAAGAAAGAAGAATACCTCTCTTCGAGGTAAATAATAATAATAATAGAGATCAGAGCATCTCATCTGCATATCCAAGGGTTTAACCCTCATAAAAGAACTTAGTTCTTTCACTGAATCTGATATCCATGAGACAAGTGTTAGTTGTATGTATGCCCTAGAGGCCAGTATTGTACAGATGATGTATATTATATTGGATGCTTGGACATATATAGAGATGACTTTCTTGCTCGATATGATAGTATGCTATCTGGTTGCTCTTTATCTTAACATGTACACTTGTCTCTTTAAACTGTCTTATGGTTACATGTTGGTAAAGCCCTTAGGATGTGTACTTGACTACCTGGACTATGATGCAGATCATACTAGTGGGGACATCGTAGTCCATAAGTACATCCTTCAAGGTCCCTAGTCGTGGGTGTATCGAGACGGGGCATCGATATACCAGAGTAGACTAGCGTATACGCTTCTCGACCCATGAGATGGGCGATGGATGATCCCATATCCATTGGTGTTTGACATCAGAGATGGTATACGGGTGCTCAGTGGAGACTGGGTACACTGGACGGACTCGCCGAGAACTCCCAGATGGTATTATACCTCACGTCAGATGGCAGTTCTCAGGTGACACTTATGCAGGTTAGTCTGTAGACCCGAGATCGTCATAGAGTCTTGTGTGATTCCCACTGTGCTTTGATCTCCACCTTACCACGTCCATGAGGGCGTGCAAAACGGTGGTCTTTGGGTACAGTCCCGAGTCACATGGAGGCAATGAGCGATAGGAGGGGTTTCGTCTCTCCCGGTATTGGGAGTTGATGTTGCGCTGTGCTCGATTGGCCGTAACAGGGAAGTCCCTGGCCAGGGCTGATTAGAGATTTGCTGGTAAGTGTTACCAGTAGTTTCTCGACCCGTTATGAGCCTCACATCGGCACGACTTATCGGTTGTTGGGGTCTGACATTTAGCACCCCTAGACTTGATATGCGACGTATCAGACGAACAGACCGGACTGTACGGTAAGTGTTACTGGTTGGATTCACAGGAGTGTGAGCGGGCTAGCTCGTCGATCTTCTGATCGCTCAATACCCGGATGGCCGTTACGTTTAGCAGACCGCTTGCGGCTTGTGGGTGCTTGATATGATCATCATCTGCTACCGGCGTATTGACGAGTCTTTAGAGTCCTACACAGAGGTTTCCTGGCTCAAGCGAAACGAAATAGAAGCGCATATGAGATATGTGCGGGACCGAGAATAATGCGTGTATGTGATACCGCATTTCATTCTCGCGATGAATGTTTCGATTGGTTGTATGCGATATGACCTAGTTATCGAATCATTGATTCGATAAAACGATACATTGGATACTGGTCGGTTATACGCGATATGACCGGATCGTTAAATCAAGTGTTGATTTAATGATTTAATGTATAATTATATATTTGATATATTACTTTGCATTAACTGGTATTGGTTCACTTTAAATGGATTTTCTCACTTGATGTACATGTTGTATATGTGATATACTTTTGTGCACATCTTTGTATCATGTTTGATGATACTTGCTCATTTGGTTAAGTGTGAAGAATTAAACCATGGTTAAGAGATGATTAGGGTTTTGCCTTTTTATTTATTTGTTTGTTTATTTATTTAGAAAAGGTTAGATGAGAATGGTGGCTTTCTTTGTCTCTTATTGAAGCTTCATGAAGCTTTGACTTATGCAACCATTCTTGTCTTCATGCTTAACCCTAACTCATCCAAGTAACCATGGTATATTCTCTACACTTAACCTTAGTTAGGATATGATAAGTATTGTTTTCTTTTTCATTTTAAAAATCACTTATCATATTCTTTCTTCTTCTTGATTATCTTCCTCTTCAAGAAAAGCTTAAGCCCATCAATGGCAACTTGAGCAAAAGTGAGTGAAATCCAATTCTAAAGTGAACCCACCTCCTATTTCTTCACCCTCTACCTCTTGCCAAGTTGTTTTGGGTGTTTTCTTCACAAGTTTCACAACTTGGTGAAGTTGGAGCTTGAACTTGTGCAACCTCGACGTAGATCATCTTCGGCACGAAGCCGACGACCTAGTCCGCCCTATTCTCCGATGAAGCCGACGTTTGAGTTCGGGATTCAAGATGGACAGCGAGAGGACACCTACGTGGAGCTAAGGAAGTGGAGAACCGGATCTACAAAGGTTGTAGTCTCTCTCCTTTAGTTAAAGTGTTAACTAGTTTCGTATTTCGCCTAAATTTCTAGTCGACGATCCGTATTAGGGTTTCTCGGCACCCATAAAATTTGAAATTGGCATGGTTGATGCCTTGTGAGACCTATATAGTGTGCCTAGGAACCCTTCAGTGGTATCAGAGCCTAGCTAGAGCCTTAGGCGAAGTCTAGACGGAGTTTGAAGTCCGATTGACCCGAAACCCCAACTCAAATATTGCTCTTTGGACTTTTTCTAAAAAATGGGTTTTTTCCATATTAAAAATTCTTTAAAATATCAGCATGAAGATATAAGAATTATGGTGCAAAACGAGCTCATGATGCGTCTAAACAGCCGCGGAAACGCGGTAGAAGCATGGCTTCTGCCGCGGTTCCGCCGCCTACTGTTCACAATGCGCAATAATTTTTGCACAGTAATTCCTCTTTTCTGGTGCTGAGTTTTATGGGAATTTTTAATATTTATTCAAGAGTTGAATTTTCTGGGATTGTTTTGGGGATTCGGTGTTTCGATCGGAGTATCAGATTTTGTCTATGTGGCTTTCTGGATAAATTTTAGAATATGTTAAAAAGTTCGACCGGATATAAATACCCAATTTTTCCCCTGTCGGGAAATTTCCAAGTGTTGGATTTTTCCGTAGTTTAACAACGTTCTAAGTAGTGCAAGTAACGCGATGGACTCTCTAGAAGACAACAAACCTTAACTCGATTATGTGACCGTCTTGAACTGCCCTTTGAACCTTCGGGTTTGGGGCAGTACGGCGTGCCACATGTGAGGCGTTGGCTTGACCCTTCTACGGCTGGACCGTTGGTACTGAGGCACGAACTGAATGTTGTTAGACTTGTTTCATGTGTTGAGCTGTATCGGGAAAACTTGGGTATTCGACTGTTCGATCGGAAAGTTTAACATTTTCTGTTTATCTGGAATGTGATACAATAATTGGAATTCATAAACAGTTATGAGATAACTGAATGAATGTTATAAATCTAGCGATTTAGTTTCACTTGATATTGAAAAGAGTTTTCGATAATGAGACTAAAATGCGGGGTTTATAACTGTTAGGCATGTGATGTCTAAGTATTTCATTTCATTAGGCATGTGATGTCTAAAGAGGTTGCGGATTCCAACTGTTGTAGTTTTACACTTTCTTTTCTGTGACCGTAAGTGTAATATGTGATATCGCCGGTTTCGTTGCTATATGTCAACGACAATTGGGATGCGCATATTTACTTACGTTGATGACATGTGATATTATGTGTTGCTGGATATGTTATATTGGATTGTCGTGTTTGAATAGCCGGGGGTTTTTATGTGAGATGGGTGTTTTTCATTTTCATTCATGTAAAAACAAGTATGTAATATTTTTTTATTGGGGCACTTCCAGGTTGCGGAAGTCGTCACCTTTTGTATATTATTTACTTTTCTGCACTAGGATAGACCCAAGGAGGGGAGCACAAGTAACCGGGTTCTAGGGTCCAGTGGGAGACCATCTCGAGGAGTCGAGTCCGGGTCTCCTAACCCTAGAATTGGTAGGGTTGCTTGCCGCTCTCGTAGGGGTCTAGGGGTGTGGGATTGGCTATTCATCACGACCGTGGAATCCGTGTTTTATACTGGCTCGTATTGAAAACACGGACGTCCTAGTATATCCAATATTTCATATGTTTCTTCTGCTGCGATATCTGTGATGTGATCATGTGATGTTCTGTGATAGATACAGTATATAGTATATATGATATATTATATAGACGTTACTTATGTTTTGCACCCGCACTAACCCTGCCCTGCTCTGTCGTTAGTTACCTAACCTAACGGTGCACGAGGGGACATCGAGGCGAATGCGGATGGCATAAGTGTACGTCGTATTTATCTGTGATGTTTAGGTATTTAAATGATGGGACTTCATTAATGTGATTAATGAAAGAAAAGAAACCTAAGATGTTGTAGAATCAAATTTTAAACAAAACAGGTAGCTACAGTTCTTGCTTTGCATAGCGGTATATATGATATACCCTGCACCTTATTCGATGAGGAAAGGACCGAGATCCCTTCACCGGGAGTGACTCCTTTAGCGATAACTGGCAGATGCTACACACTCGGTTTGCTTTTGATTGCTTCTATAGTTTCTGCTTTGCACAGTGATATATATGATATATCCCGCACCTCATTCGACGAGGAAAGGGCCGACGATCCCTTCATCAGGAGTGACCCCTTTAGCAAAACTAGAAAAGCCTCAAAATCACTCCATTTCAAAACTTCATTTGATTCTACAACGATATCAAGTTCATTACGCAATAGGTTTTCAGAAAAAACCTGTCGTAGCCCTCCGTCATTTCAGATAAAGACTATTTAGTATTCGTGCTGCGTTTGTTGACCTCTGTCAAGGCGTAGTGTGCGGTAGCTAACTAGTATTTATCTGCTTATGCATATGATGCAGATTGGATTAGGGTATTCATACGACCTTGTTGACCTCTGTCAAGGGTCGTGCGAGTGGGTTTGATTCAATCAAGAAATGACGGGTTGAACTTGACTAGTGCACTATGGTTTGTTGACCTCTGTCAAGGTCATAGCACACTAGGGGCAAAATATTATCGGGAATTTCAAGTGTTGAAATTTGCAATGAGATTGCATACCTTCTATGAGATAGTTGGATCCCGATACCCGCTGCGAGTAAGAGTTACTCCTGTGAGAGTTTTACACATTGCAATTAGCTGATCAAGTAGGTGTCTAGAAAGGTGTCAACGGGGTTACGCCTCTGGGAAAACGAGGTTTTACATTAATTAGGTTCGTGCGAAAGCACGGGGGACCTCCCTCAAAGTACCGACACTGGCCTGGCTGAAAGATTGGTGAACTTGTAGTGTGTAATTAATCCCGGCTAATCTTTCCTTTTAGGGTTTGAAGGAAGATTTGATAAAAATCAGTGGGAGCCATCCTGATTAGATAAGATAATAACCAATCTGATCTTGCACGAGCTTACGCTAAAGTGTTTTCTTCTCTCTCTCCAGGTAGCGACCATTTCATGCCCTAATGAAGATAATAATATGGATGTATTGACTGAACCCGCATGTTATACTGTGCAGGGGAACGTTGGACCCGTTCTTTCTTATAAGAGTTATAAGACTGAACAGGAAACAGGAGAATATCTAGATTCTCACGCCGCCCAAACGGAGAACGTGCATGATGATGCACCTTCTTCGGATGTGTTTGTTATTGAGAACTATTTCTCAGTTCACCCTACGTCCTGGGTATTAGATACCGGATCAGGATCCCATATATGTAAGCAGTTACATGGGCTACGAAAAGGTAGAGAACTGGGAAAAGGTGATCATTCCGTTCAAGTAGGGAATGGGGCAAATGTTGCAGCCAAAGCAGTTGGCATATATCACCTGGTATTACCAAATGGTGATACACTAGTCCTGAATGAGTGCTATTATATACCGAACATGATGTGCAACATTATATCAGTTTCTTTATTAAGTAAAGAAGGATATAATTTTGTAGTAAAGGATAATGTTATGAACATATTCCTAGATCAAAAGTTGATTGCATCAGGCTCGCTACATAATGGCATATTCATTCTCAATCAAAATACAGCCTTCAATATACAAAACACACACAAGAGGAAAAGCTCAGAAATGAACGAATCCTTCTTGTGGCACTGTAGACTTGGTCATATCAATGCGACACGACTGGCTAAGTTACATAAGGATGGTTATTTGAATTCTTTTGAATTATCATCTTATGATACTTGCCATTCATGTCTCAAAGGAAAAATGACCAAAGCTCCGTTTAGTGGACACGGAGAAAGAGTTAATGAACTCTTAGGACTGATACATAGTGATGTATGCAGTCCCATGTCTACGCATGCCAGGAACGGTTCTTCCTACTTCATTACATTCACTGACGATCTCTCTAGATTCGGACATGTGTTCCTGATGAAACACAAGTCTGAAGCTTTTGAGAAATTCAGAGAATATCCACGAAGTAGAAAAACAAACAGGCAAAAGTATTAAGATCCTTCGATCTGATCGAGGAGGAGAATACTTAAGCAATGAGTTCCTAGATTATCTAAAAGAGAATGGGATTCTCTCTCAGCTTACTCCTCCTTATACACCACAGCACAACGGTGTATCGGAGCGGAGGAATCTCACCCTATTAGATATGGTGCGCTCTATGATGAGTACAGCTGAGTTACCTATTTCCTTCTGGGGGTATGCGCTTGAGACAGCAGCATACCTATTGAATCAAGTTCCAACTAAATCTGTACCTACCACACCATATGAGATATGGAGTGGGAAGAGACCATGTCTTAAACGAGTTAAGATATGGGGTTGTCTGGCCTATGTCAAAAGGCAAAATCCAGACAAACTCGAGGCACGGTCAGTTCTATGTAAGTTTGTAGGATATCCTAAACATTCAAATGGATATCTTTTCTACCACAGTGAACAACAAAAAGTGTTTATTGCTCAACATGCCACCTTTTTAGAAAAGGAATTTCTTGCAAAAGAGATTAGTGGCTCTGAGGTAGAACTGGAAGAAGTTCCAGAAACACAAACTATAACTGAAGATTTAGTGGAACCAGAAGATTCGGTAGTACCCGACGAACCTCAGCCTCTCCGCCGATCTAGTAGGGTTTCTCGTCCACCTGAGAGATACTACGTTTTTCTCATTGATGGTGGAAGCGAGGATTGCATCATGGAGGATGATGACCCAACTAGCTTCGAACAGGCCATCACGAGTATGGACTCGGTGAAATGGCTGGATGCTATGCGGTCCGAGATGGAATTCATGTACACCAACAAAGTATGGACTTTGGAAGTTGCTCCTGAAGGGGTAAAACCCATTGGGAGCAAATGGATCTTCAAGAAAAAAAAATTGGTGTAGATGGGAAATTGGAGACTTTCAAAGCTAGACTTGTAGCAAAGGGTTTTCGTCAAAGACCAGGTGTGGACTATGACGAAACCTTTTCTCCAGTGGCTATGCTTAAATCCATCCGGATCATGCTTGCCATCGCTGCATATCATGATTACGAAATCTGGCAAATGGATGTTAAGACCGCCTTTCTAAATGGTGATTTAGAAGAGTGCGTGTACATGACTCAGCCACAGGGCTTCGTAGACAGTGGGAGCAGCGGGAAGGTGTGCAAGCTGCTTAAATCCATTTATGGATTAAAGCAAGCATCGCGGAGTTGGAACATCTGCTTTGACGTCGTTATCAAAGAGTTTGATTTCGTCAAAAACCCAAATGAACCTTGTATTTACAAGAAGGTGGCAGGGAGTAAGGTTGTCTTCCTCGTATTGTACGTGGACGACATACTCTTGATAGGAAATGATATTCCTATGCTGCAATCGGTCAAGCTCTTCTTGTCACAAAGATTCTCAATGAAAGATCTTGGTGATTCCTCCTGCATATTGGGAATTAGGATCTATAGAGATAGATCCAAACGGATTTTGGGATTGTCCCAATCCAGGTACATTGACACCATACTAAAGATGTTTAGTATGGAAGAATCCAAGCGTGGGAACTTGCCCACGATCTCTGGAGTCACTCTCTCCAAAGAGATGTCTCCCAAGACTGATTTGGAGAGAGCTCGCATGCAAGGGATACCCTATGCTTCGGCTGTAGGCTCTATCATGTATGCGATGCTATGTACCAGACCCGATGTAGCATACTCACTAAGTATAGTGAGCAGGTATCAAGCTGATCCTGGAGAGAGTCACTGGACAGCTGTGAAGAGCATTCTCAAGTACTTGCGAAGGACTAAAGAGATGCTCTTGGTGTATGGTAACGGAGAACTCCAAGTGGAGTCCTTTACCGATTCGAGCTTCCAGAGTGATAAGGACGACTCTAAGTCGCAGTCGGGTTTTGTCTTTACCCTTTACGGAGGGGCGGTTAGCTGGAAGAGTTCCAAGCAGGAAACCGTGGCAGACTCGACGATGGAGGCTGAATACATCGCTGCCAACGATGCTGCTAAAGAGGCTGTCTGGATCAAGAAGTTCATTACTGAACTTGGAGTGGTTCCATCCATTGAGCATCCAATACCTTTGTATTGCGATAACAATGGAGCGGTGGCTTTGGCCAAGGAACCCAGGTCCCATCAGCGATCCAGGCATATTCTGAGGCGGTATCACCTGATCCGGGAGATAGTTGATCGCCGGGAGATCGAGGTCAGGAGGGTTGACACGAAGAACAACACGGCAGATCCACTCACGAAGGCCATTCCCCAGATACAGTTTGAGAGACTCTTCGGGATGCTCGGTATGCGATACTACAGCAGCTGGCCCTAGTGCAAGTGGGAGATTGTTAGTTGTATGTATGCCCTAGAGGCCAGTATTGTACAGATGATGTATATTATATTGGATGCTTGGACATATATAGAGATGACTTTCTTGCTCGATATGATAGTATGCTATCTGGTTGCTCTTTATCTTAACATGTACACTTGTCTCTTTAAACTGTCTTATGGTTACATGTTGGTAAAGCCCTTAGGATGTGTACTTGACTACCTGGACTATGATGCAGATCATACTAGTGGGGACATCGTAGTCCATAAGTACATCCTTCAAGGTCCCTAGTCGTGGGTGTATCGAGACGGGGCATCGATATACCAGAGTAGACTAGCGTATACGCTTCTCGACCCATGAGATGGGCGATGGATGATCCCATATCCATTGGTGTTTGACATCAGAGATGGTATACGGGTGCTCAGTGGAGACTGGGTACACTGGACGGACTCGCCGAGAACTCCCAGATGGTATTATACCTCACGTCAGATGGCAGTTCTCAAGTGACACTTGTGCAGGTTAGTCTGTAGACCCGAGATCGTCATAGAGTCTTGTGTGATTCCCACTGTGCTTTGATCTCCACCTTACCACGTCCATGAGGGCGTGCAAAACGGTGGTCTTTGGGTACAGTCCCGAGTCACATGGAGGCAATGAGCGATAGGAGGGGTTTCGTCTCTCCCGGTATTGGGAGTTGATGTTGCGCTGTGCTCGATTGGCCGTAACAGGGAAGTCCCTGGCCAGGGCTGATTAGAGATTTGCTGGTAAGTGTTACCAGTAGTTTCTCGACCCGTTATGAGCCTCACATCGGCACGACTTATCGGTTGTTGGGGTCTGACATTTAGCACCCCTAGACTTGATATGCGACGTATCAGACGAACAGACCGGACTGTACGGTAAGTGTTACTGGTTGGATTCACAGGAGTGTGAGCGGGCTAGCTCGTCGATCTTCTGATCGCTCAATACCCGGATGGCCGTTACGTTTAGCAGACCGCTTGCGGCTTGTGGGTGCTTGATATGATCATCATCTGCTACCGGCGTATTGACGAGTCTTTAGAGTCCTACACAGAGGTTTCCTGGCTCAAGCGAAACGAAATAGAAGCGCATATGAGATATGTGCGGGACCGAGAATAATGCGTGTATGTGATACCGCATTTCATTCTCGCGATGAATGTTTCGATTGGTTGTATGCGATATGACCTAGTTATCGAATCATTGATTCGATAAAACGATACATTGGATACTGGTCGGTTATATGCGATATGACCGGATCGTTAAATCAAGTGTTGATTTAATGATTTAATGTATAATTATATATTTGATATATTACTTTGCATTAACTGGTATTGGTTCACTTTAAATGGATTTTCTCACTTGATGTACATGTTGTATATGTGATATACTTTTGTGCACATCTTTGTATCATGTTTGATGATACTTGCTCATTTGGTTAAGTGTGAAGAATTAAACCATGGTTAAGAGATGATTAGGGTTTTGCCTTTTTATTTATTTGTTTGTTTATTTATTTAGAAAAGGTTAGATGAGAATGGTGGCTTTCTTTGTCTCTTATTGAAGCTTCATGAAGCTTTGACTTATGCAACCATTCTTGTCTTCATGCTTAACCCTAACTCATCCAAGTAACCATGGTATATTCTCTACACTTAACCTTAGTTAGGATATGATAAGTATTGTTTTCTTTTTCATTTTAAAAATCACTTATCATATTCTTTCTTCTTCTTGATTATCTTCCTCTTCAAGAAAAGCTTAAGCCCATCAATGGCAACTTGAGCAAAAGTGAGTGAAATCCAATTCTAAAGTGAACCCACCTCCTATTTCTTCACCCTCTACCTCTTGCCAAGTTGTTTTGGGTGTTTTCTTCACAAGTTTCACAACTTGGTGAAGTTGGAGCTTGAACTTGTGCAACCTCGACGTAGATCATCTTCGGTACGAAGCCGACGACCTAGTCCGCCCTATTCTCCGATGAAGCCGACGTTTGAGTTCGGGATTCGAGATGGACAGCGAGAGGACACCTACGTGGAGCTAAGGAAGTGGAGAACCGGATCTACAAAGGTTGTAGTCTCTCTCCTTTAGTTAAAGTGTTAACTAGTTTCGTATTTCGCCTAAATTTCTAGTCGACGATCCGTATTAGGGTTTCTCGACACCCATAAAATTTGAAATTGGCATGGTTGATGCCTTGTGAGACCTATATAGTGTGCCTAGGAACCCTTCAACAAGTCTCCCACAAATGAGAATTTAATTCTCATGGGGATGAACTTGTTCTTGGGGATTAAAGATCCAGAAAAAAATAGAGAGTTGAAATCTTCAGAACAGAATACACAAAGAAAACCTAGCGCCAAGCGCCTCACGGGTCACTCACGTGGGCGCTGCTCAATAAAGAGTGCTTAGCACTCAATGGTTGGCGCTCAGCACCAAGCGCCTCGCGTGCCCTTCACATAGGTGCTGCTCAATAAAAAGTGCTTAGCACTTAATGGTTGGCGCTCAACGCCAAGCACCTCCCGTGGGCGCTGCTCAATAAAGAGTGCTTAGCACTCAATGGTTGGCGCTCAGCGCCAAGTGCCTCACGTGGGCGCTGCTCAATAAGGAGTGCCCAGCACTCGGCGCTTGGCGCTTAGCGCCTCACGTGCTCCGCACGTGGACGCCATAAAGAGTGTTTAACACTCCATTAAAATAAAAGAACAAAAAAAGGGAGGGAAAAGTAAAGCAAAGTATGAATGTCAGAACCCATATGAATGCTCAGCATTATTTGCACAAAAAAGGGACTGAGCCTAAGCAAGTGTTTAACACTTTATTCAAAAACTGAATAGGTTGAGTCTAAGTTGACCAAATCCCCAATTCAGATCAACCGAGCCCATGTGCTCATCATTTTTCTAAATTGATCTTAGTCAACACAACTACAGATCTCCCAACGGACATTGGTTCAAGGGTACATCTCCTTACACTTCTGATACATGTCGTTGTAATTCTTCAGCGTCTTCAGAGAGGTGGTGGTCCCGATAACCAACAACTCTTTGGTGCACTTAAAAATTGATGGGCACATCCCACTGCGGACCGCAACGTCCTTAAACTAGCAACGAACCGCAACGTTCTTAAACTAGCAACGGACCGCAACATTCTTAAACTAACACAATGGAGCCCAAATGCTCTTTTGTTGGGTCTGAATGATCCCAAAATCCTGTTGAGTAGATCTTAGCCTATAATTAGACTAACGTATCTTCAACAAACATTTAAGTTGATCTTAATCTCAAAAGAGATTAACGATCCTTAAATCAACCCAAACCCAAATCTAAGAATATACGGATTTGGACTAATCCACGCCCTACGGGCGACAACATAAATTAGTCTCCGTATAAAATTCACGGGCAACCGAAAATAAAACAAACACACACGACACGAAGTGACCTTCTGGAGCAGGAGAAAGTGATTACCGCGATGCGGTAACGTAATTAACTGCAGGGGCTTGCGCCTGCAGGGAAGAGCGTCCCCACAATCAAAAACCCCTCACAATGAGGGGGGAATCTGACTAAGTCTGCTACAATGGACGCATTCGTCCAAACCTCCGATATACGGCACCATAAATCAACTTGGCATCTTTGGAGAGGTGGATGGATAAACCCAAATAGTATCTTCTCCCAAATTCAGGCAAGACGTTTGTCTTCCCCGTTTTCGGCGGTAAACAGATTCCGGCACACCCGGTAGGACCTTTTCCTCTTTCCACTCCACACTTAGTGTCGTGTTCGCAAATAAATCGCGGTTTAATATGGTTGCCCTTGGATTCGAGGTACTAAGATTTGGTGTCTTGCTCCATGCAGAAAAGGAGATAACATCGATGGCCTCCAGCTGCAACAACTGCAACAGAAACTTCCACTCCGTCCCCACCGGAGGAGTGACTTATGGGCCCCAAGCGGCCTCCATCTTTGCAATGCCGGTGGAACAGGTGACTCAGGCCACCACTGGACTGTTTTTTAGGACCATGATCCCGCCAGCAAGCTTCAGTGCCCCAGTGCCATCACAAGAAGCTTCGAAGAAGTCGGTCTTTGATCGACTTGCAACCACCACGGCCCATGTAACAACCCTAAACTTTCTGTATAACTTTCTGTACAATTTTTTTTAAATACAGAAAGGGGTATTTTTTCCTGAGCACAAGTTATAAATTTGTTTTGCTTTTTAATAGTAAGAAAGAGCTTGTAGCTCATTGGTAATACCTTGCACTGCTGAACCAAAACACCAGAGTTCAAATCCCATCACCCACATTATTTTTAATATTGTTTTCTTTTAAATTTTTAGAAGTCCAAGGGTCTACACGTGCATAACTCATAATAACCCTACGTCACATATAAAACAAACTGGCCCGGGGATACACCAAGGGTCGAAGGATACGTGGCAGCACGGGGAGGGGGGGCGACTCGGCCTGACTCGGCCGCCACCGCCGGCCGATTCACCCCGGATCGCCGAGTCTTCTTCTGTGAACCTGTGTCTTTTTGGCTTCTTGAAACCCCTGTCATGTTTAATTTTCCTAAATTATTACAGAGAATTAAAAATCCAATTAAAACCCTTTTTAATATAAAATTAAATACATTTTTCTTTCACACCCTTTCAGCTACCCTAGCCCTAGTTTCTCCAATAAATACCGCCCCTAAACATACCTCCCTCACTCATAAATTCTGTCCAAACTCTCAAGAAAACTCTCTAGAACTTTTGTGTACAAGTGGAGTTAGCGAAGGGCGGAACTCCGGCGAATTTTCGACGACAACCCTAGGAGCTCCCGGCGACGAAATGACGCACCGGCACCTCCTACGTCTTCCTCTCCCTCTTCTCTTGACTCTAAACCTGTAAGTCTCTCCCCCCTTCTCTATTCCATTCTAAAAATTTGTAAAACTAAAACCCGACGGAAGCGGAGTTAACCCGACTTCCGATTCGGTTTTTCTTAAAAAGTTCAACTTTCTTAAATACAACCATATCAAACTCTTACATATTCACTATTAATCATTAACAAAATATGTTGAACAAGTTTCATAGAAAAATATTTCATTTTGTAACTTTTACCGCTCTTTTTCAGTAAAATACCATGTAGTTTAGTTTCGACTTTAAAACATCATAAATCTTGCTATACCTTTAGATAGATCACGAGGTAATGACCTAACTCTTCACAACACTCATATGCAACATAGCACGATACCTTTTGGGATATATAGATTCGAAAAATACCGGTTCACACAAAACTACCTTTAACTTATAAAAAACCGTTTTCTACAAGATTACGTATTTTTACAAATCTTTACAAAGCGCCGCTACAACCCATTTGGGGAACCCATTCGGTATCGTACATCATCGGGTTTAGTAGTGCGAGATGTAGACCTCCGCAAGGAGCATTCGGTCTCGAGAGATTTAAAAATACAAATATCTTAAGAAAATGAGATTTCTAGAAATATAATATATTATAATTATTTGTATATATATATATATATATGTATATCATCAAAATATCTATTTTTGTGATAATATAAATTATTCCAACTTTTCTAAATCAACAGAATCACTTTACATGAAAATACCGTGCAATTCCATACAAGTTCAATATTACAAATAAATACCATGTATTATAAAAAATAGGTTTATTCACTAGAAATGTCACAATGATAAAATCTACATCTATGAAAACTTTAAAGACGATAATAAAATACTTGAGGTGTATTTTGAAAATTATACAAAATTATATTTACATAAAACCCCCTCAAGTTTTATAAATTATAATAAGGACCCTAGTAAATATAGGTTTAAGCAGGACCAATCTCTTAAGCCTCGGGGAGACGGAGAAGTGGGTGCTTACCTATTTAAGGTAAACAACTTAACAAACGGTGTTATCAACACGGTAATCGTCTTTGAAAAAGACACAAATCCTGCCGCCCATGTGCAGCGGTTACCGATAACATCAAAACCTAATTCAGAACTTCAATTTCTTTTCTAATTGTTCTGACTCAGACTGAGTCTCATTATAACTAATCTGGCTTGAATATGATTCAAGTACAAACTACAATTCAACATGAATCCATGAATCCATATAATCTATGCAATCTATATAACTTGACCGAACCGAACCATGGATATATTCCATTTAGATGATTATCCAGTACCTCCATTTCCATTTATACGATATCATAGTTTCGGCAAGTCTTCCATTTACAATACAAGTCTTCCATTTACATTTACAAAACAGTACAAACAACACATTTACAATTCAAACAATACAAATAATACAATCAAGATATCGCGGGGTTTATAAGGGGTAGATTGGTACGGAATGTGTCAGAAGTGGAACGAGACTGCAACCATAAGACACCTAACCTGAATTCAATCGCCGTTGTTCCGGGCATTCCAACGGATCCTTGTACTCCATTTGCCTATAGTCTCTGGTATATAGAGACTCCTCTCGTATACACTGGTATCTTCTGTACCAAGCTACAAACAACAACGTTAACACTAAATACAACATTATAATATAAAAGTTACACTCTCTCTCTCTGTCTATTCTACTTCTCCCTTATCATTAGGACTTACCGAGCGATTGTTCGCTGACGACATTCCTTCTCTTTCTTCTTTGGAATGTTGTCAAGTGATTCGGACCTTCAAGAGATCGAGCCCAGCACCGAAGACTTGGACCAGTTTACTGAAGATCCCGAGCTGTAGTTTCACTTGTACTTTTTCTTTTACATTCTGTATTTTCCTTTTCTGTTATGGCACTGTTTAGGCATTACTTTCATTCAGATGTATTTACTTTTCCATGAATTGTACAAAAGAATGTTAATGATGTTTCATTACTTTGTCTTTTGTGTATATTTCTTTTATATTGCTTAGATACGCTTAGCGTATTTACTTCAGAGTAAATACGTAGCGGCCTCTCGCGCCTTCTGCCCGTACACTGGGAAGCGGGGCGTGACAGCCCCTCCCAACGGGTTGTCCAAGTCTGCCACCTCGGTCTTTGACAGACTGAACCAAAGCTCCAGTGGGCCTGCAAAGAGGTTCGCGAAACCTGTAGGGGTTATCCCGAAGTGGATAGCCATTCCAGTTCCGGTAGGTGAAGTCATCAGGGGGGATTCTCCTGCTAAAGGATAGGTCTTTGCAAGATTGGTCGTTCCAACTCCTGCTTCCTATGAAGTCACCAAGACTGCTTCCCCTATCAAAAGGTCGGACTTCGCAATATTGACCGTCCCCTCTCAACGGACGTCAGTCTTCAACAGACTGGCACCAGCGGTAGCCCTTCACCAGAGCAGGGGGCATGACGAAGCTGCTCCCATGACAGAGGTAGTCCCGTCTGCACGACATGCTCGACGTCGCCACTGGCGCCGAATGAGGAAAGCCGGGGGTAGTTCCCCCTCTGGACTTACCCCACCAGTTCCAATGGTTGAAATTGACGCTGCTGTTCCAACTGGGAACAGCTTCGAGCTGCTAAGGAAGGTGCGCAAGAACTCTCCAACTGCGATACTAAAGAAGTCTCCTCTGCCTGTTGAAAACACAACGTAGGAAAAACCGGAGCAGACCCCTTAGCGACTGTCCTCCAAAATCCACAAGGTCTGGCGGAAAGTCCAAGACTCTGTAATTGACAAAAATTACTCTCGCCGACTAGAGAAAAAGAAGGCTCGGCAGGAGGAGGACCACCCCTCCGCCATACAACGGAAGGCCTCGTCCACATGGGTGCCTGCTGCAACGGCCCCCTCAACTTTGACCTCCCATAAAAGGAGAAGGCCGGAGAAGATCCCTATGCCTGCGGTAAATTTAAAAAGAAGTGGACCCAAACGCCCCAAGTCTGGGGGCATGGTGTAAGGTTCCCTAGCACGACAGCAAGGTTTCGGGAGGCATCGTCCATAACATTTTTAAAAAAAATTCCATGATAAGCAACACTAAACTAAGGATCTTTAACTATAGATTTAGACAATACCTAATGTAAACTACTTTTACATTAAGAGAGTAAGAATACAACCTTTGTAGACGGTCCTTCTCTTCACTTGCTCCGTGTAGTAGTCCCGCGACTCCACTAGGCTTCTCTTGAGACTTTGAACGGGCCTCCTTCGTTGTCTTCACGCCAAAGACGATCCACCCGAAGTTCCTCTAGATCAAGCTAACTCTACACTAAAGTTCTTTAGTGTATGAAACACACCACACTAAATTGCTAGATTAGTGTGGGATGATGAAGTAGGGGATGTTAAGAGCTCACTAGTTTGTGCTCAACCTTCATGATTCACATCACATGTGAGGGTTGAAGCTTGAGGCATGACAAGAGGAGGAAGAAGAAGCTAGAGAGCAACCATGGGAGAAACTTAACACAAAAATGGCTAAGTGTTGAGAATGAAATAGAATGAAAACCAAGCCTTGACCCCTCACTCATTCAAGCATGGAATTATGCAATATAAAATTGCAACCATGCTTGAATAGTGAGTCAAGAAGAATAAACAAAAGAAAATCCCATTCTTGTAACCATGCTTTATTTTACACCACATTTCTATTTTCACAAAATAGAAATATAAATGCCATGCTTCATTATTATATATATATTTATATATCATATATATTAATATATATTTAATGAAGAATAATTAGTGAGCTAATGATATTAGTTAATATATAATTATATCATATATAATTTATATCATATTATTAAATCAACATTTGATCTAATAATCCGGTTATATCATATATGACCGACTAATATCATTTATCTGTATATCACATTATCGAATCAACACTTGATTCGACAAACTGATTATATCACATATAACCGAACCGATAACAGATGACTGCCGGATTACAATACTGTTCGGTGTACCCAGTCTCCACTGAGCACCCGTATACCATCTCTGATGTCAAACACCAATGGATGTGGGATCATCCATCGCCCATCATATGGGTCAAGAAGCGTATACGCTAGTCTACTCTGGAATATCGATGCCCTGTCTTGATATTCCCTCGACTAGGAACAATTAAAGGATGTACTTATGAACTACCCTGGCCCCACTGGTATGATCTCCATCAGAGTCCCGGTAGTAAAGTACATATCCTAAGGGAGTTATCAACACGTGAGAGCAAGACAGTATCACAATACAAGTCTACATGTTAAGATAAAGAGTAATCAGATAGCATACTATCATGTCGAGCAAGAAAGTCCTCTCTATATATGTCCAAGCATCTACTATAATATACATCATATGTACAATAATGGCCTCTATGGCATACATATAACTAACAATCTCCCACTTGCACTAAGGCCAGTTGTTGTAGTATCTTATACCCAACGTCCTAAATGTTTCTCAAATAGCATCTGGGGAATTTCCTCGGTGAGTGGATCCGTTGTGTTATCCTCTGTGTCAACTCTCCTGACCTCGATCTCCCGGAGATCAACTATCTCCTTGATCAGGTGATACTGTCTAAGAATATGTCTGGATCGCTGACAGGATCAGGGTTCCTAGGCCAAAGCCACAGCTCCATTGTCATCCCAATACACAGGTATTGGATGCCCAATGGTAGGAACCAAGTTCATCATATGAACCTTATTCATCCAGACAACCTCTTTTGTAGCATCGTTGGTAGCGATATGATTGGCCTTTATCGTCTAGTATGTCACAGTATCTAGATTGGAACCCTTCCAACATACCGTCCCTCCACTGAGGGTAAAGACAATACCTATGACTGACTTTCAGTCGATCTTATCACTCTGGAAGCTCGAACCAAGAACATTCTTTTAGTGCTTCTCAAGTACTTAAGAATGTCCTCCACAGCTGTCCAGTGATTCTGCCAAGATCCGATTGATTCCTGATTACTATTACCATAGATCATAATCCATAAGATGTAGTAGGTATCATCCAAATCTTCCATGGAGAATCATCGTGATAAGAGGAGCTTGACCGAGTGTAGCATAGGAAACCATTTCCTATCAAGAGTATGTCATCTACGTACAATACGTGGAAGACCGCCTTACTCTCTACAACCTTCTTATGTATACAAGGTTCATCTACCATTTTGATGAAGTCAAACTCTTTGACTACTACATCAAAACAGACGTTCCAACTCCGCGATACCTGCTTTAACCTGTAAAGCAACTTGCACACGTTTCCGCTGCTCCCACTGTCTATGAAGCCCTATGGCTGTGTACTTATAAACGTTTTCTTCTAAATCAGTATTTAGAAAAAGCAGTCATGGCACCCAACCGCCAGATATCGTAGTCATAGTATATAGCAATGGTAAGTAGGATCCGGATGGACTTAAGCATAGCTACTGTAGAAAAGGTTTCATCATAAACCACACCTACTCGATAACAAGAATCTTTTACAAAAAGTCTAGCTTTGAAAGTTTCAATTTTTCCATTTACACCAAGTAATCTTCGCAAGATATACTTGCTCTTGATGGAGGTTTAACCCTTCAGATATAGCAACCAAACTCCATACTTTGTTGGTGTACATAGATTCCATCTCAGATCGCTTAGCATCCAGCCATTCTCATAGAGTCCCTACTCTTGATGGCCTTCTCGAAACTAGTTGGGACATCATCTCATGATGCAATCCTCGCTCCCACTGTCATAGAGAAAACCGAAGTATCTTTCAGGTGGATGAGGAACCCTACCAGATCGGCGGAGAGGCTGAGGTTCATCGGGAACTATTGAATCCTTTGGTTTCACCAAATCATCAGCTGTCGGTTTGTCTAGCTGGAACTCGTTCCAGTTCTACCTCATTACCACTAATTTTTTTACAAGAAATTCCTTTTCTAAAAAGGTGCCATGCTGAGAAACAAAACACCTTTTGCTCCTCAGTGTGGTAGAAGATATTCCCTTGCGAATGTTCGGGATATCCAACAAACTTATACAGAACTGACCTTGCCTCGAGCTTGTCCGGATTCTGCCTTTCAACATAGGCCGGACAACCCTATATCTTAACTCGTTTAAGACATGCTCTCTTCCCATTCCATATCTCATATGGAGTGGTAGGCACTGATTTGGATGGAACCCCATTCAATAGGTATGCAGCTTCTCAAATGCATAACTCCAAAAGGAAACAGGTGACTCAGCAATACTCATCATAGAGCGCACCATATCTTATAGGGTACGATACCTCCGCCCCGATACACCGTTGTGTTGTGGTGTATTCGAAGGAGTAAGCTGAGAGAGAAACTCCAAGAACTCCATTCGCAAGTATTCTCCTCCTTGATCACATCGAAGGACTTAATACTTCTAGGTTCTTAACTTCAAGCTTATATTCATTTAATTTCTCAAAAGTTTCAGACTTGTGTTTTAACAGGAACATATGTCCAAATCCTAAGAGAAGATCAGTGAATATAATGAAGTACGAAAAACCATCCTTGGCATTTGTAGACATAGGACCGTAAACATCATCATGTATCTGTTCCATGAGTTCAATAACTCTTTCTCTGTTTCAAGTAAACGGGGTATTGATCATTTTACCTTTGAGACAATACTGGAAAGTATCATAAGATGAAAATTCGAACAGATTCTCGTATTCATCATTATGTAACTTAGCTAGTCGTGTCGCATTGATATGACCTAGTCTACAATGCTACAAGAAGGTTTCGTTCATTTCTGAACCACTCCTCTTGTGTGTGTTATATATACTTTGAACTGTGGTTTGATTTAGAACTTATATACTATTATATAACATGCCTGATCTAATCAACTCTTTATTAAGGAAAATGTTCATAACGTTATCCGCCAATACAGAATTATATCCTTCTTTAACTTAATAAAGAAACTGATGTAATGTTGTATATCAGGTTCGGTATATAATAACATTAGTTCAGAATTAATGTATTTGGTAATACAGGGTGATATTAGTTAATTGATTTGGCTGCAACACTTGCACCATTCTCTAACACTTAGAGATATATCACCATTTCCCAGTTCTCTACCTTTCTGTAGCCCATGTAACATATTACATATGTGGGATCCTGATCCGGTATCAAATACCCAGCGTAGAGTGTACTGAGAAACAGTTCTCTGTAACTAACACACCCGAAGAAGATGCATCAACATGTTTATTCTTCGTCTGGGTGGCTTGGTAATCCGGATATTCCCCTATTTCCTGCTCGGACTTATAACACTTATAAGTTGGAGCGGAACCAACGTTTCCCTGCTCAGTAAAACAAGCGGGTTCGGTCAATACATCCATATTATTATCTTGATTAAGGCGTGACATTGGTCTCTACTAGGAGAGAGAGAGAGAAGGATAATCACTTTGCGTGCGCTCTTTGCAAGATTAGATTGGTTATTATCTTATCTAATCAGGATGGCTCCCACTGTTTTTATCAAATCTTCCTTCAAACCCTAAAAAGTAAGACTAGCCGGGATTAATTATACCTTACAAGTTCGCCAATCTTTCAGCCAGGCCAGTGCCGGTACTTTGAGGGAGGTTCCCCGTGCTTTCGCACGGACCAAATTAAAATAAACCTCGTTTTCCCAGGGACATGACCCCGTTAACACCTTTCTAGACACCTACTTCATTGGCTAATTGTGATGTGTAAAACTATCCCAGGAGTAATGTAGGGTTACTAGGCACACGCACAAGGGTCTATAAGGTATCAACCATGCCCGATTTAAAATTTAGCCGTACCGAACAACCCTAAACCAAGATCTTAAACTAGAGATTAGGCGAAAACAAGCATGTTAAACATTTTAACACTAAGTGAGAGGGATTACAACCTTTGTAGATCATTTCCTTCACTTCTAAAGCTCCGTGTTGAGATCCCTTCGCTGTGATCATCATGCATCCGGACTCTAGAGAGGCTCCACGAAGAGAAAGATACAAGCTTACTTCCAATCTTCGATAACAAAGATGATCTACCTTGAAGTTTCATTAACACAAACTCTCACTCACAAAATGAAGTGAACACCCTCATCTAAATGGTAAGAGTAGATGAGGATGATGAAGTAGGATTTTAGCTCTCATTTGTTTTCTTTAACTCACTCATTTTCATCACTAATGAAAAAGCTAGAAAGCTTTTCCATGAAAAAAAGAAGGAAGAAGATGAAGATTAATTATAAATCCTTTTGTGATGAATAATGAAAGCCAAGAATGAGGTTAGAAATGAAACCATGGTCAATGTAACCTTTGTAGAGATTTAACTAGGGCTAGGGTTTGGGTTGGGTTAAAATATGAGTCACTTAAAATATCAACCATAATATCTAAGCACAAAACAAAAGAAAACCTTCTAGAAAGTTCATGAAACAACTAACCCAATTCAAACCCTAACCTTGTTTAATCTCTACTAATCATGTTGCATTAATAACCATATCATGTTACAATATTATATATCACATATATAATATTTATTGTAACAAAATAAAATAATACAATTAACATATATCGCATATATATCAATGTATTACCCGAGTGAGAAAAAGAATCTTTTAGTGAGCTTATATTAGTTAATGTAATTTAATATATCACATATATAATTATACATTAAATCATCGAATCAACACTTGATCCGACAATCCGGCTATATCGCATATAACCGACTAATATATCATTTACCGATTCATCGAATCAACACTTGATCCGATGACCCGGCTGATATCATATATCGCGAGAATAGAATACGGTATCTCATATCGCATTATTCTCGGTCCTGCACATATCACATATGTGCCCCTACTCCGTTTTGCCTGAGCCAAGAAACCTCTGTGTAGGACTCTAAAGAATCGTCAATACGCCGGCAGTAGGTGATGATCATATCAAACACCCACAAGCTACAAGCGGTCAGCTAAACGTAACAGCCACCCAGGTATTGAGTGCTCAGAAAATCAACAAGCAAGCCTGTACACTCTCCTGTGAATCCAGTCAATAACACTCCCGTACAGTCCGGTCTCGTCGTCTGATATGTCGCATATCTCGCCTAGGGGTGGTATACGTCAGACCCCAGTAGCTTGATAAGTCGTGTCGATATGAGGTCTACAACAGTTCGAGAAACTACTGATAACACTTACCAGTAAATCTCAGCAACCCTGGCCAGGGATTTCCAGTTATAGCCAATCGAACACAGCACAACATCAACTCCCTATACTGGAAGATACGAATCCCCTCTTATCGCTCGTTGCCTCCATGTGATTCAGGACTGTACCCAAAAGCCACCTTTTTGCACTCCCTCTTGGACGTGGTATGATTGAAATCAAAGTACAGTGGGAATCACACAAGACTTTATGACGATCTCGGGTCTACAGACTAACCTGTACCAGTGTCACCAGAGAACTGCCATCTTACGTGAGGTATAATACCATCTGGGAGTTCTCGACAAGTCCGTCCAGTGTACCCAGTCTCCACTGAGCACCCGTACACCATCCTTGATATCAAACACCGATGGATATGGGATCATCCATCGCCCATCATATGGGTCAAGATGCGTATACACTAGTCTACTCTGGTGTATCGATGCCCTGTCTCGATACACCCTCGACTAGGAACAGTTATAGGATGTACTCATCGACTACCGTGGCCCCACTAGTATGATCTCATCATAGCCCCAGTAGTCGAGTACATATCCTAAGGGCTTTATCAACATGTAACATAGAGACAATCAGAATACATGTTAAGATAAAGTACAACCAGATAGCATACTATCATGTCGAGCAAGAAAGTCCTCCCTATATATGTCCAAGCATCCATTACAATATACATTGTATGTACAGTAATGGCCTCTAGGGCATACATATAACTAACAATCTCCCACTTGCACTAGGGCCATCTGTTGTGGTATTGCATACCCAACAATTAGCTGCGGTTGAAGTATCTCATACTAAACCATCCCATAAAAGTCTCTACTGGAAAAAAGGCCTTTGTGAGTGGATCCGTGCTGTTGTCCTCTGGGTCTACTCTCCTAACCTCGATCTTCCTGAAGATCAACCATCTCCATGATCAGGTGATACTGCCTAAGAATTATATCTGGATTTCAGATGGGACGGGGGTTCCTTGGCATAAGCCACAACTCCATTGTCATACAATGGTAGGACGAAGTTCATCTCATGAACTTATATATCCAGACTGCCTCTTTGGTAGAATCCTTGGTAACGATGTATCTTGTCTTTAATCGTCTAGTAAGTCACGGTATCTAGCTTGGAACTCTTCCAACATACCGTCCCTCTACTGAGGGTAAAGACAATGCCTGTGACTGACATTTAGTCGTCCTTATCACCCTGTAACCGTTTCCAGTTATTCTTCCCAGGATCGATTGATACCATCTCACTACAACTAGTGAGAATCCTAACATCCAATTAGATCTATCTCATAGATCCAAAACCCAGGATTTAGGAGGTATCACTTTGATCCTATATGGAGAATCATTGTGATAAGTGGAGATTGACCGAGCGTAGCATAGGAAACTCCTTCCCTATCAAGAGTATGTCATCCATGTACTCTACGAGGATCACCACCATACTCCCTACTACCTTTTTGTATATACAAGGTTCATCTACTATTTTGACGAAGTCAAACTCTTTGACTATCACATCAAAACAGATGTTCCAACTCCGCGATGCCTGATTTATCACATAAAACAGCTTGCACACGTTTCCGCTGCTCCCACTTTCTATGAAGCCCTCTGGCTGTGTACTTATAGACGCTCTCTTCCAAATCAACATTTAGAAAAGCAGTCATGATACCCAACCGCCAGATATCGTAGTCATGGTATGTAGCCGTGGCAAGTAGGATCTGGATGGACTTTAAGCATAGCTTTGAAAGTCTCAACTTTTCCATGTACACCAAGTAATCTTCTCAAGATATACTCGCTCCTGATGGGGATTTAACCCTTCAGATAAAGCAACAAAAGTCCATACTTTGTTGGTGTATAAGGATTCCATCTCAGATCGCTAAGCATCCAGCCATTCTTATAGAGTCCCACTCTTGATGGCCAGCTTGAAACAAGTTGGGTCATCATCTCATGACGCAATCCTCGCTCCCACTGTCATAGAGAAAACCGAAGTATCTCTCGGGTGGGTGAGGAACCCTACTAGATCGGCGGAGAGGCTGAGATTCGTTGGTTACTATTGAATCCTTTGGTTCTACCAAATCATCAGCTGCAGTTTGTATAGCTGGAACTCTTTCCAGTTCTACCTCATGTCCACTAATTTCTTCACAAGAAATTCCCTTTCACAAAGGTGGCATGCTGAGAAACAAAACATCTTTTGTTCCTCGGTTTGGTAGAAGATATTCCCTTGCGAATGCTTGGGATATCCAACAAACTTCCACAGAGCTGACTTTGCCTCGAGCTTGTCCGGATTTTGCTTTTAGACATAGGCCGGACAACCCCAAATCTTAACTTACTTAAGATATGGGCTCTTCCCATTCCATATCACATATGAAGTGGTAGGCAACTGATTTGATTTGAACCCTATTCAATAGGTATGCAGCTTCTCAAGTGCATAACTCCCAAAAAGAAATAGGAAACTCAGTAGTACTCATCATAGAGCGCACCATATCTAATAGGGTGTGATTGCTTCGCCCCGATACACCGACGTGCTGTGGTGTATACGGAGGAGTAATGCTGAGAGAGAATCTCATTCTCCTTTAGAATAGTCCAGGAATCCCATGCCCAAGTATCCTCCACCTTGATCACATCAAAGGACATAATACTTATACCCGTTTTTGGTTCTCTACTTCTAACTTATATTCTGTGATTATCTCAAAAGTTTCGGACTTATATTTCAACAGGAACATATGTCTGAATCTTGATAGATCATCAGTGAATATAATGAAGTACAAAAGAACCGGTCCTGGCATGTGTAGACAGGGGACCTTCATACATCAGCATGTATCAATCCCAAGAGTTCACTAACTCTTTCTCTGTTTTCAATAAACGGAGCTGTGGTCATCTTATTTTTGTGACATGACCAGCAAGTTTCATAAGATGTAAATTCAAACTAATTTAAATATGCATCTAAATGTAACTTAGCTAGTCGGGTCGCATTGATATGACCTAGTCTACAATGCCTCAAGAAGAATTTGTTCATTTCTGAACTCTTCCTCTTGTGTGTGTTCTGTATACTAAGAACTGTAGTTTGATATAGAACGTTTATTTTTTTTAGATAACGTGCCTGAACTGATCAACTCTTGATATAGGAAATGTTCAAAACATTATCCAACAATACAAAATTATATCCTTTCTTTACTAATAAAGAGACTGATATGATGTTGTATATCAGGTTCGGTATCTAATAACATTCGTTCAGAATCAATGTATTCTGGTAATACAGGGTGATAACTGCCAACAGTCTTGGCTGCAACACTTGCATCATTTCCAACTCTTGAAACTTATCACCCGTTCTCAGTTCTCTACCTATCTGTAGCCCATGTAACAGATAACATATGTGGGATCCTGATCCGGTATCTCATACCCAGGACGTAAAGCACACTGAGAAACAGTTCTCGGTAATGAACACACCCGAAGAAGATGCATCAGCATGCACTTTCTTCGTTTGGGCGGCACGGGAAATCTGGTATTCCCCAATTTTCTGCTCTGTCTTATAACAATTATAAGTTGTAGCGGGACCAACGTTCCCTAGCGCAGTATAACAAGCGGGTTCGGTCAATACATCCGTATTATTATCTTGATTAAGGCGTGACATAGTCGTAACCAGGAGAGAGAGAGAAGAAAACACTCAGCGTGCGCTTTTATAAGATTAGATTGGTTCTCAATTTATCTAATCAGGATGTCTCCCACTGTTTTAGTCAAATCTTTCTTCAAACCCTAAAAGGAAAGACTAGGCGGGATTAATTACACTCTACAAGTTCGCCAATTTTTCAGCCAGGCCAGTGCCGGTACTTTGAGGGAGGTTTCCCGTGCTTTCGCACGGACCTAATTAAAATAAACCTCGTCTTCCCAGGGGCGTAACCCCATTAACACCTTTCTAGACACCTACTTAATCGGCTAATTGTAATGTGTAAAACTCTTCTGGGAGTAACTCTTACTCGCAGCGGGTATCGGGATCCAACTATCTCATAGAAGGTATGCAATCTCATTGCAAATTTCAACACTTGAAATTTCCAATAATATTTTACCCCTAGCGTCCTATGACCTTGACGGAGGTCAACAAACCATAGGCTGCTAGTCAAGTTCTACCCGTCATTTCCTGATTGAATTAAACCCACCCACACGACCCTTGACGGAGGTCAACAAGGCCGCACGACTACCCTAAAAAAATCTGCATCATATGCATAAACAGATAAATACTAGTTAGTTACCGCACACTACGCCTTGACGGAGGTCAACAAACGTAGCATGAATACTAAGTAGGACTTATCTGAAATGACGGAGGGCTACGACAGGTTTTTAAGAAAACCCTTTGCGTAATGCACTTGATATCGTTGTAGAATCGAGTGATTATGAATGGAATGTTTTTTAGGCCTTTTCTAGTTTTGCTAAAGAGGTCACTCCCGGTGAAGGGATCGTCGGCTCTTTCCTCATCGAATAAGGTGCAGGATATTTCACAAATATCACTATGCAAACCAAAAACTATAGAAACAATCAAAATACAAACCGAATTTGTAGCATCTGCTAGTTTCACTAAAGAGGTCACTCTCGGTGAAGGGATCGCGGCTCTTTCCTTATCGAATAAGGTGCTGGATGTTCTACAAGGAACACCGCTATGCAAAGCAAGAACTAGAGCTACCAGTTTTTAAACAAGTTTCTACAACATCTTTAGGTTTCTTTTATTTCATTAATCTCATTAATGAAGTCCCATTTTATTATGCTTCACAAGCATCATCATTTGAAACGAAATCTGCAATATAACATATATCTCATATATATAATATAAACATTCATCTCAAGCAGTAATATGATCTCATCACAGAATATTGCAGCAGAAGAACATATATGAAATATAGGATATACTAGGAGGTCCGTGTTTTTAATACGAGCCTGTATAAAACACGGATTCCACGGTCGCGATGAATAGCCAAACCCACATCCCTAGACCCCTACGAGAGCGGCAAGCAACACTGCCAATTCTAGGGTTAGGAGACCCGGTCTCGACTCCTCAAGATGGTCTTCCACTGGACCCTAGAACCCGGTTACTTATGCTCCCCGCCTTGGGTCTATCTAATGCGGAAAAGTAAATAATATACAATGGTGATATCATCCTCAACCCGGAAGTGCCCCAATAAAAGAATATTACATACAAATGAATTTTACATAAATGAAAAAGAAAAAACTCTCATCTCACATAAAAAAAACCGGCTATTCAGTATAACATATCACAGCAACACATAATATCTCATATCATCAACGTAAGCAAGTATGCGTATCCCGATTGTCGTTGATGTATAGCAACGAAGCCAGCGATACACCACATACTACGCTTACGGTCACAGAAAAGAAAGTGTAAAACTACAACATTTGGAATCCACAATCTCCTTAGACATCGTAAATCCGAAATATCACATACTTCGCATTTCATGCCTAACTACGTGAATTCCACATATTGTATCACATTCCAGATAAATAGACAATGTTAAACTTTCTGATCGAATAAACAAACAACCAAGATTTTCCAAATAGTTCTCAACACTTGAGCGGAGTTCAAAAAATATCCATCACATGCTACAGTACCAATGGTCCAGCCGTAGAAGGGTCAAGCCAACGCCTCACATGTGGCAACGCCGTACTGCCACAAACCCTAAGGTTTAGAGGCGGTTCAGACGGTCACATAATCGAGTTAAGATTTGTGTTCTTCTAGAAGGTCCACCGCGTAACTTGCATGATTTTCCGGAAGTTTCAAACTCGAGAAAAAATCCAACTTTTGAAAAAATTTCCGACAGGGGAAAAAGTGAGTTATTGATATCCGTTCGAACTTTTTAACAGTTTCTAAAATTATCCGGAAAAAATAAACGAAATTAAAATATCCGATCGAATCAACAAGTCCCCAATACAACCCAGAAAACTCAACACTTGAGTAGAATTAAAAATTCCCGGAACAATCAGGAATTACATACAGACATTACTGTGCAAAACACGTGCCATGATTCCACTGTTTGGCCACGGAACCACCGCGCAAACCATGGTACGGCCGCGGTTCCGCGGAGTTTTAATGGAATTGGAGGCACGTGCTGCACAGTAATTCTTGTAATTCCCTGCTGATTTTTTTGAGTATTTTTAATACACAAAAAATCACATTTATATAAAATTTCCAGAGAAGGGTCCGTGTCGGGGTTTCGGGGTTCGATCGGACTTAAACACCGTCTAGACTTCGCCTAAATCTCTAACTTGGCTTTGATACCACTGTAGGGTTACTAGGCACACGCACAAGGGTCTATAAGGCATCAACCATGCCCGATTTAAAATTTAGCCGTACCGAACAACCCTAAACCAAGATCTTAGACTAGAGATTAGGCGAAAACAAGCATGTTAAACATTTTAACACTAAGTGAGAAGGATTACAACCTTTGTAGATCCTATCCTTCACTTCTAAAGCTCCGTGTTGAGGTCCCTTCACTGCGATCATCGTGCATCCGAACTCTAGAGAGGCTCCACGAAGAGAAAGATGCAAGCTTGCTTCCGATCTTCGATAACAAAGATGATCTACCTTGAAGTTTCATTAAAACAAGCTCTCACTCACAAAATGAAGTGAACACCCTCATCTAAATGGCAAGGGTAGATGAGGATGATGAAGTAGGATTTTAGCTCTCATTTGTTTTCTTTAACTCACTCATTTTCATCACTAATGAAAAAGCTAGAAAGCTTTTCCATGAAAAAAAGAAGGAAGAAGATGAAGATTAATTATAAATCCTTTTGTGATGAATAATGAAAGTCAAGTATGAGGTTAGAAATGTAACCTTTGTAGAGATTTAACTAGGGTTTGGGTTGGGTTAAAGTATGAGTCACTTAAAATATCAACCATAATATCTAAGCACAAAACAAAAGAAAACCTTCTAGAAGGTTCATGAAACAACTAACCCAATTCAAACCCTAACCTTGTTTAATCTCCACTAATCATGTTGCATTAATAACCATATCATGTTACAATATTATATATCACATATATAATATTTATTGTAACAAAATAAAATAATACAATTAACATATATCGCATATATATCAATGTATTACCCGAGTGAGAAAAAGAATCTTTTAGTGAGCTTATATTAGTTAATGTAATTAAATATATCACATATATAATTATACATTAAATCATCGAATCATCGAATCAACACTTGATCCGACAATCCGGCTATATCACATATAACCGACTAATATATCATTTACCGATTCATCGAATCAACACTTGATCCGATGACCCGGCTGATGTCATATATCGCGAGAATAGAATACGGTATCTCATATCGCATTATCCTTGGTCCTGCACATATCACATATGTGTCCCTACTCCATTTTGCCTGAGCCAAGAAACCTCTGTGTAGGACTCTAAAGAATCGTCAATACGCCGGCAGTAGGTGATGATCATATCAAACACCCACAAGCTGCAAGCGGTCAGCTAAACGTAACAGCCACCCAGGTATTGAGCGCTCAGAAGATCAACAAGCAAGCCTGTACACTCTCCTGTAAATCCAGTCAGTAACACTCCCATACAGTCCGGTCTCGTCGTCTGATATGTCGCATATCTCGCCTAGGAGTGGTATACGTCAGACCCCAGTAGCTTGATAAGTCGTGTCGATATGAGGTCTACAACAGTTTGAGAAACTACTGATAACACTTACCAGTAAATCTCAGCAACCCTGGCCAGGGATTTCCAGTTATAGCCAATCGAACACAGCACAACATCAAATCCCTATACCGGGAGAGACGAATCCCCTCATATCGCCCATTGCCTCCATGTGATTCGGGACTGTACCCAAAAGCCACCTTTTTGCACGCCCTCTCGGACGTAGTATGATGAAAATCAAAGCACAGTGGGAATCACACAAGACTTTATGACGATCTCGGGTCTACAGACTAACCTGTACCAGTGTCACCAGAGAACTACCATCTGACGTGAGATATAATACCATCTGAGAGTTCTCGGCGAGTCCGTCCAGTGTACCCAGTCTCCACTGAGCACCCGTACACCATCCTTGATGTCAAACACCGATGGATATAGGATCATCCAATGCCCATCATATGGGTCAAAATGCGTATACGCTAGTCTACTCTGGTGTATCGATGCCCTGTCTCGATACACCCTCGACTAGGAACAGTTTTAGGATGTACTCATCGACTACCGTGGCCCCACTAGTATGATCTCATCATAGTCCCAGTAGTCGAGTACATATTCTAAGGGCTTTATCAACATGAAACATAGAGATAATCAGAATACATGTTAAGATAAAGTACAACCAGATAGCATACTATCATGTCGAGCAAGAAAGCCCTCCCTATATATGTCCAAGCATCCATTACAATATACATCGTATGTACAGTAATGGCCTCTAGGGCATACATATAACTAACAAGTAACTCTTACTCGCAGTGGGTATCGGGATCCAACTATCTCATAGAAGGTATGCAATCTCATTGCAAATTTCAACATTTGAAATTCCCAATAATACTTTTGCCCATAGCATCTATGACCTTAATGAAAGACAACAAACCAAAGGACGCTAGTCAAGTTCAACCCGTTAATTTCATGATTGAATTAAACCCACCCGCACGACCCTTGACGAAAGCCAACAAAGTCGTACGACTACCCTAATCCAATCGCATCATATGCAGCAGATAAGCAGTAAATAGCTACCGCACACTACGCCTTGATGAAAGCCAACAAACGTAGCACGAATACTAAATACTACTTATCTGAAATGACGGAGGGCTATGACAGGTTTTTAAGAAAACCTTTTGTGTAATGAACTTGATATCGTTGCAGAATCGAGTGATTTTGAAAAGGAGTGTTTTTGAGGCTTTTATTAGTTTCGCTAAAGATGTCACTCCCAGTGAAGGGATCTCGGCTCTTTCCTCATCGAATGAGGTGCTGAATATTCTACAAGGAATACCGCTATGCAAAGCAGGAACTATAGAAGCAATCAAAAACTAAACCGAGTGAGTTGTAGCATTTGCTAGTTTCACTAAAGAGTTCACTCCCGGTGAAGGGATCTCGGCTCTTTCCTTATCGAATAAGGTGTTGGATATTCTATAAGGAATACTGTTATTCAAAGCAAAAAACTGAGCTACTCTTTTTGAAAATTTGATTCTACAACATCTTTAGGTTTCTTTTCTTTCATTAATCTCATTAATGAAGTCCCATCAATTAAGCTTCCTAAGCATCACAGAAGAAACGAAAATACAACGTACATATAAAGTGATCACATCACAGAATATCAGCAGTAGAAGATAACATATGAAATATTGGATATACTAGGAATTCCGTGTTTTAAATTAAGCCAGTATAAAACATGGATTCCACGGTCGCGATGAATAGCCAAACCCACATCCCTAGACCCCTACGAGAGCGGCAAGCAACCCTACCAATTCTAGAGTTAGGAGATCCGGACTCGACTCCTCGAGATGGTCTCCCACTGGAATCTAGAACCCGGTTACTTGTGCTCCCCACCTTGGGTCTATCCTAATGCGGAAAAGTAAATAATATACAACAATGGTGACATCATCCTCAACCTGGAAGTGCCCCAATAAAAGAATATTACATACATTGAATTTTACATGAATGAAAATAAAAACTCTCATCTCACATAAAAAAAAAACCGGTTATTCAAAATACGACGATCCAATATAACATATCCAAGCAACACATAATATCACATGTCATCAAATAGCTAGACGATGTTAAACATTCCGATCGAATCAACAAACACCCAAAATTATCCAAAAAGCTCAACACTTGAGTGTAGTTTAAAATTATTCAGTACATGCCATAACTCCTATGAACCAGCCGTAGAAGGGTCAACCAATGCCTCACATATGGCACCGCTGAACTACCACAAACCCTAGGGTTTAGTGGCGGTTCTGACGGTCACATAATCGAGTTAAGGTTTCAATCTTCTAGAGGGTCTACAGTATCGGTTGCATGATTTTCTGAAAGTTTTAAATTAAGGAAAAATCCAACACTTGGAAAATTTCCGGGGAGGGTTAAAATGGGTATTTGATATCCGTCCGAACTTTTTAACACCGTCTAAAGTAACCCAAAAAATTGTTAGAATTACGACTATGAAACACCCCGAGTTGCCTTTGTAGAAAGTTATCATCACATGAAAATTTAGCAAAAACAAATAACACCTGAAACACCAAAACCCAGTCACTAGAACACTGAAAAAATTTGAAGGGGTTTGCTCGGATTTGGGCCGAGATGGGGGGGTTGTGGCCGGCCAAATTTTCACAGAATTGCCTCAAATTTCTCCAGTGTTCATGTAATATCACAGACAACATTCTGCGGTTGTTTGAAAAAAAATTTGAGCGCTTTTAAAAAATAACAAAACCCGGTTTCCCGTGTTTCTGTTTCGGAGCAGTTTCGTTTTCGTAATCTAACAAACTTTGTATAAATCTTTAGCTTGGCTCTGATACCACTGTAATGTTCCCTAGCACGACAATAAGGTTTCGGGAGGTACCGTCCAAGCCATTTTAAAAAAATTTGCCATGCTAAGCAACACTAAACTAAGGATCTTTAACTATAGATTTAGACAATACCTAATGTAAACTACTTTTACATTAAGAAAGTAAGAATACAACCTTTGTAGATGGTCCTTCTCTTCACTTGCTCCGTATAGTAGTCCCGCGACTCCACTAGGCTTCTCTTGAGACTTTGAACGGGCCTCCTTCGTTGTCTTCGCGCCAAAGACGATCCACCCGAAGTTCCTCTAAATCAAGCTAACTCTACACTAAATTTATTTAGTGTATGAAACACACCACACTAAATTGCTAGATTAGTGTGGGATGATGAAGTAGGGGATATTAAGAGCTCACTAGTTTGTGCTCAAGCTTCATGATTCACATCACATGTGAGGGTTGAAGTTTGAGGCATGACAAGAGGAGGAAGAAGAAACTAGAAAGCAACCATGGGAGAAACTTAACACAAAAATGGCTAAGTGTTGAGAATGAGATAGAATGAAAACCAAGCCTTGACCCCTCACTCATTCAAGCATGGAATTATGCAATATATAATTGCAACCATGCTTGAATAGTGAGTCAAGAAGAATAAACAAAAGAAAATCCCATGCTTGTAAACATGCTTCATTTTACACCTCATTTCTATTTTCACAAAATAGAAATATAAATGACATGCTTCATTATTATATATTTAATGAAGAATAGTTAGTGAGCTAATGATATTAGTTAATATATAATTATATCACATATAATTTATATCACATTATTAAATCAACATTTGATCTAATAATCCGGTTATATCATATATGACCGACTAATATCATTTATCTGTATATCACATTATCGAATCAACAATTGATTCGAAAAACTGGTTATATCACATATAACTAAACCGATAACAGATGACTGCCAAATTACAATACGGTATCACATACTCGTATTTAATCAGGCCCACACACATATCGCATATGTGTCCTACTTCATTTTGGTTGAACCAGGAAACTTCTGTGTGGGACTCTAAAGACTCGTCAATACGCCAGCAGTAGGTGATGATCACATCAGTCACCTACAAGCCGTCAGCGGTACTAGCTGGACGTAACGGCTACCCGGGTATTGAGCGATATGAAGATCAACAAGCAAGCCTGTCCATAGTCTCCATGAAGCCTATCAGTAACACTACCGTACAGTCCGGTCTCTTCGTCTGATATGTCGCATATCATGTCTATGGGTGGAAATCGTCAGACCCCAGTAACGTGATATGTCATACCGATGTTTGGCCTATAACGGTTCGAGAAACTACTGATAACACTTATCAGTAAATCTCGGCAGCAGCCCTGGCCAGGGACTTCCGGTTATAGCCAATTGAGCATAGCGCAACATCAACCCCCAATACCGGGAGAGAAGAAACTCCTCCTATCGCTCATTTCCTCCATACGACTCGGGACTGTACCCAAAATCCACCTGTTTGCACGTCTTCTTTGAGCGTGGTAGGGAGGAAATCAAAGCACAGTAGGAGCCGCACAAGACTCTATGACGATCTCGGGTCTACAGACTAACCTGTACGAGTGTCACCAGAGGACTTCTATCTGACGATAGGTATACTACCACATAGGAGTCCGCGAGTCCTGTTCAGTGTACCCAGTCTCCACTGAGCACCTGTATACCATCTTTGATGTCAAACACCAATGGATGTGGGATCATCCATCACCCATCATATGGGTCAAGAAGCGTATACGCTAGTCTACTCTGGAATATCGATGCCCTGTCTCGATATTCCCTCGACTAGGAACAATTAAAGGATGTACTTGTGAACTACCCTGGCCCCACTAGTATGATCTCCATCATAGTCCTGGTAGTCAAGTACATATCCTAAGGGCTTTATCAACACGTGAGAGCAAGACAGTATCACAATACAAGTCTACATGTTAAGATAAAGAGTAACCAGATAGCATACTATCATGTCGAGCAAGAAAGTCCTCTCTATATATGTCCAAGCATCCACTATAATATACATCATAAGTACAATAATTGCCTCTAGGGCATACATATAACTAACACATGGTAGTACACACGGTGTACATGGCTTCCGGGAAAGAGGAAAGCCGTACTTCCACGGGTCATCGACCACTCACACGGTCTGTGACAAAAGCTTAAGAGCTGCAGCAAAAGCTCCAAGAAATGCTAATGAGGATGTCAGTACTCACTAGGCAAAAAGAAAGCCCGGAAGCATCGTCTGAACAGCGCCGGGAGCAGGAAACTGATACCGAGTTCTTGCGAAGAGTGCTAGAAAGGAAGGATAAGGAGGCTGCAGAACAGGCCACTAATATAAAACAGATGGCGCTTCTGTTCCAAGACATGGTTGGGATGATGATCCAGCCGGAACCTCCAGTCGAAGACCCTCCAATAATCATCGAATACGGCAGAGGGGAAACGTCAAACCCTCCTCCGAACGGCTCGATGGCCCAGGAAGAGACAATTTCCAAGGCTACCTTTGATGATTACATAGCTCAACAAATACGAGCTCATCAAGCGATTGAACCAGCTGGCCAAGTAGTCAGAACTGGACGACCTTATTCAGGCTGGTACGATCAAATCAAGTACCCGCCGAGATATACGATCCCTAAATTCCACGTGTATAAGAGGATAGGCAATCCCCATCAGCACGTCGCTAAGTTCAGAGCTCTATGCGGCAATACCTGAGGCGACGACAAACTGCTGCTTCGCCAGTTCATCGGCAGCTTGGTGGAGACAGCATTTGAATGGTACTCGAAGCTTCCAAATGACTCCATCAAAACATTTACAGAAATGAAGCTACTGTTCACGCAACGTTTCGCAAGCACAAGCGAACGCACCCCGATTACGGCATTAATCAATGCCAGGGTGAAGCCGAGAGAAACCTGAGTTCAATACGCAATTCGATGGCGGAACCTATGGTCAAAATGCGAACAACGCATAGAAGAAGATCCTGCCGTGGGCATGTTCGTAAGGACCCTTGATCCTCAGGCAACTATATCCCAATTTATGATGTTCTTCTAGCTGACCACCTTCCAGACCTTGATCGACAAGCAGGCCCAAATGGACCAGATGGGCCATAGGCCGTTCTCTTCGAAAACGGATCCCCGGAATGAAAAGGGAAAAGAGAAAGCGACCTTCGTTGCCAACGCTAAACAACAACTGAGTGACCCAAAACCGGTTGCTCGCCAAAGCAACAAACCACGATCCCTCGAAGAGAAATTGAGACGTCCTTATTCATTTCTCCGGGATAAAACGAGGAGACTGTTCGAACTGGAACTGCGCAAAAGGTTCATCACTCTGCCGGATCCGAGACTCCCACTGCAGCTTGGTGACGTCAACAGTTCCAACTACTGCCCCTACCACAGAGTAATGGACCACCAAATCGAAGATTGCTATATCTTCAAAAACTGGGTTGAGGACCAGTACCAACAAGGCAAGTTCGCGCTGTTAGAAAACTGGAAGGTAAACCCGCCACAATAGCACGCTCCTAAAAAGGTGGATACGCCGGGGCATCATGCTCATTTGTAGAAGGAGCTTCGTGGGAAGTTATCCTTTTAGCTAAAACTAAGAGAATGCTGAAGGATCTTCAAGCATGTCCGGTGATCAAATGGAAAAGCCCGCTGGAGCCCGAGATCATTGAAGGGATGCTTAAATCGCGCTCGGCACCAAACGCCGGTAACAATGGACAAAATACCCAGGTCAAGTCTTCAAAGTCTTCAAAGGGAAAGAAGAAGACCAAGAAGCCCGTGCAGCCTGACAACAAGCGCACGGACCTGCAAAAGTACATTGACACACTGGAGGAATACAACCAGAAGGTGCGGACCCCAGTCACTCTCAAAGAGTTTCTCGACCATATCCTTGAGAATGGAGACAGCGACAATGATGAGGGGAACAACTAGTCGGAAGAATCCGAGGATTATGTAGCGAGTTGCCACATTGTTTTGCACTCGTCGTTAAAAGACGAAGAAAGTCCCTTGGGGTCGGAGAGCAACGCGAGGAAACTGGGGGCAGGATCGGTTCTAAGATCCCAGGAAACATCAGACGAACTGATTGACAGACTGCTGAACGAAGCCCTTCAGAAAAGCAAAGCTAACCGAGAGCGTGAAACGGCGATATATGAAAAGGCCAAGCGTCGGCGTCAGGATGAAGAAGCTGCGTCGAGGAAGAGTTACAATGTACTCCAACCAGATCGAAGCACACCCGCGACAGACAAAAGCAGGTTTAAGACGAGGAAACGGTTCGCCAAAGCCCTGTCAATGGGAATGAAGCTGCTACCTTTCAAAGAAAATACTCCCGGGAGTACGTGCCTCGATGAAGCGAAGGTACATCCGAACTACTGCTTATACCATCGGAGAGTCACACACCCCACCGAAGAATGCAGTGGCTTCAAGAAGTGGTGGCAAGGATACGTTACCCACCGACAACACTTCAAGCGGATGAAGCGCGAAACTCGTCGACAGCAAAACGGTGCGACAGATGAGCGTAGAAAAACGACTGGCAATTGTTATATGGTTGATACCAGTTCGACAAAAGGAAAATCTCAAGTTCTTACCTTCGGGAGCGATTCTGACGAAGAAATAGCCCTCGGCCCTCTCTTCAAGGAATCCATCTCTGGAAAAGGAGAAGGGGTGAAGAACTATGAGAACATTCAGCTGCGTAACCGTACGTTGCCTGAATAGAATCTCGGACCCTCAAACAAAGGTTCGGGCAAGAGAGAAAAGGGGAGAGAAAAATTCCCTGAGGAGATTGCCCTCGATGATAGAGTCGTCGAAGAGCTCACAGTCAAGGACCCGCCTAAGAAGAACAAGGTGGATTACAATATTCTAGGACATCTGAGGAAGATACCGTCACAATTGAGCATTTTGGATGCTCTCCTCCTGTCCAAAGAGACACGAGATTCTCTAATCAAGGCGCTGCAAGAGCCTAATCAGTTCCGAGCTTTCTTTGCAGAAGAAAAGATGAAGGACGGGCTGGCAGAGGTTCATACAGCTGACATCACATTCGGCGATAAAGGTCGCCTCCTCGGAACGTGCGAGCACAACCGTCCTTTATATGTAACAGGATACCGCCATGACATCAAGATAGGGAAGATCCTGGTTGACAACGGGTCCTCCGTCAACCTTCTCAATGTGAGGGTGCTAAAGGAGATCTGCATGAACGTTCAGCGCCTGGCTCAGGACAAAATTACCATCTCCGGGTTCGACTCGCGGTCATCACGGATGCTTGGATCTGTGATATTGACATTACGCTTTAGGATGCTCGTCACTGACATCAAATTTCATGTCATTGACGCCAAGACTTGCTATAACGCTCTGCTCGGCCGGCCTTGGTTACACGAATACAACATCATCCCTTCTACACAACATCAGTGTATGAAGTACTTCAAAGACGGCCTCGAGTACACAGTTACAGGGGAGCGAAACCCATTCTTCGTAAATGAAGTCCGCAAATATGAAGACGCCAAATACTTCTTACCAGACTTCGAAGACACGGAAAGATGCCGTAAACCGAAGAATAAACAAAAAGTCATCGCCACTATCCCGATCTTTGGGAGTGATACCGAAGAGGAGGAAGAGATAGTCTTCTCGGGGCAACCTCAAGACAGCAGGCCAGGGCCAGCTACTCCTATGTTGGTCTTTGGTAGTGACTCCGGGGACGAGGTCAACGCCGTATTCTCCACTCGCCCATCAGCACAAACCTTCGCTGGAACTGATCAGAGTTTATAAATTACCATGGTTCCGCAACGGCATTACAGAGAACTCGATGCGCTTGATATATACAGCATACAAGAGCTGCAGACCTTCTATGTCCCTCCCAGGCGTAGAGGTGAAAAGGTGATCCTCTTCTATCAATCCATGAAGACCAAAATGGAGAAAGAAATCTGGCATAGTGCCGATCTTATGCTTGACATGCTTCAACCAATCCGTCTGCCCAGATACTACGCAGAGGGCTTGAAAAAGGCTATTAAAATGCCAGGGTGTGCCCTTCAAACAAACTGCTCAACAAGCCCAGTTCTACAACAAGATTCTCGACGTTCCCAGGACTCAGCGAAAGATGCCCGACGGGAGGATGGAGAAGACTAGGCTTGGATACGTTCGTTCAAAGAAACGGGAGCGATTCCATGGCTGCCACATTATAAATGACTCTGGAGGAGAAGGGAATGCTTTTCCAAATAGCGCCGATATCGAGCCAAAGCGGGATTCCGCCGTAAAAATGCCAAGCCCGTCATTCGAAGAACAAAATAACAAGCTAATAAGGAAAGCGGATCAGAAGGTTCGGGATGACCACAGCCACGAAATGGCCATTTACGAGAAAAGCAGGACGCAACGTCTCATTCAGCAGGCTACGGAAGATAAACAAGGTCCATCACCCGGATTATTGCTCCTACCACCGAGTAATAGGACATTCGCTTGAAGACTACTTCACCTTCAAAGACTGGGTTGAAGACCAGTATCAGCGAGGCAGGTTTGCTCTATCCGACAGTTGGAGGGCAGCCCCACCACAAAATCATGAACCAAAAGCGACCTACAATGCGAGGGTAAGTCGAGATCAACATCGAGCTTGGAAATGAGCTCGTACCTGCCACGTGATAACACTGTCGAAAGAGGGAGAGCATGAGAATGTGGACAACCTCTCACATTGCCTCGCAGATGAAAAAAAGGACAAGGTGATCTCAGAATTTCCACCGGCGCCAAAAGATCTGGAGGATTGGATACATACCACGGCGGACAATCTGAGGAAAATCGACTTAGGGGCGACAAACGATCCGAGGCCAACGTTCATCAGCAAGCTGCTGTCTGAAGAGTAGGTGACTACACTAAAAGATGTGCTTATGCAGTATAAAGACTGCTTCGCGTGGAACTATTCCGATATGATGGGGCTAGATCTAGAAATAGCTGTGCATAAACTGACTATATTGCCGGACGTTAAGCCAGTCAAGCAGGCTCCAAGAAGAATGCGGCTCGAACTCGAGATGAGCATCAATGCCGAAGTCAAGAAACTAATCGATTCTGGCTTCATCCAAGTTCAATATCCCGACCAGATCGCCAACATTTTCCCAGTGATGAAGAAAAATGGGACGGTGCTCATCTGCGTAGATTTTCGGGATCTCAACAAAGCTTGTCCGAAGTATGACTTCCCAGTGCCTGTTACCGAGCTGATGGTTGATAACACATCTACCCATGAAGTCTTCTCCTTCATGGATAGATCTTCGGGGTATAATCAAATAAAGATGCATCCTGAAGACCAAAAGCACACTGCTTTCCGGACTCCGCTGGGCATATTCTGCTATAAAGTGATGCCCTTCGGTCTGAAGAACGCTGGCGCTACCTACCAGAGCGCCATGACGAAGAACGCCATGACGAAGATCTTTGATGACCTCATACACGAGATTGTCGAATGTTATATCGAAGACCTCGTGGTGAAAATCAAATCGTACGAGGAGCACTGGGAGCATTTGAAAATAGTGTCCCAGTGTCTTCGAAAATATAATCTGAAGATGAACCCTCTAAAATGCGCGTTTGGAGTCTCCTCAGGCAAATTCCTAGGATTCATCGTACGACACCAAGGCATCGAAATAGATCCATCAAAGATCAAGGCGATTATGGAAATGCCCTCGCCAAGAAATCTCAAGCAACTGCAGTCTCTCCAAGGCAAGCTCGCGTATATCCGACGGTTCATAGCTAACCACTCCAGCAAATGACGTCCCTACAGCCATCTAATGAAGAAGGGGACCCCGTTCATTTGGGATCGTAAATGCCAGAGTGCACTGGATGAAATCAAGCAATACCTGCAGAACCCGCCGGTACTGACCACTCCGGTCAAGCGAAAGCCTCTCATCCTGTACACAACAGCCCTTGAAGGTTCTTTAGGTGCACTATGGGCACAGGAGAACGACAAAGGGAAGGAGAGAGCTCTCTATTATTTGAGTCAATTTCTCCTGGGGGCAGAAAACAACTACTCCCCCATCGAGAAGTATTGCCTGGCACTGATCTTCGCGATAACGAAGCTTCAACATTATGCCTTGGCACATGAGGTCCATCTCATATCAAAGGTGGATCCTCTCAAGTATTTGATGTCAAGAGCCATATTAACAAGAAGGCTTTCTAAATGAGCCCTCCTCTTAATGGATTTCTCGATAATATATCGACCCCTCAAGGCAGTAAAAGGCCAGGCCATCGCCGACTTTCTCGCTGAGCATCCGATACTAGATGATTCTCCCTTAAATTGTGAATTGCCAGACGAACACGCGTTCGACACAATTGGAAGGAAGACGGAGGGAAGTAATGTCCAATGGGAACTCTACTTCGACGTAGCGTCCTTCTTGAAGAAGCGAAAGCAAAACACCCCCATGATTAAAGCCGTGGTGGGCCTTATCTTCGTAACTCCGCAAAGAGGGATAATGTGTTTCTCCCTTTCATTAACAGAACCGAGAACAAACAATGAGGCTGAGTATGAAGCTTTGATAGCAGGTCTTGAGATCGTTGTCGACATGGGGATCGAAAACCTCCTCATATATGGAGACTCTCGGCTAGTCATTAGCCAAGTAAATGGCAACTATCAGACGTGCAAGCCAGAACTGATCAGGTATGGCGAAAGAGTGCAGCAACTGCTGACGCAAATCCCTTCCTACATCCTAGAAAGCATACCGCATGCATAAAATAGTAAGGCGGATGCGTTAGCCAAGCTCGCTAAAGAACTGGCCGACGAAAATCTCGATGACGTAAGGATCATTGTGCAAAGCCACTGGATTCTCGCGCCAGCAGAAATATCGCCGGAGTCGTCTGAATGAAAGGAAGCGACCAAACAAGCAGCCTGCCAAATAGAAGAGGAAGGAAAGTCTAAGGACTGGAGAGAAGTCTTCATAGATTACTTCAAATCCTATCGGACACCTGAAGACGCGTCGTCAAGACATCAGCTCATGAAACAAGCCCTATCTTTCGCCTTCGTCAATGATACTCTATATAAGATATCGTTCGACAGTTTGTAGCTAAGGTGCCTGGGACTGGAAGAAGAAAGGAGAGTCGTCCAAGAGACCCATGACGGACTCTGCGGTTCTCATCAAGCCGGGCCAAAGATGAAGCTGAAGATCAAAAGAATGGGTTACTATTAGCCCACGATGATTCATGACTGCCTCGTATATACGAAGTAGTGTCACACGTGCCAAATTCACGAGGACTTCATCCACCAGCATCCGAATCCTCTACACCCAACATTGGCTAGCTGGCTATTCAAAAAGTGGGGAACCGATATAATCGAGCCCATCGAACCAGCATCGTCCAAGGGACATCGGTTCATATTGGCAACAACCGATTACTTCTTTAAGTGGGCAAAGGCAGTACCGCTAAGTGAAGTGAAGACGGAGAACATCCTCCATTTCTTCAGAACTCACGTCATTTATCGGTTCGGCACTCCGCGACGGATTATCTCCGATAACGGACCAACCTACAGAAGTCATAAAACCAATCTCTTCGCATAGCAGCATAAAATAGATTGGAGATACTCTTCGGTCTATAATCCCCGAGCTAACGGTCTAGCTAAGACTTTCAACAAGACCTTGACGAAGATCATAAAGAAAACAGTGTCCATAAATAAAAAGGACTGGCACGAAAGACTGCATGAAGCTTTTTAGGCGTATCGAACCACGTTCAAAACGGCCACGAATACAACGCCATTCGCGTTGGTATTCGTCACGGAGGCGGTACTTCCCTTGGAGGTGGAACTACCCTCTTTACGAGTGGCAGTTCGATACGAGTTAACGGATGAAGAAAATTCCCATCTTCGGCTTGAGGAACTCGATACCCTCGATGAAACTCGTCTCATGGCGCAGCAAAACTTGGAAGCTTACAAAGCAAAGATGACGCGCTCATACGAAAGACTAACCAGGCCGAGAACATTCTGCCAAGGAGAACTCGTGCTAGTCATAAAAAGACCTATGATCCCTAACCGTGCAAAGCGGGGGAAATTCGAGCCGAACTATGAGGGTCCGTACATCATAGACAAGGTCTACCAAGGTGGGGCCTACTTGCTCATGGATATGCATGGTGAAAGACCCTTCCGGCCAATAAATGGCCGGTTCCTCAAGAAATACTATGCTTGACAAGTCACGGCTCAGGTTAATGATTGATGACGACGCTCGTTTCCGCTTGCTGTCTTCTTGAGTCCAAACTCTATAAGTAGTATCCGGAAAAACTTCGCTCCCAGGCCTAACAATGGACCGAAATGTCCTTAAACTAAACGCTGCCTTCAAAATAGCAGCAATGGACCGAGACGTCCTTAAACTAACAATGGACCAAAATGTCCTTAAACTAAACGTTGCCTTCAAAATGGAAGCAATGGACCGAGACGTCCTTAAACTAACAATGGACCGAGACGTCCTTAAGCTAACAATGGACCGAAATGTCCTTAAACTAAACGCTACCTTCAAAATGGCAGCAATGGACTGAGACGTCCTTAAACTAACAATGGACCGAAATGCCCTTAAATTAAACGTTGCCTTCAAAATGGCAGCAATGGACGGAGACGTCCTTAAACTAATAATGGACCGAAATGTCCTTAAACTAAACGTTGCCTTCAAAATGGCAGCAATGGACCGAGACGTCCTTAAACTAACAATGGACCGAAATGTCCTTAAACTAAACGTTACCTCCAAAATGGCAGCAATGGACTGAGATGTCCCTAAACTAACAAAGGACCGAGATGTCCATAAACTAACAATGGACCGTAATGTCCTTAAACTAACTACGACACTTCAAACACGGCGTTAGTGGAATTCAAGTTCACAAGTCCCAGTGGCGAAGACTGCAACTCAAGTCCTGTTGGCTGCACAGTTGCCCCAGTGACGAAGTCCTCCATAAATTCCATTGATAAAAAAAGGGTACGTCCACAAGCGAAATGGGCATGGATGAAAACCCGAAAGGGCACCGTGAGTAAAAACAGCAGGGCTACCGGCGAGTTTGTGAAAACCCGAAAGGGCGCAATCTCGCTAAAACAAAGACACCTGCAAGGTCCTCTCGACCTTGTGAGGAGAAAACACCTGCGTGAAATCCTTACGACTCACAAGGGAGCAACACACTCAGGGATCCCCACGATTCCTAAGGAGAAATTACACTTACGAGATCCTCACGACTCGTAGGGAGAATCCCCCCTATGAGACCCTCACGGCTCATAGGATTCAAAAGCCTTAAGATACAGGAACCTGAACCTGCTCTTAAGCCATCACACTCCCCAAGTTGCCCTACAAGCTGTCCAATATTGGCCCGTGTATACAATCCACGGGCACAAACTAACGTTCCCTCACCAAATCCCACCAATGACGAGGAAAGTCCTCATGTGGTGAACGACGCTCATAAGTCCTCTCGACTTGTAAAGAGAAAACACTCCTGTAAGATTCTTACGACTTGCAAGAGAAAATATCACTTAGGAGTCCTCACGACTTCTAGGGAGAAAATACACATACGAGATCCTCACGACTCATAGGGAGAAACACCTTTATGAGACCCTTACGGCTCGTAAAGTCGAAAAGCCTTAGTCAACATGATGCTAACCCTGTTTGCTAAGCCACCTTTGTTCAAATCGAAAAAGGAAAATGATGATTCGTTCCTAGCAATATCCCAGTTGTAGCGATGTTGATACCTAAATCGGTATCAAATTCGAAGTCCTTTCACGGCAAGTGATGATTCGATCCTGGTAATATTCCAGTCGCAGCGATGCTGATGCTAAGATTGGTATCAGATCTCGAGTTCCATACTCGCAATAAAAAATCAGCGAGCAAAATATATGCATATAAAAACAGCCGAAATGTTTGGGCAACTCGCAATAAAAACAGCGAGTAAAAAGAAAAAATAGCCGAAATGATTGGGCGCCGCGATAAAATAGCCGAAATGATTGGGCAATCGCGACTTTCACGATATAAAAAGCTGAAATGATGGAGCATCGCGGAAAGAAATAAAAAAAAATGAAACTTCTGCCCTGCAAGTGAGTCCACATCGACCCCTGTACACAATCTATGGGCTCAAACAAAAAGGGAACCACATTTTCCCACCAAGCTCCATCAGAAAGAGAGCCAGGTCTTGACGGCAACATCTACAGCCTAGAGATCACCACGGCGTTCCTTCTCACTCCAACAGGATGCAGATGCAACGTCAACAACCGACCCTAGGGTCAAAACAATAGAGCTATGGCAAAGTCCCTAGTTCTAAGACTCGACGGTTCACAGACAACGTAGAGAAAACCTCGACATTCGTCGCAATATAGCAGACACAATGTCAACAAATGAGGTGAAGGAAGATCCCTAGCTTCAGGGCCTCGACGACGACATCTACAGTCTAGAGATCACCACGGCGTTCCTTCTCACACCAACAGGATGCAGACGCAACGTCAACAACCGACCCCAGGGTCAAAACAATGGAGCCATGGCAAAGTCCCTAGTTCCAAGCCTCGACGGCAACATCTAAAGCCTAAAGATCAACAACAACGTTCCTTCTCACCCCAACAGGATGCAGACGCAACGTCAACAACCGACCCCAGGGTCAAAATAATGGATCCATAGCAAAGTCCCTAGTTCCAAGACTCGACGGTTCACAGACAACCTAGAGACAGCCTCAACATTCGTCATAATATTGCAGACACAATGTCAACAAATGAAGCAAAGGAAGATCCCTAGCTTCAGGGTCTTGACGGCAACTCAAATAAAACCTGAAAGACTATCGGAGATCATCCCACACCAGCGCGGAGTGGTTATGACTCATCGGGGCTCCCAAATTGAGCCTAACCTCAAGTAAAAAGTGGCATGGAAAATCCCTAACGCTTGCTCTTCCGAAAATAATATGACCCGGGAGATTACTTGAAGATGTCTTGTCCATCCCCCGAAGGGAACAGAGACACGACAATCGCAGGGCTACTCGAACAGCAAGATTGCATATCGGGGAATACATCGGCCAACGCGACGGTATGACGGACAAAAACCCTAGTACCACAGACCCTAACGAACTTCTATCAGTAGAGGTTAACTGTGATGTTAGGACATTCTTGCGAGAACTTCTTGATTCATCTCGACTCGTAGGGAAAACAATGTTCGTGCGAGAGCTTCTCAATTCGTCACGACTAGTAGGGAAAAACATCTTCACGAAACCTTCATGAAGGTGAAAAGCCTTAGGAAACGGGGATATCAACCTGTTTCCTAAGCACTGGGGCCCTGCAAGTAGGTCCAAGATGGACTAGTGTATACTATCCACAGGCCACACTCTCCAAATTCGAATATCGACAAGGAGAGAAAAAAACACTTACGAGTCCTCTCGACTTGTAAAGGGGGAAAATTGTCTTGTGAGATCCTTACGACTGGCAAAAGAAAACACGCTTAGGAGTCCTCACGACTCCTAAGGAGAAAATACACCTACGGGATCCTCTTGACTCATAGGGAGAAAAGTCTTTCTGAGACCCTCATGGCTCATAAAGTTGAAAAGTCTTAGGCGGCAGATCCAAACCTGTTTCCTAAGCCATCGCTGCCCTACAAGGAGGTCAAGATGGACTATTGTATACCATCTACGGACTACATTTGCCAAAATTACATGCCACTGAAATGAAGAAGATATTTACGGGTCCTCACGATTCATAAGGAAAAAATATCCGAGTGAGATCCTTACGACTCACGGAGGCGATGAACACTTAGAAATCCTCACGATTTCTAGGGTGAATATGCAACTATGAGATCCTCTTGACTCATAGGGAAAAAAACCCTTCTTGAGACACTTATGGATCATGAAGATGGAAAATGTCTTAGGCTACAAGGACCCAAAACTTGTCTCTTAAGCCCTCAATTCCATGGTCATGCATAACTCTGCACTACTTCACCCACATACACACTTACGTGGGCAAAGTAGTGGGGGCATTGGTTCCCGCCAAAATCTTCGGCCAAGAGCTATTTGTTCCTGTTTACACCGGTTTAAGTTTCGTTTACAGATATGTGTGAAATCGAGCTCATTCATATACGCACATACATGCATCAGAAGAAGAACAGGTGTTAGAAAAGGAGCACTTGGTGGTCAACGACAAAAAGAAAGCATTTAATTGAACATTTTATTCTACAGGAAATAGATCACCATACATGGGATCGAAAGTACAGGGATTCACAAAACTATGGATAAAATTCTCTAACTCCCTCTCAGACTTCTCCACCATGGCAAAGCGGCGATTTTCACGAAGAGTCGCTCCCCATCGGTCAGCACCGTGCCCATCAGCGAAGACAGACATGATGGCCCGCTGAGCCCGTATCTGGCTTAACAGCTGAACAGAGCGATCCCTCAGAGCCATGGTAATCAAAAGTGCCTCATGAAAGCACCCGATCTTGTCCTCCGCTGCGTCGAGTATCACCGGAGTCATCTCTGCTGGATGAGAGGGAATATCATCAAGCACGGACAAGAAGACCATCCGGAGCTAAATGGAGCCAATGTGGAGAGGAGATCCTCTATGAGTCAAGAGCTCGTGCAGCACCGTATCGCATTGGTCATCCGTAAGGGCAGGGTTCACCAAACGGGCAGCAAAACGAGGAAGAAATTCTTCAATAGGCACCTTCCATGGCTGCCGGCGAGCATGTGGACGATTACAAGCCATAGCTCTTCTCTGTTAAAATAATTCTCTGAAATTGAAAGAGAAGAGAAGTATTGCTTCAGATTATGAAGGGAGACATTTAAGTCTAGGCATAGAAAATGTTGTGCATGATGGAATTATTTTCAAGCATTGGAAAAGAAAAGTTTGACCCAGGAAAAGCAAAGAAAGAAGGCGAAAAGACACCTTCAGTAAAGAGGCGGCGCCTCACGTGCCTTGCACGAGGGCGCCAGCGCCAATAGTTAAAAACTCTGAGGCAGCGCCTCACGTGCCTTGCACGAGGGCGCCAGCACCAAGAGTTAAAAACTCTGAGGCAGCGCCTCACGTGCCTCGCACGAGGGCGCCAGCGTCAGAACTAAAAGCTCTCTGATTAGACAGAGCCGTTGGATCAAAGATTCAACGGAGGTGATAAATCACCAAAGTACAGAATTAAGTTCTGCTGAGGAAATATTCCTCAAATCTTTCTAAACAAGAATGATTACTCTCTGTAAAACAGAGTACCATTGGATTAAAAAATCCAATGGTGATTAAAAATCACCTATATACAGAAAGATTCTGTATGGGGAAATATTTTCCTAATCTTGTTAAAAACAAGAAAAATATCTTCTGTAAAACAGAAGTCCTTGGATCAAAGATCCAACGGTGGATAAAATCCCCAAATCAATCAGGATCTCTCAATGAGAGATTTCTTTAACTAAATCAACAGATGTGCCTATACTATATAAAGGACCCAAGACTTCAATTCTTAGAGAGAGAAACCCCCCCCATAAGCTTTAGAGCAAGCAAGAAGAAAGCTTTAAGAGGGAAGAAAGAAGAATACCTCTCTTCGAGATAAATAAAATAATAATAGAGATCAGAGCATCTCATCTGCATATCCAAGGGTGTAACCCTCATAATAGAACTTGGTTCTTTCACTGGATCTGAGATCCATAAGACAAGTCTCCCACAAATGAGAATTTAATTCTCATGGGGATGAACTTGTTCTTGGGGATCAAAGATCCAGAAAAGAATAGAGAATTGAACTCTTCAGAACAGAATACACAAAGAAAACCTAGCGCCATGCGACTCACGGGTCCCTCACGTGGGCGCTGCTCAATAAAGAGTGCTTAGCATTCAATGGTTGGCGCTCAGCGCCAAGCGCCTAAGGGGGCGCTGCTCAATAAAAAGTGCTTAGCACTTAATGGTTGGCGCTCAGCGCCAAACGCCTCACGTGTCCCTCACGTGGGCGCTGCCCAATAAAGAGTGCTTAGCAGTCAATGGTTGGCGCTTAACGCCAAGCGCCTCACGTGTCTCTCACGTAGGCACAGCTCAATAAGGAGTGCCTAGCACTCAGTGGTTGGCGCTTAGCGCCAAGTGCCTCACGTGCTCCGCACATGGACGCCATAAAGAGTGTTTAACACTCCATATAAATAAAAGAACAAAAAAAAGGGAGGGGAAAGTAAAGCAAAGTATGAATGTCAGAACCCATATGAATGCTCAGCATTATTTGCAGAAAAAAAAGGGACTGAGCTCAAGCAAATGTTTAACACTTTATTCAAAGACTGAGTGGGTTGAGTCTAGGTTGACCAAATCCCCAATTCAGATCAACCGAGCCCATGAGCTCATCATTTTCCCAAATTTATCTTAGTTCCAAACACGACTACAGATCTCCCAACGGACATTGGTTCAAGGGTACATCTCCTCACACCTCTGATACATGTCGTTGTAATTCTTCAGCGTCTTCAGAAAGGTGGTGGGTCCCGATAACCAACAACTCTTTGGTGCACTCCCAAATTGACGGGCACATCCCACTGCGGACCGCAACGTCCTTAAACTAGCAACAGACAGCAACGTCCTTAAACTAACACAATGGAGCCCAAATGCTCTTTTGTTGGGTCTGAATGATCCCAAAATCCTATTGAGTAGATCTTAACCTAAAATTAGACTAACGTATTCTCAACAAATATTTAAGTTGATCTTAATCTCAATAGAGATTAACGATCCTTAAATCAACCCAAACCCAAATCTAAGAATATACGGATTTGGACTAATCCACGCCCTACGGGCGACAACATAAATTAGTCTCCGTATACAATCTACGGGCAACCGAAAATAAAACAAACACACATGACATGAAGTGACCTTCTAGAGCAGGAGAAAGTGGTTACCGCGATGCGGTAACGTAATTAACTGCAGGGGCTTGCGCCTGCAGGGAAGAGCGTCCCCACAATCAAAAACCCCTCACAACGAGAGGGGGATCTGACGAAGTCTGCTACAATGGCCGCATCCGTCCAAACCTCTGATATACGGTGCCATAAATCAACTTGGTATCTTCGGAGAGGTGGACGGATAAACCCAAATAGCATCTGCCCCCAAATTCAGGCAAGACGTTTGTCTTCCCCATTTTCGGCGGTAAACAACCACCGAAGAGGAGTATGATCAGATCGCGTCTCAGGCGTAGACTAGTTATCCTCTCTTTTAGTTTATGTATGCTATCTGTTTAGACATTTCTTTTCTTGTATTTTCTTTCAATTGAATTCATGTATTGTAAATGTATCAAGTTGAATGTAAATAAAGTTGTTGAAGTTTAAATATCATGTCAATTTCTTGTCATTTCATATTGCTCAATTACGCTTAGTGTATTTATTCCGAGAAATGACCTTCTCAAAATAAATACATCGCGGGCCTCGTCACATACCTGTTTCCGTCTTTTGGGAAGCGGAGCGTGACAATCTAAGATTGACGTGTAAAACTGGTCATGCGAACTCTATGTGTGGTATACATGTGTTGTGTTTTGAAGGGGATTTGGACGTATCGGAGGCCTCGTAAAGTTTACGGGAGTCCCACTATCCGGATAGTGGGCTAGGGGTCAAGAGGGCTAGCAGCCCCCTTGCGGGATGCGGGACAGTTCCCCGTTAGAAATTTTGTCTAATAGAGAACGTGTTTTAAGTGTGGAGCGTGAGGGAAAAAGAGGGGTGAGAAGTTCTTAAGGACGCGTGAGCACTGGGCACCCACGGGTCATGTGTGTAGCGCGTGGGCGCCAGTGGTGTAGCGTCTTGAAAAGTCGTTTTGGTGTTTTCCTGAAATTCGGTGAAAATTCGGTATTTTTCCGAAAACCGTCTTTCTCGATATTTTGCAGTTTAGGGCTAATTATACCTTAAATGGGTAGGTAATTACTTGTTTTTAGTAGCTAATGAGTTAATTATGAAATTTTGGTCATTTAAAAATTTTTCCCTATTTTTCAATTTTTTAATATTATTTTAAGCCGGTAAGAAAATACATTAAATAAGCGATAAATACAAATTTTTCCGGGCTAATTTTAATCTATAAAATTATGATAATTATAATCTAGTGATAACATGAATTTTTAGTAATTTATTTTGATTTTTAACAAATTTTTATGTTATGAAACGAATTTATTGAATTTTGAGCTAAAACTTGCAATTTTTGAGTTGTAGGGGGCCTTTTTGCATAAAATTTCTTTTGTAAAACCCCTCTCTCTTTTTCCTCAGCCCTAGGACAGCCCCACCTTGTGTGAGACCAGAAAATTCTGATCTCTTTTCTTTAGTTGCTTTCTTGAGTGATTTAAGGGGTTTTTTGGATTTATTTTAATTAAAATGAATAAAGTAAGGTGCATTTGACTTTGTGGACTTGACCCATGACCTTCCTCACTTGCCCACACCCTCCCCCATTCCTCCTCTGGCCGAAAATCCTGCACACCCTCTTCTTCCTCTCTTTTCTTTTCATTTTCTTCAATTTCTTCAAGAAAATACATCAAAATCCATGATTTAATTCAAAAATCCAAACAAAATCCTTAAGCTATCATTATCCTTAGCCATTCTTGCTTGGATCTTGGTGTTGAGGCCATCATTTGGAGCAAAATTTTCTTGCTTGATCCATAGATCAAGAGGTATAATTTCTATCATGTTAAATTCTTTTGTTTAAGTTCTTATGTTAGATGGTTTAGTGTTAATTTAGTGTAGTTTAATCTAGTTTCTTAGGTTTTGCTTGAAAATTTTAGCTAGGGTTTTGAAGACATAATACTTAATTAGATTGTTTTATAGTTAATCTATTGGTTAATTAACTAATCCATATAGTTATCTTGTTGATGTAGTTTTCAATTATGCTAATTTGATTAAATTTAGAAGTGTGAAATTGCTTTTTAGGATTTTCAAGAGAGGGTTTTTGTATGGAATTGGTTTGTGAAGCTTGATTAGTGAGTGGATTAAGTTTTAGAAAGCATTATTTAATTGATTAAACCTAACTTGTTATCTAGTATTTTGCTAACCTAACCTAAGAGGTTAATTTTCTTAAGTGGGCTTTGTTGTGTTAATTTAAAGTTTCAAGTGAGGAAATTGATTGGATTTTGCTAAGTTATAAATTCAAGAATGGTTGTTTATGGAAAATAGGATTGGAATCATTGTTGTTGTGTTATAATTAGTGTTTGTAGATTGCTTGTAGTGTGGTTGGGCGATTGTGCTAGATTGTAGTCGTTTTGTCGCAAATCGGCAATTGTTGCACCGATTATTGGAATGCAAATGCTTACTAGATTTTTATAAAAGTTATGTGATGAATTATTTTTGATATCTTGATGATTGTATGGCTTGTCCTACGACTTTTAGGATGCGTGAGTGCGGATTTTTGGGTAGTCGGGTTTTAGTTTTGCCGGGCGACCAAATCGGCGTTTTTTCGGCAGTTTTGCGATTTTCGCGTGTGTTCCGCGCACTTTGTGCACGTTGTACCTAGCTAGCGAACTTTAGTAGTTTCGTTGGGGTTTTGCGTCATTCTTGAATGTGTAACCTTATGTCTGGTATTGATGTAAATTCCAGGTTCGGTCGCGGAGACGTCAGACGCGGCGCGAAAGGGAAAGGCGGTGATTGGACACAGCTAGCCAGGGATCCCGGTGAGTAGATTTAACATCTACGGGGGACGATCGTTTGGATGGCGCAAGTCGCCCGATAGATTTAGTAAACTGAAAAATAGTAAACTGGATAACCACTTGTGACATTAGAATAATATTACTGGCATGATAATTGCTGCAATTAGAACAATATGTTATACCCATATACGCAAACTCAATTGTAGGACACATGCACCATTATCAGGTTTTTATATGCAGCACGAGCACTATTCATGTTTACACGCACACCCTGGTAACTGCCATGCCACCACACTAGATAACCTTTAATTTAAACCTTTTACTAATTGATACTTAAATTGTGCTATTTCCTTAAAATGAAACCGTAGGATTGCTATTCTTGTGCACGTACTTCATCATATTAATTGTTCATGCTTAATACATTAATCACACATCGCAACTTGATTATTGATATCATACGCATTCATTATCATTGATATATGCACTTATGAGGATTTCTGAGATTTTATGATATTGCTGGATTTCGGGGGAAAACCGCAAAGTTTCTAAACTTATTATATTTTTTAAAATATGTAAATTGCGGTTTTCTAGTGATGTAAGTGTCGTCCACCATGAGTTTGCTGTGGATTTGGAAATCCGTGTCGAGGAGTGGAGGAACCGGCACGGGTACATGGTGGGCCCGGTAAGGTACCCCGGGGCAAGAGGAATGCGGTGATGACGTTGAGCCTGGCAGGGGACGGATTACCTACCGGTGACTGTTTGGGACGGCGGATATCCAGAGGATACCGACCGTGGCCGCTAGATGATGAGATATTGATATTTGAGATGGGTCAGCCGGACGGCTGAGGCCAGAGATACATTTATGAGATTTGAGACAGCTTTTGGGTGTCGTTGCTGGACACCGATTTTCGTCGATTCATTGACATTATGCTGGCATTCTAAAAGAGTTTCAAAAACAAAAAGAGATAAAATATTTCTTATATATACCTATTGAGACCTCAGATTTTCATGTTGCATACATATTAGCACACTGATATGATATACACACCTGCTAGTGCATCCAGTCATACCTGTATTTTAGATGCTAGGATGCTTGTGTGCATGCATACGATAGCCTTTGCAGATGTTATTTATTACTCACGAGTTGGCAACTCACCCCCGTTGTGCCACAGTCTTTTGCAGGTCCGCTCCGTCAGTTCAGTAGCGGCGGGCGCACTTGTTCTTTTGCCTGTTTTGCTTGGGCTCGAGATTGGCTCATAGGTGGGTTATGTTATTATTTTGTACCACCTTGTATATTCTTGTATCTAGTGTACTCCATCTACTGTTTCTACCAGATTATTGTATATTGACCTAGAAATGAGACTGTGAGGTTTGTGGATTTTATGCTGTATTTTGGGGTCGAGCTCACTTGAGCCGACATGCTACTTTTTCATGCTTCCTTATGCTTTATTATGCTTGTTGTCATTTACATTGCGTGGGATTTGTGACCGCCTTATGGCGAAGAGCTAGCTCCCGCTTGGGGATGCCCTATTTTGTTGGATTCATGTTTATTTATGTTGTACCCATTTTGGGGGCCAGTATTTACAAAGGAGACTCTGCCGAAATTTTTGGAAAAATTAGTATTGTTTTTAAAAGGGGTTTTACATGACTTATTTGATAAACTTGCTTTCAAATGTTTGGGTTTTCTTCACTCTTTTGCTTAATTGGTTTTGTTTTCTGGGCTTTTGGCTTACTTATTTTACGGACGCCTTTAGACGTTTCGTAAACTTAAGTGCCAGTCACGTTCCGTACCCTGCGGGTCGTGACAAAGTTGGTATCAGAGCGATAGGTTTTACCTTTGTGAGTGTAGGATGACCCTTGGTAGATGGAGTAAGTGACTTAAGCAGGGTAACGTAGCGTGCGTATGTCCGCGGCATACTTACGATACGGTACTCCGCCTAAGTGACTTTAGGATACTTGCTTGAAAAAAAAAATCCTTCTTCAATTCAGTGTATCCTATGATCCTATTGCACTGTTCTTACTATCCGTTATCATGTAACAGCCACTATGCCGCCGAAGGCTACGAGGGCACAGAGGGCTGCCGCCAGAGACGAGATTCGAGCTGGCTCGTCCGAGACTAGGACTGAGCAGGGTGGTATGCCTACGCCGCAGGGACAGACCGATCCACCTTCCCCAGGCCGTATGGATAGGCTCGAGACCGGTATGGAGGAGTTGCGACAGATGATGGGAGGCATGCAGGAGCTGCGTCAGATGGTAGGATCCCTAGTTGCAGCCAGTCGTACACCGAGACCGGATGACGTACCTACTACATCACAGACGACTATGATACCTGCTCCTACTACTACCACTGTGGCCATTCCGGTTTCACTACAGGATTTCATGAGGCTAAGACCTCCAGTATTCACCGGCACCGAGGCAGCGGAAGACCCACAGACGTTCCTTGACAGTTTAGCCAGGATCTGCCGTTCGCTGAGATGTTCGGATGATCGATGGGTAGAACTTGCGAGTTTCCGACTAGAGGGTCTCGCGCAGACATGGTGGGAGTCAGTCTTGAGAGGTCGAGCTGCAGGTCTACCGCCTATGACTTGGGCCGAGTTTACAGCGGTCTTTCTAGCCCGTTTCCTTCCAGAGAGCGTTCGTGACGCCAGAGCTCGCAGCTTCGAGGCCTTAGTCAGGACACCTGGGATGACGGTGTCTGAGTATGATATCCAGTTTACACAGTTATCCCGATATGCTCAGTATTTGGTGGATACCGAAGAGAAGATGGTGAAGAGGTTCTTACAGGGACTTGATGCCCAGCTATATCTTGCCATTGGCGCCCAGCACTACGACACTTATTCAGCGGCTATGGATACGGCATTGCGGATGGAGGCACGCATATCACGGACTTCGGCCGTTTCTGGGCCGAAGAGGATGCGCACCGATGTACCGCCTCAGAGGCAGCGCGCCAGATTCTTTCCGAGAGATAGGCCTGGCAGAGGATTTGGGCGGGGACAGTTATATGGTTCTTATCCCCAGGGGCAGCAGCCGTCGCCAGGATGTTTTGGGTGCGGGAGTCTGCACCATCTTGTCAGAGACTGTCCAGTGAGACGACAGGGAGCAGCGACAGTTCCGCATGTGACCCTACCACCATCACCACCCCCTCCTCAGAGAGCCCTACTTCCTACCCCAGGCGATGCTCCACGCCAGTTAGGTGCACTGAGAGGCCGTGGACGCGGCGGTCCTGTTCAGAGAGGACGAGGAGGCAGAGGCCGAGGTCGAGGTCAGCCCGCTATCGGTGGAGGACAGGCCCGAGTTTTTGCTTTGACACCGCAGGATGCGCAGGCATCCAATGCCGTTGTGACAGGTACCTTGCCAGTTTGTACTTTCGACGCACGGGTATTATTCGACCCAGGTTCCACACATTCGTACGTATCTACACACTTTGCACCGATGTTGGGCCGTGAGTCGTCGTCGTTAGATCGGCCGCTTGTTGTTGTTACTCCGGTAGGCGAGTCGTTTGTCACTCGTTTTGTATTTCGTTTGTGTTCCGTTCGTATCGGGGAGAGGGATTCATCAGTTGATTTGATACTCCTCGATATGTTGGACTTTGATGTGCTTCTGGGCATGGATTGGCTAGCCACTTGTTATGCTTCGGTGGACTGCCGTGAGAAGGCAGTCAGATTTAGCTTTCCGGGAGAGCCAGTCCTTGTTATTCAGGGAGACCGCAGTGTCGCCCTTCCCAGCTTAATTTCGTCTCTTCGCGCTGTTCAGCTCTTGCGGAAGGGATGTCAGGGATTCTTAGCGTTTGTTTGTGATACTCGAGCTGTAGAGGTTCCGTTAGACCGGGTTCCGGTAGTTTGTGAGTTCCCTGATGTTTTCCCTGATGAGCTACCTGGGCTACCGCCTGAGCGCGATGTTGAGTTCTGCATTGATTTGATTCCCGGTTCGGGGCCTATTTCTGTACCGCCTTATCGGATGGCCCCGGCAGAGCTTCGAGAGCTGAAGGATCAGTTGCAGGATTTGTTGGATAAGGAGCTTATTCGACCGAGTGTTTCTCCGTGGGGTGCTCCAGTCCTGTTTGTCAAGAAGAAGGATGGAAGTTTGCGCTTATGTATCGACTACCGCCAGCTGAACAAAGTTACCGTTCGGAACAGATATCCGTTGCCGCGCATTGATGATTTGTTCGAACAGCTTCAGGGTGCGGGGTATTTTTCGAGGATCGACTTGCGATCAGGATACCATCAGCTGCGAGTTCGACAGGAGGATATACCGAGGACAGCTTTCCGCACGCGCTACGGCCACTACGAGTTTTTGGTGATGTCGTTCGGACTCACCAACGCCCCGGCAGCATTCATGGATTTGATGAACCGTACATTCAGGCTGTATCTTGACTTGTTCATCATCGTGTTTATCGACGATATCTTGGTGTACTCCCGGAGCAGAGAGGAGCACGAGCAGCACTTGCGGATTACGTTACAGACTCTGAGGGAGCACCAGCTGTTCGCGAAGTTCTCCAAGTGTGCTTTCTGGCTGGACAGCGTCGGATTCTTGGGTCACGTGGTTACGAGAGACGGCATTTGTGTGGACCCGAAGAAGATTGAGGCTGTTCAGCAGTGGCCCCGACCTACATCAGTGACTGAGATCCGTAGTTTTCTAGGCCTGGCGGGCTATTACAGGCGTTTTGTTCAGGACTTCTCCCGTATAGCTGCACCGTTAACCGGTTTGACCCGGAAGGGAGTTCCTTTCGTTTGGACAGAGGAGTGCGAGCACAGTTTTCAGCAACTACGGACTTGTTTGACTACGGCGCCGGTATTATCTTTGCCTTCGGGATCAGGCGGATTTGTTGTCTACTGTGATGCTTCGCGAGTGGGATTAGGATGCGTATTGATGCAGCATGGCCGGGTGATCGCTTATGCTTCTCGGCAGTTGAAGCAGCATGAACAGAACTACCCCACTCATGATTTGGAGATGGCTGCAGTGGTCTTTGCACTGAAGATTTGGCGACATTACCTTTACGGCGAGTCGTGTCAGATATTCCCCGATCACAAGAGCTTAAAGTACATATTTCAGCAGCGAGACCTGAACCTCAGACAGCGTCGTTGGATGGAGTTGGTGAAAGACTACGACTGCGAGATCTTATATCACCCCGGCAAGGCAAATGTGGTGGCAGATGCGTTGAGTAGGAGGCCCGGGGGTAGTCTATCCTTTTTGCGCGCAGTGCAGAGGCAGTCGTCAGCAGATTGGCAGATGTTATGCGACAGCCGAGTTGAGTTCGAGTTCACTCAGACAGGGGGACAGCTCGCGCATGTTCGTGCACGCCCACAGTTGCTTGACCGTATATATGAGGCACAGCGCAGTGACGACCGTTGCTCAGAGATCATGGCACAGGTGGGACAGGGCAGATTTTCCGAGTTCGTGGTTGACGATCAGGGGATTTTACGATATGGATCTAGACTGTGCGTACCAGATGCTGATGGATTGCGGCGCGACATTCTTGAGGAGGCACACCGATCAGTGTATAGTGTCCACCCCGGTTCCACCAAGATGTACCATGATATGAGAGAGACCTACTGGTGGGACGGGATGAAGAGGGACATTGCGGAGTTCGTTTCGAGATGCCTGACTTGTCAGCAAGTCAAGGCCGAGCACCAGAGGCCCGCGGGAGAGCTACAGCCGTTACCCATTCCAGAGTGGAAATGGGAGCAGATTTCGATGGATTTCGTTGTGAGTCTACCCAGGACCAGTCGAGGGTACGACTCCATCTGGGTGATCGTGGATAGATTGACGAAAGCGGCTCACTTCCTTCCAGTGAAGACGACTTTCAGCTTCGCTCAGTATGCTCAGCTCTATATTGACGAGATCGTGCGACTACATGGCGTACCGACTTGTATCGTGTCAGATCGAGGCACTCAGTTCACCAGCCGACTTTGGCAGAGACTTCAGGAGGCTTTGGGCACTCGTTTGAGCTTCAGCACAGCGTTTCATCCGCAGACCGACGGACAGTCAGAGCGGACCATTCAGACTCTCGAGGACATGCTCAGAGCGTACGTTTTAGACTTTGGTGGTAGCTGGGATCGTCATTTACCTCTAGTGGAGTTCTCCTACAACAACAGCTTCCAGGATACTATTCAGATGGCACCTTTCGAGGCATTGTATGGGAGGAGATGCAGATCGCCCGTTTGTTGGACAGAGCTCAGTGAGAGCAGCATTTTGGGGCCGCAGCTTGTTGAGGAGACGACATCGAAGATCCAGTTGATCCGAGACCGGATGAGAGCGGCTCAGAGCAGGCAGAAATCCTATGCAGACAGGCGCCGTCGCAGATTAGAGTTCGCAGTTGGCGACCATGTTTTTCTGAGAGTCTCCCCGATGAAGGGCGTGATGCGTTTTGGGCAAAAGGGAAAGCTTAGCCCTAGATTCGTAGGTCCCTTCGAGATCCTCGAGCGTGTCGGCGCTGTTGCATATCGTTTGGCTCTTCCTCCCAGCTTTCCCGATGTTCACCCCGTCTTCCATGTTTCGATGCTCCGCAAGTACCTTCACGACCCTTCGCATGCGATTCAGCACCCGACAGTCCAGCTAGAGCGCGACCTTTCTTTTGCAGAGCAGCTGGTGGCCATCCTGGATCGGCAGATGAAGAAGTTGAGGTCGAAGATTATACCAACCGTCAGGGTCCTTTGGCGTAGCCCGAGCAGCGAGGAGGTTACCTGGGAGACCGAGGGCGAGATGAGGAAGAAGTATCCCCATCTCTTCGAAGGTACGCGTAGCTATATTATTTTAAATTCGGGGACCGAATTTCTTTAAGGGGGGAAGATTGTAGCGTCTTGAAAAGTCGTTTTGGTGTTTTCCTGAAATTCGGTGAAAATTCGGTATTTTTCCGAAAACCGTCTTTCTCGATATTTTGCAGTTTAGGGCTAATTATACCTTAAATGGGTAGGTAATTACTTGTTTTTAGTATCTAATGAGTTAATTATGAAATTTTGGTCATTTAAAAATTTTTCCCTATTTTTCAATTTTTTAATATTATTTTAAGCCGGTAAGAAAATACATTAAATAAGCGATAAATACAAATTTTTCCGGGCTAATTTTAATCTCTAAAATTATGATAATTATAATCTAGTGATAACATGAATTTTTAGTAATTTATTTTGATTTTTAACAAATTTTTATGTTATGAAACGAATTTATTGAATTTTGAGCTAAAACTTGCAATTTTTGAGTTGTAGGGGGCCTTTTTGCATAAAATTTCTTTTGTAAAACCCCTCTCTCTTTTTCCTCAGCCCTAGGACAGCCCCACCTTGTGTGAGACCAGAAAATTCTGATCTCTTTTCTTTAGTTGCTTTCTTGAGTGATTTAAGGGGTTTTTTGGATTTATTTTAATTAAAATGAATAAAGTAAGGTGCATTTGACTTTGTGGACTTGACCCATGACCTTCCCCACTTGCCCACACCCTCCCCCATTCCTCCTCTGGCCGAAAATCCTGCACACCCTCTTCTTCCTCTCTTTTCTTTTCATTTTCTTCAATTTCTTCAAGAAAATACATCAAAATCCATGATTTAATTCAAAAATCCAAACAAAATCCTTAAGCTATCATTATCCTTAGCCATTCTTGCTTGGATCTTGGTGTTGAGGCCATCATTTGGAGCAAAATTTTCTTGCTTGATCCATAGATCAAGAGGTATAATTTCTATCATGTTAAATTCTTTTGTTTAAGTTCTTATGTTAGATGGTTTAGTGTTAATTTAGTGTAGTTTAATCTAGTTTCTTAGGTTTTGCTTGAAAATTTTAGCTAGGGTTTTGAAGCCATAATACTTAATTAGATTGTTTTATAGTTAATCTAGTGGTTAATTAACTAATCCATATAGTTATCTTGTTGATGTAGTTTTCAATTATGCTAATTTGATTAAATTTAGAAGTGTGAAATTGCTTTTTAGGATTTTCAAGAGAGGGTTTTTGTATGGAATTGGTTTGTGAAGCTTGATTAGTGAGTGGATTAAGTTTTAGAAAGCATTATTTAATTGATTAAACCTAACTTGTTATCTAGTATTTTGCTAACCTAACCTAAGAGGTTAATTTTCTTAAGTGGGCTTTGTTGTGTTAATTTAAAGTTTCAAGTGAGGAAATTGATTGGATTTTGCTAAGTTATAAATTCAAGAATGGTTGTTTATGGAAAATAGGATTGGAATCATTGTTGTTGTGTTATAATTAGTGTTTGTAGATTGCTTGTAGTGTGGTTGGGCGATTGTGCTAGATTGTAGTCGTTTTGTCGCAAATCGGCAATTGTTGCACCGATTATTGGAATGCAAATGCTTACTAGATTTTTATAAAAGTTATGTGATGAATTATTTTTGATATCTTGATGATTGTATGGCTTGTCCTACGACTTTTAGGATGCGTGAGTGCGGATTTTTGGGTAGTCGGGTTTTAGTTTTGCCGGGCGACCAAATCGGCGTTTTTCGGCAGTTTTGCGATTTTCGCGTGTGTTCCGCGCACTTTGTGCACGTTGTACCTAGCTAGCGAACTTTAGTAGTTTCGTTGGGGTTTTGCGTCATTCTTGAATGTGTAACCTTATGTCTGGTATTGATGTAAATTCCAGGTTCGGTCGCGGAGACGTCAGACGCGGCGCGAAAGGGAAAGGCGGTGATTGGACACAGCTAGCCAGGGATCCCGGTGAGTAGATTTAACATCTACGGGGGACGATCGTTTGGATGGCGCAAGTCGCCCAATAGATTTAGTAAACTGAAAAATAATAAACTGGATAACCACTTGTGACATTAGAATAATATTACTGGCATGATAATTGCTGCAATTAGAACAATATGTTATACCCATATACGCAAACTCAATTGTAGGACACATGCACCATTACCAGGTTTTTATATGCAGCACGAGCACTATTCATGTTTACACACACACCCTGGTAACTGCCATGCCACCACACTAGATAACCTTTAATTTAAACCTTTTACTAATTGATACTTAAATTGTGCTATTTCCTTAAAATGAAACCGTAGGATTGCTATTCTTGTGCACGTACTTCATCATATTAATTGTTCATGCTTAATACATTAATCACACATCGCAACTTGATTATTGATATCATACGCATTCATTATCATTGATATATGCACTTATGAGGATTTCTGAGATTTTATGATATTGCTGGATTTCGGGGGAAAACCGCAAAGTTTCTAAACTTATTATATTTTTTAAAATATGTAAATTGCGGTTTTCTAGTGATGTAAGTGTCGTCCACCATGAGTTTGCTGTGGATTTGGAAATCCGTGTCGAGGAGTGGAGGAACCGGCACGGGTACATGGTGGGCCCGGTAAGGTACCCCGGGGCAAGAGGAATGTGGTGATGACGTTGAGCCTGGCAGGGGACGGATTACCTACCGGTGACTGTTTGGGACGGCGGATATCCAGAGGATACCGACCGTGGCCGCTAGATGATGAGATATTGATATTTGAGATGGGTCAGCCGGACGGCTGAGGCCAGAGATACATTTATGAGATTTGAGACAGCTTTTGGGTGTCGTTGCTGGACACCGATTTTCGTCGATTCATTGACATTATGCTGGCATTCTAAAAGAGTTTCAAAAACAAAAAGAGATAAAATATTTCTTATATATACCTATTGAGACCTCAGATTTTCATGTTGCATACATATTAGCACACTGATATGATATACACACATGTTAGTGCATCCAGTCATACCTGTATTTTAGATGCTAGGATGCTTATGTGCATGCATACGATAGCCTTTGCAGATGTTATTTATTACTCACGAGTTGGCAACTCACCCCCGTTGTGCCACAGTCTTTTGCAGGTCCGCTCCGTCAGTTCAGTAGCGGCGGGCGCACTTGTTCTTTTGCCTGTTTTGCTTGGGCTCGAGATTGGCTCATAGGTGGGTTATGTTATTATTTTGTACCACCTTGTATATTCTTGTATCTAGTGTACTCCATCTACTGTTTCTACCAGATTATTGTATATTGACCTAGAGATGAGACTGTGAGGTTTGTGGATTTTATGCTGTATTTTGGGGTCGAGCTCACTTGAGCCGACATGCTACTTTTTCATGCTTCCTTATGCTTTATTATGCTTGTTGTCATTTACATTGCGTGGGATTTGTGACCGCCTTATGGCGAAGAGCTAGCTCCCGCTTGGGGATGCCCTATTTTGTTGGATTCATGTTTATTTATGTTGTACCCATTTTGGGGGCCAGTATTTACAAAGGAGACTCTGCCGAAATTTTCGGAAAAATTAGTATTGTTTGTAAAAGGGGTTTTACATGACTTATTTGATAAACTTGCTTTCAAATGTTTGGGTTTTCTTCACTCTTTTGCTTAATTGGTTTTGTTTTCTGGGCTTTTGGCTTACTTATTTTACGGACGCCTTTAGACGTTTCGTAAACTTAAGTGCCAGTCACGTTCCGTACCCTGCGGGTCGTGACAAAGTTGGTATCAGAGCGATAGGTTTTACCTTTGTGAGTGTAGGATGACCCTTGGTAGATGGAGTAAGTGACTTAAGCAGGGTAACGTAGCGTGCGTATGTCCGCGGCATACTTACGATACGGTACTCCGCCTAAGTGACTTTAGGATACTTGCTTGAAAAAAAAAATTCCTTCTTCAATTCAGTGTATCCTATGATCCTATTGCACTGTTCTTACTATCCGTTATCCTGTAACAGCCACTATGCCGCCGAAGGCTACGAGGGCACAGAGGGCTGCCGCCAGAGACGAGATTCGAGCTGGCTCGTCCGAGACTAGGACTGAGCAGGGTGGTATGCCTACGCCGCAGGGACAGACCGATCCACCTTCCCCAGGCCGTATGGATAGGCTCGAGACCGGTATGGAGGAGTTGCGACAGATGATGGGAGGCATGCAGGAGCTGCGTCAGATGGTAGGATCCCTAGTTGCAGCCAGTCGTACACCGAGGCCGGATGACGTACCTACTACATCACAGACGACTATGAAACCTGCTCCTACTACTACCACCGTGGCCATTCCGGTTTCACTACAGGATTTCATGAGGCTGAGACCTCCAGTATTCACCGGCACCGAGGCAGCGGAGGACCCACAGACGTTCCTTGACAGTTTAGCCAGGATCTGCCGTTCGCTGAGATGTTCGGATGATCGATGGGTAGAACTTGCGAGTTTCCGACTAGAGGGTCTCGCGCAGACATGGTGGGAGTCAGTCTTGAGAGGTCGAGCTGCAGGTCTACCGCCTATGACTTGGGCCGAGTTTACAGCGGTCTTTCTAGCCCGTTTCCTTCCAGAGAGCGTTCGTGACGCCAGAGCTCGCAGCTTCGAGGCCTTAGTCAAGACACCTGGGATGACGGTGTCTGAGTATGATATCCAGTTTACACAGTTATCCCGATATGCTCAGTATTTGGTGGATACCGAAGAGAAGATGGTGAAGAGGTTCGTACAGGGACTTGATGCCCAGCTATATCTTGCCATTGGCGCCCAGCACTACGACACTTATTCAGCGGCTATGGATACGGCATTGCGGATGGAGGCACGCATATCACGGACTTCGGCCGTTTCTGGGCCGAAGAGGATGCGCACCGATGTACCGCCTCAGAGGCAGCGCGCCAGATTCTTTCCGAGAGATAGGCCTGGCAGAGGATTTGGGCGGGGACAGTTATATGGTTCTTATCCCCAGGGGCAGCAGCCGTCGCCAGGATGTTTTGGGTGCGGGAGTCTGCACCATCTTGTCAGAGACTGTCCAGTGAGACGACAGGGAGCAGCGACAGTTCCGCATGTGACCCTACCACCATCACCACCCCCTCCTCAGAGAGCCCTACTTCCTACCCCAGGCGATGCTCCACGCCAGTTAGGTACACCGAGAGGCCGTGGACGCGGCGGTCCTGTTCAGAGAGGACGAGGAGGCAGAGGCCGAGGTCGAGGTCAGCCCGCTATCGGTGGAGGACAGGCCCGAGTTTTTGCTTTGACACCGCAGGATGCGCAGGCATCCAATGCCGTTGTGACAGGTACCTTGCCAGTTTGTACTTTCGACGCACGGGTATTATTCGACCCAGGTTCCACACATTCGTACGTATCTACACACTTTGCACCGATGTTGGGCCGTGAGTCGTCGTCGTTAGATCGGCCGCTTGTTGTTGTTACTCCGGTAGGCGAGTCGTTTGTCGCTCATTTTGTATTTCGTTTGTGTTCCGTTCGTATCGGGGAGAGGGATTCATCAGTTGATTTGATACTCCTCGATATGTTGGACTTTGATGTGCTTCTGGGCATGGATTGGCTAGCCACTTGTTATGCTTCGGTGGACTGCCGTGAGAAGGCAGTCAGATTTAGCTTTCCGGGAGAGCCAGTCCTTGTTATTCAGGGAGACCGCAGTGTCACCCTTCCCAGCTTAATTTCGTCTCTTCGCGCTGGTCAGCTCTTGCGGAAGGGATGTCAGGGATTCTTAGCGTTTGTTTGTGATACTCGAGCTGTAGAGGTTCCGTTAGACCGGGTTCCGGTAGTTTGTGAGTTCCCAGATGTTTTCCCTGATGAGCTACCTGGGCTACCGCCTGAGCGCGATGTTGAGTTCTGCATTGATTTGATTCCCGGTTCGGGGCCTATTTCTGTACCGCCTTATCGGATGGCCCCGGCAGAGCTTCGAGAGCTGAAGGATCAGTTGCAGGATTTGTTGGATAAGGGGTTTATTCGACCGAGTGTTTCTCCGTGGGGTGCTCCGGTCCTGTTTGTCAAGAAGAAGGATGGAAGTTTGCGCTTATGTATCGACTACCGCCAGCTGAACAAAGTTACCGTTCGGAACAGATATCCGTTGCCGCGCATTGATGATTTGTTCGACCAGCTTCAGGGTGCGGGGTATTTTTCGAGGATCGACTTGCGATCAGGATACCATCAGCTGCGAGTTCGACAGGAGGATATACCGAGGACAGCTTTCCGCACGCGCTACGGCCACTACGAGTTTTTGGTGATGTCGTTCGGACTCACCAACGCCCCGGCAGCATTCATGGATTTGATGAACCGTACATTCAGGCTGTATCTTGACTTGTTCATCATCGTGTTTATCGACGATATCTTGGTGTACTCCCGGAGCAGAGAGGAGCACGAGCAGCACTTGCGGATTACGTTACAGACTCTGAGGGAGCACCAGCTGTTCGCGAAGTTCTCCAAGTGTGCTTTCTGGCTGGACAGCGTCGGATTCTTGGGTCACGTAGTTACGAGAGACGGCATTTGTGTGGACCCGAAGAAGATTGAGGCTGTTCAGCAGTGGCCCCGACCTACATCAGTGACTGAGATCCGTAGTTTTCTAGGCCTGGCGGGCTATTACAGGCGTTTTGTTCAGGACTTCTCCCGTATAGCTGCACCGTTAACCGGTTTGACCCGGAAGGGAGTTCCTTTCGTTTGGACAGAGGAGTGCGAGCACAGTTTTCAGCAACTACGGACTTGTTTGACTACGGCGCCGGTATTATCTTTGCCTTCGGGATCAGGCGGATTTGTTGTCTACTGTGATGCTTCGCGAGTGGGATTAGGATGCGTATTGATGCAGCATGGCCGGGTGATCGCTTATGCTTCTCGGCAGTTGAAGCAGCATGAACAGAACTACCCCACTCATGATTTGGAGATGGCTGCAGTGGTCTTTGCACTGAAGATTTGGCGACATTACCTTTACGGCGAGTCGTGTCAGATATTCACCGATCACAAGAGCTTAAAGTACATATTTCAGCAGCGAGACCTGAACCTCAGACAGCGTCGTTGGATGGAGTTGGTGAAAGACTACGACTGCGAGATCTTATATCACCCCGGCAAGGCAAATGTGGTGGCAGATGCGTTGAGTAGGAGGCCCGAGGGTAGTCTATCCTTTTTGCGCGCAGTGCAGAGGCAGTCGTCAGCAGATTGGCAGATGTTATGCGACAGCCGAGTTGAGTTCGAGTTCACTCAGACAGGGGGACAGCTCGCGCATGTTCGTGCACGCCCACAGTTGCTTGACCGTATATATGAGGCACAGCGCAGTGACGACCGTTGCTCAGAGATCATGGCACAGGTGGGACAGGGCAGATTTTCCGAGTTCGTGGTTGACGATCAGGGGATTTTACGATATGGATCTAGACTGTGCGTACCAGATGCTGATGGATTGCGGCGCGACATTCTTGAGGAGGCACACCGATCAGTGTATAGTGTCCACCCCGGTTCCACCAAGATGTACCATGATATGAGAGAGACCTACTGGTGGGACGGGATGAAGAGGGACATTGCGGAGTTCGTTTCGAGATGCCTGACTTGTCAGCAAGTCAAGGCCGAGCACCAGAGGCCCGCGGGAGAGCTACAGCCGTTACCCATTCCAGAGTGGAAATGGGAGCAGATTTCGATGGATTTCGTTGTGAGTCTACCCAGGACCAGTCGAGGGTACGACTCCATCTGGGTGATCGTGGATAGATTGACGAAAGCGGCTCACTTCCTTCCAGTGAAGACGACTTTCAGCTTCGCTCAGTATGCTCAGCTCTATATTGACGAGATCGTGCGACTACATGGCGTACCGACTTGTATCGTGTCAGATCGAGGCACTCAGTTCACCAGCCGACTTTGGCAGAGACTTCAGGAGGCTTTGGGCACTCGTTTGAGCTTCAGCACAGCGTTTCATCCGCAGACCGACGGACAGTCAGAGCGGACCATTCAGACTCTCGAGGACATGCTCAGAGCGTGCGTTTTAGACTTTGGTGGTAGCTGGGATCGTCATTTACCTCTAGTGGAGTTCTCCTACAACAACAGCTTCCAGGATACTATTCAGATGGCACCTTTCGAGGCATTGTATGGGAGGAGATGCAGATCGCCCGTTTGTTGGACAGAGCTCAATGAGAGCAGCATTTCGGGGCCGCAGCTTGTTGAGGAGACGACATCGAAGATCCAGTTGATCCGAGACCGGATGAGAGCGGCTCAGAGCAGGCAGAAATCCTATGCAGACAGGCGCCGTCGCAGATTAGAGTTCGCAGTTGGCGACCATGTTTTTCTGAGAGTCTCCCCGATGAAGGGCGTGATGCGTTTTGGGCAAAAGGGAAAGCTTAGCCCTAGATTCGTAGGTCCCTTCGAGATTCTCGAGCGTGTCGGCGCTGTTGCATATCGTTTGGCTCTTCCTCCCAGCTTTCCCGATGTTCACCCCGTCTTCCATGTTTCGATGCTCCGCAAGTACCTTCACGACCCTTCGCATGCGATTCAGCACCCGACAGTCCAGCTAGAGCGCGACCTTTCTTTTGCAGAGCAGCTGGTGGCCATCCTGGATCGGCAGATGAAGAAGTTGAGGTCGAAGATTATACCAACCGTCAAGGTCCTTTGGCGTAGCCCGAGCAGCGAGGAGGTTACCTGGGAGACCAAGGGCGAGATGAGGAAGAAGTATCCCCATCTCTTCGAAGGTACGCGTAGCTATATTATTTTAAATTCGGGGACCGAATTTCTTTAAGGGGGGAAGATTGTAGCGTCTTGAAAAGTCGTTTTGGTGTTTTCCTGAAATTCGGTGAAAATTCGGTATTTTTCCGAAAACCGTCTTTCTCGATATTTTGCAGTTTAGGGCTAATTATACCTTAAATGGGTAGGTAATTACTTGTTTTTAGTATCTAATGAGTTAATTATGAAATTTTGGTCATTTAAAAATTTTTCCCTATTTTTCAATTTTTTAATATTATTTTAAGCCGGTAAGAAAATACATTAAATAAGCGATAAATACAAATTTTTCCGGGCTAATTTTAATCTCTAAAATTATGATAATTATAATCTAGTGATAACATGAATTTTTAGTAATTTATTTTGATTTTTAACAAACTTTTATGTTATGAAACGAATTTATTGAATTTTGAGCTAAAACTTGCAATTTTTGAGTTGTAGGGGGCCTTTTTGCATAAAATTTCTTTTGTAAAACCCCTCTCTCTTTTTCCTCAGCCCTAGGACAGCCCCACCTTGTGTGAGACCAGAAAATTCTGATCTCTTTTCTTTAGTTGCTTTCTTGAGTGATTTAAGGGGTTTTTTGGATTTATTTTAATTAAAATGAATAAAGTAAGGTGCATTTGACTTTGTGGACTTGACCCATGACCTTCCCCACTTGCCCACACCCTCCCCCATTCCTCCTCTGGCCGAAAATCCTGCACACCCTCTTCTTCCTCTCTTTTCTTTTCATTTTCTTCAATTTCTTCAAGAAAATACATCAAAATCCATGATTTAATTCAAAAATCCAAACAAAATCCTTAAGCTATCATTATCCTTAGCCATTCTTGCTTGGATCTTGGTGTTGAGGCCATCATTTGGAGCAAAATTTTCTTGCTTGATCCATAGATCAAGAGGTATAATTTCTATCATGTTAAATTCTTTTGTTTAAGTTCTTATGTTAGATGGTTTAGTGTTAATTTAGTGTAGTTTAATCTAGTTTCTTAGGTTTTGCTTGAAAATTTTAGCTAGGGTTTTGAAGCCATAATACTTAATTAGATTGTTTTATAGTTAATCTAGTGGTTAATTAACTAATCCATATAGTTATCTTGTTGATGTAGTTTTCAATTATGCTAATTTGATTAAATTTAGAAGTGTGAAATTGCTTTTTAGGATTTTCAAGAGAGGGTTTTTGTATGGAATTGGTTTGTGAAGCTTGATTAGTGAGTGGATTAAGTTTTAGAAAGCATTATTTAATTGATTAAACCTAACTTGTTATCTAGTATTTTGCTAACCTAACCTAAGAGGTTAATTTTCTTAAGTGGGCTTTGTTGTGTTAATTTAAAGTTTCAAGTGAGGAAATTGATTGGATTTTGCTAAGTTATAAATTCAAGAATGGTTGTTTATGGAAAATAGGATTGGAATCATTGTTGTTGTGTTATAATTAGTGTTTGTAGATTGCTTGTAGTGTGGTTGGGCGATTGTGCTAGATTGTAGTCGTTTTGTCGCAAATCGGCAATTGTTGCACCGATTATTGGAATGCAAATGCTTACTAGATTTTTATAAAAGTTATGTGATGAATTATTTTTGATATCTTGATGATTGTATGGCTTGTCCTACGACTTTTAGGATGCGTGAGTGCGGATTTTTGGGTAGTCGGGTTTTAGTTTTGCCGGGCGACCAAATCGGCGTTTTTCGGCAGTTTTGCGATTTTCGCGTGTGTTCCGCGCACTTTGTGCACGTTGTACCTAGCTAGCGAACTTTAGTAGTTTCGTTGGGGTTTTGCGTCATTCTTGAATGTGTAACCTTATGTCTGGTATTGATGTAAATTCCAGGTTCGGTCGCGGAGACGTCAGACGCGGCGCGAAAGGGAAAGGCGGTGATTGGACACAGCTAGCCAGGGATCCCGGTGAGTAGATTTAACTTCTACGGGGGACGATCGTTTGGATGGCGCAAGTCGCCCGATAGATTTAGTAAACTGAAAAATAGTAAACTGGATAACCACTTGTGACATTAGAATAATATTACTGGCATGATAATTGCTGCAATTAGAACAATATGTTATACCCATATACGCAAACTCAATTGTAGGACACATGCACCATTACCAGGTTTTTATATGCAGCACGAGCACTATTCATGTTTACACACACACCCTGGTAACTGCCATGCCACCACACTAGATAACCTTTAATTTAAACCTTTTACTAATTGATACTTAAATTGTGCTATTTCCTTAAAATGAAACCGTAGGATTGCTATTCTTGTGCACGTACTTCATCATATTAATTGTTCATGCTTAATACATTAATCACACATCGCAACTTGATTATTGATATCATACGCATTCATTATCATTGATATATGCACTTATGAGGATTTCTGAGATTTTATGATATTGCTGGATTTCGGGGGAAAACCGCAAAGTTTCTAAACTTATTATATTTTTTAAAATATGTAAATTGCGGTTTTCTAGTGATGTAAGTGTCGTCCACCATGAGTTTGCTGTGGATTTGGAAATCCGTGTCGAGGAGTGGAGGAACCGGCACGGGTACATGGTGGGCCCGGTAAGGTACCCCGGGGCAAGAGGAATGCGGTGATGACGTTGAGCCTGGCAGGGGACGGATTACCTACCGGTGACTGTTTGGGACGGCGGATATCCAGAGGATACCGACCGTGGCCGCTAGATGATGAGATATTGATATTTGAGATGGGTCAGCCGGACGGCTGAGGCCAGAGATACATTTATGAGATTTGAGACAGCTTTTGGGTGTCGTTGCTGGACACCGATTTTCGTCGATTCATTGACATTATGCTGGCATTCTAAAAGAGTTTCAAAAACAAAAAGAGATAAAATATTTCTTATATATACCTATTGAGACCTCAGATTTTCATGTTGCATACATATTAGCACACTGATATGATATACACACCTGCTAGTGCATCCAGTCATACCTGTATTTTAGATGCTAGGATGCTTGTGTGCATGCATACGATAGCCTTTGCAGATGTTATTTATTACTCACGAGTTGGCAACTCACCCCCGTTGTGCCACAGTCTTTTGCAGGTCCGCTCCGTCAGTTCAGTAGCGGCGGGCGCACTTGTTCTTTTGCCTGTTTTGCTTGGGCTCGAGATTGGCTCATAGGTGGGTTATGTTATTATTTTGTACCACCTTGTATATTCTTGTATCTAGTATACTCCATCTACTGTTTCTACCAGATTATTGTATATTGACCTAGAGATGAGACTGTGAGGTTTGTGGATTTTATGCTGTATTTTGGGGTCGAGCTCACTTGAGCCGACATGCTACTTTTTCATGCTTCCTTATGCTTTATTATGCTTGTTGTCATTTACATTGCGTGGGATTTGTGACCGCCTTATGGCGAAGAGCTAGCTCCCGCTTGGGGATGCCCTATTTTGTTGGATTCATGTTTATTTATGTTGTACCCATTTTGGGGGCCAGTATTTACAAAGGAGACTCTGCCGAAATTTTCGGAAAAATTAGTATTGTTTTTAAAAGGGGTTTTACATGACTTATTTGATAAACTTGCTTTCAAATGTTTGGGTTTTCTTCACTCTTTTGCTTAATTGGTTTTGTTTTCTGGGCTTTTGGCTTACTTATTTTACGGACGCCTTTAGACGTTTCGTAAACTTAAGTGCCAGTCACGTTCAGTACCCTGCGGGTCGTGACAAGTGGGCCATGCGCCCTTCATGCGGGCTCTGGGCGCTAGTGATTCACGCGCCCTGCACGCGGGCGCTGGGCGCCAGCGGTTCACGCGCATGGCGCACGGGCGCTGGGCGCCAGCGGATCACACGTCATGCACATGGGTGCTGGGCGCCCGCGGAAAAAGGAGCTTAGCCCCTGGATTGGAGTTGAACTCCCGAATGACCTTTAGAGTTAAACTTCTAAAAAAAGATCTTTTTGTGGAGTAAAATTCCTAAAAGATCTGGATTTTTTGGGTTCAAGTCCTTCAAGAATTTGGATCTTGGAGTTGAACTTCTCAGAGATTGGTTTGGAGTTAAACTCCTAAAGAAGAGATTCATGTTCGGCGTTAAAGTCTTAAGAGATTTTCGAAGATGATGAAAGGGGATCCCTTTCTTCTCTCTTGAGCCCTGGATCTTCTCTTGAGTTTTGGATCTTTCCAAAGTGGAATTTTCGGAGATGGGTCTCCTCATTCTTCCTCTCTGTTGGCTGGATCTTGGAGAAAAGGGGGGTGGGACTTAAAAATCTCCCCTTTAAAGATTTGATGGAAGATCCGAGCTCCCCTTCAAGGGTTTTATGATGAAAAACTATTCATTTTTAGGAAATGAAGAGTTAAACTCTTGATTTAATTCAAAAAAGGAAGAAGGTTTAGAGCCTTGAGAAAGGAGAATGAGGCACAGAACCCTAACTTTTTGAGGGGAATCACCTGTTCTTTTTCTATTTCATCATCGCGTTGTCTTATATAGGCTTACAAGTTTACGCATAGCCCCTTGGGCTTTACAAAATGGCATTTTGCCTATCCCTTATCTCATGTGGTTATTTCTTTTTTACATGAGCTATGGGCTTTACAAAAATTTGGTTTTATGCTCATTTTCATTACATCTATTCATAAAAATTATATCAAAATTATTTATTACATAATTTTCTTCTTGGCATGAGGGAAGCCGGCCTCTTCATGTTCGGGCTCGACTTGGGCTCGGACCCACTTGACTTGGAGTTGATTTTGACTTGGTCAACCGGGGTGGAATTTTTGCCCCCAACAACGTGAAGCCCATGTTCTAGAAGTCGGTATTGCGGACGAGAATACCGATATAACTGTAGAAATGTATAGCCCACATATCCGGAACTACAGGCTTCCCACCTACCCATTGCAGAATTGCCCTTTTTCCACGCATATCGTATTCGTAATTTTGTTTGCAACACCTCTTCCGTGGTGTTCAAACCGGGCCAGATTATCCTCTACAGTCCGTGCCTCATCAATACTCGTGTCTACTTACTCTATCATCATATCGATTTGAGGTCAATGTTCTGTCCAGGGGAATACTTTCCAGGAATTAATAAGGAAACATCATATATGGTTGCTTCATATACATTCAGGGAGGTAGATTGTAAAGCATAAGCAATACCGGCCACGTGGACCAACTAAAGATCATGAGTCCGTAAGGCATGAAACCGTCAGTTGCCAAACTTAGACGTACATTTCTCGGCCCATCCCAAAAATAATTAACACTGTCTAATGCGTCCATGCTTCTATATCAGCTAGATGCCTCAGCTTCCCGTCTTTGATCTGATGATCGGAATGCCATCGCATGCTCTTCGCCATGTGTTTTGAAATATATAAATTTTGTAAGCTCTTAGCCGGTGGAAATAACGAAGGACTTTGGCTAAAGTTTTCTTGCTCTTTTTGCTGACATCGGACGTTTCTGCATTTGAATTTCGCTTAACATTTTTCCACCTAGACAAGTTTCAAGTGGGACACTCATCGAGAGATGCGTACTCCTTGCGATACAGCATACAGTCATTAGGACATGGATCGATTTTCTTATATGAGAAATCAAGTGTCTTAACAATCTTTTTTATCTCGTAATGATTCTCTGGAATACTTTCCTTTCCTTCAGGAATTACCTTGCGTAAGAGATCAAGAAGCATGTCAAAGTGCTCGTTAGCCATCACACTGATCATCTTCAAATGGAGGAGCCTTATTACAAATGACAGCCTACTAAATTCCATACAGCCTTCGTACAGATCTTGTTTATTTTTCTCCAGAAATTTTTGCAATTCCTCTAATTCACTGGTGCATTCAAACGGTTCAACATCATTCATTTCCTCTCCAGCAAATAAATCTTCCAATATCTCATGCGTGTCATTTATCTTGTCATCCGTCGGCAATTCAGCTTGCGAAGCTGCAGTCTCATTATCCATCCTCGTTTCCTTGACATGTATTCCCTCGCCATGGTAATTTCAATGTATGTAGTTCGATTCAAAATCATCTATAAACACATGTTCTTCTATCACTTCACGTCGAAAACGGGCTCCATTCTTACATTTCTTATAAGGACTGAACAAGAGTCCATCTCGGCTATGCTTTGGGTTCTTATCTGCATAATCTAAAAAGGTTTTAAGCCCATCTTTAAATCTGGTGTCAAACTATACCTATCTTTTTTTCCATGTGCATAAACGATTTATTCAGGAGAATTCTCATCTGTTATCACACAGATAATAATATGAGTTTAACATATTCTTATGAGTTTATAACAAGCCCATCATTAAATAAATTTTCAAGTCTTAAATAAAATTTCATGATGTGGACGCATTAAAACATCTAAAGTCATTTAAGATTGGTGTAAGTACTCAAGGCAAAAGATCGGGATGAATAATTAGTTTCATGGCTATCAGGGATAAAAGTCTTAATTCTCATTACGAATGCAACACTCGCATCTCACATCCTCTTGCTTTTTGTCCATTTCGAGAAAATTTCGTCAGCACTTTCCTCCTGTTCCCCGTGTTCATACATAAGTCTGTACATGGGGAACAAGTGGAAAGCACCGTCGAAACTTTTTTTAATGGACGAAAATACAAAAGGATGCGAGTCTTGTTGCATTTGTAAAATGTCCAAACTAGACAAATCCGATAATCACTGTATGTCAAATCCCTTAGTCGAATACTTACACATACATTTGAAAAAATTAAACACGACGCTCAACTCTCACAAACATATAATGTGATCCTATCAATTCGACGGGAAAAAAATTTGACATACACCAATTGTCGGACTGGAAACTATAGGTCGATCATAAACAAGTTTAAAAGCTTTCGATCTTAAATTTACTAATTAAATGAAAACATAAAACCCTGGTTAAGTTTCTAATCAAAATTGTAAGGTATCCCTTAATTTTCTATTTAATCGTTTTTTAATCAGAGTCTCGGTTCACTATTATTTGGTCTAATTAAGATTTTTTAATTAATGTTATATATTAATTAGTGTTAATTTTTCTTAATCAGTTTGCTTTTAGTTTTGATTTTTGTATCTACTATAGTTTAATTGGTATTAAAGGATTTGATTTTTATTTTGATTTGGTATATAAATTATGCTACAATTAAAAATTCTAAGCAATAAATTAAAGAAACAAGACATCGAATTATTAAATTTACAAAATAAAGGATATCGAATCATTAAATTTACAAAAAAACAATATAGAAATTAGGATGAATATATTTTTGAAATATTTCATATGCGGGCGCGCGCGCATACACTCTCACACACTCACATATACGCGCGCGCACTCAAACACTCATACATACACTCGCTCACATATGTATGCGCGGACACACACTTATACATACTCACAATTACACATGTGCGCATACACACTCTCTCACACACCCTCAATTAAGTAATATATTTTACCCTAAATTCATCTAACATAATCCTATAATCCATCTTACGCTAAATTAATCTAACAAGTAAATTCATCGATTACCTATAATCTTTATATTTTCAACTCTAACCTTAAATTACCAAATTTATATTTCAATTTTTCATCTATTTTCAATTCTAAAACCCATCTAAAATAATTTTCTTCAATTATATTTTAATGTTAAAACCCATCGACCCCTAAAATCATAAAAAATTTCAAATCCTAATTTCAAACCCATCATTCTACAACTGATTCAATTCTTCATTATTCATATTTAATATATCAAAACCGATACAATTTATATATTATAATCACTTAATTTCCAAATTTAAGAATCTAATTGAAAAAATTAGGGTTAGGAGGAGAAAACACTAACTTTGGTCCGGATTTGAAAAAAAAGAGAGCGATTGCAAACTCCTATACCACCAACTGCAACAATAACACCTAAAAAAATTGGTTAAATTTTATAATTTTTTTGAAAATTTTGAGGAAAAGGGAATGGGGATTACCTTGCCGTGGGATGAAATTGGGGAATGAGGAGGAAGAAGGGTCTTTACGGCTCTTATCAGATCGACCTATTAGCGACTGTTTAGAACGGTTGCTAATATTATGTGAACGGTCGTGAATATATTGGCGACCATTCATTAGAGACCGTATAATATATACGGTCACTAATAATTTATTAGAGAACATATATATTTACACAATCTCCAATAAATGGTCTCTAATGCGCACAGTTTCTACTAGTGTGTATGAGTATGAAATAATATAATATTGACGTTAAAATTTAATGTTGAGAATATAATTCATAAGAATGAAGTACGTGGCGGGCATACTAATTGGAATGATGATCGATTGGAAAAATATTGTTTACCGCCGAAAACAGAGACGAACCGGGATAGATCGCCTTGCTTGAATTTGGAGGCAGATGTTATTTGGAACATATTTGTCCACCTTTTTGAAGATGCCAAATTGATTTATGGCACCGTATATCGGATGTTTAGACAAATGCGACCGTTGTAGCGTGACTTTATCAGATTCCCCCTCTTTTGTGAGGGGTTTTTGATTGTGGGGACACTCTTTCCTGCAGGCACAAACCCCTGCAGTTAATTATGCTATTGCATTGCAATAACAACTTTCACCTGCTCCAGGCAGACCACTTCGTGTTGTGTTATATTTGTTTATTATAGGGTTGCCTTTGGATTATATACGGAGACTAATCTTGTCATGCCCGTAGGGCACGATTTAGTCCAAATCCATATATTAGATTTGGGGTTTTGAACTTAGCATGCAGATCTCATATAAATGAGGTCTATCAGTTTATGGGATATATGGGTTTGATTTAAGGATCGTCAGTCGTGTATCAGACTAAGATTGACTTAGGAACAGTGAGCATATGGGCTTAATTGATCATCAGAAATAGCGCATGGATAGCATACGGTAGTCAATATGGAGACAGTCCGCAAGACAAAACATATTAGTTTAAGGACATCGCGGTCCTTGAAAGACATGGATGGAATATGGCTTGCTTGTTCATGTGGATTGTATACGGGGGTCAATATGGAGACCACCCGTAAGGCCAAACGTATTAGTTTAACGACGTTGCGGTCAAATATTAGTTTAGGGATATTTCGGTCCAACATTCCCGTGTTCAGAAAAAAGTATTAGTTTAAGGACGTTTCGGTCCAATATTCCCGTATTTGGGACGGATATTAGTTTAAGGACATTTTGGTCCATTTTTCATCTTGCGCGCATATGTATATGTTACGTGGCGAAATGAACGATAGTAACATGGGATTCGCCCAATATTGAGGTGCGATCCATTTTGAAGGCATTTGTATTTCCTTTAAAGATATACATATAATGATAAAATTGGAGCTCAATGTAGGATATGTGTCAATATAAGGTATGCACATCAATATGGAAGTGCATAAATATGGGGTGTATCGATATGAGAGTGCGCGTCTATATGGGATGCGTAAGGCATTCACTGTCTTGATAAAATTTCATATTTTTCATCAAGTAGAGACGAGGAAAGAGTTGTTGGTTGTTGGGACCAACCACCTCTCTAAAGATGTTGAGAAATTATAACGCCGTATATCAGAGATGTGGAAAGATGTACCCTTAAACCAAATCCCGTATATGAGGGAAAAGATTATAGTGGATTTAAGGATCGTTAGTCTTATATGAGACTAAGATTAACTTAGAAGATATGTGATGAAGATCATTAGTCGTATATGGGACTAAGATCAAACCTGGATATCATGAGAATATGGGCTCAATTGATTTAAAATCAAAGAAGTTTAAAACTTCAGGGACTCGGTCTATTTTAGACTAAGTGTTGGGCTTTTATGTACCCGACGGTGCTATGCACTAGGCCATATTCTCTGTTTTGAGTCTTACATTACCTAATAGTGCTAAACACTGAGCAGAGAATCCCAAGTTTAAGTATAAGATATAATATCCTGCTTGTTTTAGCGCTCACGTGATATCACGTGAGCTGCTGCTCCTTTTTCCCGCTCATGTGTTATCACGTGAGGCGCTATATTTCTTAGCGATCACGTGCTATCACGTGAGACGCTAAAATAGTGCTAAACACTAATCTGTTTTGCTTTCTCGCAGTCACGTGTTATCACATGAGACGAGTTTTTCATGTGAGACGCTGAGTCCCTGAGCTTTTGTGCGCTCAGGTGGATATCACGTGAGACGCTGTCTTCTGCTTCTTTCGAGTGCTCATGTGGATATTACATGAGACGATGAGTACTTAGAGATTTAATCTTTGTTCATGTTTTTTTTAAAAGAAGTTTAATTTATGTTAATGGCATTTTAACCATTAACGATCACCAAGATCAATATTTTGATGATCTGAGATCATGTTCTTTAAAAAATAAGTTCTTGTTATGAAGGAACCATATTTTTCATGTCCTTTCATCCAGGTTCTTCCCTAAATCTTTGGTTCTCAAGAACAATATCTTCCCGATAAGAATTAAATTCTCACCTTGTGGGAGACTTGTCTTGTGGATCTCAGAATCAGAGAAAAACTAAGTTCTTTTAAAAGGTTAAACCCTTCGATATGATATGATATGTAAAGGTGAGATATTTTTATCTCTTTATTTTCTTTACCTAGGGTTTGAGAGGAGAAAGATCTTCTTTTTTATTGAGAATTAGATTCTCTATTATCGAAACTTTTGGAGAGCTTCTGTATTTTTCCTACAGAAGCTTATGGGGGGTCTTCTCTTTTTTAGATTTAATCTCTTTACTCCTATTTATAGGAGAAGAGAAAATCAATCTGTTTTGAGAAAATCTCTCATTGAGAGATCATGATTGATTTCATAATCAATCAAATTGATCTTAAAGATCAACCGGGGAATTTTATTCACCGTTGGATTTTTAATCCAAATGCTCTTTGTTTAACAGAGAAGATCATTCTTGTTTGTTTAACAAGATTAGGAAAATATTTTCCTTAGATAGAATTTAATTCTATCAGATGATCAATTGGTGATTTTATAATCACTGTTGGATTTTTGATCCAAGGGTTCTCTGTTTAACAGAGAAGATCTTTCTTGTTCAAGAAAGATCAGGAAAATATTTTCTCCCATAGAATTTAATTCTATCAAAAAGAACACTCACGTGCATTGCACGTGAGGTGTTGTTAAGATATTGGCCTAGTGCTCACGTGGATATCACGTGAGACGCTCATGTGTTTAACATGTGAGGCGCTGCCGAGATACTAGCATGTGATTCACGTGGATATCACGTGACGCGCACTGCCAAGAGGCTGCACTAACACTCACGTGGATATCATATGAGACGCTCACGTATTTAATACGTGGAAACTAATATAGGATTTGATCCTATGTAAAGCGGCACTCATATGCTCTGCATGTGGGTGGGTGGGTGTTTAACATGTAGAGGCTTCCTTTTATTTTATAAGGAAACATCAAATTCCGGGCCAAAACTTTTGGCGGGAACAAATATCATTAGGACAATTTTTGTGAATGGTTTGCACATCATGTAAAATGTTTGAATCTCATGTTTTTGTGACTAGTCTTAATCTAAACTTATATCATTATGTAATTGTCGCATAATTTGTTTTGTCAAATCCAAGATCTGAACATGTTTGTATCATTAGAGAAAGACTTGAGATGTTTAGCTCAGTTTCCTAGCATGGAGGTTGCATACTATAAAGGATCTAGTGTTCTTGAATAAAAATTTGAAGTTAAGGACATAAAAGAATCTCGAACCATCCAAAATAGTGGGATTGCGACCGTTGGCTCGAATGGTGTGTTTTATTATAGGTACTTAGATTGCATAATTGGTTTCTAATATCCCGGACGAGAAGAACCATTTTATATATTTCAGTATATTTTGGTATGATATACGAACCGGAACTGGAAGGTAGAGAGACAATCTCAGAACTTAAAGAAATGAATATGGATTGATTAGTGTAAACACGCGTCGATTTTGCTTTGAGGATGATCCATTTATATCCCCCACAACAAGCATTTCAAGTATACTACTCAAAAATACTTGAAGTATCCGAGATGGAATATTGTATGCCAATGAAAGCCCAGGGATATTTATGATATCTCAGAATTCGAGGATCGCATGGATGACAGTGATGAGCAAGAAGAAAAAAGAATACTAGAGTACTCCAACCGTTAGTCTTCGTGGAAGGGTTATCTTCATATGAACGTGAAGTTGCGTGGATTAGGAATGATGTTGATGATAAAATCCAATTAGATATTCATACGACATCTAATGTGTCTATGAAACGAAAAAATTAATCATTAATATTATATTATGAGTTTACATTTTCTATAATCTATACATTTATTGTTATTATTTCTCTTACATACATGTATTGCATGCATATGTAATGATTGTACTTCTATTTATGGATGATGGCGGCGTCGGTACCTGCGAGGGGCAGGGACACCAGAGGCTGTTCCAGAGGTAAGGGTAAAGCGATTATGCCTGGGAAGCAAAATAGGGAGCAGCTCCTACAGCAGAGAGGTGGTGTTGCACCCCCGTCCGAACAGAATCTAGATGACTCTTTCCATGTGGAATTTGCCACACCTGCAGATATATTTATATATTATATATTGCACGCATATTCATTTTAAACGATATATCATAGATGTACACACATATTCATTTTGAAGTTACTTATATAATCATTTTTTATTGTCTAGTTGGAGGGGATACCTCCACATCCGGAACACAAGATGTTCCCACATGATCCATACCCTCTGAGCACTCTGCATGTTAGTATTTTTTAATATATAATATGTCAAATTGATTATGTATTATTTTATTTAGAAGTTACTTATAGAGCCGTTGTTTATTATCTAGTTGGAGGGGATGCATCCATATTTGGATCACCGGCTGTTCTCACCTGAGGAACTATCGACCCACTCGTACTGCTGTCCGGACGCAAGCTTGTGGTGATATCGCTGGAGGTATATACTGCACTACAATTTTCGTTAATTCTTGCATTCTAAATATTTATGTATTATATTTGAGACATGTTGTATATTTTGAATATCGGTTGTTGTATATGATAATTATGATCATGATTTTAGAGTGGTTTTGTATTTTATTTGTTTATTTTGTGTTTTTACATTACTATATTTCGTTATATATTTTGCGAGAGATGTTATTGATATATATTTTTGTATTTGGGTATATAATATGAGAATAATGGAGGAAAGAGGCCATAGGAAGGAATTTCCTCCTATGACGTCAAAAAAACACACCTTCCGTCGTGTTTCCCGACGATCGGAATGCATCATCTTCATCGTTATCATCTAAGATGTGGGTACACCAAATTTCATGTGATTCTACAACTTTTTCACCGTTGATTTAGCAATGTAAAAAGTTCTATTGTCGGTAAACCGTTAATTTTGAACCCATTAATTCAACGGTGCAAAAGTTGTAGAATCACATGAAATTTGGTGTACCCACATCTTAGATGATAATGATGAAGATGATGCATTCCGATCGTCGGAAAACACGATAGAGGGTGTGTTTTTTCGACACCATGGGAGGAAATTCCCTCTTATAGCATCTTTTCTCCATTATTCTCATATAATACGGTGTGTGATATATTATTGTGTAAAAGGCGGATAAAAAATAGAAATCGGCATTTTTTTTTAAGTTTGCCCCTACGGTTGTAATCTGTAGGGACAACCTTTACCCCTACGGTGACCACCGTAGAGATAAAGTATCAGAAAAAACTGATACTCTCCCCACAGTGAAAATCGTAGGGGCTAAGTTTGCCCCATATTAAAAAATATATATTTTAAAATGTATAAAATAATATTGCCTCTACGTTGGGAACTGAGTAATAACCTCTACGGGTTTCGCCGTATTGGCAAATTTGTAACCGTATGAGCATTTATCTGTCCCTACGGTTTTTGCCTCAGCAGATTATAATTTTGCGTCTACGGTGGACACCGTAGGGACAGTGGTTTGCCTCTACGATTCCAACCATAGGGACGAGCCATATTCGTAGTAGTGCTCCAGCGCTTAATAAGTGGTAACCCTGACATTTATGAATATATACAAGTATATATATGCATGAATGTATAGAAAATATGTCAAAATGCATGAAGAAATCTAGAGATTAACCTTCTCTTTCTTTCTTTCCTTGCAAATTAACTTTTAAGAGACAATGCTAATTAATGTCTGATACCTCTATTCTATCTTTTTCCTTTTCTTTCTTGGAAACAAGCTAAAGAGAAAAGAATTTACACTACAACAAACAAGGGTTGCCCCTACGGATATTCTATCTTTTTCCTTTTCTTTCTTGGAAACAAGCTAAAGAGAAAAGAATTTACACTACTACAAACAAGGGTTGCCCCTACGGAGATATCCGTAGGGGCAAAAAAATACCCTGTAGATACAAACGCCGTAGGTGCAAGTCGAAACCTTGAACATGTCCCTACGGACTAAAAATTGCCCCTACGAAGTTATGTGTACGTACCGTTTCCCCTACGGCTTAGACCGTAGGGACAAAAAATTTATTTTATTTACGGTTTTATAAAATAGATTATGTGTACCTACGGACTTATCCGTAGGGCCAAATAGTTGTCCCTACGGATACCTGTGTAGGGGCATTTGTTTGCCCCTACGGATAGATCTGTAGGGGCAAGCTTAACCCCTGATACTGAGATCATAGGGGCAAAATATCAGGTATCCTGATATTTTGCCCCTACGGATAAATCTGTAGGTACATAGTTGGGTCCTACGGATTAATCCGTAGGGGCAATAGTGGGCCCTACGGTTAAATCCGTAGGTACATATTATCAGTTTTTTTTTTTTAAAAAGAGCTGCCTATTTTTTTCTCGCCCTGTGCACAATAATATATACATCGATCATATATATAATTAATCATCACGCAGAACATATATCGCAGTATTCATAATCACATCTCACGCATAATATACAAAAGGAACCAACAAGCAAAATATGATATCAATATAAACACGCAAACACCACAATATCAATATCGTCCAAAATGTAGTACAATATGTATCATATAAATAAATACATGTTTAAAATATAAGAATCAAAAAGCTACCCTAGCCGAAGGAGATGCATGTGGAGGCTCGGCCGATGTACCCTGTCGCGTCTGGACCTATGTGTGTAATAAGCGAGTAAGAGCTGTGTATTATTCGAATTCGTATTATTATCAAGTTATTTCGAAACCCCAATCTATGTATACTTAGGGACTTAGGCCTCGTTTGGATATCTAGTTTGGAAAACCGTAGTTTATTTTAATTAGATATGTATGTATGATTAATCAAAACTAAGTCTACAACCAAATAAGCTCAGGCTACGTACTAATATTGGATATGTTGCTATCTATAATATGACATAATATTTTACTATTAAGTAGTATATATACCAGCATCTCCTTCAACTCCTGAACGGTGGCCTTCAAGCTCTCCAGTTCCTGCTGGAAACGTCGCTCACTGGAGACGGAGGAAGTAACCGCCAGGGTGGAGTCCAACCTCATATGGGCCCTGTTAGGATTGGGGTCAGCAGCATCAGATCGTTCTGTCCGGTAAAATCGGATCATTTAAATTTAAACTTTTCAAAACAAAAATTTCAAATAGGGGTTGAATAAATATTAACACTTACGCAATACTCTGGGGTATCGAAGCTCGCCCGTAGCGGGATCTGTTTAGGTGCCGTGGACGGCAAGATACGCGGACGGCTCGGTGTACCACCCTGCGCCAGGGTCTGAGCTCTCTGCAATTCGCAAAAAATTTACATATATTATAAAATAACTCTTAATATTACATTATATCACAGTAGATCTATTGTAATTTACCGATGCCTGCAGGCTGAAAATCATAATCCAACTGCAAATACAAAAAAAACAATGTTATTAAATTGCAAGTGTTAATAATAAATATATTGGATAAATCAAATGAAAATATAGATTAATAACCGAGCCTGATCCCAGAAGAGGGCGAATCGATCCTCGATGCCTCCGCCTGCTCCACCACCCGCTCCTACACCCACATTAACCAGTAAAATATAAGTATATCATTTAAATTTGAACTTTTCAAAACAAAAATTTCAAACCTGTTAGAATAAATATTAACACTTACGCAATACTCCTAAGTAGCGGTGTCGAGAAAACCTTGGAACTCCTATAAGAAATCACATAATATTCTCATAAATTCTTGAAAGGAATAGGACTTTGAATATGCAAAAAAAGAAAGTGAAAATTCTGATCAAGCATCATACTCAGATTTCAGATGACCCCCATCAAAAGACTTCTATAAAGCCAAAGAAGGCAACAGAAAACCCTTTTAGTCAATTAGAGAGCGCACCTGCAGTGAGAAGTGGTAAAAATATCACCTAACAAGGGTGTAATTTACAGAATCAGTTGAAACTCTTGAAAGTCAAAGAAGAACCTGACCTGCACAAATCTGATGTATACTTTCTATTGGACACTAAGAAATCTCTAAAAGGAAAAGCCAATGTGAAAGCCATCATTAATTCATATCAGAAGATTGATGCTGAAACAGAGAATAAGGAATGCCATTTTCGGTACGAATAGATTCACCTAAGGCGGCCTCTACCATATCCTCCATTTCTTTTCCCGGAAAGAAATTACCGTCTTCTTCTTCTGCCACATTACAGTCTTCTCCTTCTTCTTCTGCCGCATTACTGTCTTGTCCTTCTTATTATGTGCACATGCAAATTCAGTGAAAGCAGAAACTCCAGCGACAAACTTAGGTTGCATACGTTGTTGCCAATTCACATACATCCAGTCCTTAACTCTGACGTACTCATGGGCCATATTAGACTGTATAACATATAAATTGTAGGTTATGATGACTATATTGAGAAATTTAAGAACAGGATGGTTACTGACAAAGGAGAAAATCCGTGTATATGCTTTGTGTGTGCGTTTGTCGTTGAAAAGAATAAATTATCGATAATCAAAGTTAGATTTGAGGATACCCATGTATGAGTTGTATTCTATATAAGTGTTTCAATTTATGAATAAATTATCGATCAACTTAAACGTTTGTTAAGTATACGTTAGTCTAATTTTAGACTAAGATCAACTTTGTATAGTTCTATGTCACGACGAATATCGAACGTATGTTAACCGATAGATGGGGACTAAATGGCGCTTTTAGTTTCATATATGAGTATCGATGAGAATATGAAAGTTCCATATTATCATCGAGTATCATATATTGGTTTTAACTTGAACATCTTGAATCACTCTTTAATGATGCATTTGTTGTGTATTCTTATTGTATGTGTAACATGATTTTAAACTTATGAAATAATACTTGCTTAGTTACTTGCAAATTGCAACTTGAGAATAAGATATATGAAGAGACAAAGTTTGGAAAAGGAAATATAAAATGGGTTTTTCCCACATTTAAAAATGTACAGTTTTCTTCTTTTCCAGCTTTAGGTGTTATAGGGGTCAGTCAAAAATTAGGTGATTTAGAAACATAGGGGAGTAATATAATGCACTCCAAAACTTTTACGATGGTTTAGAGAAATTTAGCCTTTTTCTTTAAATTATTATGGGACCCTCGAAACATAACAATAGTTAAAAAAGAATAAAGAAAAGAAGAGGAGCCTAGGCTATCTTTAATATAATACACAGCGGGGTTGGGATTTCGCATCTCTGGAGAATCTTTGCATAAAGAGACAAAAGCAAGCTTTTAGTCATTTCCCATTTTGTCCTTTGCTACATATTGTTGATCTGGCCTCAGTAGTGGGCACTGTCAGGATGATGAGGGTATGATGGTAATTTTTGGTTCATTTAGTAGTAATGAGATGCATGTGTATTCATGAGACTGATGCATTTGATGTAGTCCATTGAAGTGTCACCTATCTACATTAATTTGAAGGTATGTATGTGGGTATGCATGTTGATGGTTTGTATTGTGTTATTCTTTACTTATGGTGATTCTTCCTATTTTTAGAATCACTAATCTCTATATAAAAAAAACTAAGAATAAAATAAAATGAAAAAGATGGGATATGAGAGACTCATTAAACAGTTCCGGTTTAATTATAAACTGCGTCTCGAGCTTGCTATGCAACACTCATGGCTTTTTATGATTCCTGCCATACGCAATCGTTAAATATTAAACTAAGAACTATTTTTGTCATATAAATAAACAAAAGTAAATACTGTCTTGCTATCTAAATAAAAAGATAGGCTAATAGAAATGGAATCAATGCACAAGAAAATCATATCGACATTAAAGTAAGTTTAGATAACTATAAATGGCATTTAAAAGAAACTATTTTTTCTCTCAATGTTAATACTTCTCCATGTCTTGCTTTACATATTTGTTTTTCATATTATTACATGTCACTTTTTATATAAATAAGGATACATTTTGTCATGAATTGTTAAGCACTTGTGTCCGAAAGGAGAAGAAAACAATGGCATTGATTTTAGAGTTAAATAATTATTTTAGTTTGCAATTCTATGAGTACCGGCATGATTAATTTCTACATCTTTCTTTGATAAAACTATAATAACATGTGTGTATATTACAATTTATAAAAAAATATAGTAGATTAGTTTTGATCGCAGGCGTTAGCATGGAGCCGAAGCTAGTATATGAACAACCTTCATATCTAATTAGTTATTACAACCTTATTACATGAAACGAAAAACCTATGCTAGATTTCTTACTTTCAAAAAATGGTAAAATTCATGTCTACCAAACAATTTTCCAAACTCATTTTGTTAATGGAAGAGTAAATGATGTAATTTCTTAGATATTTTTTCTTCTTTCAATATTACATAAACAAACACATAAAGTAACTTCCAAAATTACTTCCATAAATGTTTTTATGAAGTTTTTTTAAGAGCATCTCATACTTGCAATTATCCAAACAGGTCCTAAATACAACTGATGCCTGACTGATTATCACAGTTACTAGTCAGGAAATTACAACCGAGCCATCAATTTCGACTTCCTCTTCTACCACTTCCAAAACCTAACCCCACCCCACCGGAAATTATTCCCAACGCTGGTTGCATACGCCAAGACGAGAGAGAAATGGAAGTGTGTGCCCCCCACCACCACACACACACATGAAAAAACAAAAACCAGCACCCCAAACCAACACACACACACCATGTTCTCTTTTCACATTTTTCTCTTCTTCTACTTCCCAGCATGTTTTCTTCATCATTCTTTCAAAGCATCCACTTTAAAAAAAATTCAAAACAGTACACTAAAATTCATGCAAAGTACCCACGGAATTTTCAACATAACAACAAAACAACTTTTTTCATAAGAACAAAAATAACCAGTACTACTCAGATACCATTCATGTTTCTCATAGTTACAATTGATTGCATCTCTGCAAAATTAGCAACAGCAGTTTACATCAGACTGCAAGAACTGGAACCCCAAAAAAATTACTCCCAAGGCACTCTAAATACTTCAGCAGAAATTGGATTTTCCCTAAAGGCGTATGGATGCCCGCAATCTACATTGCAAACAACATAAATAAAAAATATTCATTGAGGATTTATGTTGTGTGAGCCCTAACCCTAGCCCTGGCCCCGGCCCCGGCCCCAACCCTAACCCCAATCCCAACCGAAACCCTAGCCGAACCCAACCCCAACCGCAACCCTAGCTGAACCCCAACCGCGACCCCAATCCCAACCCCTAAAATAATCAAAAATTACTTTAATTGAAGATTTAATTACTTACCTGTTCGGTGGAGGAGACAATCGACAATCGGCGACGAGGAATAACGGCGACGAGAACGGGAACGAGAGAGAGAGAGAACGGCGACGAGATCGGTGAGATTGGCGACAAGATTGGCGACGCGGCGACGAGAAAAGGGGATTTGGGAGGTTTCGCAGGCACGAGCGAGGAGAGAGGATAATCGGCGCGTAGGGAAATTATGTACCTTTTCTATTAAATCCATATTTAGATGCCCCTACGGATTTGTCCGTAGGTCCTTGGTTTGCGGTTCCGTAGGGACAAACACCAAATTAAGATTTAATATTTTTACTCTTGAACGTCTTGGACCGTATGGGCAACCTTCTGGCCCTACGGCTTAATCCGTAGTGCCAACATAAATCTGTCCCTACGGATTTCAATATCCGTAGGGGCAACTCTCTATTTTAGTAGTGTTAGGAGGAGGGGGGAGGAAGAAAATCCTTTTACCTCTATCCTTTCCTAATGCCATTTTTGAGCACGCATGCACCTATATGTATGTTTCCTAAGCAAGCCCAATTCTATTCTGCTATATCTACCAAAACAAAATTAATTAACATTAAAAATCCCTTTTCTCTTCTTCCTCATACATTCAAGTTGCCACCTCAAATTAATGTCAATGTATAGTATCAATTATTATCTTATACGCTAGCTATATATAACGTTTGCAAACCAATTTAGATATCCTTAAAAAAAAGAAGACAAAAAAATCCCTTTAAATACGCTTCTAAATTTCTCCCATATGCAAACCAAACACTCCCATACTTTACACCAAAACCCTAACCAAAAAACCTTTAAAATGCCACCACCTCTCATCCTCTTCCTCCTCCATTTCCTCCCCATTATCTCTGCCTCAAACTTCACTGCCACCTTCTTCTTCGGTGATTCCACCCTCGACACGGGCAACAACGAGTTCATCGCAACCTCATTCAGATCAAACCACAAACCCTACGGCCTCGACTTCCATGACCGAAAGCCAACCGGTCGGTTCAGCAACGGCCTACTAGTCCCAGACATACTAACCTCATCTCTCAACATCAAGCCATTATCTCCTCCGTATCTAAACCCGGAACTCGGAGGCAAAGAGATCTTAACCGGGGTTAACTTCGCGTCCGCGGGGTCCGGCTACGATGATCTAACATCGGAGATCTCGAACACGGTGACGATGACGAGGCAGCTGGAGATGTTTGGGGAGTATGTGGAGAGGGTGAAGAGAGTTGTGGGGGAAAAGGAAGGGAAAAGGATTGTTGGTGGGGGTTTAGTGTTGTTTAGTGCTGGGGGTAATGACATGATTTTTAATTTCTATGATTTGCGTTGGAGGAGGAGAGGGTATAATGTTAGTGGGTATCATGATTTCTTGCTTGAGATTATGAAGGATGCTGTTAAGGTAAGAGATTTTAATTTCTTTAATTTATATAAACATGCATTAATTTGTTAAGGTAGGCTGATTTTTTTAAGTAATTTATTTGATCATTAGATAAGATTTATTTTCCATTAGGGTAAAGGATCTTCTATTAATAAATGTTGCATTTTTCATCAACAAAACAATCACTCATTTTATTTTCTATATTTGAAATCTAGAATATATACTTGAAATCTAGAACATATATATCCAAAAATATTTATATATATGTTCTCTCAGTTATTTACATTATATACTGATGGATGTACGTGTTCTTCCTTTATAATGAGATATGAGAAAACTTATGTCATGTATTTTTTGATAACCGATTGATGATTGATGAAAGAATGGAAGGTTGCAAAATTCTCATTTGACATTTTTAGATAGAAGCCAGATACCGTTCACAGCGTGATCATGCATGGAAAGATTTCGCAAAGAAAAAAAGAATATCCTTAGATTCTGGATTTTATTTTTCTTTCAATATCTATTGTCCGTATCTCATACCAAGAACAGTGGATAGACCGTTTCTATATATAAAAAATGTCAAACCGGAATTCTACATTATTCTTATCTATGGAAGAATATGATCGCTTTGGTAGTATAGTCCTGGAAATTGGCATGTGGACTTTCAATAGCTTCAAAGAAAAGAATTAGCATGCCCTTTTAAGACTCTAAGTAAAGTTAATTAGTTCAACTCCTCATCTTGATTGTCACCATTAGCCTCTAACAGTATAATTTAGTTGGCAATTATCTTAAGTTAGGTGATCTTATATAGAAATTAAGCTACAATTATGCATGCATCAAAGTAGTGCCTTAAATTATAATTAAGAAATTCGAAACTTTAGTACAATATATCTCTAACATGCATGAGTTGGCCAGACTTTCTATCTATGAAGTCATAGTATATTTGTTTCTATATGTTCACCCTTTTACATGGCCAGCTGAAAACTTCCTTCCAATATTCAGCCCTATTTTTAACCAATTTTGCCATTATAAAAATTACATCAGTAAGTACTTGATTTTTATTTTATTTTATAAAAACTTTTTACATAATGTGTAAGATTAGGCATATTCTTGATTGTTATAATTCCTGTGTTGATAAAATACGCCCTCCATCTTGTTTTCCGACGATCGGAATCCATCATCTTCATCGTTATCATCTAAGATGTGGATACGCCACATTTCATGTGATTCTACAACTTTTTCACCATTGATTTAACAATGTAAAAAGTTCTATTGTCGGTAAACCGTTAATTTTGAACGCACTAATTCAACGGTGAAATAGTTGTAGAATCACATGAAATTTGGTGTACCCATATCTTAGATGATAACGATGAAGATGATGGGTGCCGATCGTCGGAAAACACGATGGAAAGCGTATTTTTTCGACGTCATAAGAGGAAATTCCCTCCTAAGGCATATTTCCTCCATTATTCTCATCTTATACAACAACAACAACTGAGCCTTTTATCCCAAGCATATGGGATAGGCTACATGAACCAACATGAGAATCACGCTGGGTCCAGCACATGAATCCTCCGCCTCCACTCACTCCTATCGAACAATATACTTTCATTGAGGCCTTTGGCAACCATATCGTTTCGTATCACCTCCATTCATGTTTTCTTCGGTCTTCTTTTTGCCCTTATGCCATTGCCCATATCGAGAGTATCTATTCGTCGAACCGGTGCTTTCATAGGTCTGCATCGCACATGACCAAACCATCTTAACCGGTTTTCCCGCATCTTCTCCTCCACAGGTACTACACCAACTTTTGCACGAATATCCTCATTTCGCATCTTATCTTTTCTAGTGTTACCGTACATCCAACGAAGTATGCATATCTCCGCTACGTGCATCTTCTGTGTATGATACTTCTTAGGAGCCCAGCATTCTTTACCATATAATAAAGCATGCCGAATAGCACTCCGATAAAACTTCCCTTTCAATTTTAGCGGAAAATTACGATCACACAAAATCTCTGTTGCACTCCTCCATTTCAACCAACTAGCTTGGATCCTTTGATTAATATCACTATCGATCTCCCCATCCTTTTGGATGATGGAACCTAAATATCTAAACTGATCGCTCGGTGATATCTCTTGCCCTTTCAATGTAATACCAATATGGTTTTGACTTCTCTGTTTACTAAATTTGCAATGCATATATGTTGTTTTGGACCTGCTCAATCGAAATCCCTGAGATTCCAATGTTTTCCTCCATAATTCTAATTTGGCTTTAACCCCCGCTTTCGTCTCATTTACTACAACAATATCATCAGCGAATAGCATACACCAAGGTATCTCATCTTGGATAGTTCTAGTAAGCTCATCCATCACGATGGTAAACAGGAATGGATTTAATGCAGATCCTTGATATAAACCAATTGTAATCGGAAAATCACTCGTTAGGCCGCCGCAAGTTCTGATATTTGCCACTACTCCATCGTACATATCCTTGATTATGTCAATATATTTGACTGGGATCCCCTTCTTCATCATTGTCGCTCATAATACCTCTCTAGGTATCTTGTCGTACACTTTGTCTAAATCAATAAATATCATATGCAAATCTCTTCTTCTCTCTCGAAAATGCTCGACAAGTTGACGAAGCAAATGAAAAGTCTCTGTCGTCGATCGTCCAGGCATGAACCCAAACTGGTTCTCTGTTATCTTAATATCCTTCATTTGTCTGTGTTCAGTCACTCTCTTCCAAATTTTCATGGTGTGACACATAAGTTTTATTCCATGGTAGTTTGAGCAACTTTGAATATCACTCTTATTCTTATAGATAGGTACAAGAATACTTTTTCTCCATTCATTTGGTATCTTCTTTGTCTGCCAAATCTTATTAAACAGATCTGTCGGCCATTTAATGCCTATTTCTCCTAAGTATCTCCAAATCTTGATAAGAATCCCGTCAGGACCAACCGTTTTTCTTAAACGCATTCTGTTCAAAACTTTTTAAACCTTGGGTAGTCTTATTTTACGCATGAAATCACGGTTTATATCTTGAGATTGAATGACAGGTCCATCCAAATTCTTAGTAAAGCTCTCATTGAAAAATTTGTCAAAAATAATCTCTCCACCTTTTCTTGATATCCTCATCTCGAACTAAAATCTTCTGATTTTCATTTTTGGCACACTTCACCGCACATAAGTCTCTGGTCTTCCTTTCCCGCATCCGAGCAATCCGGTATATATCATTTTCAACCTCCTTAGTGTCTAATTTATCGTACACCTCCTTATAGACCTTAGATTTAGCTTCCCGAACAACTTTCTTAACTTTCTTTTTACCCATTTTATACTTCTCAAATCTTTCCACATCTCTAATTTTCTTCAAATTTTTATAAGAATCCCTTTTAATTTTAACAGCAGCCTTTACTTCTTCATTCCACTATGATGTGTCCTTAGATAGTGGAGCACCACTTCTCGACTCACCAAGTAGATCTCTAACTACCCTCTTGATACAACTAGCCATTTTGTTCCATGTTCTGTTTAAATTATCTTCCGACTGCCAATCCGCTTCTTGGACTACACGATCTATAAAAACCTTTTGGTTATTGTTTACCCCAATCAGAGCAAAGCTCTGTTCAAATTCTAAGGCGGAAAACGAAGCAACGCTTCTGTTTCCCCAATCAGAGGAAAACTCTGCTTTGAAATTAAAGTTAAAATTAAAGTTAAAATAATGGAAGCAATGCTTCAGCTGACTTGTGCTCTGCGCTGCGCGACACGTGTCAGCGCAGTTGCGCTGCGCTCTGCGCTGCGCGACACGTGTCAAGCGCAGGTGCGCTTGCGCCAACTGTGCCAGCACTAAAACAGAATTAAAATTCCAGAAAGATCTTTCTGATCTTGTTAAAACAAGAAAATTATTTTCTGTAAAACAGAACCCCTTGGATCAAAGATTCAACGGTGGGGAAAAATCTCTAAATCACTCAGAGAAAGATGTCTCTAACCAACCTAACAAACTAATTGGCACTATATAAAGGCCCCTAGACTCCAAATCTAAAACACATACAGAGAAAAAGATAGAGAATTCCTCTAAAACTTTGAGAAGAACTCCAAAAAAAAAAGGTAAACCTTGGAAAAAAGAAGAGATTCTTCTAAAAAGATCAAAAATCTAAGAACAAGATCAAGATCTTGAATAAAAAAATATATAATAATAATAATAAAAAGAGGTAATTTACTTTTTCATTAGATCTTTCTGATCGATATAAAGGTATTGTCTTTTGTTGAACCCTCGGTTCTTGAATCTTGAGAAAAAAACATCTTTAGATTCTTTTCTTTGATCCAAAATTGAATCAAGATGCGCTCTGCGCTTTTGAACAGTGCCCTGCACTCTTAATTTGAGCACTGCGCTCTCGAATTGGCGCAACTCATCAGAGCGCGCCACGTGTCAGCAGCGCGCTGGCGCAGCGCACCGCGCTAACAGACTTGCGCTCACCAGAGCGTGACACGTGTCACACCTACATGAGTTTGCGCCTTGCGCTCCTCAATCAGCACAAAGCGCCTGACAAGCCACGTGGCGCACTGTCAGAACAATAAATGCTTTGCATTATTAAAGAAGAGACAGAGCCCAATTAAAAGGCCTAACAGGCCTAATAAAAATGCAATGCATTATTAAAAAGGGGCAGAGCCCAAATAAAGGTCTAACAGACCAATTTAGATGCTGTGCGTCATTTCAAAAAAAGGCAGAGCCCAAACAAAGGCCTAACAGGTCAAATACAAATAAAATGTTGAACATTTTCAATTGGACTTAACCCAATACTGGCCATAAGTCCTCAAAATTAAATTAAACTGAGCACGACTGCTCTCTCAAATCAATTTACACCCGGTTCAAGGGTACATCTCTGAACTCCTCTGATATTTGTCGTTGTAATCCTTCAATGTCGTCAGAGAGGTGACGGGCCCCGACGGCCATACATTAAATGGACCACTATGTCCTTAAACTGGCAATGGACCACTATGTCCCTAAACTGGAACAATAGAGCCCCAAATGCTCTTTTGTTAGATCTAAACGATCCCGTTAAGTTGATTTTAGTCTAAAATTAGGCTAACGTATCCTTAACAAACGTTTGAGTTGATCTTAACCTCAAATATGGCTAACGTATTCTCAAACCAAAACCCCAAACCCAAATCTAAGAAAATACGGATTTGGACTAATCCACGTCCTACGGGCGACGACATAAATTAGTCTCCGTATACAATCCACGGGCAACCACAAACAAAACAAACACCCACGACACGAAGTGAAATTATGGAGAAGGAGAAAGTTGTTACCGCGATGCGGTAGCGTAATTAACTGCAGGGGCCTGCGCCTGCAGGGAAGAACGTCCCCACAATCAAAAACCCCTCAAGCGAGAGGGAATCTGACGAAATCTGCTATATCGGCCGCATCCGTCTAAACCTCCGATACACGGTGCCATAAATCAACTTGGCATCTTCGGAAAGGTGGACGGATAAAACCAAATAGCATCTGCCCCGAATCTCAGGCAAGACGTCCCTGTCTTGGCCGCCATTCGGAGGGGAACAGATTCTGACACGCCCGGTGGGACCTTTTCCTCTTTCCACTCCATACTTCGTGTGTCGTGTTCGCGAACAAATCGCGGTTTGCTGTGATTGCCTGTGGATTCGAGGTACTTAGATTTGGTGTCTTGCTCCTTGCAGAAAACAGAAGATCAATGGCTTCAAACTGCACTAACTGCAACTGCAAATCTCGCTCCGTCCTTGCTGGAAGAGTGACTTATGGGCCCCAAGCGGCCTCCCTTTTCAAGATGCCAGTGGAGCAGGTAACTCAAGCCACCACTGGACTATTCTTCGGGACCATCCTCCCACCGATGAGCTTCAATACCCTAATGACGTCGCAAGAAGCTCCCAAGAAGTCGGTATTCGATCGGCTTACTACTACTGCGGCCCCTCTCAACGGGTCGCCCAACTCCACTGCTTCAGTTTTTAACAGACTAAGCTAGAGCTCCAACGGGTCCATGAAGAAGCCTGCAATACCAGAAGGCGTTATCCCAAAGCGGATAACCATCCCTGCTCCTGAAGTCGTCAAAACGGCTTCTCCTGCTAAAGAGTCGGTCTTTACAAGACCGACTGTTCCGACTCCCACTACGGTTCCCGTCCCCGCTCAGAAGTCTGTTTTTGACCGGTTGGATACTGCTTCTCAATGGACATCGGTCTTCAAGAGGCTGACGCCAGCAACAGCTCCTCACCTGGATAGGGGGCAAGAGAAAGCCATTCCCATCACCGAACCAACACCGTCGGCTCGACACGCTGGACGTCGCCATTGGCACCGAGTAAGGAAGGCTGGGGGCAACTCCCCCTCTGGGCTAACTCCACCAGCCCCAATGGTGGAAGTCAATGCTGCTGTTCCAACTGGGAATAGCTACGAGCTGCTTAATAGGGTGCGCAGGAATTCACCTACTGCCGTATTGAAAAGATCTCTTACATCTATAGAGAAATCCCCAAAGGCGAACCTGGAGTAGCCCCCTCAGCGGCTGTCCTCTAATATTTACGAAGTCCGGCGTCAAGTCCAAGACTCGGTTGTTGATCAAGACTATCTCCGCCAACAGAAAAATATGAAGGTTCGGCAGGAGAAGGACTACTTTGTCAAGCCAGAAAATGCAACGGCTCCCTCAACGTCAATCGCTCAAAAGAAAAGGATGCCGTAAAAAGCCCATGCGAACATGGCGAACCGTAAAAGCGCTGAGCACAAACGCCCCAAGTCTGGAGGCATAGTGGTGCATACTGTTCATATGGCATCCGGGAAAGAGGATAGCCGCGTTTCGATGGGTCACTGACCGCTCACCCGATCCGTGACAAAATCCCAGGAGCAGCAACAGAAGCTTCAGGAAATGCTGACGCAAATGGCTGCACTCACCGGGCCAAAAGAAAGCCCGGAGGCATCATCAGAACAGCGTTACGAACAAGAAACTGACGCTGACTTCTTATGCAGAGTCCTCGAAAAGAAGGACAAAGAAGCCGCAAAGCAAGCGGCTAACATAAAGCGAATGGCACTTCTCTTCCAAGACATGGTCGGGATGATATTACAGCCGGGTCCTCCAGCCGAAGACCCTCCGATCATTATTGAAGACGATAGAGGGGAGACATCTAATCCTCCTCCGGCTCTTTCAGCAGCCAAGAAGGAAACTATCTCCAAGGCCATCCTGGATGATTATATTGCTCAGCAGATACGAGTTCATCAGGCGAATGAAGCGGCTGGGCAAATTGTTAGAATCGGACGACCCTACCCGGGATGGTATGACCAAATCAGTTACTCGCCGGGATATACGATCCCTAAATTCCATGTGTACAAGGGGACAGGGAATCCACATCAGCATGTCGCTCAATTCAGGGCCTTATACGGCAACACTGGAGGCGATGACAAACTGTTGCTTCGCCAATTCGTCGGCAGCTTAGCAGAAACAGCCTTTGAATGGTATTCGGAGCTACCTAACGACTCTGTCAAAACATTTGCGGAGATGGAGCTATTGTTTACACAAAGATTTGCGAGTGCTAGTGAACGCACCCCGATAACGGCACTGATTAATGCCAGGGTGAAGCCAGGCGAGACGTGGGTCCAATACGCAATACGGTGGCGAAACTTATGGTCGAAGTGCGAACAACGCATCGAAGAAGCACCTGCGGTAGGCATGTTCGTGGGCACTCTTGATCCGCAAGCGACCATCTCGCAATTCATGATGTTCTTCAAGCCAACTACTTTCCAGGCCTTGATCGACAAGTTGGCCCAAAATGGATCAGATGGGACATAAACCGTCTCCTCCAAAGCCAGACTCTCGAAATGAGAAAGGAAAAGGGAAAGCGATCGTCGTCGCCAATACTCAACAACAGCCGAGTAACTCAAAACCGGTTGTTTTCCAAAACAACGTGCGTCCACGCCCATCCCTCGAGGAGAGACTGGGACGTCCTTACTCGTTTCCTCAGAATAAAACAAGGAGACTGTTCGAGCTGGCAGTGCGCAACAGACTCATCTATCTCCCGAATCCAAGGAGACCACCGCAACCCAGCGAAGTGAATAATCCCAATTATTGCCCTTACCACCAAACGGTAAGTCACCCGATCGAGGATTGCTTCGTCTTTAAGGGATGGATCGAAGATCAGTACCTATAAGGCAAGTTTGCGCTGTCTGAAAAGTGGAAAATAAACCCACCACGGCCGCACGCTCCAAAGAAGACGGACACGCCGGGGGCAACTTGTTCTTTTGTTGAAGAAGCTCCATGGGAGGTCGTGCTTTCCGCCAAAACCAAAAAGATACTGAATGATCTCCAGACATGTCCGGCGATCAGGTGGAAGAATCCGCTAGAACCCCAGATCATCAAGGGAATGCTGAAGCCGCGCCCAACTCTAATGACTGGTGATAACCAAAATGCTCACACTCATCCGTCGAAATCTTCGAAAAAAAAGAAGAAATCCAAAAAGCCCGTGAAGCCTGGCGACAAGCACACGGATTTGCAGAAACAGATTGATGCGCTGGAAGAGTATAACCAGAAGGCGCGGATTCCAATCACGCTCCAAGAGTTCCTCGGCCACGTCCTTGAAGACGGAGATGATGGAAAAGACTCATCATATGAATCTGAGGACTACGTAGCAAGTTGTCATGTGATCTCTCACTCATTGATAGATGATAAAGAGGCTCCTGGCACCGAGAAACCGGGGGTGGGTCCTGAACCAGAACTTCTGTGGCCGTCAGACAAGATGATCGATGCCTTCCTGAATGAGATTCGTCTGAAAAGTAAAGCCAATCAGGAGCGTGAGATGGCCATATTGGAAGGAGCCAAACGCCGGCGACTAGACGAAAGAGTCGAGACACTCTTGTCAAATCAAAAGACATCCGCTGCCGATAAAAACAAATTCAAGAAGAGGAAAAGGTTTGTTAAAGCCATATCAATGGGAATGAAACTACCACCCTCTGAAGAAAACACTCTCGGTGGAGTAGAGATGTATCCTAATTACTGCTTATATCATCAGAAGATCGCACATCCCACTGAAGACTGCGACTCCTTTAAGTGTTGGTGGCAAAGGTATATCGCTCACAAGCAACACTTCAACAGGACAAAACGTGAAGCTCGTAGACAGCGAAAAAATACGACAGATGAGCATAAAAGAGTTGCCGGCAATTGTCATAGGGATGATCCTGGGGGATCACGAGTTCTCACCTTCGGGAGCGATTCCGACGAAAAAGTAGCCATCGGCCTTCTCTTCAAGGAGTCCATCTCCGAAGAATTAAGGAGTTGCAAGAGCATTCAGCCGTGCAATTGCACGATACCCGAAGAGAATCTCGGACCCACAAACAACAGAGCGAACAAAAAGGATAAAGGAAAGAGAAAAACGGCCTTCGTCGCCAACACTCAACAACAATCGAGTGGCCCTAGACCGGTTATTCGCCAAAACAAGCGGCAACCCCTCTATGAGAGGTTGGAACGTCCTTACTCATTTCCCCAGGATGAAACAAAGAGGCTGTTCGAAGTGGCAGTGCGCAATAGGCTTATCACTCTACCGGAGCCGAAACACCAGCTACAACTGAATAATGTCAACAATCCTAATTATTGCCCTTACCACCAAGTATTAGGCCATCCGATCGAAAACTGCTATGTTTTCAAAAACTGGGTTGAAGACCAATACCAACAGGGCAAGTTCGCATTGTCCGAAAACTGGAAGGTGGGCCCGCCACAACCACATGCTCCAAGAAAGATGGATATGCCGGGGGAATCATGCTCATTCATAGGGAAAGCCCCATAGACCGAAAAATCAGTAAACTAGAGATTCGCCTCAAATACGCCGACGGTGGACCGCAATGTCCTAAAACTTGCAAATGACCGAAACGTCTTTAAACTACTACCGCAGCATCCTCAGGCTGACGAGATAAAAAAAAGAATAAAGAATAAAAAAAAAGAGACGGTATGTCCATAAGCATAATGGGCACGGATGAAAACCCGAAAGGGCTCCGTGAGTAAAAACAGCAGGGCTACCGGCGAGTGCTCGTGAAAACCCGAAAGGGCGCGACCTCGTTAAAAAAAAAGAGAGAATAAAAAGAATAAAAAAAAGGATATAAAAAAACGGTATGTCAATAAGCAAAATGGGCACGGATGAAAACCCGAAAAGGCTCCGTGAGTAAAAACAGCAGCGCTACCGGCGAGTGTTTGTGAAAACCCGAAAGGGCGCAACCTCGTTAAAAGACACTCACAAGGTCCTCTCGACCTTGTAAGGAGAAACCACCCGCGTGAGATCCTTACGACTCACAGGGAAGCAACACACTTATCGATTCTCACGATTCCTAAGGAGAAATTACACTTGCAAGATCCTCACGACTCGTAAGGAGAACTCTCTTATGGGACACTCACGGCTCATAAGATTTGAAAGTCTTAAGTTACAGAGACCTGAACCTGTTCTTAAGCAACCCCCACAACCTTCGACATTGCCCTACAAGCGGCTCAATACTGACCCTTGTATACAATCCACGGGCGCGAATAAACATTTCCATATCTAAGTCCCACCCGTGGCTAGGGATATGTCCATATGGTGAACAACCCTTATAAGTCCTCTCGAATTATAAGGAGAAAACCCTTTTGTAAGATCCTTACGACTTACAGAGGAACATACACTTAGGAATCCTCACGATCCCTAAGGAGAAAACACACTTACGAGATCTTCACGACTTGTAGGGAGAAATACCTCTGTGAGACCCTTACGGCTCATGAAGTCAAAAGCCTTAGTCGACGGGATCCTAATCCTATTTATTAAGCCACCTTTGTTCGACATCGACAGAGGCAAATGATGACTCGTTCCTGGCAATATCCCAGTTGTAGCGATACTGATGCCTAAACCGGTATCAAATTCCAAGCCCTTTCATGGCAAATGATGATTCGCTCCTGGCAATATTCCAGTTGTAGCGATGCTGATGCTGAGATTGGCGTCAGATTCCAAGTTCTACACTCGCGATAAAAATCAGCGAGCTAAAAATGCATGCAAAATAGCCGAAATGATGGGGCGACTTGCAATAAAAAGAAGCAAGTAAAAATGTATGCATGCAAAATAGCCGAAATGATTGGGCAACTCTTAATAAAAAGCAGTAAGTGAAAATAAAATAAATAGCCGAAATGATTGAGCAACTCGCAATAAAAAGAAGCGAGTGAAAATAAAATAAATAGCCGAAATGATTGGGCACCGCGAAAGATAGCCGAAATGATTGAGCATCGCGAAAGATAGCCGAAATGATTGGGCAATTGCGACTTTCGCGATATAAAAGCTGAAATGATAGAGCATCGCGGAAATAAAATAATAACATAAAAAAATGAATGAAACTTTTGCCCTACAGGCGATATCACAGCAATCCCTGTATACAATCCAGGGGCACAAATAAAGAAGGAAACACATCTTCCCTACCCATGCTCCATCAGAAAACGGAGCCAAGTCTTGACGGTAACTCATATAAAACCTGAAAGACGATCAGAGATCATCTCACACCAGCGCGGAGTGGTCACCACCTCGACGTCCGTCTCAATACAACAGACGAGATGTCACGACAGCGTTCTTCCTCCAACAGGATTCGGACGTGACAAAGCAAACGAAGCGAAAGCCAAATTCCTAGCTTCAGGGTTTTAACAGCAAGTCATATAAAGCCTGAAAGACAATCGGAGATCATCTTGCACCAGTGCGGAGTGGTCACCACCTCGACGTTCGTCTCGATACAGCAGACGAGATATTACCCCAGCGTTCTTCCTCCAACAGGATTCAGACACGACAATCAAACAGCGGAGCCACGGCAAAGTCCCTAGTTCCAAACCTCGACGGTTCATCAGCAACCTGACAACCGTGACATTCGTCTCGATATAGAGGACGCGATGCCAGCAAACGAAGTAAAGGCCAAATTCCTAACTTCAGGGTCTTAACGGCAAGTCATATAAAGCCTGAAAGACTATCAGAGATCATCCCACACCAACGCGGAGTGGTTATGACTCATCGGGGCTCTCCAAAATGAGCCTAACCTCAAGTAAAAAGTGACATGGAATATCCCTACGCTTGCTCTTTCGACGGTAATATTACCTGGAAGATTACTTGAAGACGTCTTGTCCAGCCCCCGAAGGGATCAGAGACACGACAATCGCAAGGCTACTCGAACAGCAAGATTGCCTATCGAGGAATACATCAGCCAACGCGACGGTACGACGGCCAAAACCCTAAGTACCACAGACCCTAACGGACCTCTGTCGTAAAGAGCAGAGGTTAACTGTGACGTTAGGATATTCTTGCGAGAAATACTCGATTCGTCTCGACTCGTGAGGAAAAGCCTTAGGCAACGGGGATTAAAAAACCTGTTTCCTAAGCACTGGGACCCTGCAAGTCGGTCCAAAAATGGACTCTTGCATACTATTCACGGGTCACACTCTCCAAAGTCGAATCTCGACAAGGAGGGAAACAACCGCTTACGGGTCCTCTCGACTCGTAAAAGGGAAAATCCTCTTATAAGATCCTTACGACTTATAAGAGAAAACGCACTTAGGAGTCCTCACGACTCCTAAGGAGAAAATACACCTATGAGATCCTCTCGATCCGTAGGGAGAAAAGTCTTTATGAGACCCTCACGGCTCATGAAGTTGAAAAGCCTTAGGTAGCAGAGCTGAACCTGCTTCCTAAGCCATCACTACTCCCAAGGATATTCAAGACAGAATGTTCTATATCGCTTACAGGCTATGCTTACTTAAAGAATGTGCCAGTAACAAAGCAGAAAATAAAAAGAACGAGGCAAAAGATTTGTCATTCGTACTTGGAAAGTTTTTATATCAATAAAGGCAATAAACAAAAACATTATCCAAACATTTACAATGGCAAAACTTCAGATCCAGGGCATGAATTAAGGAATTCGAAAGTAAGGCCATCTAGAGTCTTTCTGGCATTTCTGATCATTCTCGTGTGCATCCTCTCGCGCTCACTTGTGTCAAGATCTTCGGCAAGGCCTCCCATCCTTCGATAAGCAACAATTATCGTCGTCTATTGAAAAATTTGATGCAGAATGTCGATGAGGCTATCTCGCCGTTTCTTCGAGATCAGCCCCGACAGGTACACTGAATGCACCTTGTCTTCGGCATCATCCAGCGCATTAAGCGGCATGGCCTCGTGAAACCCCGGAAGTGCTCTCCAAATTGCTCCCAGCACGACTTTCAAGAGAGCAGAATGGCGAGGAAGAAACCAACCAACGCGTGAGTTCAGGCGACCCATAATTTCCGCACACTGGGCATCTGTAAGCTCTTGGTTTTGGTGACGGCCCTGTACGCGGATATTCTCATAAGTGATGAATTCGTGCAGGCTGTATAAATGAACAGCCATAATGCCTGAAGGAAACATCATTGGAAGATTAGCAATGAGGACAAAAAAAGACACAGGGAGTTAAACTCCTCGAGAGCAATGCTCTGCAGACAGGAGTGACACCTGTCAAAATCAGTTATGAGGAGAATTTGAAGAAAATCGCCTGAGAGCTTTGCTCTGAAAAGATGATATAATCGATCAAAGATAAAACTCCATTTTTGATCTTCATTATCCATGATCAAACTCTTAAGAGTTCTTCACAAAAGATTAAGAAATCTACATGTATTAAGAGAGCAGAGCTCTGATTCATGGGCTAAGAAACCCTAAGAAAAGATCATGATCTGAAGAGAGCAAAGCTCTATTAATGAAACCCTAAATGGGTTTTCTTTAGATCAAAGATCTATGAAGAGCAAAACTCTGTTAATGGGTAAAACCCTGGATTCTTAAAAGTTTTTAAACATTACCTAAGTGTTGACAGAGTTTTACTCTTGAAAAGTTCTTAAATTGAAGAGCAAGGCTCTGAATAAAGATTCTTAAGAAAAGAGATGAAAATCATCTAAGGGACCAAAGGTCCTATTTATAGGTATTGAGTGCCATTTCAACTTCCAAAAGTTGGCGCAACGGTTGGAATTCTGCCACCGCTGCGCTCACGTTTAGGGCCACGTAAGCGCAACGGTGGGGGGGCATTTGTTTACCCCAATCAGAGCGAAGCTCTGTTCAAATTCCAAGGCGGGAAACGAAGCAACGCTTCTGTTTTCCCCAATCAGAGTAAAGCTCTGCTTTGAAATTAAAGTAAAAATAATGGAAACAACGCTTCAGCTGACTTGCGCTCTGCGCTGCGCGACACGTGTCAGCGCAGTTGCGCTGCGCGACACGTGTCAGCGCAGTTGCGCTGCGTGACACGTGTCAATACATGTCAAGCGCAGGTGAGCTTGCGCCAACTGTGCCAGCATTAAAACAGAATTAAAATTCCAGAAAGATCTTTCTGATCTTGTTAAAACAAGAAGATTATCTTCTGTAAAACAGAAGCCCTTGGATCAAACATCCAACGGTGGGGAAAAATCCCTAAATCACTCAGAGAAAGATCTCTGTAACCAACCTAACAAACTAATTGGCACTATATAAAGGCCCCTAGACTCCAAGTCTAAAACACACAGAGAGAAAAAGATAGAGAATTCCTCTAAAACTTTGAGAAGAACTCCAAAAAAAAAGGTAAACCTTTGAAAAAAGAAGAGATTCTTCTAAAAAGATCAAAGATCTAAGAACAAGATCAAGATCTTGAATAAAAAAATATATAATAATAAAAAAAAAGAAGTAATTTACTTCTTCATTAGATCTTTCTGATCTATATAAAGGCATTGCCTTTTGTTGAACCCTCGGTTCTTGAATCTTGAGGAAAAAACCTCTTTAGATTCTTTTCTTTGATCCAAAATTGGATTAAGATGCGCTCTGCGCTTTTGAACAGTGCCATGCACTCTTAATTTGAGCACTGCGCTCTCGGATTGGCGCAAGTCATCAGAGCGCGCCACGTGTCAGCAGCACGCTAGCGCAGCGCGCTGGCGCTAACAGACTTGCGCTCACCAGAGCGTGACACGTGTCACACCCACATGAGTTTGCGCCTTGCGCTCCTCAATCAGCGCAAAGCGCCTGACAAGCCACGTGGCGCACTGTCAGAACAATAAATACTTTGCATTATTAAAGAAGGGACAGGGCCCAATTAAAAGGCCTAACAGGCCTAATAAAAATGCAATGCATTATTAAAAAGGGGCAGAGCCCAAATAAAGGTCTAACAGACCAATTTAGATGCTGTGCGTCATTTCAAAAAAAGGCAGAGCCCAAACAAAGGCCTAACAGGCCAAATGCAAATAAAATGTTGAACATTTTCAACTGGACTTAACCCAATACTGGCCATAAGTCCTTAAAATTAAATTAAACTGAGCACGACTGCTCTCTCAAATCAATTTACACCCGGTTCAAGGGTATATCTCTGAACTCCTCTGATATTTGTCGTTGTAATCTTTCAACGTCGTCAGAGAGGTAACGGGTCCCGTCGGCCATATATTAAATGGACCACTGTGTCCTTAAACTGGGAATGGACCACTATGTCCCTAAACTGGAACAATAGAGCCCCCAAATGCTCTTTTGTTGGATCTAAATGATCCCGTTAAGTTGATCTTAGTCTAAAATTAGGCTAACGTATCCTTAACAAACGTTTGAGTTGATCTTAACCTCAAATATGGCTAACGTATCCTCAAACCAAAATCCCAAACCCAAATCTAAGAAAATACGGATTTGGACTAATCCACGTCCTACGGGCGACGACATAAATTAGTCTCCGTATACAATCCACGGGAAACCACAAACAAAACAAACACCCACGACACGAAGTGAAATTCTGGAGAAGGAGAAAGTTGTTACCGCGATGCGGTAGCGTAATTAACTGCAGGGGCTTGCGCCTGCAGGGAAGAGCGTCCCCACAATCAAAAGCCCCTCAAGCGAGGGGGAATCTGACGAAATCTGCTACATCGGCAGCATCCGTCTAAACCTCCGATACACGGTGCCATAAATCAACTTGGCATTTTCGGAGAGGTGGAAGGATAAAACCAAATAGCATCTGCCCCGAATCTCAGGCAAGACGTCCCTGTCTTGGCCGCCATTCGGAGGGGAACAGTTATCTTCTTTCAATCGCCATCATTTAATTTTAGGTTCCACCTTACGTTTAATCTTCCTAGGTTCTCTTCTAAATCGAAAATATAGAACTAAAAATATATATTGAGTGGTTACACTCTCACCTGGCACTACCTTACAATCGATACAACAACCTATATCTATTCTTCTCGTCAGAAAAAAATCAATTTGATTAGCACTTGATCCGCACCTAAAAGTGATAAGGTGGGGTTCTCTTTTCCTAAATCATGTGTTTGCTAAGATCAAGTCATAAGATAAGACAAAATCTAGAATCGAGCCACCCACTTCATTTCTTTGTCCAAAACCAAAACCTCCATGGATGGTATCAAACCCACTACGACTAGTATCTATATGTCCATTGAGATCACCACCAATAAATAACTTCTCTCCACTACGTATACTTTTCACCATCTCGTCTAAATCCTCCCAGAATAGACGCTTACCATCGTCATCAAAGCCTATCTGTGGTGCATAAGCACTAATAATATTAAGGATCTCTCCATCTAGAATAAGCTTAACCAGTAAAATTCTATCACCTTTTCTTCTAATCTCAACTACATTCTCAAGCAACCGTCTATTTATGATTATGCCTACCCCATTACGATTTTTATCTCTACCCGTATACCAAAGCTTATAACTCCAAAGCTGTATGACTCTACTCTTTTCACCTACGCACTTAGTTTCTTGCAAACACATAATACCAACTCTCCTCCTAATCATCACCTCCACTAATTCTATTAGTCTATCAGTAAGGGAACCTATGTTTCAGGAAGTTAGACGGATTTTATGAAACCCTTGCTTATTTGTCACTACACCCGGGATCCGATATAACGCGCTGTTTCTGGACGCCGACCTAGAAGCCCTTGCATACTTAACACTACATCCGGGATCCGATATAGCGCGTCGCTGGGTAGGGGACGTCCCAACAATATTCTTATTATGGTTCATGTCATAGAATGTGACAAAGTTTTACGTTGGTTGTCAAAGGCCTACCACAACCCTCACCCTTTCTCATCCGGACTTGGGACCGGCAACGGTGGGTTTATTATTCTCGTCTTATAAATTGAGATAATACTCTTATCTATCTTAACATTCTCATTTCAGTTACATACACCTACTCTTTTCGAACCATGGTTTTTATAACTACCATCCATGACTGTAAGCTTAATTTCATGGCTTTTCAATGATACGATCCACTTCTATATTTCAATTATATGCTATCGTTGACTCCAAAAAAACAAATCCTTCTCAATCTCACCATGCATCATCATTGATCCTAAATAATGAAAATGATTATTTACTGAATCACCAAATTAACCAAATCGCAATAGAAATTGTTGTCACTAGATATACTATCAAAACTAATTTTGTTAAGACTACTTAATATCAATATGATTATGCTAAACATGTAGCTTATGATCATGCAAACTTTAGGTTATTTTAACAGTAGTATATTCTAAAATCAATTTCATTTGTTAATTAATCTGCAGAGTGTATACAATCATGGAGCTAGGAAATTTATAGTCGCTGGGCTTCCTCCAATTGGTTGCCTGCCTCTTCAAATCACTGCCAGCTTTAAGAATCCATTGAAACGTGAATGTGTTGATGATCAAATGGCTGACACGATTGCTTACAATTCAAAGCTCAAAATTATTCTGCCTGAGCTTCAGCAATCACTTTCTGGAAGCAAGATTGCATATTTGGACATCACTGACAATGTGATTGACATTATCAATTATCCAGCCAAATATGGTAAAGCTTTAGTTCAATTATAATTTTTTAAAATATTTTTTCTTATTTCTAAATTTTTGTTACACAATGAAGATATATAACCCAGTGTTTCATCAAATGAAGATTTTAACGGCACGATCAAGCAATTATTATAGGGGCTTGGAGTAGCCCAGCGGTGGGGGTGTTGGGATTTGGGGTGAGGAGAACCCGGGTTCAAAATGGATGGGTGGCTAATTTATTCCACTTATTATCTACAAAAATAACAAGCAATAATTATTTCAGGTTCTCTAACCTAGCACTAAACAATAATTATTATCTCAAAGACCATGTTTAATCAACCTGAAAATTTTCGCAATCCAAGCATTTAATGATATATTCTCCTTTTAACTTTTCTGGAATTTGAAATAACATTATCTTTGTATCAAATTCTCCTAGATACTTTTTCATTACTGTAATCCATAAAAATGTTTTACAGCATTGTTTCTTCTAATCATCCTTTACTTTAATATGTTGTCTTTGATAAGGATTGGATTCATTACAACATTTTTTCTAATCGTAACCGATCATTTCAGATTATGACAAGTCTTTCTTTTGTTCATAGTTTTCTCAGTCAGAATTATGGTATCAATCATTCAAATGAAAACTTGCTTCATATATAGATAACGACGTCAGTGGATCGATCGAAAATATGCGAATAAGCGCGGCTTTAATCCATGTGTGCAGGTTTTGCGGAGACCAAAAGAGGGTGTTGTGGAACAGGGTTCATTGAGATAGGACCATTGTGCAACAGATTGAGCCTAGTTTGTAAAAACGTGTCATCCTATGTGTTCTTTGATGCCATTCACCCATCTGAGAGAATTTACAAGATTGTCACAGACGGCATTACCAATAATCTCATCCCACATTTGATTTGATCTGTACAAACTTTCAAAACCATGCAGTAAAGTTTTTGATGTTAATTTGGGTACTTCTGAAATTTCATGTGTGCATGTAAAACTATCCAGTAATAATAATAAACAGAAACAAGATTTCAAGAGAATGCAGATAAAACTGTCAAAAAGTTGTTCTCACATCAAACATTTGCTAAACTACTGCAACTTACAATTTCAATCTCCCATCAAATACAATACCACTGTTTTTTCCCCCATTGCCAAAGAATCAAAGAACGCTGTAACTGCAAGGGCTGAGTTCTCCTCCCAAAACAAAACCAGGAGAACCGGCGAAAAAAGCGAAAAGAAGAAGAAAACCACCATATATTCAGCCAAAAGACAGATAAAAAAAAGCAATATTTTCCATAATTTCATGATCATGTTCTAAGATTTGTTTCAGGCTATGTTCATCTTATTTTCTTCCTTATCCCAATCGTCGAGAAATTCTGGTGGCAAGCTCATGTCAGGAATTTTTATCTCGGGCATTCCACGATCAATGATAAAATCCAAGCCACAGCCCATGCTGGTAACCGTGGCTTGGTCCATATGACTTGCGTTTGAATCCAGGTTTTGCAACAGAGATGAAGAATGATAGGCATTTGCATCGATCCCTTCAAACTCAAACTGGTCATGGCCGATGCCCGTCACCATATCATGCTCGCTCGAAGTCCCATAACTAGCTGGATCGGTGTCCATAAACGTTAACAGATCGTTGACATTAAACATCTCTTCAGGCAAATCTTGGATTTGATCAAGATGCCCGTACAACCCTTCTTCCTTGAGCTCCTTCTTCCTCTCAGCTTCAACTTTGGGAACCTTAAGCTCCTTGGACTCATCAATGGAATCGTAAGAACACGAAGGCGAGATCGAGGAAGCGTTCGATTCTGGGAAATTGACACGTGCAGAAGGACCGGACAATGTTCTTGCGGCGTTGTCATATGCTACCGCTGCTTCTAAAGAAGTGTCGAAGGTCCCAAGCCAGAGGCGGGACCCATGACTAGGCGCTCGGATCTCGGAGACCCATTTCCCCCACGTCCGCTGCCTCACTCCACGGTATCTGCAGCTGGAGTTCTCTGGGCCTCCTTTTCCTTGCATGCAGCCTTTTTTCGAGCCTTTTGCGGGGATTTTTGGAGCGGAATTCTCAGTATTTGTAAGCTCTTGCATCCTGTTGCGCTCCTTCCATTTTGTAAGGATTTCTTCCACGGATTCTCCATTCGGCCTCCTGCTTGCTCGCTTCTTCCTGCAAATATCAGGTTATGCAGTATTAGCCCCAATACAAATCAAACATACAAAAGAGACAAGCAGATCAGTAATAACCAAAGGTTGCAATATTAGATTAAATAGTATGAGTAAAACATATCCAATCATAATAAATCCATAAATAAACAAACCAAATAGTTGTAAAAAATCAATAATCTAGGTCTGACAACAGCTTCATAAACTTTGTTTTTTCTTTTTGCGGGGCGGGGGGGGGGGGGGGGTGGGGGGGTTGGGGGGGTTGGGTGCTCTTGTTCTCAGAAGGAGAAAAGTGAGAAAGGACATGCTCAGCTCAATGTACACAGTAGAAAGGATCCTTAATGCTTCAACTCTTGACATGGGGGAAGGCATCCAGAATGGGAAGCCCGAACCTATTAACGCCACAACTCTATAACTTTTAGAGAGAAATGACCGTGCAAGAACCCCAAATAGGAAATATTATTAGGTGTGCTATTATATTAAGCACATTGTATCTGAATTATGTTGATAAGAACCCATCACAAATCCAGATCCAAGTCGGATGCATCTAGTGTATGTTCAGGTAGCCGGTTATAATGAATATAATTAAAATACAGAGTATATTTAAATGTCGATTCAATTAAGAGGCGGGTATCATGAAAAGGCCAAATACTTGCTTCGTTCCTTTATGTCATATGCCGTAATAAAAACCCTACCAATCTGTGGACTGGCTTCGCAGATGTCAGAATATTGCTTCTCGTATTCTACTTTATGAAATGGTTTTTCATAACTTGGTTTTTTGCTACCTTGGTACTCTAGTAATTTTCTCATATATTTCTTCAAAGTCGTAACATTATAACCATGTTAAATCTTGTACTATATTGTGTACCAGCATATCCGATACAGATATAGTGGTGTGAGTCTACATCTAATACAAATATCTATATACAAGGACTTGGTGTTAACCTTCATAGACATGACTAGAAATTAAGTAGTCTCATCACAGTATGAGTTCATGTAACTAGGAATCGTTCAATTGCCATTCAAACTGCATTTTAATTTTGCAATATCCAGTTAAAGCGTGCAGCAAGCTATTACATCAAGATCCACTAATTCTCAATTTCTATCCATGAAATTTACTTCATCCAGTAATCCATTTACATGTAAACTCTTGTTTTGTGAATATAAGCATTTTGACATCGACTCTAGTTTGACCGCCAATTAATACCGAGCCATGATCATGTGACTCGTACAAGTGCAGCATTATATCTACCAGTGTTTTAAAAGACGGAGGCGTGAGGCGAAGTGTTCGACCCTCGGCTAGGCTAGGCGTGAGGCGTAAGCGTCGCGATTTTCGTATTTTTATAAATTATAAATATAAATAAATAGAAAAAATTCGGAATATAAGATAACATTATGGTCTTGCTTCACTCATATACCAAAATAAAGATGTTCTTAACATAATAAATTATGGTTGTCGGTTAATATTTAATAATAATATAGTTTTATAGCGTGGTTTTAATTTTTAAATTATCAATGACTACCGAATCTTTGTTTACTTATGTAGGGACAGAGAAGAAGGAAAATTGAAATGTAATATGCTGCCTTATTAACCCAAAGCTCAAACCCAATAACATATCCTTTTGTAACTCTCTTATTACAGCACCACAAATAAAAAAACCTAGTGCTTTCTCGCATGGGTTCTCTGCACCGACAACAATGGAAGAACAAAATTTTCTTCTCCCACACTGCCAACTTGCAATCTAGAAGACAAAATCCACGATTTAGATTAGAATTTAAGCTTTTTCTGCTTTTTTTTCCAAACAAAAGAAGCGTAAGCTTTAAGACGCTTCACGATTGAAGCGTACGCTTCATCCGTCTCAATAGAGCCTCACGAATGAAGCGTATGCTTTAAAGAAAAGCCTCGCCTCTCCTCTGCGTTCCAGATCGAAACCCTAGCTATTCGTCCTAAGGCGCGCCTTAGAAATGCCTTCAAAAATACTGATATCTACAAAATGCAATGCATTCCTCAATGTCGCTACGCCCTCTCCAATACATGTGTTTGCATCTGATAGGTATGACGATGGACCAAATAAATCCTGTCCCAACCTTTAGCGGATCCAACACAAATCCATGGATCTATATATGCCTCTTTAATTAACTCTCTCTCGCTATTAGTTAATTAACTAAATTTACATTTTTCATAAAGAACAACACAATAGAGTTCGTGTCCGCTTAATCTAAAAATAGCAAGTATGAGCGTTGAGATTCGAGTCATTTGACCTCCCACCTCTTGCTTAAAAGCAACCCATTCTACTACTTGGGTGAAATTCCCTTGATGGTATGCCCTTGAATTCTATATCAAATTTTCTTGAAGACGAATTCTCTAGAATATTCTCAAGTCTTCTAAAATGAGAAAAAATTCTCTAGAATGTTCTAGATCTAACATCTTGACTTGGAGACATTGTTCATGGATATCATCTAGAATCTAACTCATGACTGTCTAGAAACTTCTAACTTATGCTTCATGATTAGAAGCTCGGTCTAGAGAATTCCTACAAGGGTTATAAATAAAAGGCGAAACCTATAAATTGTTACCAAGCAATTAAGCTTCAACAACAAGTTGTTGGAGATAAGAATCTCCAACATCTATTATTACGTAAGTTGGAGAGAAACTGCGCTTCAACAAAAAAACGCTATTGTAATAAGTTGTTGCAAATAAAGTTTCTTCTTTCTTTGTATTCACTTCTATCTTCTACTAAACCTTCTAAAGGGCTTGGAGTAGTCCATTGGTGGGGGTTGGAGTGACCCATGGGAGATACCCAGGATCGAGCCCGGGATCCCCCATTAATGAGGGGGTTGAAGCATCAAAATGTGGATGCTCTTTCGGTCTCAAGAACTATGGGACTATGGGAGATCGTTGACACTGAATATACCATGCCAGACGAAGATGCTACTCTTCTGCAAATGAGCAACAAAAGATGAAGAAGAATAAGCAAGAGGATGCAAAGGATCTCTACATCATTCAATAAGAAAAGAACCAAAATCATATTTCCAATAACCTTCGGAGTTTTAACAGCTACAAGGGATATATTGAAGGAGAAGTTTCAAGGGAGCGCTCAAACGTCAAAAATACAGCTAGAAAAGTTGTTGAACAGGAGTGTTGGAAATCAAAAACTACTTGAGCATTATCAAGTTTTCTAAAAAACACAAGAATCCTTTAGAACATTCTCAAGTCTTTTAGAATCTAGCATGCAATGGAATTCTCCAGAATTTTCTTGATCTAGCATCTAGGTGCTTGGAGAGAATGTTCATGGGCACCATTTAGATCCTAGCTCTAGAAGCTTCTACCTTATCCTTCATGGTTAGAAGCTCTAGAAACATCTTAATTTAGAGAATTCATATAAGGCCTGTAAATAGAGGATGGGTCCCTCAAATTGTAACCAAGCAATTAAGCTTCAACAACAAAGTTGTCGGAGATGAAGAAACAACTACTAACTACTAGTATGGAAGTTGGAGAGAAACGGTGTTCCAAGAAAAACAAAGTACTTATATATTCTACATCATCTATTCTTATTTAGAGGAACCAAGTGCTTTGCTTCAAGAATCTTTCAAAACCTCTATGAGGATATAACTTTAAATTTGCAATCCTCGATAATAGTGTTGTTTTTAATGTTTCATTTGTCATTCTACTTTCCTCTATAAAATGATTAGTAAGATGTTTACGAAGTTTCTCATTCTAATGTTCTCACCTATCAATATCATTCATTTTGAAATACTCACTTTTGCCGCATTGCATTACAAAGATCATACTCCCTCCCTTTCAAAATGTAAGTCTTTTTTTCATCTTTTCTTTGTTTCAAAATATTGATACTTTTACAAGTATCAAGTATCAAGAAACCTTTTTCATTACCAAAACACTTTTACTATTTGATTTCCTAAACTAACTCTCAATAAATTTCTTACTTTGCTTCATGGTTATTCAAATATTAAGAAAGTAAAGTACATTAATAGGGTTAAAATGGATAATTTGCATTTATATAATCATAGGTTTAAATTTTATTAACGAGTGTGCAAAAGTAAAAATGGACTTACATTTTGAAACGGAGGCGGTGATTAGTTTCACAAATCCAACCAAAAAGAAACTTAACATCAAAACACTCGCATTAAAGTTCATCAAAATAATCTAAACAAACTAACAACACAACAAGGATCAAGAACAAGGCCTATATGTATACAACATAGAATTATAAAATGATAAATAAATATTAGTGAGAATCATTTACCCTTGGGGATTATCCACAGCTTTCTCTCTCATGGGCATCTCTTCTTTTCTCGCCATCCTCTCTCTAAAACTTGCTCCATCTTCTTGTTTCATGGGAATCGAAAAGACTTGGAGGTGAAGGAAAATCTTCAAGAGTGAGTCAAAAGGCGTATTTATAGAGAGTGTCTTTCACAAAAGATATTTATCGAGAGTGTCTTTTACGATAGATATTTATAAAGATATTTATAGAGAGGGTGTGTTTTACGAAAGATATTTCCTCAAAAAGGATTCAAACACTGGGGGTTGTGACGTGGCACGACTGGGGCCGCATGTTTTGGAAGCTTCAAGTGTGGGCCCAGCCGCGTTCTGTGTTGTTTTGCTTGGCCACCAAGTTTTGGTCGGTCTTAATCCACATGTAGAAGTTTGGTTTTACCTAATTGCCCTTGGCAAGTTTCCATGTTGCTTCTTGTTTGCCGTTTATTGCTTGTGTAATTGATGACGCAGTCTCAGTGCATTCTCGGGTATAATAAGAAGTGCTATGATGACTTGCATATTTTGGATAATTTAGATGAGAATAACGGAGCAAAGATGCCATGGAAGATAATTTACTTCTATAGCGTCGCAAAAATACACTCTCACTCAATTTTTTCCGACGATCGGAACCCACCATCTTCATTGTTATCATCTAAGTTGTGGGTACACCAAATTTCGTGTGATTCTACAACCATTTCACTGTTGATTTAACAATGTAAAAAGTTCTATTGTCGGTAAACCGTTAATTTTGAATGTAAAAAGTTCTATTGTCGGTAAACCGTTAATTTTAAACATTGTTAAATCAACGGTGAAATGATTGTAGAATCACATGAAATTTGGTGTATCCACATCTTAGATGATAACAATGAAGATGGTGGGTGCCGATCGTCGGAAAAAATAAGTGAGGATGTATTTTTTTGTCGCCATAGGAGGAAATTCCCTCCCATGCCAACTTTT